>JABXJD010000123.1:0-600000 GCA_013375575.1 Percina caprodes | reverse complement strand
GTCATAGGGCGTGGCCGTGGCGGGCGGCCATTTTGTGCGATTCGCCACCAAAACAGGAAGTGGGTGTAACTTGAGCGTACTTGTCCGATTGGATCGAAACTTGTCAGGATTCATCAGAGTCCGCCCCTGACGACATATACACGCCGCTATTGGCTCAAAGTCATAGCGCCCCTAGTGGCAACAGGAAGTAGGCCTAAAAGACAAGGTGCTATACTTTAACGAACTCCTCCTAGAGCTTTCATCCGATCAACTTCAAACTTGGTGTGTGTCATCTTAAGATGTTGAAGATGAAAAGTTATTAAAAGAAAAACTTTTCGTCAACGGTGTGGGCGTGGCATGGCGGCCATTTTGAGTGTTTAGCGATGAAGGAGAAAGTGGCTGTAACTACAGCGTACGTTGTCGTATCTGCTTGAAATTTCCCACAATCACCAAGAGTCCCGGCCTGAGGACACCTACAGGCCAATATGGACTTTTGGAGACAGCGCCACCATCTGGCAACAGGAAATATGCCTTATATGACAAACATCATCCGATTTACATGAAACTTAGAATGTGTGGTCTACATGTGATACTG
Source organism: Percina caprodes (assembly GCA_013375575.1). Classification (NCBI taxonomy): domain Eukaryota; kingdom Metazoa; phylum Chordata; class Actinopteri; order Perciformes; family Percidae; genus Percina; species Percina caprodes. Next base: position 599,426 of record JABXJD010000123.1, on the reverse strand, counting down.
AGGCGGCCCCTATAATTTGACCACGCCCAGTCACTCAGGCCACGCCCCTTTCATAACATTTGAACCGTTTAAGGTATAGCTTTGTGTGAGGTGTCAATGAACTCAGCAGAGACTTCCTTCTTCATTGGTGATGTTTGGCCCGCCCCCTATGATGCGGCCACGCCCCTTTCACACATTTGAACCGTATGAGGTATAGTCTTGTGTGAGGTGTCATTGAACTCAGCAGAGAATTCCTTTTCATTGGTGATGTTTGACCCGCCCCCATGATGCGGCCACGCCCCCTTTCACAGATAATGAACCGTATGACGTAGAATCTTGTGTGAGGTGTCATTGAACTCAGCAGAGACTTCCTTTTCATTGGTGATGTTTGACCCGCCCCCAATGATGCGGCCACGCCCCTTTCACAGATAATGAACCGTATGACGTAGAGTCTTGTGTGAGGTGTCATTGAACTCAGCAGGAGTTCCTTTTCATTTGCGACGATGTTCAGTGTCTGAGTGACGCGCAAATGCACGGCCGCAAGGAGAGGCGTCCGCCAGTATCCCGACTCGCGCAGGTTAGCGAGGCCCGTTCATCGCTGCTTGCAGCTTTAATTATTATTATTATTATTATTATTATTTTCCGTCAAATGAATTGCCTTTTTGGGGACTTATCATATTCAAAAACTCACCATATTTGGCGGTCGCATCAAGTCTGGTGAAAATTTACGTATTTTAATGGTTTCGGGAATAGGCGCACAAAATGGCTCGCTAGCGCCCCTACAATAATTTGAAAATTCAGCCCCTGCAGTACGTTTAACGTAGAGTCACGAAACTTGGTCCACATATGTAGCATGGCAGGACGGACATAAAACTCCATTGTAGCCCCCTAAACCCAACAGGAAGTCCGCCATTTTGTATTGAATGTTCGAAATTAGTGCGATTTTGGCCATTTCCACGTGTCGTACTTTAACGAACTCCTCCTAGAGCTTTCATCCAATCAGCTTCAAACTTGGTGTGTGTCATCTTAAGATGTTAACGATGAAAAGTTATTAAAAGAAAAACTTTTCGTCATAGGGCGTGGCCGTGGCGGGCGGCCATTTTGTGCGATTCGCCACCAAAACAGGAAGTGGGTGTAACTTGAGCGTACTTGTCCGATTGGATCGAAACTTTTCAGGATTCATCAGAGTCCGCCCCTGACGACATATACACGCCGCTATTGGCTCAAAGTCATAGCGCCCCTAGTGGCAACAGGAAGTAGGCCTAAAAGACAAGGTGCTATACTTTAACGAACTCCTCCTAGAGCTTTCATCCGATCAACTTCAAACTTGGTGTGTGTCATCTTAAGATGTTGACGATGAAAAGTTATTAAAAGAAAAACTTTTCGTCAACGGTGTGGGCGTGGCATGGCGGCCATTTTGAGTGTTTAGCGATGAAGGAGAAAGTGGCTGTAACTACAGCGTACGTTGTCGTATCTGCTTGAAATTTCCCACAATCACCAAGAGTCCGGCCTGAGGACACCTACAGGCCAATATGGACTTTTGGAGACAGCGCCACCATCTGGCAACAGGAAATATGCCTTATATGACAAACATCATCCGATTTACATGAAACTTAGAATGTGTGGTCTACATGTGATACTGAGGCGGCCCCTATAATTTGACCACGCCCAGTCACTCAGGCCACGCCCCTTTCATAACATTTGAACCGTTTAAGGTATAGCTTTGTGTGAGGTGTCAATGAACTCAGCAGAGACTTCCTTCTTCATTGGTGATGGTTTGGCCCGCCCCTATGATAAGCCACGCCCACTTTCATAACATTTGAACCGTTTAAGGTACAGTCTTGTGTGAGGTGTCAATGAACTCAGCAGAGACTTCCTTTTCATTGGTGATGTTTGACCCGCCCCCATGATGCGGCCACGCCCCTTTCACAGATAATGAACCGTATGATATAGAATCTTGTGTGAGGTGTCATTGAACTCAGCAGAGAGTTCCTTTTCATTGGTGATGTTTGACCCGCCCCCTATGATGCGGCCACGCCCCTTTCACAGATAATGAACTGTATGACGTAGAGTCTTGTGTGAGGTGTCATTGAACTCAGCAGGGAGTTCACTTTTCATTGGGACGATGTTCAGTGTCTGAGTGACGCGCAAATGCACGGTCGCAAGGAGAGGCGTCCGCCAGTATCCCGACTCGCGCAGGTTAGCGAGGGCCGTTCATCGCTGCTTGCAGCTTTAATTATTATTATTCTTTTCCGTCAAATGAATTGCCTTTTTGGGGACTTATCATATTCAAAAACTCACCATATTTGGCGGTCGCATCAAGTCTGGTGAAAATTTACGTATTTTAATGGTTTCGGGAATAGGCGCACAAAATGGCTCGCTAGCGCCCCTACAATAATTTGAAAATTCAGCCCCTGCACTACGTTTAACGTAGAGTCACGAAACTTGGTACACATATGTAGCATGGCAGGACGGACATAAAACTCCATTGTAGCCCCCCCCTAAACCCAACAGGAAGTCCGCCATTTTGTATTGAATGTTCGAAATTAGTGCGATTTTGGCCATTTCCACGTGTCGTACTTTAACGAACTCCTCCTAGAGCTTTCATCCAATCAGCTTCAAACTTGGTGTGTGTCATCTTAACATGTTAACGATGAAAAGTTATTAAAAGAAAAACTTTTCGTCATAGGGCGTGGCCGTGGCGGGCGGCCATTTTGTGCGATTCGCCACCAAAACAGGAAGTGGGTGTAACTTGAGCGTACTTGTCCGATTGGATCGAAACTTTTCAGGATTCATCAGAGTCCGCCCCTGACGACATATACACGCCGCTATTGGCTCAAAGTCATAGCGCCCCTAGTGGCAACAGGAAGTAGGCCTAAAAGACAAGGTGCTATACTTTAACGAACTCCTCCTAGAGCTTTCATCCGATCAACTTCAAACTTGGTGTGTGTCATCTTAAGATGTTGACGATGAAAAGTTATTAAAAGAAAAACTTTTCGTCAACGGTGTGGGCGTGGCATGGCGGCCATTTTGAGTGTTTAGCGATGAAGGAGAAAGTGGCTGTAACTACAGCGTACGTTGTCGTATCTGCTTGAAATTTCCCACAATCACCAAGAGTCCAGGCCTGAGGACACCTACAGGCCAATATGGACTTTTGGAGACAGCGCCACCATCTGGCAACAGGAAATATGCCTTATATGACAAACATCATCCGATTTACATGAAACTTAGAATGTGTGGTCTACATGTGATACTGAGGCGGCCCCTATAATTTGACCACGCCCAGTCACCAGGCCACGCCCCCTTTCATAACATTTGAACCGTTTAAGGTATAGCTTTGTGTGAGGTGTCAATGAACTCAGCAGAGACTTCCTTCTTTATTGGTGATGGTTTGGCCCGCCCCTATGCGTAAGCCACGCCCACTTTCATAACATTTGAACCGTTTAAGGTACAGCTTTGTGTGAGGTGTCAATGAACTCAGCAGAGAGTTCCTTTTCATTGGTGATGTTTGACCCGCCCCCTATGATGCGGCCACGCCCCCTTTCACAGATAATGACCTGTATGACGTATAATCTTGTGTGAGGTGTCATTGAACTCAGCAGGGAGTTCACTTTTCATTGGCGACGATGTTCAGTGTCTGAGTGACGCGCAAATGCACGGCCGCAAGGAGAGGCGTCCGCCAGTATCCCGACTCGCGCAGGTTAGCGAGGGCCCGTTCATCGCTGCTTGCAGCTTTAATTATTATTCTTTTTTTTCCGCAAATGAATTGCCTTTTGGGGGACTTATCATATTCAAAAACTCACCATATTTGGCGGTCGCATCAAGTCTGGTGAAAATTTACGTATTTTAATGGTTTCGGGAATGGGCGCACAAAATGGCTCGCTAGCGCCCCTACAATAATTTGAAAATTCAGCCCCTGCACTACGTTTAACGTAGAGTCACGAAACTTGGTACACATATGTAGCATGGCAGGACGGACATAAAACTCCATTGTAGCCCCCCCCTAAACCCAACAGGAAGTCCGCCATTTTGTATTGAATGTTCGAAATTAGTGCGATTTTGGCCATTTCCACGTGTCGTACTTTAACGAACTCCTCCTAGAGCTTTCATCCAATCAGCTTCAAACTTGGTGTGTGTCATCTTAAGATGTTAACGATGAAAAGTTATTAAAAGAAAAACTTTTCGTCATAGGGCGTGGCCGTGGGGGCGGCCATTTTGTGCGATTCGCCACCAAAACAGGAAGTGGGTGTAACTTGAGCGTACAGTGTCCGATTGGATCGAAACTTGTCAGGATTCATCAGAGTCCGCCCTGACGACATATACACGCCGCTATTGGCTCAAAGTCATAGCGCCCCTAGTGGCAACAGGAAGTAGGCCTAAAAGACAAGGTGCTATACTTTAACGAACTCCTCCTAGAGCTTTCATCCGATCAACTTCAAACTTGGTGTGTGTCATCTTAAGATGTTGAAGATGAAAAGTTATTAAAAGAAAAACTTTTCGTCAACGGTGTGGGCGTGGCATGGCGGCCATTTTGAGTGTTTAGCGATGAAGGAGAAAGTGGCTGTAACTACAGCGTACGTTGTCGTATCTGCTTGAAATTTCCCACAATCACCAAGAGTCCCGGCCTGAGGACACCTACAGGCCAATATGGACTTTTGGAGACAGCGCCACCATCTGGCAACAGGAAATATGCCTTATATGACAAACATCATCCGATTTACATGAAACTTAGAATGTGTGGTCTACATGTGATACTGAGGCGGCCCCTATAATTTGACCACGCCCAGTCACTCAGGCCACGCCCCTTTCATAACATTTGAACCGTTTAAGGTATAGCTTTGTGTGAGGTGTCAATGAACTCAGCAGAGACTTCCTTCATTGGTGATGGTTTGGCCCGCCCCTATGCGTAAGCCACGCCCACTTTCATAACATTTGAACCGTAAGGTACAGTCTTGTGTGAGGTGTCAATGAACTCAGCAGAGACTTCCTTTTCATTGGTGATGTTTGACCCCCCCCTATGATGCGGCCACGCCCCCTTTCACAGATAATGAACCGTATGACGTAGAATCTTGTGTGAGGTGTCATTGAACTCAGCAGAGACTTCCTTTTCATTGGTGATGTTTGACCCGCCCCCTATGATGCGGCCACGCCCCTTTCACAGATAATGAACTGTATGACGTAGAGTCTTGTGTGAGGTGTCATTGAACTCAGCAGGGAGTTCCTTTTCATTTGCGACGATGTTCAGTGTCTGAGTGACGCGCAAATGCACGGCCGCAAGGAGAGGCGTCCGCCAGTATCCCGACTCGCGCAGGTTAGCGAGGCCCGTTCATCGCTGCTTGCAGCTTTAATTGCCCGCGCCGACAGCGGCGAAGGCCCTATTGAAACTGAAGGAATTATTATTATTATTATTATTATTATTCTTTTTCCGTCAAATGAATTGCCTTTTTGGGGACTTATCATATTCAAAAACTCACCATATTTGGCGGTCGCATCAAGTCTGGTGAAAATTTACGTATTTTAATGGTTTTGGGAATGGGCGCACAAAATGGCTCGCTAGCGCCCCTACAATAATTTGAAAATTCAGCCCCTGCAGTACGTTTAACGTAGAGTCACGAAACTTGGTACACATATGTAGCATGGCAGGACGGACATAAAACTCCATTGTAGCCCCCTAAACCCAACAGGAAGTCCGCCATTTTGTATTGAATGTTCGAAATTAGTGCGATTTTGGCCATTTCCACGTGTCGTACTTTAACGAACTCCTCCTAGAGCTTTCATCCAATCAGCTTCAAACTTGGTGTGTGTCATCTTAAGATGTTAACGATGAAAAGTTATTAAAAGAAAAACTTTTCGTCATAGGGCGTGGCCGTGGCGGGCGGCCATTTTGTGCGATTCGCCACCAAAACAGGAAGTGGGTGTAACTTGAGCGTACGTTGTCCGATTGGATCGAAACTTTTCAGGATTCATCAGAGTCCGCCCCTGACGACATATACACGCCGCTATTGGCTCAAAGTCATAGCGCCCCTAGTGGCAACAGGAAGTAGGCCTAAAAGACAAGGTGCTATACTTTAACGAACTCCTCCTAGAGCTTTCATCTGATCAACTTCAAACTTGGTGTGTGTCATCTTAAGATGTTGAAGATGAAAAGTTATTAAAAGAAAAACTTTTCGTCAAACGGTGTGGGCGTGGCATGGCGGCCATTTTGAGTGTTTAGCGATGAAGGAGAAAGTGGCTGTAACTACAGCGTACGTTGTCGTATCTGCTTGAAATTTCCCACAATCACCAAGAGTCCAGGCCTGAGGACACCTACAGGCCAATATGGACTTTTGGAGACAGCGCCACCATCTGGCAACAGGAAATATGCCTTATATGACAAACATCATCCGATTTACATGAAACTTAGAATGTGTGGTCTACATGTGATACTGAGGCGGCCCCTATATTTGACCACGCCCAGTCACTCAGGCCACGCCCCTTTCATAACATTTGAACCGTTTAAGGTATAGCTTTGTGTGAGGTGTCAATGAACTCAGCAGAGACTTCCTTCTTTATTGGTGATGGTTTGGCCCGCCCCTATGCGTAAGCCACGCCCACTTTCATAACATTTGAACCGTTTAAGGTACAGCTTTGTGTGAGGTGTCAATGAACTCAGCAGAGACTTCCTTTTCATTGGTGATGTTTGACCCCCCCCTCATGATGCGGCCACGCCCCCTTTCACAGATAATGAACCGTATGACGTAGAATCTTGTGTGAGGTGTCATTGAACTCAGCAGAGACTTCCTTTTCATTGGTGATGTTTGACCCGCCCCCTATGATGCGGCCACGCCCTTTCACAGATAATGAACCGTATGACGTAGAGTCTTGTGTGAGGTGTCATTGAACTCAGCAGGAGTTCACTTTTCATTTGGGACGATGTTCAGTGTCTGAGTGACGCGCAAATGCACGGCCGCAAGGAGAGGCGTCCGCCAGTATCCCGACTCGCGCAGGTTAGCGAGGGCCCGTTCATCGCTGCTTGCAGCTTTAATTATTATTATTATTCCGGCAAATGAATTGCCTTTTTGAGGGACTTATCATATTCAAAAACTCACCATATTTGGCGGTCGCATCAAGTCTGGTGAAAATTTACGTATTTTAATGGTTTCGGGAATGGGCGCACAAAATGGCTCGCTAGCGCCCTACAATAATTTGAAAATTCAGCCCCTGCACTACGTTTAACGTAGAGTCACGAAACTTGGTACACATATGTAGCATGGCAGGCGGACATAAAACTCCATTGTAGCCCCCTAAACCAAACAGGAAGTCCGCCATTTTGTATTGAATGTTCGAAATTAGTGCGATTTTGGCCATTTCCACGTGTCGTACTTTAACGAACTCCTCCTAGAGCTTTCATCCAATCAGCTTCAAACTTGGTGTGTGTCATCTTAAGATGTTAACGATGAAAAGTTATTAAAAGAAAAACTTTTCGTCATAGGGCGTGGCCGTGGCGGGCGGCCATTTTGTGCGATTCGCCACCAAAACAGGAAGTGGGTGTAACTTGAGCGTACGTTGTCCGATTGGATCGAAACTTTCAGGATTCATCAGAGTCCGCCCCTGACGACATATACACGCCGCTATTGGCTCAAAGTCATAGCGCCCCTAGTGGCAACAGGAAGTAGGCCTAAAAGACAAGGTGCTATACTTTAACGAACTCCTCCTAGAGCTTTCATCTGATCAACTTCAAACTTGGTGTGTGTCATCTTAAGATGTTAACGATGAAAAGTTATTAAAAGAAAAACTTTTCGTCAACGGTGTGGGCGTGGCATGGCGGCCATTTTGAGTGTTTAGCGATGAAGGAGAAAGTGGCTGTAACTACAGCGTACGTTGTCGTATCTGCTTGAAATTTCCCACAATCACCAAGAGTCCAGGCCTGAGGACACCTACAGGCCAATATGGACTTTTGGAGACAGCGCCACCATCTGGCAACAGGAAATATGCCTTATATGACAAACATCATCCGATTTACATGAAACTTAGAATGTGTGGTCTACATGTGATACTGAGGCGGCCCCTATAATTTGACCACGCCCAGTCACTCAGGCCACGCCCCTTTCATAACATTTGAACCGTTTAAGGTATAGCTTTGTGTGAGGTGTCAATGAACTCAGCAGAGACTTCCTTCTTCATTGGTGATGGTTTGGCCCGCCCCTATGCGTAAGCCACGCCCACTTTCATAACATTTGAACCGTTTAAGGTATAGCTTTGTGTGAGGTGTCAATGAACTCAGCAGAGAATTCCTTTTCATTGGTGATGTTTGACCCGCCCCCTATGATGCGGCCACGCCCCTTTCACAGATAATGAACTGTATGACGTATAGTCTTGTGTGAGGTGTCATTGAACTCAGCAGAGAGTTCCTTTTCATTGGTGATGTTTGACCCGCCCCCTATGATGCGGCCACGCCCTTTCACAGATAATGAACCGTATGACGTAGAGTCTTGTGTGAGGTGTCATTGAACTCAGCAGGGAGTTCCTTTTCATTTGCGACGATGTTCAGTGTCTGAGTGACGCGCAAATGCACGGCCGCAAGGAGAGGCGTCCGCCAGTATCCCGACTCGCGCAGGTTAGCGAGGCCCGTTCATCGCTGCTTGCAGCTTTAATTAGGGCCCGAGCCGACAGCGGCGAAGGCCCTATTGAAACTGAAGGAATTATTATTATTATTCTTTATTATTATTTTCCGTCAAATGAATTGCCTTTTTGGGGACTTATCATATTCAAAAACTCACCATATTTGGCGGTCGCATCAAGTCTGGTGAAAATTTACGTATTTTAATGGTTTCGGGAATGGGCGCACAAAATGGCTCGCTAGCGCCCCTACAATAATTTGAAAATTCAGCCCCTGCACTACGTTTAACGTAGAGTCACGAAACTTGGTACACATATGTAGCATGGCAGGGCGGACATAAAACTCCATTGTAGCCCCCTAAACCCAACAGGAAGTCCGCCATTTTGTATTGAATGTTCGAAATTAGTGCGATTTTGGCCATTTCCACGTGTCGTACTTTAACGAACTCCTCCTAGAGCTTTCATCCAATCAGCTTCAAACTTGGTGTGTGTCATCTTAACATGTTAACGATGAAAAGTTATTAAAAGAAAACTTTTCGTCATAGGGCGTGGCCGTGGCGGGGCGGCCATTTTGTGCGATTCGCCACCAAAACAGGAAGTGGGTGTAACTTGAGCGTACTTGTCCGATTGGATCGAAACTTGTCAGGATTCATCAGAGTCCGCCCCTGACGACATATACACGCCGCTATTGGCTCAAAGTCATAGCGCCCCTAGTGGCAACAGGAAGTAGGCCTAAAAGACAAGGTGCTATACTTTAACGAACTCCTCCTAGAGCTTTCATCCGATCAACTTCAAACTTGGTGTGTGTCATCTTAAGATGTTGACGATGAAAAGTTATTAAAAGAAAAACTTTTCGTCACACGGTGTGGGCGTGGCATGGCGGCCATTTTGAGTGTTTAGCGATGAAGGAGAAAGTGGCTGTAACTACAGCGTACGTTGTCGTATCTGCTTGAAATTTCCCACAATCACCAAGAGTCCCGGCCTGAGGACACCTACAGGCCAATATGGACTTTTGGAGACAGCGCCACCATCTGGCAACAGGAAATATGCCTTATATGACAAACATCATCCGATTTACATGAAACTTAGAATGTGTGGTCTACATGTGATACTGAGGCGGCCCCTATAATTTGACCACGCCCAGTCACTCAGGCCACGCCCCTTTCATAACATTTGAACCGTTTAAGGTATAGCTTTGTGTGAGGTGTCAATGAACTCAGCAGAGACTTCCTTCTTTATTGGTGATGGTTTGGCCCGCCCCTATGCGTAAGCCACGCCCACTTTCATAACATTTGAACCGTTTAAGGTACAGCTTTGTGTGAGGTGTCAATGAACTCAGCAGAGACTTCCTTTTTCATTGGTGATGTTTGACCCGCCCCCTATGATGCGGCCACGCCCCTTTCACAGATAATGAACCGTATGACGTAGAATCTTGTGTGAGGTGTCATTGAACTCAGCAGAGAGTTCCTTTTCATTGGTGATGTTTGACCCGCCCCCTATGATGCGGCCACGCCCCTTTCACAGATAATGAACCGTATGACGTATAGCCTTGTGTGAGGTGTCATTGAACTCAGCAGAGACTTCCTTCATTGGTGATGTTTGACCCGCCCCCCAATGATGCGGCCACGCCCCCTTTCACAGATAATGAACCGTATGACGTAGAGTCTTGTGTGAGGTGTCATTGAACTCAGCAGGGAGTTCACTTTTCATTTGCGACGATGTTCAGTGTCTGAGTGACGCGCAAATGCACGGCCGCAAGGAGAGGCGTCCGCCAGTATCCCCGACTCGCGCAGGTTAGCGAGGGCCCGTTCATCGCTGCTTGCAGCTTTAATTAGGGCCCGAGCGCCGACAGCGGCGAAGGCCCTATTGAAACTGAAGGAATTATTCTTTATTATTATTATTATTTTCCGTCAAATGAATTGCCTTTTTGGGGACTTATCATATTCAAAAACTCACCATATTTGGCGGTCGCATCAAGTCTGGTGAAAATTTACGTATTTTAATGGTTTCGGGAATAGGCGCACAAAATGGCTCGCTAGCGCCCCTACAATAATTTGAAAATTCAGCCCCTGCACTACGTTTAACGTAGACTCACGAAACTTGGTCCACATATGTAGCATGGCAGGACGGACATAAAACTCCATTGTAGCCCCCCCCTAAACCAAACAGGAAGTCCGCCATTTTGTATTGAATGTTCGAAATTAGTGCGATTTTGGCCATTTCCACGTGTCGTACTTTAACGAACTCCTCCTAGAGCTTTCATCCAATCAGCTTCAAACTTGGTGTGTGTCATCTTAAGATGTTAACGATGAAAAGTTATTAAAAGAAAAACTTTTCGTCATAGGGCGTGGCCGTGGCGGGGCGGCCATTTTGTGCGATTCGCCACCAAAACAGGAAGTGGGTGTAACTTGAGCGTACGTTGTCCGATTGGATCGAAACTTTTCAGGATTCATCAGAGTCCGCCCTGACGACATATACACGCCGCTATTGGCTCAAAGTCATAGCGCCCCTAGTGGCAACAGGAAGTAGGCCTAAAAGACAAGGTGCTATACTTTAACGAACTCCTCCTAGAGCTTTCATCCGATCAACTTCAAACTTGGTGTGTGTCATCTTAAGATGTTGACGATGAAAAGTTATTAAAAGAAAACTTTTCGTCAAACGGTGTGGGCGTGGCATGGCGGCCATTTTGAGTGTTTAGCGATGAAGGAGAAAGTGGCTGTAACTACAGCGTACGTTGTCGTATCTGCTTGAAATTTCCCCAATCACCAAGAGTCCCGGCCTGAGGACACCTACAGGCCAATATGGACTTTTGGAGACAGCGCCACCATCTGGCAACAGGAAATATGCCTTATATGACAAACATCATCCGATTTACATGAAACTTAGAATGTGTGGTCTACATGTGATACTGAGGCGGCCCCTATAATGACCACGCCCAGTCAGCCAGGCCACGCCCCCTTTCATAACATTTGAACCGTTTAAGGTATAGCTTTGAGTGAGGTGTCAATGAACTCAGCAGAGACTTCCTTCTTTATTGGTGATGGTTTGGCCCGCCCCCTATGCGTAAGCCACGCCCACTTTCATAACATTTGAACCGTTTAAGGTACAGCTTTGTGTGAGGTGTCATTGAACTCAGCAGAGACTTCCTTTTATTGGTGATGTTTGACCCGCCCCTATGATGCGGCCACGCCCTTTTCACATATATTGAACTGTATGACGTATAGTGTTGTGTGAGGTGTGATTGAACTCAGCAGAGACTTCCTTTTATAATGGTGATGTTTGACCCGCCCCCCAATGATGCAGCCACGCCCCCTTTCACAGATAATGAACCGTATGACGTAGAATCTTGTGTGAGGTGTCAGTGAACTCAGCAGGGAGTTCACATTTCATTGGCGACGATGTTCAGTGTCTGAGTGACGCGCAAATGCACGGCCGCAAGGAGAGGCGTCCGCCAGTATCCCCGACTCGCGCAGGTTAGCGAGGGCCCGTTCATCGCTGCTTGCAGCTTTAATTATTATTATTATTCTTTTATCCGTCAAATGAATTGCCTTTTTGGGGGACTTATCATATTCAAAAACTCACCATTTTTGGCGGTCGCATCAAGTCTGGTGAAAATTTACGTATTTTAATGGTTTCGGGAATGGGCGCACAAAAATGGCTCGCTAGCGCCCCCTACAATAATTTGAAAATTCAGCCCCTGCAGTGCGTTTAACGTAGGTTCACGAAACTTGGTACACATATGTAGCATGGCAGGACGGACATAAAACTCCATTGTAGCCCCCCCCTAAACCAAACAGGAAGTCCGCCATTTTGGATTGAATGTTCGAAATTAGTGCGATTTTGGCCATTTCCACGTGTCGTACTTTAACGAACTCCTCCTAGAGCTTTCATCCAATCAGCTTCAAACTTGGTGTGTGTCATCTTAAGATGTTAACGATGAAAAGTTATTGAAAGAAAAACTTTTCGTCATAGGGCGTGGCCGTGGCAGGGCGGCCATTTTGTGCGATTCGCCACCAAAACAGGAAGTGGGTGTAACTCGAGCGTACAGTGTCCGATTGGTACGAAACTTGTCAGGATTCATCAGAGTCCGCCCCTGACGACATATACACACCGCTATTGGCTCAAAGTCATATTGCCCCCTAGTGGCAACAGGAAATAGGCCCAAAAGACAAGGTGCTATACTTTAACGAACTCCTCCTAGAGATTTCATCCGATCAACTTCAAACTTGGTGTTTGTCATCTTAAGATGTTAACGATGAAAATTTATTAAAAGAAAAACTTTTCGTCCAACGGTGTGGGCGTGGCATGGCGGCCATTTTGACTGTTTAGCGATGAAGGAGAAAGTGGCTGTAACTACAGCGTACGTTGTCGTATCTGCTTGAAATTTCCCACAATCACCAAGAGTCCCGGCCTGAGGACACCTACAGGCCAATATGGACTTTTGGAGACAGCGCCACCATCTGGCAACAGGAAATATGCCTTATATGACAAACATCATCCGATTTACATGAAACTTAGAATGTGTGGTCTACATGTGATACTGAGGCGGCCCCTATATTTTGACCACGCCCAGTCGCTCAGGCCACGCCCCCTTTCATAACATTTGAACCGTTTAAGGTATAGCTTTGTGTGAGGTGTCAATGAACTCAGCAGAGACTTCCTTCTTTATTGGTGATGGTTTGGCCCGCCCCTATGCGTAAGCCACGCCCACTTTTATAACATTTGAACCGTTTAAGGTACAGCTTTGTGTGAGGTGTCAATGAACTCAGCAGATAATTCCTTTTTCATTGGTGATGTTTGACCCGCCCCCTATGATGCGGCCACGCCCTTTTCAAATATATTGAACTGTATGACGTATAGTGTTGTGTGAGGTGTCATTGAACTCAGCAGAGAGTTCCTTTTGATTGGTGATGTTTGACCCGCCCCCCATGATGCGGCCACGCCCTTTCACAGATAATGAACCGTATGACGTAGAGTCTTGTGTGAGGTGTCATTGAACTCAGCAGGGAGTTCCCTTTTCATTTGGGACGATGTTCAGTGTCTGAGTGACGCGCAAATGCACGGCCGCAAGGAGAGGCGTCCGCCAGTATCCCCGACTCGCGCAGGTTAGCGAGGGCCCGTTCATCGCTGCTTGCAGCTTTAATTTTTTAAATGTATTTTATTAAGACATCTTCCAAGTAGAAAGTACATGCATTTCTGATTCGATTCAATGTCACTTAGGTTAGGGGAGATTTCGGTGACATTAACAATTTTGCTCGGATATAAAAGAGATTCTCGGAGAACTCGTGCTGTAAATTGGACAAGCAGACAAGAAGCAACCCTGTTATATTTTTGTAAATGCACCAGGTTAATGTTTACATTAAGAATTGACCCCCAATAAATTATTTTAGAGACCTTATGCCCATTTTCAGGTTCATAATTGTATTTAGAGGTAAGTTTACATGGTTTAATTTTCAAAAAAACACCGTAGTACATATATAACATAACATGTTGGAACCCAGGTCTGATCCTGAAACAGCAGAACAACCTGAACCAGCTTTGCAACCTAGACTGGAGCAAGGCGTTTCACAGTGGTAAGTTATATAAATGTTAATAAATGAGTCTTTCATACGGAACGTTTTAATTCTGCACTGTCTCCTGGACATGGCGATACAACTATCTGAACCTCTATCTGAAGACAGAAACTACGCACTATAGCTTTAATATAATTAACATATTAAAAGATCTATTTCAGGATTTTTAGTAGCCAAAATCAGATCCCTCAAACAAAGATTGATTTTAATTTGAGAAGGGATTATTTTTACCCTGGTCTAGTACATGCACAATGCCCTGTGGAAAGTGGTGCATTAGCCTGTCAGTAATGGATAAATATAGTGTTGGTGAGCAGGTACAGTACCCTAATGGTTCTGCTGGGGGGAACCTTAAAGACTCAGGCAATGTGTCAGGGTTTCAGTTTTAGGCCCGTGCAGAACTGTTTTTTTTTCCCCCCCTCATTCTTTTTTAGGTGAGTCATCTCTTTTTATTCTTACATCAGCAGCCATCCCAACTTATCTTTCTGTTTTGTGCCATTTTATATAATGAAAGAAAACAAATGTACATATTCAGGCTATGCACTGGCATTTTCCGTTTCCAGCTGTCTCCCTGTGCTTGTAATACGCCTCCATGTTTGAATGTGTCACAATGTGAGATGTTTAAGCCCCGCCAACCTCCTGATGTATTTCATCTGAACACGGTTTAGTAGAGGCTCTTGCCAGGTGAGTCTCTACTTGCCTGCGTGGTGTGACACTGTGAACAAAGCAATTCATCCACAGCGTCATGACGTATACACCTAATTGGCTACTATAATTATGACGTCTCGTTTTCTACAGAAGAAACAGATTTAAAAATGTATTCCACAATGTGTGTGCAAAAATAAGTTATGCCATATAAGTGAAAGCTGTGCAAAGCTTTTAGACATTTTAAGCAGATGGTCAGCCCTCTCTCCCAGATAGCAGTGATGATGCATTCACAATGTTGGTCAGTGAGTCTTTACTTTAATACTGTGGCATAGAGTGGGATATTCATCCTCTACTGGCCAGGTTGCTTGTACTGTATATGTTTAGAGAGGGGGGGATTTCTTTAAATCATTTAGTGGACCCCGTGAACGTTTCCTATTGACCAACACTTTAGTCCACAACAAAGGGCCTTGGCTAGATATGGTATATAGAATCAAAGATTTTGAGCATAAAGCTGTAAAATCAATGTAATTTAAGAAAAAAAAGTCAAACTTTGACAAAAGAAAATCATAAAATTCTGGAAATAAAATCATGAGATGTTTCTTTTCTTGCTTCAAAGTGAAGGTTTGTAATCTAATCTGCCCAATCTTATCATAACCTGGTATTTTGTTCTCAACATGTAACAATCTTTTTCCTTGACTTCCTTATCAGAATATCAAGACTTTGTCTTATAAAATTGCAACTTGAAATATTATGGTTGCTCTGATTGTCGTAAAGAATAGCTGTATTATCAGTTCAATCAGGAAAGACATGTTTGCAGATATGCAAAGGTTTATTGTACAGCACAATAAAATGTACAAAGTCTTTGGAGATTAGACTCCATCGTTATACTAATCGTTTGTTTATAGGGGTAGAGAACCATCAGACCCCCCGATGGAATCTAGACACCGGTGGTGGCGACAAAGGAGCCCGAAGACCAGACCGAAGGAGGATGTGGACCGGTCAGCTGGAGTAGAGGACTGGAGGGGGGGGGGGGGGGGGTCGAGGGTTGCACTCTTTGCCTGAAAAGACAGCGGATAGTAAAGGTAGAAACCGATTTAAAGCGTGGTTGTGACGCTGTGATTGGCCTTTGGAATTCGAGGACAATTTCAGAACTGTTAAGTAGGAAGGTGAACGCCTCAAACAGCTGATTCAATTTAGGAAAAGAGCATTGATTAAGAGTTAGGTCTCCCTGAAAGACTTTACGCTGCGCTACATTATGTTTATTCGGTCCAACGCTTTAATATTTTGGGGTGTAAGGATCTAGCCTCTAGGGTACAGCTAGCAGGGCATTAAAGGGTAACTTTTTTTTCAAACTAGACCCTATTTTCCAATGTTTTTGGGTCTGAGTGACTGATGGGACCAACCATTTTTGAAATCGGTTCAGTTTTAGTGAGAACGCTGCAGTCAACAGCAGCGAAACAATCTACAATGTAACGTTAATGGGCAATTGGGCACCTTTTCCGTCCAGTAAAAGTGCTTGATTAACCACTGACATGCTCAGATTATTCTGTAAGCATTATGGAAAGGATCCATACAGAAATAGACATTTTTGTTAAAAGTAAGATCCTTTGTGTTTAACTTGAAGCAGCCCTGAAATCGCTAAACTCACCAAACTCCATTTAAACTAACAGTCATTATATCATCGTCTAAGAAGACAAAAACCAAAGAAAACAGCCATCTTAGTTTGTTTTATCTCTGTTCCAGCAATCACCACTAATACACTCTAAAAGTATTGTTTATTTAAATGGAGTCTGGTGAGTTTGAGGGTGGTGATTTCTGGTTAAACAAAAAGGATCTTACCAAAAAGGTCTATCTCTGTAGGGATCCTTTCCAAAATGTTGTCACACATTCAGAATAATAATCTGAGCGAGAAAGTGGCAAAAAAACAGCACTTTTAGTGGACCGAAATTGATTATATACATTTGCCCTCTAGGATACATTATAAAACGCTTGAGACTGGAACAATTTCAAAGATGTTTGTTCATATTAGTCTCTTAGACACCAATGCATGGGAAAATAAGTCCAGGTTGGAAAATGGAATTACTCTTTAGGTTTGTTGCAATGTATCCAAATGTGCAGCATGTCATCAGCAGTCTTCCCTGATTTTTAACTTTCAGCTTCAGTTTCACATCATAAGGGCTTTGCAGATGGCCCACACTCAAACAGCAGAATAAGAAAAAAGCCACACAAAAATAGAATTGAAATCTACTCATTTGACTCCATTAGAGCCATTTTCCCCATTCAGTGTAAGTGTAATTTGTAAATGTGCGACATTTTAATTGATTTCTTTACTGTAATCTAACGTGGTGTTGCTAAAATTCTTTGTTTTGGCAAATTAAACAGCTTAGGTCATTTTATAATGTGAATACAGTTTTATATACAAGTAAGATTCCATTTGATCCCATTTTGTCCAGTTTTCCTCCAGTTGTGCTTCCTCTGATCGCAAAATTCACATTGAGTTTTTCCATGAGGAAGATGTCTCTAACCAACTAGAGATTGTATTTCAATAGGTTCCACTTTATTCAAAATAGTATTTGAATGAGGCATTTGCTAAATTTTTCTGTTAAATTACTTAATGAATGCACAACCTTTGGCCATGTCATGTCTCTATGTCTTTTATAATACTTTGCATATACAGAAGTCATATACTCTGAGAGGCATTGGAGATCTTATGAATGAATAATATGAAAATCATTGGTTAAATGTAATTTTCCCATTACAATACATTTTTCCAATTATCCCAAACATTTTGGGACAATTAAGCTCTAACACCAAACCCAATCCCAATATTTCGTTCATTAACTACTATATGTCAAAATGTTTCCATCATACACTATAATAGATTGATAGATAGATATCAAGAAGATCATTTAGAAAGAGTAAGTAAATGATTAACAAACTATATAGATGTACATTTATTCATGCCTTTGTCTATATACAGTAATAATTTAGACATATACTAATGGTAAGTGATTGTGTTATGTTTTAGAAATACTTATTAATACAGCAATTCATGATGAATTCAGGTAGAAGAAGAAGACATACTTTATTAATCTCCCCATGGAATTGTTACACACAACACACAGGCCTAAAATACACACACCTGTACATGCATTAATGGCGAGATATTGGAGAGAGGCCCATGGACGGGCTCCCGCAAGCAGTTGGGGATTCGGTGCCTTGCTCAAGTCCACACTCCGTACTTGGTCCATACCGGGACCTGAACCAGCGACCTGGCTCTCAACGGATTAAGCATTTACTAGCGGTTAGTTAAGTATTTTGTGTGACCTCATCTAAAGTGAGAACTATACTATCTATGCCTCACAAAGCATTTTTCAAATGAGATTGTGAGGCTCGCAGAAGTCTCAGTTATCGTCTAGAAAAACAAATATATATAACACAAAGTGATATAGAACATACATAACACGTGTTGGGAATGCAAAGAATGTTCTCTGCTTCAGAAGTGGAAGTGAAAGTAAACCTGTGCAATCTCGTATAAAAACACTGAGAGTAACACTACAGATAGAAAGATACACATTTGTACTTTATTTGCCTCAAATTGGGAAATGATTCTTAAATGTCATATTGTGCAAATACTTGGACAACCAAAGAGAGTGTGGAAAGAAAATAAGTGTTCTCCCCCTCAGCATCTGTAACTGTCAAGTCTCAAACACAAAACATCTGGTTTACGTCTCTGCAGCCGGGAAATTCCAGAGGTCTTTACTTCCCGTAACAATGTGGGACAAAGGACTTATGTAAGAAGTGCTACTATGTCTTCTGAATATTTTTTTTCAAATTACTACAAAAAGGAGCACACAGATTGAGCAATGTAGGTAAAAAAATAAATAAATAAACTACTGGATTCCCATGAGACTTCACAGAGGGAGGTTATACATTGTGGCTACAAACCTCCAGTCAGACTCAGCTCTGCCTGCAGTGCAGAGTCAACTCAGCGAGAGGGAAACACAGGAGCTAGAACTGTATCCATTCATATCTGCTGAACAGGACGTCAGTACGTGTGGTGAGTCAGATGTAGCTTTTTTTTAATGCATGTTGACTGAACTTAAAAGCAGCATTAACATAAACTGTAATCGATTGCACCGTGACCCTTCTCTGTACTATTTCAGTTCTTTTTTTATTGAATGCCTTGAACACTGAATTATTCCATTAACAAAATGTGCTAAAACTAGAACTTACCTTGCCTAAAATGCAGTCATACATATATTTAGTATGTATGTAAAACATGTAGTAATGCATACAAAACTTTGGAAACTGCGTTTAAGGACTTAAATATGTTAAAGAAAAAAAATGAAGGGGGAAAGTAGCAAATACTGAAGGTGCTGCAGCATTCTGTACTACCCTTCATAGAGTACCGTATTTGAGTGTAGGGTTTCGGTTAATAAATGTCCTCAGAGTATAATCCCTGTGTTCACATGTTGACTTTCTTAGGATGTTAACATGTAATCAATGTAATCATTTTTTTTTGTGAGCATCAAGAAAAAAATCCAAAGGGCATTTGACGGGTGGCTTGGATTTTTTCCTTGATGCTCACTGGGTAACAATGTTAGGCTGCAAGGCCAAATCTCTAGGTTTCAATTGTGGGAGAAACTAGAATTTCTTTTTAAGTTTTAAGATTATTTTTTCTAACCCTAAGCCTTTATTTGATAGGACAGTTAAGACAGGAAAGGGGGGGTGACATGCAGCAAAGGGTTGCGGGAGGGACTCAAAACCCGGGCCACTGCGGTAAGAACAGAGCCTTAGTATATGGGGCGCACGCTCAACCAGGTGAGCCACCAGGACGCCCTGAGACTAGGATACTTAATATAAAAAAGGACGTTTAGTTCAGAGTAGGTTAAGGGTCAGAATGTATCGAACTTCGTTGATTCTGGTCATCAAATTCCTTTCAGAGGAGGTGAAAGCACTTTGAAGTTCCCTGATGGCTCCTTCCAGCTGGTTGGTCCTGCTGCTACAGCTGCTCAGCTGGGTCTCAGCTGGCCAGGCCTGTTTCTGTGACCGCTACCCCTGGGGATCCTGGTCCGCCTGCTCCCAGACCTGCAACCACGGGACACAGCACAGGAGCAGGTGAGACACACTGACCTAGGTGAGACACGCTGACGCAAGTGAGACACACTGACACAGGTAAGGCTAATGCAGGTGGGACACTGACGTAGGTAAGACACATTGATGCAGGTGGGACACTGATAAAGGTGAGACACCCTGATTTAGCTGAGACACTGATGAAGGTGAGACACGCTGACGCAGGTGAGACACTAATGAAGGTGAGACATGCTGATAAAGGTGAGACACACTGACGCAGGTAAGGCTAATGCAGGTGAGACACTGACGTAGGTAAAACACACTGATGCAGGTGGGACACTGATAAAGGTGAGACAATGATGCAGGTGGAACACACTAATGCAGGTGAGACTGGACAGACACGGCACAGAGGGCTTTTGAGAATACACAGTATAGCATTTTGTTTTATGAATTATAGAAATTGAAACTTGTGAAATAGAGCCAAAGCAATTTCTTTCCTCAGCTTTTTTCAATTATTGTTGTGAAATACAACAAAGCTAATGCCGATGATGCCAACAGCTGCAGCATGTAGAAGTGATTTTCATACTTTTTTCACAGGGCTTTTAATTATCTTGATGAATATTTCTGGAAGAGCAGCTGCCTTCAGCTGTGTGAGGCACATGACAGAAGAGCTTGCAACGAGCAGGCCTGTCCCATCAACTGCCTCCTGACGGAGTTCGGGCCTTGGTCCGACTGCTCGCCCTGCGCCAAGAAACAGGCAAGAAGCACAAATCACGCTGCAAAAGCCCTGCCATATTATTCCCTGTCATAGCTGGGTTTTATCTCTACGCTACAGTCTTTTTCAGACTGTAAAAATGAATTGACTAAATGAAGTATACTGACTGCCCAATGCACAAAGGAAGGAGCTGCTCACAGCTTTTGTCTTTCATTGGCAGTGTCATTCCAGAGTCGCGCTTTGATTAATATCCATTGACACATGTATTGTATAATTTCCTGTGAGTATAGAATAACATAGTACATCTAAATACTTACTGCATAAAAAGGGCAAACCATTATGACAATCTGTATTTAGTATAATTTGATGACGAAAACAACCAGGGGTCGAGACGCATTAGCCCTGGACTCTCTTTGTCTTAATTCAGTTAAATTCAATGAAGCTTTATTTGCAGTTATTGGAATATACAAAAAGGAGTACATTAATAGCATGTGACCCTTAAACATTCCCTGATGTATAATTTGTCTGTGATTGTAGAACATTCTTAGAAACATTACTGAGGATGTGTATTATGTATACAGCCCTTCTAACCACTATTTTCTTTAATAGTTCAGTTTTGATAAATAAGTTGGGGATTGTTAAAAAATTTAGATTTACAGGGTCTTTAATCAAACAAATCAAAATCTTGATCAATCTGTCTCACCTGTTGTCGCCACAGTTGCGGACGCGGTCTGTCCAGAGGCCGTCCCAGTTTGGTGGATCAGCCTGCAGCCCGGAGCTGACAGAAGAGAGGCCCTGTTACCCCGCCACAGAGTGCAAGTTAGCACCCATCGACTGCAGAGACGACTTCAAGTGTGAAAACGGTGAGTAGTGTTTTTACATGACTGGTGTGTGAAAGAGAAGAAAAAAAAAAAGCATCACATCCCCTAGCTATCTACATTTTCTTGATCATTACTTTTTTCCAGATAATTTAAGGAATCAACATCTTTTAAATCACAGGACTTCTTTTATCTGTAATCTGCTGTCAAAACACACACACACACACACACACACACACACACACACACACACACACACACACACACACACACACACACACACACACAGACAGAAAGAACATTTTATCTTCTAAACATCTTTTCTGCTGCAGGACGCTGCATCAACTCGACGCTGACATGCAACAGGCAGAACGACTGTGGAGATAACTCTGATGAAAAAGACTGTGGTGACTTTAAAGTTGTGTGTCCAGCGGAGAAGAGAGTGGCCCCCGGGGCTGACCTGGTGGGAAATGGGTAAGCTAAAGTTCAAAAGTTCACATCTTCCTGCTGTTTTCATAAATTACTTTTCTGTCAAGTGCTCTTCTGGCGCATTTCTCCTGTTAAAAACACATTTTTAGAAGTACGCCCTGCACTTTGCTGACTTAAATTTGATAATATGTATGTATGTGTATGATCTGATACAAAGACATAACTACACTTTTAATTAGTACCACAAAAGTGCTAAAGTGTGGACTAATACTAATTGTCACAAGTGTGTTGCACACATCGAGGTTGACCACTTGTTGAAACGTGAGATGGTGTTTGAGTTAGTGTGTTTTAGGAAGAGTTTTGAAAAAAACAAACAATTGACATGTCCAACTTAAAACTGCAATATGTAATACTGACCGACTCAAAATGGTAACTGCAGTCTGAATTCAAAAGACTCAAAATTCCTAAGGGTTGCCAGGTTCAGAACACTGAATCCAACATTCCATAATGTCAGTGTCAGTGAGATGATAGTCTGGCATTCAATTAATTTAAATTTTATTAATAGTATCAAATCATAACACAAATTATCTCAAGACACTTTACAGATAGAGTAGGTCTAGACCACACTCTATAATTTACAAAGACCCAACAATTTCCCACGAGCAACCATTTGGTGCAACAGTGGCAAAGAAAACCCTTTTAGGCAGAAACCTTGAGTGGTTTGCATTGACAGACCTTTCTCCGCAGCTAGATGCTGTCTATGTTAATGGTCATAAAAGCCTGTATTCTTGGGGTTCTCTGTATCCGACTGACAGCAACATTTTCACACCTTAATGAGACTGCAACAACGGCTAAAAAGACCTTGTGGTCGTCTGTAGCAACTGGTAACTGAAGCAGGGGAAGAATTTTGGCAAAGGGGGGAGATTTTCGGTTCGACTACATTCCAGCCACTGTTATGTATAAAACATTAAATAAACACATAGCCTTTCTTCTATTAAGATTTTAACTTTGTCTAAGTTTATTTGTAGATGAAAACAAATATCTGTTGCTGCACAATCGCCAAAATAATTTACTAAAAGCAGCTTGTCAATACGCTGTACGCCACACATTATGGTTGCATGTCAGTTTGTCACAAAGTGGGAATCATTTTACCGTCCAACATTTCATAAGTGAAGCCACAAGAGTATTCTATAACGTAACATACCATACGTTGTAGAGAACGTTTGCTGTGTCCAAAATCAGAAATTCAGGCTACACAGCTGTTTTGCCACAGTTGCATGTTTCCATTATGAAGAAGTCAAGCTTGCGGTTTCTGTCATATATAGTATACATCCGTAGCCCGCCAGTCTGGTCCTTTAGTAACGTTAGCAGTAAGCATGTGTTAGCATGGCGGCGTCGGGATCTCTAGTCGGGATCACCATGGCTGCAGCACGTTTTTGCGTGTTTGCGTTTCATGTCTGGCAACCCGGGTGTCAAAATGGGCAGTATGGGTAGTATTTCAGCTTCTCATGTTTCCTTAATATCTGACATGTTGGGGTCATTTTCTGGTCTAATACAGTAAATACAGTATATTATATGTTGGACCTTTACAGTTGCGTATTTTGGACAATTCAAGTTTTTTTAAGCACGCTATCTACACCGATCTTACGGCAACAATCAGCTTTTTAAAAAATCATTGTAACAGCAAAAACATTCTCAACAGTAAACATCACAAATCTAAAATGTTTAACATAATTATCAATAAAAACACATGAAACAAACATTACGAAAGTACAAGAACAAGAAGTATATATTTAGTAGCTCCACTTTACTGCTCTGCAAATTCTTTTACATAATCCAATATCAAACATTAATATCGGACTGCTTTGGTGCTTATTGCACATGAAACGTCAATGAGTTCTGACTTTTCAGTGATTTGTGTTTGAAGGTTTGATGCTCTAGCAGAGGAGCCAAGGGGAGCGGTATTGG
This sequence comes from Percina caprodes, assembly GCA_013375575.1. Classification (NCBI taxonomy): domain Eukaryota; kingdom Metazoa; phylum Chordata; class Actinopteri; order Perciformes; family Percidae; genus Percina; species Percina caprodes. The sequence goes on along the minus strand of JABXJD010000123.1, from coordinate 575,625 downwards.
ACAACATGTTCATGGGAGGAAGCTGCAACATCAAGAGGCCTCAGAGCACGACGCTCTACCACCGAATCCCTCACAACTTTGAGAGCTTTGAAATTAAGGTTATTTGTTATTAGTAACAATTTAACAAATTAATGATAAAGCAATTAAATAAAGCTAGCCTGGTTCCAGACTTCTGAATCACCACCCACATCTCAGATTTGTTCAGTACTTTAAGTAGCTGTGCCTACTGAAAGCTGTGTGTTAGATTTTTTTGTTTATTGACTTTATGCTCAGTTAAAAAAAAAGCAGAATTGACATCATTTTAAAAGATGTAAAGTCTGGCCCTATATAAAAATTAAAATAAATATATATAATTACACATATGCACCCATATGTTTATGCTCACACTAGCTAGCCGTGCTGTGTTGTACAATCTTTCTGTGATTGAAGAACCAACCAACCAATCAGAGCATTGTATGGCAGATACACTGTGACAAAAACATTTTGTAAACTACTTTGATAATGTGAAAGAGAGTACATTTTCTTTTTTTCATTCAGAGCACCGGAAATAACAACTCCTAAATTAGCTTATTACTTCAGTCGTTGGGGAACCTTAATAACCTTCACTGCCAAACAGAGATAAGTGCACATAAACAATGTTGACAGAGTGAAACAAGATGGCAATCCGTTTTTTGTTTGTGGGAAAATCAGACAATCCTAGAGGAAACTATTGGAACCATTTCTATCAGCATTGCTGAGTTTCATAAACAAATGCATGTTCATGTCAAATTTCATTTTACAGTTTTTGAGGAATGTAGAGGTAAAGTCATCTCAAATGATGTAACATACTCTTAGTTGCATCATCTTACATGTCACTATTCTAATCTAAATGATTATAGCAATGATTTAAGGTCGAAACCTTACATATAGCCACTGTAATAAACAAATCTAAACCTAATAAATAGAACTATTTATATGTTGACACTGAAAAGTGCCTCAAAAAGTTATTATAATGCCCACTTAGCACACTTCAACTAAGAGAGCTTGTGGAATACAGCTAACTCGACGCTTGCACACATCTCCCAGCTCAGCTTTGTAGGTCAACCAAAAGGATTTAACTGTTCTTCTTATCACTATCTGCTGTACTATATTTTTGATCACTAGGAGCATCAGTGTCCTAACATATTCACATCCTTCACACAGAGCATTCAATCTAATAATGTGAAAAGTGGTTTGCAGAGGACTTTGGCTTTGTTGTTACTTCTCTTACTGTTATTGACCTTGATTATTGGATGTGGTTGTGGTTGTAAAGGTTGGAGAGCTGGAGGACTTCAGCAAAGAGCCCCATCAGCTGCACACTGAGCCTATCAATTTCAAGACGTCCAGCTCATCTGGAATGAGCCAACAAGGTCAAGATGGCTTTTTCATCCCCATTATTTTTCTCCCCTTGTTTTTCTTCACTGGGAGTTCTATGTCGAGTAGCAGCAATAACAAGGAAGCTTTTGAAGCTTCAAAGAAAACGGTGAGTGACTCAAACACCAATACACACATTTGTAGTAAGATACTTGTGAGGAGCTTTATTCACGCAATGCATTCCCTTATCCCCTAACCCTAATGTAAAGAAGCAAGGAGGATCAGACACATTTTACAAAATGTCCTCTTGCTCAAGGTCTGAAACATGTTCCCCACAACACCATTGGTACAAGAGTATACACACACACAAACAAACACACACACACGTTTACTTAAGTCACTTTTAGGGACATTACATCCTGGATGAGCCCCCATAAGTGGCTAAAGAGAGGATGGGAGACGTTTTGTTTGTTGAAAAATCTGATCAGAGGTCAGACAACCATAGTCCTCAAATTGGACAGATAGTCTAGCTAGGTGTCTGGATTTACCCTGCAGAGATCTGAGGACCAGGTAACCATAGTCCTCAGATTGGACAGATAGTCTAGCTAGCTGTCTGGATTTACCCTGCAGAGATCTGAGGACCAGGTAACCATAGTCCTCAGATTGGACAGATAGTCTAGCTAGCTGTCTGGATTTACCCTGCAGAGATCTGAGGACCAGGTAACCATAGTCCTCAAATTGGACAGATAGTCTAGCTAGCTGTCTGGATTTACCCTGCAGAGATCTGAGGACCAGGTAACCATAGTCCTCAGATTGGACAGATAGTCTAGCTAGCTGTCTGGATTCACCCTGCAGAGATCTGAGGACCAGGTAACCATAGTCCTCAGACTGGACAGATAGTCTAGCTAGCTGTCTGGATTTACCCTGCAGAGATCTGAGGACCAGGTAACCATAGTCCTCAGATTGGACAGATAGTCTAGCTAGCTGTCTGGATTTACCCTGCAGAGATCTGAGGACCAGGTAACCATAGTCCTCAGATTGGACAGATAGTCTAGCTAGCTGTCTGGATTTACCCTGCAGAGATCTGAGGACCAGGTAACCATAGTCCTCAGATTGGACAGATAGTCTAGCTAGCTGTCTGGATTTACCCTGCAGAGATCTGAGGACCAGGTAACCATAGTCCTCAGATTGGACAGATAGTCTAGCTAGCTGTCTGGATTTAACCTGCAGAGATCTGAGGACCAAGTAACCATACTTTTTTTAGTACTACCTCAGTCGAGGTTCCAAGCAAGCTGAGGCGATACCAAAAGGTGACGTGAAAACCTGCGGACTACTGGTTGGTCGGAGGGCCGTCACTTATGACTGCGTTTTTAGCAAACAAGAGTGCGGAGTGTGTGTCCGGGACAACCGCACCATTTTAAAAATAAAATAAAATCTAGCCAGACACCGATTATCTACTCTCTGCACTATTCTCACTTTTCTATTCTCACTATTCAATATTAAGGGCTATTATTTTGCATGTCGTTTCCAATATTGCACACTGTTACTTAAAAAAACAAACAAGAAAATATATCAAAGAAACTTTTTTATTTAGCTATTCAAGTAGCACATCAAACCCTCCCGTACATCCCGGTCTTCTTCCTCTGCACCCTGTGACGGTGTCCCCCACCGGCTCTGCTGTCCCAGATGCATCCCAGACATCGTCATAAGCCTCTCCGTAACTCTCATAAACATTTTACAAAGCCCAGCAGGTTAGAACCAGAGATTTCACCAGTTGAGTCAAGTCGAGTAGAGGCGAGGCGAGCTGTTACCATCAGTGGAAAAACGCCAATAGTCTAGCTAGCTGTCTGGATTTACCCTACAGAGATCTGAGGACCAGGTAACCATAGTCCTCAGATTGGACAGACAGTCTAGCTACCTGTCTGGATTTACCCTACAGAGATGTGAGGACCAGGTAACCATAGTCCTCAGATTGGACAGATAGTCTAGCTAGCTGTCTGGATTTACCCTGCAGAGATCTAAGGACCAGGTAACCATAGTCCTCAGATTAGACAGATAGTCTAGCTAGCTTTCTGGATTTACCCTGCAGAGGTCTGAGGACCAGGTAACCATAGACCTTATAAATCGACCCGAATTTAAAACTCCAACACAAAGAAAGTGGAAGGTTATGGACATGCGGCCGAAAAGAGTGACATCTGGTGGAATTTCCAGCTGCATCGGAGCAATCACGGAAGTGGAACGTCATGGATATAGACTACCCTAACCATGACCATTATTTGCCAAACCCTTACACTAGTCTGGCTCAGTGGATACACATTGCTGGGTAAAAGCGAGATGCAACAGATGCCCCCACTGTTATCTGTTATCGCCACTATCTATTTTGCAAGGGCGTTGTTGCCGGGGCCCAGGGTGGTTGAGATTGGTCAGAAGGTTTTTCCAGACTACGCTCCAGCGCTGACACAGCGCTGTGGAGACAGGTCTGGCAATGCAAGACTACCCTTTTCACATGCACACAGCTTGCTGGTTGCAGCCATACACTACTTTTCCATTCATTTAATTTCCTATCTTTGCTTGCGTAGGACTCCAAGTTTTTCCGGGTGCACCAGGTTCTGCCCATATCCACGTTCAAGGTGAGGGCTCCGAGGGACCTTGTCCTGGCACAGCCTTTCCTCCAGTTCCTTCATGCCCTTCCTCTGGAATACAACTACCCCCTCTACAGGGACATCTTCCAGCGCTTTGGGACGCACTACTACAGCTCAGGGAAACTAGGGGGCCACTATGACCTGTTGTATCAGTACAGCCGAGAAGAGCTCACCAGTTCAGGTACAACAGCACAGCCGGGTGGGGGGGTCAACATTTAGAATGACACCCTGTGTTCTGACGTTATATTCTAAGTACATTTTAGAAAAGGTCAGGTACAATTATATCAACAATTCCAAAACAATAGCATAAATATTTAATTGTTATTTTTTTACCTGTTATTAGGTACATTTTTTGTATTAAAGGTAAAGGTTATTTAAAGTTATTCTGATCGTGTATATGTCTTCTCTTTCCACAAGAGTTTGGAGGTAATTCAATTCAATTTTATATATAGGATCAAATCGTAACAAGAGTTATATCAAGCCACTTTACAAATAGAGTAGGTCTAGACCACAGTCTATAATTTACAAAGATCCAACAATTTCTCGCGAGCAAGCATTTGGTGCGACAGTGGCTAGGAAAAACTTCCTTTAGGCAGAAACCTCGGTAGAACCCAGGCTGTTTGTGGGCGGCATCTGTTGCTGCCGGTGTGGATACAGACACTGATACAGATATACAGATTTAGAGAAATATGATTCATAATAGTTATAGCAGTTGGAATGATGAACAATGGCAGCTATAGTAACAATAAAGATAGTGGAACTAGGATTAGAAATAATAGTTGTAGCAGTTCAGGGTGTTACGTGGGCGCTGTGGGGCGTAGTGGCTCATAGCAGGGCGTCGAGCAAGACCACGGCGGCAGCTCCAACCATGATTTAGGTGCCACCCCAATCCAAGGAAAACTGGTAGTCGAGAAAACATAGGGAGTCTGGGGAATAAGGTCCCAGGAGATAAGTTAGTAACAAGCATTTTTTTGAATGAATGCAGATGGAAAGATAGAGGAGATCAGTAACAGATGGGACTAAATGTCCCTTAACTAGTTCAGAGGTTTGGATAGAAATTGTTAAAGCGCAAGAAACCCCAAATGAGTGTTGTTGTATAGACAGAACTAGAGGAAAATGTAGTTCACCTCTTCATTTTAAATATATAGTGCCACATAATGTTTTGTGGTCAGTTCCTTTGTTTCTGTGTCATGTTGCTCTACACTCTTGCTCTCAAACAGGTCAAACAGAAGAGCACACCAGGAGCTGCCTGGGCAGAGAGACCACCTGGACCATCATCCTCTACACAGAACACAGCAGTGTAACCCGATGCCGCGACAACAGGATGACCCAGAAATATGGAGGTTTCTTATTAAATCTGCCAGAAAGAAACACATTATTTATCCCAACACTGTTCATGGCTTACTGACTAAAAAGATGCTATTTACATCATGTTCATTCCCTATACATTTCTTTGATCCAGGCTCATACATTCAGTCAGCAGAAAAATCTTTCTCCATGGTGAAAGGAGGTCGAATCCGAGAGGCAGCAGCTCTGGCCTGGGAGAGGCAGGGCCCTACTCCGGACCGAACCTCTTACAAGAACTGGGCCAAGTCTGTTCTCGAGAACCCTGCTGTGGTTGAATCCCAGGTTAAATCAAACACCAATGAAATGACTTCAATATGAAATAATATATAAAATAAATCAAAGACATAAGTTTACAAACAGTTTATATAGTTTGTGTTGGTCTAGGTCTTCACCATCATAGATCTGGTTCAGGGAATCCCCTGTGCTGTCACAAAGAGGAGACACCTGAGGAAGGCCCTGCTACAGTACCTGGAGGAGTTTGATACCTGCAAGTGCGCTCCTTGCCCCAACAATGCCAGGCCCGTTCTCTCCAGCACAGAGTGCAAGTGTGTTTGCCAAGCTGGAACATTTGGAACTAACTGTGAGAAACGAGCTCCCGACTACACGTCAGGTACAGCAGGACGGCTGCTTAAGTCGTGAGAACAAAGAGTGATGAATGAGAAATGTTTAACATGTTCACCATCTAAGTTGAGGGTGTTAGCATTTGCTAACATTTGCTAATTAGCACTAAAAACAAAGTACATCTGATGGGAATGGCACCAGTTTTGCAGGTATCTTTTTGCTGGTATTTTTTGTGAATCAAAGTATGAAACTAAATTTGAATCTTTGTGATTGGATCTCTCTTACTAAACATTGGGAGATGTAGTTGACATCTCGCTTTCAGTTTTTATGTCCACAGGCTTGTACTTTTGTCAAAGAACCAGACACTTCTACTGAGGTTAATCATTGTTTGTACTGAGGATTCAATCAGGAGAGTTTATGTCTATTCAAGCCTGAGTGCTACAACTGTCAGTCACGGCTATTGCCTACACAGATAAGGACTTTTACTGCAGAACATGGGGTGTCCTTCAACTTTACAACTCTAATGAGCAAAATAACAGTTTACCATGTCAGTGTTGCTTTCGGTGCACCAGCCTTGGGACATTTCGTGGATTATTTTGTACATTGCACCCATCAACACCTGCCTATGTACTTTTGTTACGGCCTAGTTTGGCAATGTTGGTTTGTCCATCAATTCAGAGCCCGATATCTTTAATTAGGGGTGTCCATATTATTTATTATATATTTAACTCCTGACCTGAAATCAAACTTTATCAAGCTGATTGGAAAGAATTTTACTAATAACTCATGACCTTTCTTCAGGTATTTGTAGTTGCACTACTGGTTGAAATATTCTTAAACGAATTCATCAGTATGATCTTGGTTCCAACACTTTCTTACTGTAGGAAACAAAGACTCACACACAAGCTACAATCTGTATGTGCTATGTGCTAGCAGTGTTAGACTTTTAACCTAAGATGTACTGGTAATTTCATACTATATACACACTATACACAGTGATTCTAACCAGGATTGGTTGTGTTCACTCTGCAAATGTGGTTTGGTGTGTAATATCTACAGAAGCGGTAGATGGTTACTGGAGCTGCTGGGGGCCATGGAGTGGCTGTGGAGCCTCGATGAAGAGACATCGGACGAGGCGATGCGACAACCCTGCCCCCCTCCGAGGAGGCCAACCCTGCAAGGGTCCTGAGAGACATGAGAATCCATGTCACGTCTCCATCTTTGAAAAGTAGAATGAACTGTTTGCTTTAACCGTCTTGAAACAGTCATGAAAAGTCCACTTTTAGACACTTGGCATGTCTGTACAGCAGTCTGAAAGCACAACATCCCATTAAGAAAGTCATTTAACTCATGATGATCAAATTAAAACACTATTTTTCCTCATGTCATTTTTTTATATTCTCCTGTTTATGCTGATATCACAACCACTAATGCTGTTACAGACATTTAAGCTCAAATTTATGTCTTCATACATGTATTTAACCTTGGATTTACTGTATTTTCTGGCTCATGTTTTTGTGTCCAGACAGGAGACTTGCGACAATGACGACGACTTCACTATAGGCTGGAAGGACGAGCTGCCTCCTGGTGTGCAGGGCTGCCTGAGGCCACAGAGGCCCGCCAACAGCTTCCTCCGGGTAAATCACTAAGCCTCTAGCCTGTCGTTAGTGATTGATATGGACTGCAACCAAGAAACGGAGAGAATGTGGTTTATTGCTTATCATGCTAATAAAGGTGGCAGCCAACTGACCGAAATGGTGAGAAACTTCAAGAGACCATCTTGCGAGTGTGCCACTTTTTTGTAGTAGTATCTGCAAATGATGAAGTATCTCTTTGTATCTCTCCATTATGAATGATCAGTTACTGTATCATAAATATGTCACAGTTATGACAATAGAGAGCTATTATTATGTAATACTATCTCATAGGAAAGCATATATTGTGCAGAATGAGTTAATAATTTCTTTTAGGCTACATATAGCCCAATATCACACATTTGCCTCAAGGAGGCAGAATTGACAGTTGGGGGGAAGAAAAGAGAGTAATAAAGGAAGGACAAAATGGAAAAAGGTAGAGTTGTAGAAGATTGAATGGAGTATAACGTAGTAGTATTATGAAAACTAAAGAAAGATGCCAAGGAGGGTTTATATTTGTATCCCTCTTGTTCCTAACTGGTATTCATGGACCTCCTCTGACAGAAAGCAAAGCAGTATTATGACTTTGGTGAGGATGAGGAGTTCCAGTGCTACACTGGATTTGATCTGGAGGGTTTTCAGTTCATCAGCTGTCTTCCTGATGGGACGTGGAGTCAACCACAAGGAAGTTGCACCAGTAAGTGTGTTTTCTCACCAGACAAGTGAACAGTGATCCGAGAACTGTAACCACGTCCCTGCAACTTCCTGTTATGCCATTCTCTATAAACACAAGTATATTTCTGCACCTGATATCTACGTGAGATTCAAATCTGTTTTTATTTTTTGTTTTTTAGGGAACGTGTGCCTTCCTCCTGAGATCCCTGATAGCATGATGCTGTTACCCAACAAAGTCGAGTACAGGGTGGGGGAATCCGTGCGTTTGAACTGTAACGAGCCGGACCTGCGGCCGCTGCCCGTGTCCTTCTTCAAATGCAGCGGCAGTTCCACCTGGCAGCCTCCTTTACCATCTGACCTACGCTGCACTGATGGTACAGCAGATGATTTCATGAGAAATTAGATAAAACTTCCACATCCACTACTTTAATGCAGGCATGTCACAGTTGAGTTAGTCTTGCAGACCGTACCTCCACAGCGCTGCGGAGGAAGGTCTGGCAAGTCCACACAACATATTATTCCGGGATGGGATGGGTTTTTTGGGCAAGAAAAAATAATGGGACAAAAAGAAATCAAGGGACAATTAGAATAGATAAAAATGTGCAATTAATTGCGAGTTAACTTTGACATTAATACGATTGATCATGATTAACTATTTTAATCGTTTGACAGCACTAATATAAAGATAAAGAATAAATCTTATCCAAAATATTTCTAGTGCTATCTTCTTCATCCCATTCCGGTGAGCCATGTCACAATGGGCTCATTACTGCCCCGATAGGGGATAGAAAAACTCTGGCTTGTTTGTAATTCTTTAAACCAATCACAGTTGATTGTTTTGTAACCATGCAACTTTCTGTTGCATAGTGGACAAATCACCGTACAGTCAGGTCAAGCTCGCAGGCAGTTTGGACTTACATTATCTGTTTAAGTTTATTTATTTATTTAATATTTCAGGACCATGCACATTAATGAACATGTACAAAAGTACACGTGAAAATGCCCGATTCTAGCCCGAGCGCTCATTTCCATCTATAGTACATTAGGCCGTTTGAAGTTACAATAAAAATGAAAAAAAGATATACAATAGTAACATTTGATATATAAAACAATGAGAAACAGAAAGAGAGAAAAAAACAACACAAAAAAACAATTCATGAGTAGGTGTTAAAACAGAGACACAATTCATTAGTATGCTCTACAATTACTAATGTTAACTAGCATGTTAGTTACCAGTAATTAGCCTGTGTCTATGTTATCTCCTTACATATCTCCGTCTCTGCTGATTGGGAATGATTGAGATTTCTCTTGCACAGCTACCAGAAGACTTACAGCTTTCAGACAGGTTGCTCACGTCACATCTACATCTTCAAGCTCAGTTGGCGGCTGCTCAGCCATCACCGGAAAAGAGCTTTTAATAGACTTCACCGGTCTCAGTGGAAGTCCACGGCGTGGCTATGTCCATTTCTTTAAATGTCTATGTTTGTCATCAGTGTTTTCTGAGACCATGTTTTTGCTTTGAGGATGTATGAAAGAAATGACAACGGTGTCTCTTGTTGTTTCTGTGCATGTCCTGTGTGTAGAGGAACCATTTGTTCCTGAGACTCAGTGCGGTCCAGGACAGAAACGACAAGGCTCTAAATGTGTCTGTATTCAACGCAAGAGCTGCCTGTAAGTTTTTCTGTTTTTCTTCTTTTTCTTTACATCTTACGAGCATGTCATTGTTTTTATTATTTGTTCTTTGAAGGAAGTTGTATGTGAAGCACTTTCAGTTGCATTTGATCCATTGTGGTAGATACAAATTGCTTTTATGATTTATGAAACCAAACAATTGTGGGTGTTAAAACCACTCAACAATGTTATTGATTAGACCATGGTTTGGGTGAATAAGTCATTCGGATTGGCTGCAGGGTGTCCAATAAAAAGTGTCTGTCCATGTAAGGTCGGGCCAGCTGTCAGTCAAAACGCACCAATCAAAGATGGAACTAGGCTAATGTTTTGGTGACAGGAGCATGGCTTGATAGCTAGCTTATCTTGTTCTTAACCCTCGTGTTGTCATTCTGACCCCAAATGAAATCTTTTGCCATCAAAATATGTTTTTCATTCATCAAATGCTCTGAAAATAATGGCAGTTGTTTACTACTATGCTCTTAATGAAATTATCTGGTAATTAGTGGACTCTGGCTGAGGAGTCATCCATTAATTCCTCATATCGGACACCTCTCTCACAACACTGACTCTCACAGCATATGGGGAAATGAATATGTGGAAGCTAAGTGTAATACATTATTCTTTACCAACATCTGACTGTGTGTGTGTGTGTGTGTGTGTGTGTGTGTTTGTGTGTGTGCGCGCAGTTCACAAGCAAACAGCCTCTGCATCCTGAACTTGGACATTGGTGTCACCGTGCCAATGTCCCCGTGCTCCTTCCATGTTGGCCGTTGCCACGGTGATCCGCTCTTCTTCGTTAACGAAGGCGCGTGTGACACGGCTGATTTGGCCAAACTGGAGTGGGCCATCTTCAGAGCCAACATGTCCTCTAAGAGCTCTGTTCAGGAGCGCTGTGATCTCAACACGTGTTATGAATGGGAGACCTGCTCTGGTGAGTTTGACGTTTTGACATCATTTGGGAAAAACATGAAAATTGGATAGAGGATGAGAAAGAACTTGTAGAGCCTACATCCCGTTTGGTATCTAATTGTCTTCATCACTCTGAAAACGGAACACAACAAATTTGGCTTAAACAGTACACGGAACTGATCTTACAACCCTATTTTTAGTCTACTTTAGTCTACTTACCCTATTTTAAGACTTCACTTGAATTATATCAAATTATTTGCCTCACGTCTGTCCTCAGCGTTTAAGAAGTGTGAGTGCAGAGCTGCTCGGAACTGCCCCGGAGTTCAAGAGCACACGTTCTGTGTGAAGCTGACCCGGACCCAGAGGACTCGCACCATGGACCTTTGCTCTATGGCTGCCCTCAAATGTGCCAGCTACCAGTTTGAGATTCTCAATGAAGGCGTCTGTGAGTCCACATGATCCTTCAAAAGCTTTGTCTGCACTCAACCTCTGAATTCATCTTCCATCTCACATTATAGCCATTAGCACATATTGCATGTTTTTCTTTAAAAACATTACATTCAGAAAAGAAAACTAGACTGGTAGCCAGGTATACTTGGGTGCAAGAACCCGGGGCAACTTATCTCTAAGTCTAAATTGGACTCAAACTGGTGTTATTGGATGCACTCATTATGCCTGGGTAAGGCATAATGAGTATAAGCATATGATATAAGTTTGGTGACAGTTGAACAACTATTTGCCATAAAACCACCCTGAGATATGATTGATATACAGTTATAGGGCCACATATTTTGAATTGGCAATAAATCTACACCTATGCTTGGTCTACCCTATGTGACTCAAATAAAATGAGGAAGACTTCCTCCTTTTAATTCCATTTGACCAAAAACACCTAAGGGCGATAATTCACAAAAAAGGATGCACACTATAGATAATCACTGCAAAATATACTTCCTATCAAGTCATTTATGTGTGTTTTTGAGTCCTATAAGATCGGAAAATTCTCACTGGTCTTGCAGATTTCATTTTTATTAAGAAAATAAAAGTTGCACATGAAGTTTTAAATGTTGCAAGTAATGTGCTGACCTTTCTTGAAAACTCCAACCAAACCAAAAAGTTGGGCTCCGTTTGAAACAATTTGAAAAGAATCTGTAAGTGTACTGGCAGATTCATTTTCATATAACTTCTTTCAATTGGCAAGATGAGTGTTATACCATCATTTGATAAATGACCAAATTACAGAACAACCATCCCCAAAGGATTGTCAGGATAAGAGTGTATTCAGTGCACTAAAATGTATGGAATTCTGCACTATGGTTTATTAAAATGACACATGATTTTAGAAACTATGGAAAACACAAAGAAAGAAATTCCAAGTTATGAGACCACAGGATCAAAGTGAGGTATTTGGAAATCAAACCGTTTTGAATTCATAGAAAGTAGTTTGTGGAATTGTCTGGTTCAGAAGTAGAGTAGAACTCTTTCAAATTATTATTTTTAACAAATCCAAGACAACAAAAATGTATCCTAAAAACTGTTTTATTACCTTCCTGCAACAAAAACAATCAAAGGCATTTATTGAGCATTTTGTCAAACCTTTAGAACAGAATCTTATGTTTACATGCAAACGTTTTCCATCATCAGCAACTCCGTGACAAATATAAAAAGAGGACACTTCTAACCCGATATATAAGTCATTTCATATCTCGAGAACAATATATATCACAATATAGCATGTTGTAATTCAATAAATAAATTGTCTAGATGAAATAATCACAAAGTAAAGCCTATATTTGTGTACTCCTGTGTGTATTAAATATTTACAAATAAACATACTAGTGCAAAAACAACATAACGTGCCATCCAAATTATGTAAATGTGGCTGTATCCTTTGTGTATGAGTGTGCTGACTAAACCATCACATCTTTATTCTGGACACGCATCAATACTGGAAACGTTGACCTGCTCCCCAGCACACCGTTTGGCCCCCACCTCACATTCAGTCATCGCCATGGCAACGCTGCCAGCACCAGCTCTGACGCACAGTGGGGCGGAGTCTTTAGGGCATTCTGATGCGTTCTGACATTCGCATATAGATTCTAGAATTGAAAAATAAGGATTATGTAATGACTTAGTCATATACATATCATAAACAGTATATTTACACCACACACAGTATATAATAAAGAACGAAAATACTTTTTTTTGGCCATTTCATGGAGTGATTAAACAAACCCCTAGGTTAGCTGAACCTATTTGGAAAAATAACCAAACTTATGGTTTTTCCGTTACATGGTACCTGCTCGACTCGGCCGCAGCTCCTTTTTCCATTGCAGATTAGTACCACCTCATGCGTGAGGCGAGCGTGGCTGGTCGTCATAGCAGCAAACTGCCGTGACCTAACGCGACACACACACACAACGTCGAAGGTGTGTTGTTTTTGATTCTCGGCATCGGGCGGTTGCCAGAAGGCAAATTAGTTTCAAGAGAAGCTGGAGGCAGCAAAAAAAACACCATTTAAACACGGCGGGTTTGTTCAGGACCCCCTCCTCCCACCACCCCGTCTGTCACTAGCAATGGTGACACAGTGATTAGTGGCGATTCTCTCCGACCAATCAATCATCATCTTTGATTTCTTCCAGGAACTGGAATATTGCTGGCTGCTTAATCATTTCGTATTTACTCAACTGAAAAAGTGTGATCCTTGTGGTGAAAACCTTTTTCAGTTCGTCTCCCTGGCCTAAGTCTTCGTTTTGCTCGGATTACTGCTGCCATTTCACCAGGAGGCATATAGAAGGAAACTTGCTTGCGGCTGGTTTACACCGGCTTTTAAGAGGCGGAGAATTTTCACCGCAAATTAGAGGTGTGCTTTTATGGGCGTTTTTTTTTGTTTCATGGGAATATATAATTACGTACACTTTACGCTTCCCCTCCCATCTCTTTATGGGAAACTCGGAAACACGGAAAAGCACAATTTGCCATTTTCAGCTAATGGATTATCTTTGGAGCCAGGACAGTGACTTACAATTTGGCCCTGAAAAATAACCTTCAGACCTGAACTGAAAAAGGAAAAACATTGGCATTAAAACAATTATAGTATTATACACTCACCTATAGGATTATTAGGAACACCATACTAATACTGTGTTTGACCCCCTTTGTCCTTCAGAACTGCCTTAATTCTACGTGGCATTGATCCAACAAGGTGCTGAAAGCATTCTTTAGAAATGTCGGCCCATATTGATAGGATAGCATCTTGCAGTTGATGGAGATTTGTGGGATCCACATCCAGGGCACGAAGCTCCCGTTCCACCACATCACAAAGATGCTCTATTGGGTTGGAATCTGGTGACTGGGGGGGCCATTTTAGTACAGTGACTCGAGCTTTGTGACATGGTGCATTATCCTGCTGGAAGAAGCCATCAGAGGATGGGTACATGGTGGCCATAAAGGGATGGACATGGTCAGAAACAAGGCTCAGGTAGGCCGTGGCATTTAAACCATGCCCAATTGGCACTAAGGGGCCTGAAGTGGGCCAAGAAAACATCCCCCACACCATTACACCACCACCACCAGCCTGCACAGTGGTAACAAGGCATGATGGATCCATGTTCTCATTCTGTTTACACCAAATTCTGACTCTACCATCTGAATGTCTCAACAGAAACCAGACTCATCAGACCAGGCAACATATTACCAGTCTTCAACTGTCCAATTTTGGTGAGCTCTTGCAGATTGTAGCCTCTTTTTCCTATTTGTAGTGGAGATGAGTGGTACCCGGGGGGGTCTTCTGCTGTTGTAGCCCATCCGCCTCAAGGTTGTGCGTGTTGTGGCTTCACAAATGCTTTGCAGCATACCTCGGTTGTAACGAGTGGTTATTTCAGTCAAAGTTGCTCTTCTATCAGGTTGAATCAGTCGGCCCATTCTCCTCTGACCTCTAGCATCAACAAGGCATTTCCCCCAGGACTGCTGCATACTGGATGTTTTTCCCTTTTCACACCATTCTTTGTAAACCCTAGAAATGGTTGTGGGTGTAAATCCCAGTAACTGAGCAGATTGTGAAATACTCAGACCGGCCCGTCTTAAATCACCTTTCTTTCCCATTCTGACATTCAGTTTGGAGTCCAGGAGATGGTCTGGACCAGGACCACACCCCTAAATGCATTGAAGCAACTGCCATGTGATTGGTTGATTAGATAATTGCGTTAATGAGAAATTGAAAAGGTGTTCCTAATAATCCTTTAGGTGAGTGTATAGTAAAGTAAACAAGTTAAAACAAGTATTGGCAATAGACAAAGTTCCACTATAAAAAATAAAATACAGGCATTGCGTTTAGTTGCGTTTAAAATGAAAATCTTCAGGTTTTAGCTACACAAAGATAGCGGAAGGTAATGGACATCTGGCCGAAAAGGGTGAAATCCGGCGGACTTTCCAGCAGCAACGGAGCAATCCCAGGAGTGTTACGTCGTGGATATAGACTACCCTGCTAGCAATCTGTCTAATTACCTGTTTCTTGTCCCACTGGACTTCAATGTAGAGATTAGTACAGCCTTAATGTATCGGTCAACAAGAATAAAAATCAAGTTATAGAAAAAAAGTATTGACCCTACAAAGAAGGTCCAGCAGACTCACCCTGACAGATTGTCCCTGGTTGGCAGTCCACGCAGGACGTGACCGTCTCCTCTGGCCAGGCACAGTCGCTGTCACTAACCAACACAAAGCTCCGGCCCATACACCGCAGAGCTCCGAGCTGACAGACACTAAGCAACCGGGCTGTGCTTGAGCCGAGTTTGGCACACAACTGCAGAGAAGTCCTAAATGAAGACAATGTATGGGGGGGGGGGGGATTGTTTTAATTTCATACTTTTTCACAAGGCATTTACCTTTATGTGATGCTGTAAATAATGATCAAAAATCCTACTTACGAGCACTGAGATGGCATTTTACACACACACTGAGTTTTCCCCACGTTCTCCCACGGCTTACACTTCAGGCCTGATGGAGGAGAGGCAACTGAGGGTGCTGAAAAAGATAGGTAGCCCGCAGGGTTGGTGTGTGTATACTCAGGGTGTGATTTGTGAAGAGAGAGATGTTTTTTGATCATGCGCAAAATCTAAAAAACATGCAAGAATTAAATTCCCATTTCAATGCCAATGCATTTCACTATCCAATGGAAAATAATGTCAAGATTAACATAAAACACAGTAATACAGATAATAAAGCGCAATTGGAAGGCCAAATTTATGGACCCAATCCTTTTCCGTATCCACGGATGGAAATCCATCTCATGATTGGATTTACCGTAAACGTAACAATATGAGCAATAAGTACAAACATACATACAACACTTGATACTGAGAATACATATATGTACTGTACCGGCTTTACAGTGAGCGCTGGCTGGTGATGGAGACCACTGCAGGCTGGGACTGCATATGGTCTCTGACTCCTCAGCGTCCAGGACTGACCCCGCAGGGCAGGACAGGGACAATCTGTCTCCGATCTGATAGGCTTTTTTGGTGGGCGTGGCTATAACATCACTGTTGAGTACCGGAATCCCACATGTGTTACCTGGGACGGGAAGAGAGGGATTTTGAGGGAAACACAACGACAAATGTGAGTCCACAAAGATAACTTTAGGGTTCCTTAGAGTGAATAGTAGGGAATCTATAGAAATGTTTAAGGCGCCCATATTATGCTCAGTTTCAGGTTAATAATTATATAATAATTAAATATTTTGAGGTTGTACCAGAAGAGGTTTACATGATTTCATTTTCAAAAAACACCATATTTTTGTTGTACTGCACATTGCTGCAGATCCTGTTTTCACCCTGTGTGTTTTTGGTCTCTGTTTTAGCTTTGAGTGAGACATCTCGCTTGTTTTAGCTACAGAGTGAGACATCTCACTTCTATACTATCTTTGTTGGGAGTCCCACATGCTCAGTAGCTCGGTAAGATCCCATCAGCTAGATAACTCTTTCTCCAGTTTTGGTCAGTCCAAGACAGGATTAGCTGGGAGACTTCTTCTAGACGAGGGCCACTTGTGGAAAACCTGCACTACAGGGACAGGAAGTAGTTCTTTTGGAGTTTATGGTCAACTAGTGTGTTTTGAAGCAGTGTTTTGCCATTGAGAACGAGCTAGCATGCTAGCGCTAGCATGCTATGGTCAGCCACCTCGTCTCTAGTGATGTAGAAAGCCGTGCAGATGTTGAACAGCTCAACCGGAGACTGAAGACGGAGGACATTCAGAAATCGGATCTCACTCAAAACACCATGGATAGGTTTTTTCCCGAGTGTGTATACGTGTGACACAAATTAAGACAGAGACACAAATTAAGACTTTTTTTCATAATATGGGCACTTGAACTTGCAGCTGCATTTACATCCCCGAATTGTCCATGCGCTGCAACACATTCTCAATCCCAACTTGTGAAATAATGATACTTGGTAAGAACCCATTAGCATCACTTTCTAACCCCTTGAGTACCCCTTTGCTCCTTTTTGGCTACGTTCAGAATGCAGGCCAAAGGGACCCACATATTTCCTGATATCTTTTTTATGACAGTGTAAACAGCCTAAGTCACATGGCATCCCATCTTTTCCAAGTCTGATGCGAGCCACATTTGAAAAAAAATAATGTAAATGGTCAGTCAAAAAAAGAAAATCCCAATTGAGCATCAAGGCCTGCAGTCTGAACGTAGCTTTTGACGCTCTTGGTCGGGACCCCTTGGGGATAGTTTTTCCACGTGTAGGGTGAAACCAATTACTTAGGGTCAGGGTTAAAAATGTTCATTTAGGTGACACGTGGTACAAAAACGGGACACAAACCCCGGTCTCCTGGTTGAAATTCCTGTTTTTTGACCCATCCTCCACCCCAAACCTATCTCCATATGAGGATCATTACTTTTGTCGCTCTTTATACTACGTTATCTTACCGCTCCTCGTTCAAGCTGCTGCTATGTCCGGTGCGTCCCATACCGACGCTAAAGGGTGCCATGGGTGTCGGATTCTGACGCTGACCGCCACTGACCAAGCGTCAGAATGTGACGACTTGGGAGTGAGAACGGCTTGGACTAGAATGGCAATTGACTAAATTCTATTTACAGTATATCACAGTATTCATTCCTGTTGCTGAACAAAAAAAAAGAGCAGAATATCTAACCTTCCTCACAGAGTTAATGTAGGAAAGACGTACTTTTACAAACCATTGCTCCCGTCCTCCACGTCTGGTTTTCAGTGCATTCAGCCACAGCGTCTCCCTGAGGTAATGACTATGTATGCAGGAGTACCTCACCCTGTTTCCAATGAGGTAAAAGTCTCTGGGATCCTGAGAAAACAGTTGCTACACTCAAAAACATGCATTTAATCATCACCCCTTTACTAATTCGCATGCATTAACTAGAAACTAAACTAAAATATTTATTATGTTCTGAAACCCAAATTCTTCAAGGTGATGATTGAAGGTGATTGATCAGCACACGCACCTCAATGAATCCGTTCCGGAGGTTTGGGGGCAATCCGCATGTCTTTGGTGGAGTCACAGAGAGACTGAAGCACTGAGGCTCCATCATCCTGCACACAAACGTACAAGGACACAAAAACCTTTATCTAAAATCAAATCATCAAGGATGCCAGAAATAAGTCTTATTTCCGCTGTGATGTTAATACCATATATGTACTGGAAACATGTTTTAGGGGCAAGAAGCTCCCATTTTGTGACACAAATCTGGTTCCCACAAGAAAAACACTACCATTTCACAGTTAAGACCAGTGAATGTAAAAATAATGGATGTAGCAGCAGTGAAATCACAAATTGATTTGTGGACTGCCGTTTAAAGCCTTGAGGTTGGCAATTTGGCTGTTGGCCATCTTGGTTTTTTGAAACGGGGTGTGCCAATTTGTGAGAGGGTGGAGCTAGGCAAGTCAGGGTTGTTTATGGTTGTTTGGGACTCTAATCTAATGATTGAGGCCATAAACTCGGAAAATTAAAATGTTTATTGAGATAATAAATCAAGTGAGAAGTAGGGTCATTGCCCTATTCACTTCTAATAAAATTGACTTCTTTTTGCCACCAGTGTAGTCTCCCCTGCTGGATATTAAATAGAATAGCCGGTTTAAGGTACTTCCGCATTGGCTTCCCTTTTCAGACCCGGAAGCTCGTCCATTATTTTTACTTGTTGTTGGTTCGGAACCGGAGGGCCGCCGGTTCAAGTCCCCATACGGACCAAAGTATGGTGTTGGACTGGTAGCTGGAGAGGTGCCAGTTCACCTCCTGTGCACTGCCAAGGTGCTCTTGAGATACTGAGCATGTGTGTAAGAACAAGTGTAAAATGTAATTTCCTCGTGCGGGATTAATAAAGTATACATTATTATTATTATTTTAGGTTGAAGATCTCTGTCCTGCTGCTACGTGACAAACAAAGTTTGTGTGTGCACGTGTCCTTACTGTAAGTACTGCATTTCTGCGTCCTCACAAGGCTTCTGCTCCTCCTGCAGTCCAGGGCAGTGTTGGCCCCCTCTGCTGGGGGCGGGGTTGGTACAGCTTCGGGTCCTTGACCTTTGACGGCCAGAGCAGGATCCCCAGGAGGACCAGCAGCTCCAGCTGCCATGGATCACCCCTGAGAGACAGAAAGAGTTTTCCTTGTTCTTCTGTCCCTGAATGGACACCATTTTGTTTCTTAATCATAGAAAGAACGTGTCCGTAGACGGCTGATACTATATAATACAGCGAAGTAGGTCGTACCAATTTGGAGTAATTTGAGAGTTGGATTTGAAAAAAATGTATCCTGCAATTCTGATACGCATAATTTAAAACAAAAGAGGATTTTTTTTTTTAACCCTTGTGTTGTCCTCCCGGGTCAAAAAGGGACAAAAATTTGACATTTTTGTCCCTTTTTTAAAGATTTTTTTTAGTTTTCACTAACACCACCTTACTACCACTAGTTTTTTTTTTTTTTATTCATGGTCAATAACGCTCATTTATATAGAATTCTACCTAATATTTGAGTTAAAAAAGCAGAAATTATGGATTATTTTGACTAATAGTTAAGATCAGAGGAATGAAAGTCATCAGTTGTATTTATAAATTATTTATTAGTTATAATTATATGTGCGTCGGAAGGAATCCAATCCATTTTTTGTGGTAATTTGGTCTAAAAAGAACCCCATATTTCAGATATAGACATTTTTTAAAGGGGTCAGATTTGACCCAAGGACAACAGGAGGGTTAACGCTTTCTTTACATGTTCTTTTATCAAATCTTCAAATCTTGGTCAGTTAGTTGAGATAGTTAGTTCTTTAAGGTGCTGCTCTGAAAGCTAGATTTATAATGTGTAAGTATGACAATTACATATGTTACACTGTTTGATTCTATTTTCTATATTCATTTTGCTTATGTGTTTAGACTCAGATGCAACCGTTAAAGCAAATTGCTCTATGTAGGGGGTTATGTTTTCATTCATAATGATGCTAACATCGACCTTCATGTGTAGCATTTCAATCTTTAACGGAACACATTTTATTTGTTGAATCTGTGTTCTGGCAATTTGAAAGCCGACCTACACCTTTAACCAATCCAGAGTCTTTTGTTTGCACCTGTTTGTCCCCCGATCACAGCCCCCCTCTCACAGGCTTGTCCAGACGTTCCCGGCCGGCAGACGCAGCGGCACTCGGAGCCCGTCAGCAGCGGCTGCCCGTTGTTCTGGCAGGGCCGGCAGTGACAGGGATGCTCCTCGGCCAGGTACTCCTCGGTGGCTCTCCTCAGGTGGAGCTTCTTCAAACCTGCACACTGCACTTCCTTCACAAGCTCATACAGGGGACGCAGCTGGAAAACAAGTTTAACGGTAAAACTGTGTGAATGAATATATTTATTAAAATGTCTTTTATTACCATCATTATTCTAACAATTGATAAAGTACAGAAACATCCTGCATCTGTTACCACTCACAGGACATAACTAACTAGCGTACTAATAGCAACCTAGCGATAAATCCAATATCATCATTGGCAAAAAAAAACACTTTTACTTAGCAAAACGTGATTGCAGGCCGTACTTTGTGTTTCAAAGGTTGTCTCTGCCTCAAAATGACTTGATTTTAATTAAGAGGCCTATATCTGACAGTATTTGGGTCAATGCATCCAGTAAACAGATTTTTACAGTATACTCCAAAAAGTAATACCTTTGTTTTACGCATAAAAAATGAGGCTTTTTTAAGTAATATTACTTACAGTGAACCCACCAAAATCTAATTGAGTTAATGAATATTACTGATATTACTAAGATAAACTTCATTTTCTTAGTGAAGGTAACTCACTTGTACATGATGTAACACAATTAAAGTGAGTACTGGTTACTTGTCGCAACCTCCAATTTAAGTTTGATTAACTTAATTTTCTTAATAAATGAACCTAATCACACAACTACATTACATTGAGGCCAGGCTACCACCTCTGAGGAAACAATGATGCTCCATTAACTTCTATTAAAAAAGACTGAGATGGTATTGTGATTGCCAAAGCCATTGGTCAGGCTTCATATTAAAAGCCATTTGCAAAAGTGAAATATTTTATTTAATAACCAAAACAATAAAACATGAATCTAACCTTGCTTGTCCAATTATGCTTTGCTATAAAGCTACGAACAGGAGTTAAATGTTAGAATGAAGAGTGTCTATGACAATATGGCTTAAAATCACCCTGCAATACAACAACAATGCTGCTCCCTAATTCCCAAGGTAAAGATGCCGACCTTTTTGGCCTGGTACATCAGACTTTTATCATATCATGTACTGTATGTAACCATCTGCAGGGTGGTTAGGGAATGCTTATTTGGGTGATGGATGGGAAAAACTACCTCCATATTTGTAGAAAGCAAAGGTAAATAAAATGAATATCAACAACATCTAAACAAAGCTCTGCATCAACCAATCAAACTCTTAAGATCCAACCAGCTGACCGGCACACCTTCTGGTCTGTGACTTCAGGGAAGTCTTTGACAGACGAGGCCCAGTTGTCGTAGATCTCTCCGTTAGCCTCTGGGTTTTCCAGATCCAGGAGAGACAGAGCGCCTATAAAGGACACATCTCCTCCAAACACATTGACCTTAATGGGCATCTTGTTCACGTTGTGTCCTGCAGGCAAATGACAACGGACATCAGGAGGTAGTCAAGTGGTATTAAAATCCGAACTAGACAAAATGAAATTGTATAACTGTATTGTTTGACCCTAAAGGGCCCACTGTGTGCACCCTGAATAAGAAAGCGTTCACTCACCGTGGCTGGAGGATAAAGATTGTGTTAGTTTTTCACAGGTGGTCGTAACTTTCTTCCTAAAGAGACGGCGTTTGACCTTTCTCCAGCACCTCTGATAGTCTATATGGGTTGTACCTACAGACAAATAAGGCAGGAGCATACAATTCAAAACTTAATATCTCAAATTATTAGCAGGCACCATTTTTAGTACATAGTGCAGAGACTATACCGGTAATGGGAGACATTATAAAGCAGTCATTGGTATTAACCCTCGTTTTGTCTTCCTGTCAAAATTGAAAATCAACACTTGCTGATGCTTTTTATCGATGTTTTTAACTTTTTCTCACGTTTTTGTACGTTTTTTCAACACGTTTGAAGCTTTAAAATTAAATAAGACGCCCCAAAATGAATGAAAGTAGAGATTTGTACTTGCCAAAGAGCGTTGTGTGGAATCAATCATGTTATTTTGGGGAATTAAAAAGAACATTGATATAGGAAAACGGGTCAATTTGACCCGAGGACAACATGAGGGTTAAACTTAACGAAAATAATAACATTATTATTATTATCAAAATTCTTACTGGTCGATTGAAGCGCCTGACGGTCTAACTCCAACAGGCCTTGGTATTCGCCTCCGAGTGAGCCCTCGGAGAGGTAGTGTGTGCCGTATGTCTCAAAGAGCCGGCGGTAGGCAGAGTAGTCGTACGTGTACGGCAGCGAGGACAAGGCTTTCCAGAAACCTTCAGCCAGCGTCAGATACTGAGGGGCAGAGTTTTGGAACTGGGCCAGCTCCACTTTATTCTTCAGGATTATAAGTCTGTGGGCCTGGACGATACATATCAAAAGACATGAATGTGTAGGGCTGTGCAATTAATTACATTTTTAATTGTAAATGCAATTTCATTTCACAACTGCACTCTTATTTTGCCTTGAATTACAAAAAAAACAACAACTGGAAAAGTATTAACCCTTGTGTTGTCTTTACCTCAACATGAAAAAAACATTTCAACGTTTTGTTGCTGTTATGGTTTCGGGTTATTTCATCCTGTTTTCTTTCCCTTCCCCGGTTTCCTCCCTGGTCTTGTGTTTGTGTCTTGTTTCTCCCCCCGGTTTCATGTTGTTGGTTTTGTCTCATGTTCACCTGAGTGTCTGTATGTTCTGTTTCCTGTTTTATTTTGAAGTCTGCTTTTTGTCTCGTCTCGCCTCTAGTTTTGCTTCCTGTGTCTTCCCTCTCTTGTGATTACCTGATGTCTTCCACCTGCTTCCCTGCCCTCGTCACCTGCCTCTCGTTACCTCGTTACCTTGTGTATTTAATGTCTGTGCTTCCCTCGTCTCTCGTCAGATCATTCCTGCCTGTGTGTAATAGTTGGGTTTCAACATTCCCCCCCCACCCCGACCCCGACCCCGACCCCGACCCCGACCTGCCATATATCTGATATAAAAACAACAACTTAAAAACCCCAGGACAACATCAGGGTTAAGGGAAATCTCACTTTTTTTTGTTTTGTTTTTTTAACTCAATTGCAACATTTTTCCAAAATTCAATGAGTAATCCTCAATGTGAAATAATTGTGATTTCAGTATTGACTTAAATAATCGTGATTTTAGGTTCTGTGCATAATCGAGCATCCCTACTTGAAAGTCATTCTCTCTGTTGCTGAACAGAAACCATTAACCCAGCTGGTGACAAAGCCCAGGGACGGCTCCATCAATCTGTCACAGTACGACGTGTGAAATAAGATCTGTGACGCATATCAGCTTATCTCCTTACCTTATTTTCAGTGAGCTCTTTGTGGAAAGAGCGGCGGTCATGTCCCACCAAGGCGTTGGCCTGGATGTGCTGCATGTAGGACCAGGAGCTCTCGTAGGATTCATCGCTCTCTTCGTTGTCTACTGACACCTGCACACAGTACAACGTTTTCTTTCATTAGAGCAGCTTCTGGGAGATTAGTCTCACATAGCCAGACCTTCATCTACAGCGCCGCGGAGGAAGGTCTGGCTAGTCCACGCAGCTTTCTGGGATGGGAGAAAAATGTGCTCTGGTGTATTGGCATATCTCTAAACCAATCGCAATCATCATGGGTGGTGCTAAGTGACAGACAGAGTCACGGTGCTGCTGCAAAATGGCCTCTGGAAGGAACCTGTTTTGGTGAAACGTGTACGTTCAAAAGTAGTTTTAGTCAAGCAACAGAAAACTCAGATTGGACAGACAGTCTAGCTAGCTGTCTGGATTTATCCTGCAGAGATCTGAGGACCAGGTAACCATAGTCCTCAGATTGGACAGATAGTCTAGCTAGCTGTCTGGATTTACCCTGCAGAGATCATTTGGCTGAAAAGAGTGAAATGAGGCAGAATTTTAGGCCGCAACAGCCGCACAATCCCGGAAGTGGAACGCCGTGGATTCCCTCATCTGTGAACATGAACACCAACATAAATGTCTTGTTCGACTCACCTCAAAGTTGTACCTGAGGACATTGTGTGGCAGTCTGTAAAAGACTTTATGGTCACCACTGAACACCTTCCTGCACTGCCCTCCAAAGCTCTGAGTGTTGATCACAGCTCCTCTCAGTTTGCCGGTCAACACGTTGTACCTGTAAAGCATGACACAACAAATCTATTTGATGGACTGTTGTCTCAAAGGCTGATTTACAGACAGATATTGTGCTGTATTTACATAAAATATGAAGTGCTTTCCTCAATTAACAATGTATTTTTGGAAAGGAATTCAGTGTGGAGTGAAACGCCATGATTGACAGCTGGGATTGACTGGCGATTGGTTGAGCTGGTGTATGGGTGGGCCTTTGACATCGTGGCCGAGCGTTCATTTGAAAAAAATGTTTTCTTCCTTTGAGTCACTGCTTTGTACCGCGCTCCCTCTCTACATTCACTCTCTAGCTCGCTCGACCACCACTGTGTTCTCTCTCGAACTTTGAACACTGCGTTTATAATGTGATACCCGGTACATATTGTTACAGTAAAGCCAGCTGTGGCTACTCACCCTCTGCCTGTAATGTCAGAGTTGGGGGGGGGTTTGTCGATGTCACACGAGTCCTGGCTGCTGTCTTGATCACAGCTTCTCTCATCCAGGCCATCCTCACAGTCGTGGTCTCCGTTACACACCAGAGACCGGCTGATACACTGACCTGCATTCAATAACAACTTTTCAGTCCACATTGCAAGAACCATAATTTCGCAAAAAGAAATAAAAAAAAAAACATTCTCATGCAAATGTCCTTATATCTTACTTATTCATCGGCCAATATTAGGCATTTCCTGAACTATTGGTACCTGTATTTATAATGGGCAATTTAAAAATAAAAGAAATTAAATAATTACAATTAAATATTCATTCATCAGAATCATTTATAATGAGAAGTATCTGACACTCTACAACGTCCCTGTTAGTGATGGCGTTGCATAGTCTGTCCACCAGAGGACGCTCTACAACGTCCCTGTTAGTGATGGCGTTGCATAGTCTGTCCACCAGAGGACGGTCTACAACGTCCCTGTTAGTGATGGCGTTGCATAGTCTGTCCACCAGAGGACGCTCTACAACGTCCCTGTTAGTGATGGCGTTGCATAGTCTGTCCACCAGAGGACGCTCTACAACGTCCCTGTTAGTGATGGCGTTGCATAGTCTGTCCACCAGAGGACGCTCTACAACGTCCCTGTTAGTGATGGCGTTGCATAGTCTGTCCACCAGAGGACGCTCTACAACGTCCCTGTTAGTGTTGGCGTTGCATAGTCTGTCCACCAGAGGACGCTCTACAACGTCCCTGTTAGTGATGGCGTTGCATAGTCTGTCCACCGGAGGACGCTCTACAACGTCCCTGTTAGTGATGGCGTTGCATAGTCTGTCCACCAGAGGACGCTCTACAACGTCCCTGTTAGTGATGGCGTTGCATAGTCTGTCCACCAGAGGACGCTCTACAACGTCCCTGTTAGTGATGGCGTTGCATAGTCTGTCCACCAGAGGACGCTCTACAACGTCCCTGTTAGTGTTGGCGTTGCATAGTCTGTCCACCAGAGGACGCTCTACAACGTCCCCGTTAGTGATGGCGTTGCAAAATACTACTCAATATTTTTTCGTTGTTTTTGTTCAAATGATTTTAAGTTTCATATCTTAAGTTTGTATTCTTATACATTTCATTGATCAGAACTTTAATATATTTTGATGTTCCTCTGTTCTGTTGTGACAATAAAACAATTATTATATTATTTTAGTGAGAACTCATAAATAACTACAAATAACTAATGTAGGGAGAAATCTGTTTTGAAACGCCTTTGTTTTTTTTGTTTTTTTAATATTTATCGCCCTATATCTCGGAATATCGGATTTTTAAATAACCAAATATTTCTATCGGTGTTGGCCTTAAAAATCCTTTTTTGGTCTGGCTCTAATTTTCAATACTAACACTTTAAGGTTAGAAAACACGGTCATGGTTGGGTTGGCCTACGTTTTTCCGTACGTTAGCATTTCACACAGTGACGTTGAACATGACATATTTACGTTGAAAGTTAATTTAGAAGTTAACTTATGAAAGTCACTTATAATAACAACGTTGACTTCTGGCTTTACAGGGGACCCGAACACCAGTGGTCAACATAAGATACAGTGGGTTCTGATTTGCTGTGCGTTACTTTATGCACATTTGTATTAATGTGCATAAAGAAGCCAAGAAAAGATGGAAAAATCTCCAAAAGGCATCAAATGACAGATTAGACATTCATATATGTCACAAAAAGTTAGATTTTCCGAAAGGGGGGTGCATGCTAGAAACTCTGCAAGGTGCCCAAAACTTTTGCAGTCGCCATTTTTTTTCTGTTATTTTGAGAGTGTAAATGATGGAAATAAAATCTAACTTTTCGTAACCTATTACACAAATGTCTAATCTGTCATTTCATGCCTTTTGGAGATTGTTCCATCTTTTCTTGGCTTCTTTATGACATTAATACACATTTTTACCTGGGGTGCCCAAACTTTCCAACCCCACTGAATGTACAAACAGTGAATGAGGACAGCCTGTTTCATTATATCTGCTGTTCTCATTGAGTCAGCTCCCCCTAACTTCAGTTTTATGAGCGAGAATAGAGTGAATAACGTGGAGTTGCCATTTTGTTTAATGACTTGTTCCACTGTACGCAAATATGTTATGGAAAGTTTGCTTCTTTTGAATATGTGGCTCTTCATTTAAGGTCCTCCCCTCAAGCTATATTTCTAAATATCTACAGGCCACCTAAATATTGTGCAACCTTTATTGATGACTTCACTGAACTGCTGTCTATAATCTGCATTAACTTTGATTGTGTAATCATTGTGGGTGATTTTAACATTCATGTTGACAACCCCCAGGACAGGGGGACCAAAGAACTGTGTTGTGTTTTTGAGAACTATGGACTGACTCAGCATGTGACGGAGCCCACGCACAATAAGGGGCACACTCTGGACCTGATAGTCTCCAAGGATCTGAACATTTCCAAGGTTGTGACGTTGCTCTGTCTGATCATTCCTGTGTTTTCTTTAACGGCTCTATCTCTGTGCCAAAAAGTGTCCAAACAAAGATAATCACAAAATGGTATATCACTGAAAACACCAGTGAAACATTTATTCAGCTTTTCTGCTCCACACCCACCCTCTCTGGGGTCTCAGTCACTGAGCTTGTAGATCATTTCAACTGTAAAATTACTGGCTCAGTACTAAACTGGTTTGAATCCTACTTACAGAATAGGGATTAGTTTGTGTCAATAGGTAATTATACATCTGAGCGTACAAATATGACGTGCGGAGTTCCCCAAGGCTCCATTCTGGGGCCTCTTCTGTTTAACATCTACATGCTTCCACTGGCTCAGATTATGGAAAACAACAAAATAAGGTACCATAGTTAGGCGGACGACACACAAATTTACATAACCTTATCGCCAGGGGACTATAGTCCAATGCAAAAACTGACTAAGTGCATTGAACAAATTAACGGCTGGATGTGCCAGAACTTTTTGAAATTAAATGAGGGAAAAACTGAGGTGGTTGTTTTTGGAACAAAAGAGGAACGATTAAAAGTCTGCGGTCAGTTTCAAACAACAATGTTAAAAACAACAGACAAAGCCAGAAATCTTGGTGTAGTCATGGACTCTGACCTGAATTTTAACAGCCACATTAAGACAATTACAAAGTCAGCCTATTATCACCTTAAGAATATATCAAGGGTTAAAGGACTTATGTGTCAACAGGATTTGGAAAAACTTGTCCATGCTTTCATCTTCAGTAGACTTGACTACTGTAACGGGGTCTTTACAGGTCTCCCTAAAAAATCAATCAGACAGTTGCAGCTGATTCAGAACGCTGCTGCTCAAGTCTTCACTAAGACCAAGAGACTGGATCACACCACTCCAGTCCTCACTAAGACCAAGAGACTGGATCACACCACTCCAGTCCTCACTAAGACCAAGAGACTGGATCACATCACTCCAGTTCTGAAGTCTTTACACTGGCTTCCTGTGTCTCAAAGAATTGATTTTAAAGTTCTTTTGCTAGTTTATAAATCACTAAACGGTTTAGGGCCAAAATACATTTCTGATCTGCTAGTACACTATGACCCCCCCAGACCTCTAAGGTCATCTGGGACAGGTCTACTGTCTGTTCCTAGAGTCAGAACTAAACAGGGGGAAGCAGCGTTCAGTTTCTATGCTCCTCATATCTGTAATAAACTCCCAGAAACCTGCAGATCTGCTGCTACTCTCAGTTCTTTTAAATCAATGCTGAAGACCTTTCTTTTTGATGTTGCCTTTCTTTAAATGATGTTAATTTCTTTAATGTTAAATTTCTTATGCTGCACTGTAACTTTTATTCCTGTGTTTTATCTGTTTTTATTTTTATTTTTTTCTAACTGTTTTTATTTATTTATTTAACTGTTTTTGTGTAAAGCACTTTGAATTGCCCTGTTGCTGAAATGTGCTATACAAATAAAGCTGCCTTGCCTTGCCTTGCCTTGTAAAGTCTTTTTAAATTATATTTCACATATTAAGTGAAACCCTGAGCAAAACCAATATTAACCTAATTTAGCCTAAATAATAATAAAAAACTAAAGAAATAAAAAGTATCGTGGCACTTTTATTAAGTCGTGAACATTTAAATTGATGTGAAAAAATAGCTGAGGCCCGTATTCTTAAATACGATATATGTCACAACATACCGGAGGTACAGCGGAACCTGTCTCCACAGTTTGTTGCCAGAGGACATCCTTTCTGTGGGACACATGGGTGGGTTTGTGTGGCTTCTCCTGAACATGGCTGACCCCCAAACTGGGCGTACACCTCCACATGGCGAGTCTGCACCTGAAAGGGCAGTGACAATGAATGAAAGACATGAACAATTGGAATTATAAGCAGACTTTATTTACTGTTTTTATGTGTAATTTTGGCATCCATTAAGAGCCACAATGGAAGGCACGCAATGATACAAGATGTTTTAGGATGAGAGGGTGGAGCAGGGGAGGGCAAAGCGGTCAAACCGGTGTATTTTATGATTGCAATGGCGCTGTGCTAAGCTAAACGCTAATGAGGGAAAGTTGCTAATTTTAAACCCTTCTGAAGCCAGTCATCCAGTGGAAATTCAGCGGGTATGGAAATTCAATTAATGTACCACTTGTGTTGTATTCCCATTGACCTGCATCTTTGGTTTTTCTGGGTATAAGTTTAAAATTAAAACTATTTGGTTGTCTTTTCTTGACACTCTTGTCGCTGTGTTTTTCTGCACTTTTGACGTTTTTTGTTGTTTTTTCACACATTTTTAAGCTTTTTCGGACATTTTTTTTCAACTTTTTTAGCATTCCTTTATAATTTTTTTTCCAATGCTATAAAATTGAATGAAACCAAACGTAATGAAAGTAATGTACTGATCGTACGAAAGAAACCCAAATTTCTGATATAGAAAAATTTTGAAAATGGACCAAATTTGACCCGAGGACAAAAGGAGGGTTAATTAACTTTGATGAAGTGAAAACACTAAAAGAAAACATGGACAACACCCAAAATCCAGTTCATGGCTATTTTAATGTACACAGTGCCATGGTTAGCATCTAGCTATAGCTGAAGCACCCTCTGCTTTATGCTGTATTAAAGAAGACTGAGATCAGAAACTCATTATAAAAAATGTTTATTGAGGGTATAAATCAAGTGAGAAGTAGGGTCATTTCCCCTGGTTTCTATAGAAACTGACTTGTTTTTGCAACCAGAGGAGCCGCCTTCTGGAGGAAATTAGATAGAATGCAGGGTTAAGCCACTTTCTTATTGACTTCATTTTTTAGTCCCGTAAGCTTCATACATTGTTTTTATAGTCTATAGTCTACAAGGTTAGCCATTTGCTGTCGGGTATTAAAGGGTTTAACCCTAAAATAATGTTTAACCTTTACAGTTAATGTTAGGTTTGGGTATGTTTGGTTTTGGTCCATATCTATAGGCAATGAATATAAGTCTAGACAATGTCCTCCCAAGTACAGTACGAGTATCTGTGTGTACCTTTGTACTGGAGCAGCCGTCACACTCAGACCACTCTCCAAAAGGTCCCCATCTGCAGTTCACAGGCTGCTGACAGCTGAGAGGAATGGACATGAACATTATTAAACAACATTTATGAAACATTTACATATTCCTCTCTTGAGAATCAACTGAGACTTATCCGTTGAGACTGTTATCTCCCTAAAAAAGCCCAAAAGCCCAGGAAGTTGTTTGTTCAAGCAGCAAGTATGGCCTACATTTAGGTTTTATAGTGGCACGTAGCACTCTAGTGGCCGTAGTGTTGATGACGGTAGCAAAACAGTAAGTGAGATGACAAAGTATAAGCGCGGCATATTTCTCATAGACAGTTAAAGAAGTGGACCAACAGATCCAGTTGTTCTGGACGGAGACCAGTGAAGTCTATTAGAAGCTCTTTCCCGGTGATGCTGAGCGTTACTGCGCAGCCTCCAACTGAGCTTGAAGACGTAGATGTGACGTAGCAACCTGTCTGAAAGCTGTAAGTCTTCTGGTAGCTGTGCAAGAGAAATCTCAATCATTCCCAATCAGCAGAGACGGAGAGGTAGGTATATGTTAGGAGATAACATAGGCACAGGCTAATTACTGGTAACTAACATGCTAGTTAACATTAACATAGACACAGGCTAATTACTGCTAACTAACATGCTAGTTAACATTAACATAGACACAGGCTAATTACTGCCAACTAGCATGCTAGTTAAC
The DNA here is from genome assembly GCA_013375575.1 of Percina caprodes. NCBI lineage: Eukaryota > Metazoa > Chordata > Actinopteri > Perciformes > Percidae > Percina > Percina caprodes. The sequence goes on along the minus strand of JABXJD010000123.1, from coordinate 544,371 downwards.
ATTAACATAGACACAGGCTAATTACTGCTAACTAACATGCTAGTTAACATTAACATAGACACAGGCTAATTACTGCTCACTAACATGCTAGTTAACATTAACATAGGCACAGGCTAATTACTGCTAACTAACATGCTAGTTAACATTAACATAGGCACAGGCTAATTACTGCTAACTAACATGCTAGTTAACATTAACATAGACACAGGCTAATTACTGCTAACTAACATGCTAGTTAACATTAACATAGGCACAGGCTAATTACTGCTAACTAACATGCTAGTTAACATAAACAGGCATGTGTGTACACCTACCAAACTGGAGACACAAAGACGACCAACAATGCCCAACAAGACAGAGCGGCAACCAAATGGAACTGGACAAAAAAAAACAAGAAAACAGAAGAACAATCAAAAGACAAAAGCATAATGAAAAAAAATCAACGCTTTTTCTCATTGTTTTTAACTTTTTCTTACGTTTTTGTCCCTTTTTTCAACACTTGACACTATTCAACACAACGTAACACTAACTTATTAACTTTAGTTTTACAGTTAATTTATGGTCAATAACCCTCATTTATAGGAACTTATATCTAATGGTTGAGTTAGAAAAGCAGAAATTAGGAATTATATGGACTAAAATTAAAGGAATGGATGTTGATGGATAATCAGACTGAAATATGTCAACTTTTACTCAATACTATTTCAAAATCACTTAAATTTTTTCCCCCAATGCTATAAAATTGAATAAGACGCCCCAAAATGAATGAAAGTAGAGATTTGCACTTGCCAAAGAGCGTTGTGTGGAATCAATCATGTTATTTTGGGGAATAAAAAGAACATTGATATAGGAAAATGGGTCAATTTGACCCGAGGGCAACATGAGGGTTATTGACAAGTTATTGGCAGCAGTTATCATTATGACATGAGGAAATTACTTTTAATCTTCCCATTTTGGCAGTTATTATTATTCAGCATGAACAGAGGTCCTAGTTTCTCCAAGAAGATTGGATTATTCTGGATCATTACCAAACTGTACACTGTAAAAAATGCTATTTTATAACAAGGCTAGGCTATAGAAACCTACATTTTCAACATTGAAATCAACAAATGAAGTTGTGGTCTATTGTTTTAACAAAAGTGAGTGAGTCCTGATGACTCTGACGTAATCTGGGAGTCATTACAACACAACAACGTTCTATTTACTCTTCAGTTGTGGAAGAATGCAGGAAAATCCAGTTTATTTCATACTTTGAACTGTAAAATCTCACAAATTACACAAGTTATGAACAAACCTTTCTTGAATTACTACAAGTACTGTACGCATTTGAGGTACTTGTACTCGAGTCTTTTCTTTTCATGCCACTTTCTACTTCTACTCCACTACATTTCCACTTCCACTACAATAATCTGACAGATTAAGTTACTTTTGCACACAAAACACACGCAGAATGTATTAATGTATATTAAACTACCCAACAATACAACAACCTATGAATCCAGCTGGAATGATTAGACCATTAAAAACTTCAACCAAACTGTTTGGATGTTTTTTTCTGCATTGAGTACTTTTAATACTATTAATTAATACTATAAATTTGCCAAACTACACACAGTGGTACCAAATCTGAATGGTAGACATGTTGTGGGGTTTACAGTACCTTCATGGTGTGCGCCACAGAGTCCGGCCCTCTAGTCTGGTCCAGCACTGGAACACTCTGGGTCATATAATCAGCAGGGAGTGTGTGTGTGTGTGTGTGTGGGGATTACTCAATAGATCCCCGAGTTCAGGAATTCCTCTGCTGAAGAAACTCTAATCTGAGCAAGCAGATTCAGGGAGTCAAACCCAGTGTTCTTTCCCACAGCTTCAGTCCAAGGCCAATGTTGATAATCTTTTTGTGTGTGTGTGTGTGTGTGTGTGTGTGTGTGTGTGTGTGTGTGTGTGTGTGTGTGTGCTGAAGGGTACAAGATGAAACGTGATTGGAGTGGGACAGGACTAGTTGCATCACAACTGTTTTTCCTGGATGAGTTCCTCGCATGCCGAGTCTGCATGATATGGGCAAAAGGTCAGAAAAATCCCCATTCACAATCAACATCTTTATTTGTAATAATAATAAAAAAAAAATGATGCCCCCATGGTCCTGCTCGACACCCTCTGCTACAATTCTCCATGTCTCTTCTCTGTCTGTCTCTGTCTCTTTCTCTCACCCCCAACAGGTCGAGGCAGATGCCCCCCCCACTCTGAGCCATGGTTCTGCTCCAGGTTTCTGCCTCTTAAAGGAAGTTTTCCCTTGCCTCTGTCGCCTAGTGCTTGCTCTTGGTGGGAACTGTTGGGCTTCTGTAAATAACACCACAGAGTCCGGTCTAGACCTCCAATTTATGAAAAGCGCAATGAGATAACTGTTGTGGTGATTTAGCGCTACATAAATAGAATTGAATTGAATTTGTATAGCACATTTCAGAAACAAGTTGTAATGGGAAAATTACAAAGACAATGATTTATTTTTAATAATTGTTCATTTAAGTGATTGATTAGTTTTACTATTAATAAGTAAAATCCTCCAGTGTGCTGCTGAACTATATGTCTCCTAAAATATATTTCCTACTAGTAAGTCCTTCCAGTTATGGAGACAGCTAAAAATGTTGTCTCTCGGCATCTCTCCCCTAAGGACAAATGCACATGAAATCAAGTGTCTCGAAGATATGCTGGGGTTACCATGTCCAAGGTTCTAGGTTGGAGCCAGGCACCAATCTAAAGACAAGATAGGTGTCTGTCTTCTAAGGACAGAATGATTGGCACGGTCACTTTTGACACACTGCATAGACGCTTTGACACACTACAAGGACATGGTGGCTCCAACAGTCTGAGGGAGAAGATGAAGTGTTTTGTTTAAGATTAGAGTGTTTTCCAAACATTGCATGGTTTCTGCTGGGGGCACAGAAATATAAGGGACTGTATTAGCTGGGCAAAGGGCACAGAACGGTAGTCACTCTGTAACTGTACATTGTGTAAACTGCTCTTGTCATTTTATTCTCTCGAGAAAATAATTAAACCTTTTCACCGAATTCCTAAAACCTTTAAACCAGTTTGCAGCCTTTCTTTATTTTGTTCCAACAAGGTCTCAGCTGCCACTGAAATTCCTCCCTCGCTGTGCAGAAACTTCCACAACAAACTTGGCGTTGTCGGCAGGATCTCAAGGAGGGATCAGGACGGGACTCTCCGGGTAACTGATGACAGCTAGCATCCAGGGATCTGATGGTCACCTGCCTCTAAACCTCGCCAAAACATCTTTGAGAGACAGAGGATCAGAAACCGCGGAGGGCTCGCTGATTCCACTCTGAGATCCAAACGAAAAGGAAGCAATTTCAAACAGCGGGGGTAAGTTAAAATTTCAATCCTGTTGGATAAATGATTTGAATTGACAAATTGAGACAGTTTTTCTTGTGGGACAGATATTGACTGCGGTTTAACTGAGGGTTTCCGTGAAGGTTTTTTTTTTTTTTGTTTTGTAAAACTTTGGGTTGTGTACAAAACAGGAGAAATCTTAGTTGCATCCAGTCTGTTATATCTAACAGACAGGAAGCACAAGTTGACACCATTCCATCCAATACGGGCAAGACGGGGTGACAGATAGATTTTAAAATCAGAACAGATGAACAGTTGTCATACACGTTCATCTGGATTTTCAGCGAGGGAAAAATCTATCACAGATAAGCAGTGATTGTAGCTTACATTAAGTAACAGCTGTTTGCAGGTTTTATCGCAAAGTTTACCGAGGACTAAACTGGGCCGTATAGTGACGATTATATGAAGAAAAAAAAAAGAGTACTACCGCTGGTTGTTATCCGTTTATTGATGGTAGATGGGTAACAGGGGCACAAAGTCACACGTTCCTTCGGGGCCGGTAGTGGATGAAATGGTGAGGAAATTTGGGGCTACATCTATAGAATGTCTGCCATATTGGGCAACAAAACATGGTTTTCCTGAAAATGGTTCTTTAAGCACAGGCAAACTTAGAATGCTAAAACAGGATTTAAAAGACAAAGAAAAACTATTGAAAGGGGGAAAAATGATTGGCACCCAAGATTTAATTCAAATAGAAAGAAACAAAGAATGTTTTTTATCAGTGGATGATAGAGGCCACTAATAGGGAAAGAGAACAGATAATACTGCTGAAACACGGAAACAAGAGAAAAAACAGAAATGGCCACTGTCACTAATGCATTTTCTCTCTATCCGAGTCTCAAAGATGGCGATCAGCTGCTCAACCCACCACCGCTCTACCCTCCTCCGCCATCCAGGCCAAAGGGAGAAACACCGTCCGTGTCTCCCCGAGAAGCAAGCTCCAGGAGAGGACAAGATTCCACACAGCCCCCACCTCGCTGCAAGCTCTCTCTCTACAAGCAGCCAGGGCCTCCCCCCCACCTACATCTGACAGTAACAGCAGCATCAGGTACCATCATCCGATGCTACAAGTCAGCTGAACAAGCTGAAACGAAGAGAAACAGAAGAAAAATAACTTTGACAGTGTCAACGTTGGCTGGAGAGGGGGGGGACAGAGGCAAAGGCAAAGCGAGAGGAAAAGGCAGAGGAGGAGGTGGAGGGCAGAGGCCAGCAGTGGGCCGAGACACATGTTTCAACTGCGGAGGAAAAGGACACTGGGCAGACAAATGCCCATCCCAAAAACGCGAACGACAACAGTGTGGTCCACTAGCTGGGGATCACGTCTACAGCCAGCAACAGGCGGATGGACGGGAGGAGGGGAAGGAGGGCGGTGGAGAGTCTGAGCCAGCTGGATCCGCACCGGATAAGGGAAGTAAAAATGCAAAACACACTAACTAACTAATTTGCAATGAAGTAAATGCTTTCACACGCTACAGACCATAAACATCACACTCTTTCTCGCACAATAGGGAGAATTCTAGACGCAATTTGTCACCTAGAATGAAACAACATGTAGAAAGTATTGTTACTTATGCAATGTTTTAATCTGAGGTTTATAAATTGGCTGCTACGATTTTGAATGTGCAGGAAAGGATGTAGGGTTTTGGTTGATTTTATTTGCAAATTAGAAGCTTTCCAGCAGAGTTGTTCTTTTGCCGAAGTGCAAGCTGAGCAATTCTTCCAGAAAGATTTTCCAGACTTTCATGATGTGTGAACATTAGAATCTAGCCTACATGATTCAGAACAGGACAGAAGGGCAAAATGTTCTGTTTTGCTCTCTCCCCTGTGTCTGGTGAATGTTTAGGTAGATCCAATGTTACGTTTTGGCTTAGGATATCTCAACTCTCACAAAGCCTCAAGGTTGTGAGATTAGACATCACTGCCCAGCCTGACTCATTAGGTTCAAACAACACACACACATCTCAGCTCATTTTTCAGTGGGGCATTTTTCAGGGTCATGCTGCAGGCTTGCTGCATGAGGCCAGAGATGTGATTTAACCCCTTGCTGACTTTGTCAGACCACAACTTATATATCACTTCTTATATCTCATCAGAAACAAATGACATGTTTGTTGAAGATCTTTTTCAAAGATGACACAGATGGGCTTGAGTGTGCTTACATGTACTGACTTAAGAAGTGTGCAGTAGCTGTAAACTTGACTGATAAGCAGAGAATGTTTTTCAGAGTTCAGCACTCATATGCTCATATTTCTTTGTCTAAATCTCCCACAGATCAGTGGAGAAACTTGGGACGGTTTGTCCTGGACTGTGACCAGCTGACTGACTGGACTGAAACCGTGGACGGGGACACGACCGTCTCCCCCTCCACGGGCTGTTATCGAGAACTTCTGTCACACCATGTGACCACCGCGCGCAGTGTGTTCAAGCGGAAAGAGACTGAACACACACACACAAACACTTTTGAATAATGCTGTTAATGCTTTCCCCACAGAGATGCTCTGTCCCACGGGTCGACTCACCTGTGGGCAGCGCATAAATATGACGTGGGTCTCATCAAAAATTGCCAGCCTGTCGTCATCACACCGCGCTCAGACTTCAGGCCTAAAAAGCATCAGTACCCACTGAAACAGGAAGCAATTGATGGAATCAGACCAGTCTTTAACTCTTTTTAAAGCAGGAGTTATAGTTCCTTGTCCTGATTCACCTGTTCGCACGCCAATTTTCCCTGTCAAGAAAATTCGTGATAAGGGAAAACCGGTCGAATGGCGTTTTGTTCAAGACCTCAAAGCAGTAAATGCAGCGGTCCACACACGTGCACCAAATGTCCCTAAACCCTACACTATTCTTCAAGGAATTCCTGGGAGGGGGCACAATATTTGTCTGTTGTTGATTTGTCTAACGCTTTTTCCAGTGTTCCAGTGGACAAAGACAGCATTCCTGTTTGATGGTAAGGCATACACATTCACACGCTCAGGGCAAGTATAGGTCGAGAGCCCAACCATCTACAACCAATCACTGAGAGAGAGCCTTGAAAGCTTAACCCTTTCCCCAGGTTCTGCTCTCCTTCAGTATGTTGATGACTGCCTAGTGGCGAGTCCAACAAAAGAACAAATGCATTACTGTGTCATCTGGCAGCAGAGGGGCACACAGCTAGTTTAGCTAAACTGCAATTTGTGAAAAAAGAAGTGCATTTTTTGGGTCATGACATTTCAGCGTCAGGGAAAACATTGTCTCTATCTCAGATTGAGGAAATAGTTTCCCTCCCAAAACCTGCAACAAAAAAACAAACAAATGAGGAATGTGTTCCTATTGTTGTGCTTTTTTATTCTAAATTATGCTCAGTTAGTTCAACCTTTAGCTAACTTAATACATGGTAAAAATATGTTTGCGCATGCCCTCCGACTTTAGGCCAAACCCTAAACTCCCATTCACTCAGACAGTGGATAAACTTTTGAGCTGCATGACGTCTTTTCTTCTGCAGCACGATATCTGAGGTATCACACATGTCTCCTTGATATGCCTAATGTTACTGTTAAACATTTTGTACAGTACTTAACCTCGCTTCTCTTATGCCCACACCAGGATAGGGAGAATCGGATGATTGTTTTGGCAGAGTTGCAACACACCTGTGCTCCGCGTCCAGATCTGACTGACACACCGGTGCCAAATTCAGATCTGGTTTTGTATGTGGAGGGGTCAGCCTCACGCTGCCCTGACACCGGCCAGGGACAGGTAGGGTTTGCTGTAGTATCTGACGCAGAAACCTTAATTGCTAAATCTCTTCCCAAACACTTCTCTGCGCAGGTGGCTGAAGTCATTGCTCTCACTGAAGCATGTAAACTGGCTGAAGGTTCGTCTGTAACAAGCTACACGGACTCCAGGTACGCTTTTGGGGTTGTACATGATTTTGGGGCATTGTGGAAACACCGAAACTTCCTTAAGTCTTATGGTAAGCCCATTTTGCATCACCAATTGATCAATGACCTTCTGACGGCCATCTTGCTCCCATCTTAGCTAGGCCTATGCAAATGTTCTGCACACGCGGTGCAGCTGACTGATTTTCACTTCCAGATTCAGTAGCTGCAGTACACAGTTGAAAAATGCAGGGTGCACCTTTAAAGAGGGTGTCTGGCTGGGGCCGGATTCACATCCTTGCCTTCAACACCATTGTTTCACACATTTTGCAAAGTTAATAATCTATACTTTATTATTAATTACAATTCACTCTGTTGTTATTACACACAGGCCTGAATTGCACACATATGCTCAGGTCCTATACATGCACTAATGGAGAGATGTCAGAGTGAGGTTGACACATGGGCGTTACCATGTGTCAAAAGAGTGGAATGCTAACGTTTGTTAACGTAAACATGGTTCACTAAGAGCTTCACAACATTTGCAGAAAATAAATTTTTTTTGTAAAGCATGACATCATAGGCAATATAGGCAAACCAGTGACTGTAACACAGTAGGTAGCACATCCACCACTGATAAGGGCATTTGATGGATTTTGTTGAGCTCACACCGTCGGAGGGGAAAATGTGTTGTTTGGTGATGGTTGAGATGTTTTCAAAATGGGTGGAAGTGTTTCCGCTTCAAAACAAACAACTTCAGTGTTAGCAAAAGCTCTAATGACAGAAATTATTCCCAGATGGAGAATATCAAGTCGGTTGTCAAGCAATAACGGCACGTTAAGAACAAAACTATGTTCATGCGAATGAGGGTAAGAACGCGCAGTAACCTCAGTCCTTTTAGGATCTTTTTTTGGCAGACCACCCAGTGTGGGGGTTTGAGGCTCTTAGAGCACCCCATGACATGTTAGAGTAGGGTGTACAACTGTCTTCTGCTCTCTCTGCCATAAGAATCCAGGTTTCTGCTGCCCTGTCTCACCCAGCTGAAAGACCGCTCCACACGCTGGAGCCAGGAGATTTTGTGGTCGTGAAAAACTTCAGGAGGAGAAACTGGCAGCCCAACGCTGGCAAGGTCCCTTCCGGGTTCTTCTGATCACCCACACAGCAGTGAAGGTTGCTGAGCGGGTTCTGTGGATCCACGCATCGCACTGCAAGAGGTTCCAGCACCAGACTGTGGCCTGACAGACGGCGTTCTGTGTCACCAACGTCACACACACACACACACAAGAGACAGGGCAGGGAAAAAACCTGACCCCAACGGTGTTGTCATGTGCTAGTGGACGAACCTCTGACACCAGAAGAAACATCTGCAGCACGGTACTGACTCAGGCACCCACACACACACACAGCACATTCCTGAAGGACACAGCAGGCTGGCTGTGAAGATGGACAAACACAGGAAGAGACAGACATGGTGTATGATATAAATGTATTCTGGTTCTCTATTTTCTGTGTTTGTGGGGGGGTTGCATTTTGCTTGTTAGACAGATATGATAGAGCTAAATCTGAATACACCATTTATTCTAACACCACTTCTTCTCACATTAATGTTAATTAATTAATTAATGTTACTACTGATGTACAGCACACTTAGACACACAGTTTTTCACTGTCAAATAAAGGGGTAAAATGAGTAGAACACTCTTCACCTTTCTAGTCTAGACAGTATTGGGGTACAAGCAATATAAGAAAAATAATAACCTTAGGTCAACAAACTTTAAGTTATTAGCTAACACATCAACTTCTTTCCTGTTACAACTATGCGATTACTTTCAGTCCGAAAATGACAAATCTCTCTGGGGTGAGGTAGAAATTTTACATATGCTATACGCCTGTAATGGACATGATGCAGGACCCGAGAGGGGAAGCATTGTGCCCATCATGGGGTTTAGCAATTTGGCACACGAATGGGTCAAATTGGGGGAATCAGATTCCCTCTGACCACACCAACCTGACAAATAGATTAACAATTCAGAAAGTAAACACCTCTTCACCCGCAGTATTGCTAACACTGAACAGAGTTTAATTCACAGGATGAAGGTTATTTCATAGTATGCACGCGGTTATCAGGAAAAGATCCATGCGGATCATTCTATATTAATGTACTGGCGACCAACTAAATAGTCTATACTAAGAAAAAGGAAAAACAATTAGAATGCACTTAGTACAGGTAAAAGGCAAAAATCAACTCAAATGATTAACATTGTGCAAAATAAATGGGTTCTTTCTCCTAACAAACAAAGATAATGCATTCTCATCTAACGTATGACTGGGGTCAATCAGCAAACTCACATGTGACGTAGGTATCAATGACTCATGAGTTCATTGTTTCCCCACTCACAGAAACAGGCTACACCCGTTAAACCACACGCGTTAAATCTAAAACATGCACTCTGCATTGAACGAGCGCACGGTCCGGTACGCGATATTTGGGTAAAACGTGGGTTGCGAAAACTATTGATGCTACATGTGGGGGAACAGGTACAACATCAGCAAATGCTTACACAAACGTCCGGGGTTTATAAATCTTACGATGGTAGACCCTCCAGAACTAATCTGATACGCTGGCCTGATGACTCAGGTGCAGGCTCCTGGTAGACTATGTTTGGCTTTGCGGTAATCACTGGTACCAACTCCTCCCGCCTTTATGGTCAGGTAGGTGTTCATTGATCTATTTGACTCGGCAATCACAATACTGCAACCTTTTGAGACCGTTGCGCATCATTATTCTCGCCCTGTACCTTCTTCTTACAGCACCATCAGAGCTAAACGTAAAATGACAGGCACAGGCAGCAAATTCTTCTCAGGGTTCCTTCCATGGTGGGGTACAGTTAATAACGCACATAACATTGATAATATACATGAAAGTTTGGAAAATCTAACCACCGTCATGGTTGCGGGGTTCAGTGAGCTCCCTCCCGTCATGCGAGCTATGCGTAACATGTTACTTCAGCACCAGATGGGCCTAGATTTACTGTTAGCAGCCCGAGGGGGCCTCTGTCATGTGATAGGTGATCAATGCTGCACATTCATCCCAGACATTGAGGGGAACATCACGGACACTGTTCATCAGCTACAACAACTCACCACTAGTCTCAAGGCTCCAGACGTCCCTAACACTGATTCAGGGTGGGACTGGGGTGCTTGGTTACTGGGGGTTGGAAGGCTTGGATGTGGAAAATTGTAATTCCAGTAATTTCTGTGTTGATTTTCTGTCTGATTGCTAGTTGCTGCATTGTTCCATTATTTAAGAAAATGATTTCATCTCTGTTTGCTCTTGAAAGGGTCCAGTATCAGGCATTGCAGGTACATGATGATAATTCTGATCTGTTTGATTTGCCCTCCTACAAAGAGGATGAATTTGACTCAGACTCAGCCCCCGAGATCCCATAGGGTTTAGACTCATATAATCCATTTTGATTCAGTAATTTTTTAATGTGTAATGATTAGTTTGTAATCAAAAGGGAGGAATGTAATGGGAAAATTACAAAGACAATGATTTATTTTTAATAATTGTTCATTTAAGTGATTGATTAGTTTTACTATTAATAAGTAAAATCCTCCAGTGTGCTGCTGAACTATATGTCTCCTAAAATATATTTCCTACTAGTAAGTCCTTCCAGTTATGGAGACAGCTAAAAATGTTGTCTCTCGGCATCTCTCCCCTAAGGACAAATGCACATGAAATCAAGTGTCTCGAAGATATGCTGGGGTTACCATGTCCAAGGTTCTAGGTTGGAGCCAGGCACCAATCTAAAGACAAGATAGGTGTCTGTCTTCTAAGGACAGAATGATTGGCACGGTCACTTTTGACACACTGCATAGACGCTTTGACACACTACAAGGACATGGTGGCTCCAACAGTCTGAGGGAGAAGATGAAGTGTTTTGTTTAAGATTAGAGTGTTTTCCAAACATTGCATGGTTTCTGCTGGGGGCACAGAAATATAAGGGACTGTATTAGCTGGGCAAAGGGCACAGAACGGTAGTCACTCTGTAACTGTACATTGTGTAAACTGCTCTTGTCATTTTATTCTCTCGAGAAAATAATTAAACCTTTTCACCGAATTCCTAAAACCTTTAAACCAGTTTGCAGCCTTTCTTTATTTTGTTCCAACAAGGTCTCAGCTGCCACTGAAATTCCTCCCTCGCTGTGCAGAAACTTCCACAACAAAGTTCAAGACCTTTTATTTGTCCCCAAGCGGCGATTAGTTTTGCTGCAGTAGCAAAGAAATTGACATATAGGACATGACAACAAAGACGACAACATGGATTAAAAATACAGGATCAGACCAAATGGGGAAATAAATACCACAACATTAAAGTTGAAGTCCCAGTGTGCCTTATGTGCCGACGTTACCTATTTACAGAGTTAAGCAGAGAGATAGCAGATAGCATCTATTTGTTTTGGCTGGTGGCTGACGGAAGCTGGAACAGAGGGCAGAATCTTAAATTCTGCATGCAGGGGGTGAGAACTATCAGACATGATGGAGTCTGCCTTTTTAAGTACATTATCAGTTGATCAGTACAGATCAGTTGGTGTCATCTGCTGAATCCCAGTGATTTTGCTGCTAACTTTAATCACCATCGCTAATGTGTTTTCCCGTTTTAAACTCAGAGAAGCATACCAGCAAATACATGAAAAAGTAAAGACGGACTCAATGAAAGATTTGTAAAACAATGTCATCAGGGATCTGCCCACCGGAAACTTAGCTGTCTTTCTCGGACAGAAGAGACGTCGCTGACTTTTCTTACTCAGCATGTCTGTGTTTAGTTCAAAGGTCAACTTGTTATCAATGGTGATTCCCAGATACTTGATGTATGTACGACTCGACAATTTCAACCTCTTTTCCATCTGTAATCGTCTTTGCGGGAGTTGTAATGGTGACGTCTAAAATCCATGCACATGCCCTTTGTCTTTGTAACATTTAAATCTAAAAAGGCTTCTTTGCACCAGTTTTTAAAAATGGGGTAGTAGAGATGTTTCAGTGGTAAACAGGGCAATTCAAAGTGCTTTACATAAAAAGATTAAAATAGTAAAAGTTACAGTGTAGTACAAAAAATTAAACTTTAAAGAGCAGTTAAAAACAGTTAAACATATAAAAGCAGATTAAATAGCAGATTTTAGACTGCTAGAATGGGACAGTGTATAAGCCCCCCCCCCCCCCCCCACACACACACACACACACACACACATGCAATAACCATTCTGTTGAAACCCAAACTTTATTGACCAATAAGGTCTCTCTATACATGCAGAACCACATGTCTTTACCATCTCATCCATCCACCACGGGCTCTGCAGGATCATGTGACTTTGTACTCTGGTTACCCGGGTAACCAAGAGTGGAAGTACTTCTCTTTACACTACAATATAGTCGTCACTATAACGCTTAGTTCAAGCACGACAAACTTTGCAAAATTCTGAACAGCTCCAACTGTTTCTGGTAGATTTTACCATAAAATCAATGTCACACCCGGTAGTATTAATTTAATCCACACTTCATATTTGTAGCCAGAAACACAGAATCACAGTATGTCCGTATGTTTTCATGTGTTGTGTTGCGCATTCCTCCGTGTTTTTGTTGTTGCTGTGGTGCGCGTCAGTCATCATCTCTTATATGCTTCTGTCCTGTCCCATTCATGGTAACCTACTAGTGGACATTGTGCTGTAGTAGGGGGGGGGCGCCTTGATAATCCTGTTTAAGGGCCCGGTGTTGGCTCGTTACGCCACTGCATACACACACACACACACACATGTTTTCCTGTTTTCCTCCCATATGTGGAGTAGCCAGACCTTCCTTTGGTGCTCTTTTGGGGAGGGTTAGACAACAAAACTGTGTATGTGTGTGTGTGTGTGTGTATCTGCCTGTGTGTGTGTGTGTGTGTGTGTGCTATGCAAAGCATGTGAAGAGTGAGTGGGTGGTCCCTCCAGTCTGTCAAAAACAAGTTCTGACATAGTGGCTGAGACTCACATGAACAGAGACATAACGTGACCTGAAATTTGACTCTACAGGCTGAGAAATGTGCTGGAGGAGCGCCGCTATTACGCAGACAAAAGTTTGTGGAACAGTGCAGTAGGCTAGTTGATCTTTCATAGTTAGCCTAATGCAGGCTACAGTAATAAACAGAGACATTCTTCCACCGACGTTGACAGGTCTGTCTTTACATGGAAGCATTAGTGTTGTTTTGTAATGGTCCTGGAGTTCTGCTGGTTGTTGTCCCTGCAGTAACCAGACTCCACCGACAGAGGGCGCCATTGTCTATGCCTTAGCACAGTCAGGGAGACTTCTCCAGCGGTGCTGGTGCTGCTTCTGCTGCTACGGCTCCGCACACAGACTCAGCCCGTCAGCCGGTGAGTAAGGCTGGGATTCTTCGACAGTGTTACCCGCCCCCCCCTGCTGCCTGCGTGGACCTCGGTTAAACACATTCCCGGTTGTTTTTTAACGGGTGTCAGCGGTTTGTTTAGAAGATTTTGGAGTTAATTCGTGTGTGTGTGTTTGTGTGTGTGTGTGTGTGTGTGTGTGTGTGTGATTTCGATGTTGTTAGGCTACAGTGTTATTAAGAGAACAGACGTCCGTCCACTTCACCACAACAGCGGTAAGTTTGGTCCCACGTCCGTTTGTGTGTGTGTGTGTGTGTGTGTGTGTGTGTGTGTGTGTAAACCTAGTGTAGTTGTCAGATAGCGTTTGACTCTTAATCATACACTGAAATATTAACCAAGTAGTGAAGGCAGCTTATAGTTGTTGTATATTATGTGTCAGAGCTTTTAAAGCTGTATATCTCATACCGTGAATCTTGCACAATCTGGGGGAGGTGGGGGGGGGGGTGAAGTGGATGAAAAACAAACGTATTGAACTGACACTACTGGGAAGAAACAGACAGAAGTTGTCTAGGCTATATTATAAAAATTAGCTTGACAAGTGTTAAGTGTGAGTTTTGACTAATTAATGAGTTACTTTATTATGGTACAACTTAAAAGGACACACTGTTTATTTCTTGGAATATGCTATTTTAAATATTAGCATACAGAATAAATGAATACAATTTGAATTAATATAGGCTACAATTAACAAATATTCTGCAATATCGTATGTCATTTTCTAATCAAAATGCCAAACTTTCTCTTATTCCAGCTTCTTAATTGTGGATTTGCTCTTTGTCTTGGTCTCATGTGATTGTACAGTGAATATCTCGGTTTTAGGACTGTTGCTCAGACAAAACAACACATTTGAAAGGACATAACTTTAGAGGCAAAGACATTGTAACGGGCGTGTTTTGCTGCTTTCTGACATTTCACAGACAAAGTATGATGGGTAGATTAAGCAATAATGGACATTAACAGGTTTAATGTTACATTTAAACTCAACTGCATCGTTTGGTGGCTTTTAGTTACATTTAAAGATTTTATACCCAAACATTTGACTTAAAAATGAAGATGCATTGGAGGAGCAACTAGCTGGTGGGGAAAGGTGAAACATATTGCCGTTGAAGTGCCATATATTTCTCCCAGGAGTTTATAGAGACCAAACCAGAAAAGAAGAATGAGTATTGGACTTGATCAAGTGCACAGAAAATGATACATGTTAGATGGTAATGAACGATTATGTTGATCGGTGTCTGCTCTATGGGTGAATGCACAATCTTTTGCACAACACATTTCTGATCCCAACTTTATCGGGTGATAATATGTCAAAGTTTCCAGCTTGTTCTGCTGTCTCCAAGTATCCAAAGAAACAAAGTAACTCAATATTTCAAGTTGTACGAACTGTGGCTTTAATTAACCTTAAAGCCCATGTTGCAGGTTAACCACCACTGTTGATCAATGGGTACATACAGAACTCAAGATATGTATATCATGTTTAAAAATATCTCCAAATAGTGTTAAAGGCTTGTTTTTGGTAGTTTTTGGGTGTTAGCGGGCTTTTTTTAACGCAATTCGGTGATGACGTCACGTTGGGGAGTGAAGCCAGTGACTAGCACCGAGTGAAAGTCACTGTTTTCTTTATATCTAGTGTGAGTGATCATGTCAAGTTATCTAGATCTAGAAATAGAAGGCATCATGCAAGCTATGGGTTAACTTGCCAGTCCCAAGATTATCCCTAATTAAATCTTTCCCCCCGCGTTGTAAACACATTGCTGATTAGCTAGTCCACATTTTGATGGCAGCCTACTAGCTCCAGTAACAACATATTTTCCTAGTGTTTATTTCTAAGCGTTTACCTCTTCAACCCGAGAGAAACCACATTGAATTTTCAATTCAATTTTATTTATAGTATCAATTCATAACAAGAGTTATCTCGAGACACTTTACAGATAGAGCAGGTCTAGACCACACTCCATAATTCACAAGGAGCCAACAGTTCTAGTAGTTCCCTCCAGAACAAGCAACAGTGGCGAGGTAAAACTTCCTTTTAGGAAGAAACCTGGGACAGACAAATCCAACACCGGTTGGGGGGGGGGTGACGAATAGCGGCATTAACAGCCACAATAAAAGATAATGGAACGGTGACTAAAAAAATAGTTTGTAGTGATTTCTGATTGATTAATGATGTTCATTTCTTCTCCTTAGGTAAAACTAGTTAAAGTAACAGGCTAAAAAACTTCAAATTGAGTGCTGGCCTGGTCCGTCTTTAACATGGATAAATATAATTAGTGCTTATGATAAATGATGCAGGCTTTTTCATGAATGAAGTAATGTGTTAATTCATGATTATTCATGTACCCTTATTATAAACAACAAGGTTTTCCCAAACCTTATGTCATGGCCTTGCATAGTTTCTGAAAGTGTTAAGTCCACACTTGTTTATCTGAACAGAGGTTGTGCCACCTGCAGCTACGAGGGTAAATGTGTCTGTTAGTGTGTCTTATCAGCGTGAGACAGAGAGTGTAAATGCTTGTCTGTCCTCAACAGACCAGCAGTGGTGAGCAGAGATTACAGAGTGAGAATGCCGGTACTTCAGCAAAGTAAATGTTGGTGAAAATGAACATTGTCATTCTCAGTCCTGGCCGTATCATTGGAGATACATATACTTAATCCAACACAAGTAGTAAAAGATTATGTAACAGTGATTGTTTTTTTTGCATATTGAACCTAACACAGAGACTGACTGACACTTTTGAAGTAATCCAATTACAATTTATCAGACAGCCACTATTCTAAATATACATAAACGCATACATTTTTGGCAAGTAGCCTTCATGTTTGGCTATTATAGAGTTGTCTCAAAGATTTTTTAATGAGGCAGGATATTTTACAGTTTATTGGGGATGAAAGAACTATTACATAATTGACTGATTCATTCATTCCACGTTTTGTATAGACGAGAGTTGAAGAGTAAACTTCAACTACTATAAATAATTACCATAAATCAAGCCAATCACAAATACCGCATATGTGTGGCAAATTGCCATTTTAAATTCTCTCAATACAGTACAGGCCAAAACTTTGGTTACACCTTCTCATTCAATGCGTTTCCTTTATTTTCATGACTATTTACATTGTAGATTCTCACTGAAGGCAGTGTGAAATAACTGAAAACATGTCTTATATTCTAGTTTCTTCAAAGTACCCCCCCCCCCTTTGCTCTGATTACTGCTTTGCACACTCTTGGCATTCTCTTGATGAGCTTCAAGAGGTCGTCCCCTGAAATGGTTTCCCAACAGTCTTGAAGGAGTTCCCAGAATGCTCAGCACTTGTTGGCCCTTTTGCCTTCACTCTGCGGTCCAGCTCTCCCCAAACCATCTCGATTGGGTTCAGGTCCGGTGATTGTGGAGGCGCAGCACTCCATTACTCTCCTTCTTGGTCTAATAGCCCTTACACAGCCTGGAGGTGTGTTTGGGGTCATTGTCCTGTTGAAAAATAAATTATGGTCCAACTAAACGCAAACCGGATGGGATGGCATGTCGCTGCAGGATGCTGTGGTAGCCATGCTGGTTCAGTATGCCTTCAATTTGGAATAAATCCCTAACAGTGTCACCAGCAAAGCCCCCCCACACTGTCACACCTCCTCCTCCATGCTTCACGGTGGGAACCAGGCATGTAGAATCCATCCGTCACCTTTTCTGCATCGCACAAAGTCAAAGCGTTTGGAACCAAAGAGCTCAAATTTGGACTCATCAGACCAAAGCCCAGATTTCCACTGGTCTAATGTCCATTCCTTGTGTTTCTTGGCCCAAACAAATCTCTTCTGCTTGTTTCCTCTCCTTAGCAGTGGTTTCCTAGCTGCTATTTGACCATGAAGGCCTGATTCGCGCAGTCTCCTCTAAACAGTTGTTCTAGAGATGTGTCTCCTGCTAGAACTCTGTGTGGTATTCATCTGGTCTCTAATCAGAGCTGCTGGTGACTCAGGTAAACTTATCCTCAGCAGCAGTGGTGACTCTTGGTCTTCCTTTCCTGGGGGGTCCTCATGTGAGCCAGTTTTGTTGTAGTGCTTGATGGTTTTTGCGACTGCACTTGGGGACACATTAAAAGTTTTCGCAATTTTCCGGACTGACTGACCGTCATTTCTTAAAGTAATGATGGCCACTCGTTTCTCTTTACTTAGCTGATTCCACATGTGTTCATTCATAGTTTTGATGCCTTCAGTGATAATCTACAATGTAAATAGTCATGAAAATAAAGGAAACTCATTGAATGACATTTAAAACATGTTCAGTCCTCTTCAAAAAGGACCTACCAATATAAAGAGTTTGGGATTAATAACTGATACAACTTTTTAAATTAGTGGCAAAAGCTGTATTCAGATTACTCAAAAATCTGTTATGAATACCAAATGAATGAGAATATAAACATAGTTTTGCATCAAAACGGACCTCTTCCATTTGAAAAAGTGCTGGACACCTCTCCAGAACATTTGCAGTCTTTGCATTTCCATATAAATGGAAAACATGACACAGAAATGCAAGAGGTATATTTAGTTTACGGGTTAGACACACAGCTCCAATTTTAAATCTGTTGTGATATGGTAGTAAATGACACACACACACACACACACACAATCAGTTAGGCCTAGTTCCTCCCAGTCCAATATGAAATTGTCATCAGAAACTAACACAGACCAATTTTATCATTATTGTATCTGTTGTAATTGTGTATGGCGTTTGTGTATTCATTGCCAGTTATGAGAGACATGCCCAAGTGGGCTGCATGTAAGCTACTGTGAGCCAACTGTATGACTGACCAGTACATATTCTGTTCCAATTCAGATAATAAACGAGCCCATCGCGGCATGAAGATTAACTGGTCCCCCGCTCATCATTTGTCACGACGATGAGTCGAAGGATGCTCAAACCTGCCAGTCATGGTAGTGCCACTGAGCGTGGTTACAGTAGCCATACGTTAAAGGTCCCATGGCATGAAAATTTCACTTTTTGTGTTTTTTAAACATAAATATGAAATCCCCCAGCCTGCCTATGGTCCCCCAGTGGCTAGAAATGGTGATAGGTGTAAACCAAGACTCTGGGTATCCTGCTCTGCCTTTGAAAAAATGAAAGCTCAGATGGGCCAATCTGGAATCTTGCTTCTTATGAGGTCATAAGGAGCAAGGTTACCTCCTCTTTCTCTGCTTTGCCCGCCCAGAGAATTTGGCCCGCTCATGAGAAAGAGACATCATGGATTTCAAACAAGCAAAGTGGCAGTTGGTCAAGGCCAATATGCTGACCTAACAAGAGCGAAGACTCTGTCAAAGCTCCAGATCACAAATTAGTTTTGCTTTCATCAATTTATCAGTTCATAAATTCATTGGCTAATTTGTTTAGCACTAGTGGGCAAGAGTGACCACTTTTGCTTCCCTGTTAAGCGTCATTGCTACAAGTGTCATACAGTGGGGTTCAAATGTTTGGACACCCCAGGTAAAAATTTTTATTAATGTGCATAAAGAAGCCAAGAAAAGATGGAACAATCTCCAAAAGGCATCAAATGACAGATTAGACATTTGTTTAATATGTCACAAAAAGTTAGATTTTATTTCCATCATTCACACTTTCCAAATAACAGAAAACTAAAAAATGGTGTCTGCAAAAGTTTGGGCAACCTGCAGAGTTTCTAGCATCTAACAGACTTTTGGGGGGGATCAATCATGCTTTGGGGTTGTATTGCAGCCAGTGGCACAGGGAACATTTCACAAGTCAAAGGAAAAATGGATTCAATAAAATTTCAGCAAATTTTGGACGCTAACTTGATGCCATCTGTGAAAAAGCTGAAGAGAGGAGGGCTTCTACAAATGGATAATGATCCTAAACACACCTCAAAATCCACGGTGGATTACATCAAGAGGCGTAAACTGAAGGTTTTGCCATGGCCTTCACAATCTCCTGACCTCGACATGATTGAAAATCTATGGATAGACCTTAAAAGAGCAGTTTTGTTTTCTGTTATTTTGAAAGTGTAAATGATGGAAATAAAATCTAACTTTTTGGGACATATTATACGAATGTCTAATCTGTCATTTGATGCCTTTCGGAGATTTTTCCATCTTTTCTTGGCTTCTTTATACACATTGATACAAACTTTTATCTGGGGTGCCCAACCTTTCAAGCCCCACTGTATGTGTTTAAGATCTTTTCAATAATATCTGGCCCAAAAATCAATTTTTCACAAAATTTGATACACATTTGGACACATGATCTTATCCACTGTCATGTAAACTCTCTTGAAAATGGCTTCAGTGACCTTTTGTTTCTGACTGTTGACATGCATTTTATTTTTAGGCCGTGAAGTAATCATAATGCAATTAGACAGTTGTCAAGTTGTCATTGAAATAAAGATATTTTAATTGATAAGTTAGGCTCAGAAAGGCCTTAGGAAATCTAATTGCAAAAATCTGCTTTACAAGAATCCAATGATGTAAATCCATACAAGGCTCAGTAAACAACATCTAAACAAGGCCCAGAGTGTACGGATAGTTTCCCATGTGCTGGCAGGAACCCAGCACTGTTGGCTGGAGATGGAAGTTTAGCACAAAACATGTCTCTCTAGGAAGAAAACCGATAAAGATTATATGAATAAAACATGCTCAGATACTGATTTTCTATTAAATGAGGTGTACTATTATTCATCACTTGGATTTATTTTGTCATGTTATCACAAATTACTTGAAAAAAAAGATATGACATAATGGAGAGCCCTCCCTTTTCTGAAGAAAAGGTACATGTTGAGTACTGTTATACATACTGTTGAGTCTTTAGGTTTGCAATTAGGTTGCAGGCTTCTCTGAAGCTGAAGCAGTCAAATAAGTTGAAGTGCATCTCGCAATGTTAACAAAAGTGAATAAGAATTTGTGTCCGCCCTGTACTCGGATCAGATCAACAAATTGTCGAGTTCTCCATTGGCCAATGCTACACCCTCCCACCAAGTTTCATTGAATTGGGTCAGTAGTTTTCCCCTAATCCTGCTGAAAGACAAACAAGCCAAAAAAATAGACAAACCTCCTTGGAGCAGGTACATTTAACTTAACAGGTTTAAAAGGCAAAACGTGCTCTCTTGGTTTCCTGTCCTGAAGAGGTCAAATTTGAGGTGTTCACCAAAATATTTGGAAGGTGCGAACAGAATTTCTGGGGCTGAATGTTAGAATGTAGAATAGCAGGTACAGTAAGCTGCTTTGCACTGGGGGCAGGGTTTCAAAAACAACCCAAATTCAACCATTTGATAAATGCTAGTATCGAAAGCGCTTTACAGTTCCATGACTCTATGGAGTGTTATCAAGGGGTGTACTCAACCTTTCCTCTGCAAAAGTTAAGGAGTGTTTAAGGGTGGTAGTGGGCTGGGCCTTCATGTAGATCAGCTGGGGGCACTGCACTGAGAAACTAACATACGCCACATGTTTCCTCCACAGCACAACACCATGGCTGCCGCTCTCATCAAGCTCTTCTTCTTCCTTCACATCGTCACTGCATCACCGCTGGAATCAGCCTCTGAGCGAGGTATGTGTAAGAATGTTGATATGTATTCGGTAACTAAAGCACGTATTGGCATTTGAAGACTTGAGACAGATTTGAAATGAATGTTTACTATACAACATGCAGTGCATTAACAGATTGTGTTATGTTGTTTTGCAACTTTCGTCTTTGGCATTGATTGCGCTTTCTTTTGACACCTGGTGTCTTCTGATGCCAAGATTTTCAATTCTTGATGATCTATTTGGTTTGGAATTAGAAATTGCACAAGGCGACGCCCGGATAGCTCAGTTGGTGGAAGGTTTGCTCCTCGGCGCAACGGGCCCGGGGTTCGACTCCGACCTGCGGCCCTTTGCTGCGTGTCATTCCCTCTCTCCTCTTTCATTTCTTCAGCTGTCCTGTCAATAAAGGCCTAAAAATGCCCAAAAAAAACATCTTAAAAACAAGAAAATTGTGCCACAGTGCCAGATGGAATTTATTAAAAAATAAAGTCTGCTTTCATTGGACCTCAGGACAATTTCAGCCCCGTAATTATAGAAAACATGTATAGTTGCATAGATGTGGTGTGCTCTCTGCTGTTTTGGCATTATGAAATGTGTTGCACAACAGTGAACAGAGCCAGAGAAAGTGGCAAGCACATTACTAGTGAAGTGGCTCCCCAGGAATTCTGGAGAGCAGAGAGTACTCCACTGCTAAACAATGGGAAGCTGTTTAGTGTTGACCCTCCCCTTTCTCCTGATCAGCCCCTCGGTGGCAGTGAAAAGGCTGTTTATTTGCATACATGGGTTGTTTTTTATCCACTAGGTCTACTTTGGCCAATTAAGTCACGCACGGACATCCTGTGCTTTGTCTTGTTACATAACACTGTAAGTATGTGGATGGAGGATGTGTTCCCGTCTATTCTAAGTTGCATTCTGTTGCTGTTCTGTGTTCTAACAGGCATGCCCCCCACCTCCCAAGGCATAATGTGGGAGTAAGAGCTTTCAACCTGTTGCCAAATTGTTCGTGGAAATTAATGGAGTCCCAACTAAGCATAGTTCTTTTTGATACAGGCTTGTTAAATAGTGTGCCAACTTTTAATAGCCTGCAGATTTGTGAGTCTCACATTTTGTGGCGTGATGCAAATTGGGCTGGTGGCTGCTTGCCATGTAGGAGAAACTACTACATGCAACTGAAGGACAACATTGGACATGTCTGTGGTATCAGTATTTTCTAAGAAGCGTACTTTCTTAGAGATATTGGCAGAAAGAGGCTATTGATGCTAGCTTAGCTATGCTGCCATGCTACCTTTTGTTTGATTAACTAGCTTAATTAATTGGAAGAAAACACCTGACATGAGGAAATACTCAGGATGGGAAGGATAATATGGGCCAGTCCACCCCCATACTTTGGGCCGTATGTGGACTTGACCCAGCAACCCTTCGGTTCCCAACCCAACTCCCTATGGACAGAGCTTCTGTCACCCCATATATCTATATGTATATGCATATATATCATACATAGATTTGTCGTCATGGATGTGTGTCTGAGAACATGGATTGTCATTCGAGAACACTTGTGGAAATAGCTATTGTTTACATGCATGCCCCATTGCATCCCTGTGTGCACCGCAATACACAGAAAGCTAGCATAGAATGAGCTAACTAAGCTAAATAACGCAGTACCACAGCTAGCCACTGCGCGTTACATACCTGTACTCCCATAATAGTTGCCACCGTCTGGCAAGCTTTTTGTGTTTGTGTCATGATAAAAAGGGTAGGGTGTGCACCCGGATAGCTCAGTTGTTTATTTTTTATAAGCGTCATTTCATAGAACGCGCCGGGTTTCTTTGCATAGCGCATCTACCGCTAACAACAGCAGCGACCAGTGCTAGTTAGCGTCTGTTAGCTGTTAGCTCTTCTAGGACGCACCGGTGCTAATGTCCTCGCATCCGCTGCAATGTTGTTTATGTGGATATGGTTTAATTTTGCGATACATGACCCATTTCTGCTGTAAAGCCGTGCCTGTGCCACACAGCGCCACACTTCGGACGTTTGTCCAGTTTTAATTGTTATTAACGCAGCTGTATATTGTTAAATATGAGGGGCAAACCTGTATTTGTACCAGGGAAGGAGCTTTCTCAGAGATACATTTAAAATATATATTATATATATGTTTCAGATAGCTAATTTTCATTTACGTGTGTTGCAGCTGTATGTCCATACAACATACAACTTCAACATGAGAAGATTGTAACATAATATGGATGTGAAAGCAGTTCTAAATAGCCTAAGTGACAATGAAATTTGTTTTGGTTAAAATCAACCAATAATCGTGATCACAATATTGATCAAAATAATCGTGATTATCATTTTGGCCATAATCGTGCAGCCCTAAGGCCAGCTCAACTTTGTAGCGAGTCACGCCTGTCATGCAGTGACAAGGGGCGGGACTTGGGCGTCAATTTATGTCACTGACTTCCATTGAAAATTAGGTTTGTTCCACTCTGTCACTCAGTGTTGCCAACTCTTTTCCAATGAAAGTAGCTAGCACTAGCTCCAAAGGTCGCTTAAAGTCGCTAGATGAAGTCATAAGTTAATTTGCATACCGGTCACATCACCATGTATCATTTGTATGATGCTTGACTGCTGTGTCGGCTTACTGCTGCACAGCGCAAGGGGGGAAGGAGACCTCGTGCTGTTGGCAGAGAGCCGTCGGCTGGGATTACTTTGATATGCACGGGAATGACTTACGATATATCTCCCTTTTTCCCTGATGGTCTGAAGTCCCAAAATGTGTCGCTTTTTAGAAATAAAGTTGCTATAGGGTCTGAAAAGTTGCTAAATCTAGTGAGAAAGTCGCCAAATCAGCAACACTGAACATTAGGGCTGAGCGAAATGGCGAAAATCAAATATCACAATACGTTTGACCAAATACCTCAATATCAATACCGCAACGATATTGTAGTATTGACTATTGGTGCTTTCGCAAAATATTTACACAATAAGATTTTTGATAAATGAACATCAGTAATGTGGATATAATGACTAAGCGGGTAAAGGCCAATAATAGAACAGTGTTTGTAGTTCAGAAAATGACATCACTTTACTGTAATGCAGCCTTTAAAACCAGGAAAAGACACCACTTATGCCATATTACAATATTACAATATCCAAAATCTAAGCTCTATCTAGTCTCATATCTCGTTATCAATATAATATTGATATATTGCCCAGCTTTACTGAACATATCATCAGTTGTAGAGTGATTTGGAGCTTGAAATACAAACTCAATAGAGTTAAAAATCCACTATTCCATTATTATGTTTTTTAACCCTCGTGTTGTCTTCACCTTCGGGACCCTCTCGTGTCCCTCGGGTCAAACTGACCCGTGACTTATTTGGGGTTTTAAAAACAATTCTGAAATAACAACTGAGATAACATATATGTTTAGGGAATGCAATCGGTCTCTACTAGAACACAATAAAAAATGGAAGTGGGGTTTGTTTTTTATCATAAGGTTATAATTCCTGTTAAAAATCCACTATGTGATCATTATTATGGTCATATCCAGAATAATTCTCTGAATTGAGTCAGGAATACATGTTTATCACAGAAAATAAGGTAAGGCCGTTGATTTTCAGGTAGAAAAAATGTACTTGTACCATTTTTTTTCTTCTTGTAAAAATTTGAAATGGGTCAATTTGACCTGAATACCATCAATCAATCTTTCCAAAAGTCACTGAGTAATCATATAAAATAATCGGGATTTCAAAATTGACCAAAAATAATCCTAAAAATGATTTATTTTCTTCAATCGAGAACCAGGTGATTTGTAAAGCCACTTTTCTAATGATAATTCAACCAGGAGAGTTTCATCTCTATTGGTCAACTAATATTGTCAATGGGGGAATGACTGGGCCTTTTAGAAAACTGGTCTCTCTAAATGACCCCTCTTACCTCCCAACTCTATTGAAGCCCCATTTCAGCGAAGGTACTACTTCCACAAATTGAAATGTATTGCTCCTCACACCTGAGCACCGCTCTTTATATCCCTCGGGAATCAGGACATTGCTTTCTGATGTGATTAGGCGTGTTCTTCACTTTGGGGCGCACGCAAGCTTTTTCCTCTTCGTTTTTTAATGTTTTGCCTATGAGGCTTGTTCGCTTAGTGAAATGTTCAGTAATCACTGTTGAAAGCAGTCTGGCTCCTAGCCAGGGAAGGAAATGGCTTTTTCTAAATGCAGAAGATGAGGTATTTTCTTTCTCTGATTGATGTCTGAACACGTGACTCTCTCTCTTTCTCTCTGCCCTGTGTGCTGACAGCAAAGACGTTAATGAAGGCTTTCCACCAACACACGGCAGATGTTAACAGACGCCATGGAAAGAAAAGCACACGTTAAATACAAGAAGCCACGTCCTACCTGATAATATATGAGAGATATGAGCGAGTCATTTTGAAGGAAATGAATACGAGCCGCTATTTCCTGCCCCCTCTCGGAATCACGGCTAAAAGGAAACACATCTTATATAAACAGATTGAGCAAGAATGTTTTGTTTCACCCCGAAATAGACTGTTGGCAGCACTCAGAAAGATCACGCTGTAAATATGTTTACTCCGTACACAGAAAGAGGTAATGGGAATACATTGATATAACAATTTTGTAAATTGAGTGTGTGTGTGTGTGTGTGTTTTGTGGCTCTGATGGCTGTGATCAGAAAGTGCTCGGCTTCTACTGCTCACATATTTACTTACACCGGGAGTGAACTCTGGCTGCCAGCGGCTGAGCAAACAGCAGCACTTACTGTGACAAGCACACAAGCGCAGGAATGAAGGCTTGCAAGGTGATTCAGTATATTAAGGAGTGCTAGGTCACAATAAGCAATCATGGAGCAATACGCTTTTTCCTTTTCTGTTCTGTTTATATACCTCTCTCATTCTCACTCAGTTGTGGGAGGAGTATTCACATCTAATAGTTTGTGAGAGTATCATAAATATAGCATTATAATGCTCAGTTATAGGTCCTGCATTTAAAATCTTACTGACGGAAGTATTGTCAACAAAATGTAAAAAAAGTGTAAAAAATACCTAGATACTTACTTCAATTACCTAAACTTAACCCTTGGGTTGTCACCATTATTATCACTATTTCCGACATTTAATTCCGACTGATGTGTGGTGAGCGTCGGGTGTCGTAAAGCTGCCGTGCGTCACCCAGGTGGCTGCTACGCATTGGTGGTGGTCAAGTGTAGTCCTCCGTCCTGAAGCACTTTCAGTGTCTATGATAAAGCGCAATATAAATTAAATGAATTATTATTTTAATTATTAACGCAATGTGAACGGGTTTGTTTGATATCGTACGAAAATGTATGCACACCAATTTGTATGATGTACTATGAAATATGTTGATTGTTAGCTGGTCATACAGTGCTCCGTCAGCTGTCGGTCGTATCTGTAGCAGTTGGTAGTAGACTGTGAGCCAGCTTCAGGGCGCTTAGTTCATAGTTTGGATATTTCAAAGTGAGATTGTATGAGGTACTTGTACAATGTACATAGTCAATGTATTACCTGCAGTAGATGGCGGGTGACATACCGGAGTACCAACACAGAAGCAAAGCTATGTACAGCTGTGAACGGGAGCAGCAGAAAAAAGCGTATTTTAGCTGCCTAAAACAATCAATTCACCATGTATCCAGCTTATTTTAAGAGCTCACGTTACAGTATTGCTTGAACAGTTAACTTCATATGTGGCGTTTTCTTTTGCGGGTTGCAAATGTTGCACCAAAACAAGTTCCTTCCCGATTTTGCAGCGCCACCGTTGCCTGTGACTGAAGCATAGCGCCCCCCAAGACGTTTGTGGTTGGTTTAAAGAAATGCAAACAGCCCAGACCTTACTTCGCAGCGCTGTGGAGATACATTGGGGCTTGAAAGTTTGGGCACCCCAGGTTTGGGGATTTGTATTAATGTGCCAAAAAAAGATGGAAAAATCTCCAAAAGGCATCAAATGACAGATTAGACATTAGTATAATATGTCACAAAAGGTTTGATTTTATTTCCATCATTTACACTTTCAAAATAACAGAAAACAAAAAAATGGCGTCTGCAAAAGTTTGGGCCCCCTGCAGAGTTGATACCTTGTACCCCCCGTCATGCACTGCTCTTTTAAGGTCTAGCCATAGATTTGACATTATGTCGAGGTCAGGAGATTGTGAAGGCCATGGCAAAACCTTCAGTTTATGCCTCTTAATTTTTCCTTCTTTTCTTGGCTTCTTTTTGCACATTAATAAAAAAAATTACCGGGGGTACCCAAACTTTTGAGCCCCACTGTAGGTCTGTCAATGCGACACTACTTATACAGATTTCTTTTTGGAATTAAAATACGTTTTGCTGCTGCCCTGTCCACAGCTGTAAATTGTTTCTGTGTCGGTACTCCGGTCTGCTTCTCTAATCTAGGTAATACATTGACTATGAAAAGTACCTCATAAAACCACCCCTTTATTGTATTTGGCAAATCAAAAATCTTGATACAAAACACATTTGTTTTCTGTAATAAGTACTCTTATCAACTAGAGCAGGATAACATGTTTTTAATGGATATGTTTTAGCCCTCACAGCACTGGGCTAAGGTTAGGGAAACCCGGCAGGTCTTGGTGTCATACAGAAAATGTCAACACTGACCTGAAGCACAAGACATGACGCGTTAACTTTTTAACATGGCCTAACTGAAACCACGAATCAAATAGCTTTGTTGCCTAAACCTAACCTCATATAAGACTCAAGATGCAAACCCCAGCACTCTGTATGCCCATCGTCCAGGAACGCAATGTATTATGTTTGGGTGTTTTGTCTTGTCTTATTGTGGTAGTCTGTCTTCCTGTCTTAATTTCTTAGCCTGGTTTTCTGTCTTGTCTTGTGATTGTGTTTTTTTTGGTCTTGTCTTGTATATGTGCTGTTTCCTGTTTTATTGTGATAGTCTTGTTTTCTGTGTCAACTTGTTTAGTTGTACTTCCTGCCTTAGTTTTCCCGCCCTTGTGATTGTCCGATGTCTTCCACCTGTTTCCCAGCCCTTGTGACACCTGCCTCTTGTTACCTCGTTACCCTCTGTATTTAGTCTTTGTGTTCCCCTTGTCTGCTGACAGATCATTGTAGTGTTCCTCTGTGGTTGGGTGGTTGGGTGGTTCCTGTTTCCTGGACTCCTGGACTCCTGGACTCCTGGACTCCTGGACTCCTGGACTCCTTTGGTTTTTGTGCCTTTTTGAGGTTTTCATTAAATTATCGTAACTATCCACAGTTTATGCCTCTGCATTTTGGGTCCACCATTCACTAATCTTCCATAACAGTAATTGTTGGAGACAGGGTTGCAAATGAACGTAGTAAGGGCTGGTCCATGTGGAGAAAAAGAAATCTCACAATATTTTTGACCCAATACCTTGATATTGACATCCACCGATTATGTAGGGTTGACTATTGGTGCTTTCGTAAAACATTAACACAATGAGATTTTTAATAAATAATCATCAGTAACGTGGATTTAATGACTAAGTGGGTAAAGGAACAGCTAGAACAGTCCAAGTTCAGAAAAGGACATTACTTTACTGTAATGCAGCGTGACCGTATCCAATCATGAATCACAATAACAATATATTGATATTTTGCCCAGAAATGTGGTGGAGTAAAATGTACAATGTTGCCCTGTAAAATCTAGCTGTTAATATACACATATTCAATAACAGATGAGATGAGAGATGAAAACCAAAACTCTGAGGGGCTTAATCCGGTCACTCTCCAATGCATTTAACAATTAAAAGTACCTCAAAATTGTACTTTGTCTTTTCCTTAAATTAGCTATTACTTTTGAATAGGGTCTTTGCAAGTGGGCGTGTCAGGAACGGACTTGGAATTACAGTATGTTATGTTTCATTGAACTTAATATTCTTTAAAAAAAACTCTCACATACATACCCCAAAAAAGTATGAGTCAATAAGACACATTTTCCCCGTCACCCTCACACAACTTCAAACCATCCACATGTCCTCATGTATAATGATGAAGTGAGCCACCTACAGTGCTTATCATGAGTATAAGTCCCCCTGCTAAAGTTGAATTAAAAAAAGGAATAAAAAAAATCTTCATTTTGGAAATTGATCTTAATGCCTTAATTAAAAAATAAGGAAAAATCCAATGTTTAAGGACACCAATTTTCTATGTGAATGAATAAGGTATTGTCAATAAATAAATGTTCTTCCTTAAAATACAGGGGTCATAAGTATATACACCTCTATGTTAAATTCCCATAGAAGCAGGTAGATTTTTTTTATTATTAAAGGCCAGTTATTTCATGGATCCAGGATACTATGCATCCTAATAAAGTTCTCTTGGCCTTTGGAATTAAAATACCCCCCCCCCACACACACACACACACACACACACACACACACATACATCACCACATACCCTTCACCATACCTTGTGATTGGCATGGGGAACTTTCCTCAAAATCATCTCTCAATGCAACTCAAACAAAGTGTCCTTAAAGGCTTTTCCTCATTATTTAATTAAGGCATTACAATCAATTTCCAAAAGATGATTCTTTTATCCTTTTTAGTCACCTTAAGCAGGGGTTCCTATACTCATGACCAGCTGAGTGTCAAATTGATTTTTCTCTTAATCCTGAGCTAAGCAGACTTCTGAGGAGGAGCCGGAGATCTGGTAAACAGGTTATTTTTAACCTGTTTCTACCCTTCCATGAAGCACCCTTAGCAAGCCAGAGGTATTCATCATCAGAAGCTGAGGGCTGCCTCGCAGCTGCGATGGAGCCTTCTTGTACAGGTCACTAACATGCTAATGTGGTCAGCCGACTGCTGCTGTCCCCAGAATCATTGATTTATATATTTAGAGAGAGAGAGAGAGAGTCATTTGCAAAAATAGTCATTCTTAAAAGGAATAAGTCAACAATAGTTTGATGGATTTTACCTTTTGCAAAAGAAAAAGTATGATTTATGACAACGTAAAGGAAAATTATCAAATTATCAAAATAACCCAACACCAGTATATTAACTTGATTGAATTCACAAAAAACAACAAACAAAAAAAAAATATAAACAAATTCATATATATATATATATATTCATTCATTCATTCATTCATTCATTCATTCATTCATTCATACTGGAATTTTGAGGCTGAAACCGATATAAAAATTTAAGACTTAAGTCTAAAATTCAGGTATATTATTAAGGTATTGGCCAGTATTCAATCATCTCTGTGCTATGCTAACATCCCCATTGTTGAACAGTTTAGATATTTAGGTATTTAGGTCTTCCCTTGATTGTTAAGCATAACTAGTCCGTTGCTCTGAGCAACATCTTGAAAGATATGGAAAAATGGATAGGTCTCCCCATGTCTATTCAAGCTTGTATTTCTGTGGTTAAAATGAATGTTATATTCGGGATTAACTTTGTGAGCTCTGTGCTACCTCTCTCCCGTCCTGCTGGTAATTGGCACTAATTACAATCAGCAGTGTCTGAATTTGTCTGGAAAGGCAAGCGGATGTGACTTATAATATTTACTCTACAGAGTTGGAGAGAGGATTGTGGCCTTTCAGTTCCCAACTTGAAACATTATTTCTGGTTCTTTTGTGTTAAGACCCCTCCTTACCTGGTTTAATCCAGATACATCTATTTGCTGGCGTACCTTAGAAAGTGCTCTGACAGAGCCTTGGTCACTCAATGATGTCCTCTTTGCCAATATCTCTAATAAACAATGCCAGCTACGCTTTGGCCCCATTATTTCTCATCTTAACAAGACTTGGAGGTTAGCTGAAACATACTGCCATATATCATGTCACTGGCACACATTTCCCCCCTTATTCAACAATGCAGCACTCCTGCTTGATGGGAGGCTGATAACAGCACCACGATGGGAACAGAGGGGGGGTTTATTATCTAAAAGACATTTAGCGAGACTGGCTTGTTACCTTTTTCTGACCTACAAAACGCATTGAGTCTGCCACGTTCCTCATTTCTTTTACCTTTACTTAATATCAGCACTCAAGGCATACGGTGTCCCCTGGCGGAGTTCGTTGCCCATCCATCCTATCCGGAAGTTATTCACCGCACTGCCCTTCCTATTGAGAAAGTGTGGGAACGTGATTGTCCAGACCTGAGCGCCAATCTTGACTGGCATAGTGTATGGTCTAACATCCCAGAAGAATAACAATCCAGACCATCAGCAGATTCACTGCAATTTCATTCATAGGACATATCTCACCCCTGTGTAAATGCATCACATAAAAGTAATTAACCTCGCTTTATGCACTTTCTGCCCACTGAAGGCTAGGGGAACTTATCTTCTCATGTTCTGGGAGTCTCCTATTGGTAAACAATATTGCATCCAAAATATCTGCCCTGATTAATGTTACTGACCCTGTTTCTGTCAATGTTTTGGTTCGGAACGATGTGTTAGCCCTTCAGCTCTCCAAAACTTTGCTGGACTCACGGCTGCTAAGAAACCGCCTCATGATATGTCTGTTCGTACATAGACCCTTTTTTTGGATGTTGTATATTTGGAACTGTCAACAGCTCGCGTAAATTGAGCGCCAGAAAAAAAAATGTTGAACACTTGGTACAGCATTGCTAACTGTTAAAGGGCCGTGCTGTAGGCTGGTGCTGCGGCCTTCTTGCTTCTGTTTGCGCATGTGTTTGGTTCCTTATCTTGTGTGTGTGTGTGTGTGTGTGTGTCTGCTTGTGTGTAGGTCTGTTTCTGTGTGTGTTGCTTGTGAGCTGTGGATGTCACTTTTGCCGTTGTGTTGTTGTTGTTTCCCTCCTTCCCGTCTTTACTCTGTTTTTTCATTGGTCCTGAGACACATTTTCATGTCTCAGCATATTGTTTGTAATTGTTTTGTAATCTAGAATAAAAAATAAAAAAATGAGCATAATATGAGCACTTTAAAATCTGGGCAAACAACATAGGCATGCAACACTCTGCATGGCTAGATACAAATTTCCGCAACGGAGTATTTTTTTCCTATGGGTTGCAGCATTGCACATTGCTACAACACTGTCGGACTCACATTACACAGATAAGAAAGGACATAAATAAATCTGCAGGCACAGATGTGCCTGCTTTTTTATTCCACACATTATTCTTTCTAATAATAGGCCGGCACCTATGTTACCCACCATGCAACTCTCTTGTTGTGTAGTTTTTACCCTGATCTTTTTGTGGGACAATAGTATCCATCTACAGCACACTTAAAAACTCAAGCAATGTCTTGGTATGCTTACTGTATACACTTAATTGTATCCCTTTGGCCGTGAAAACACTACAGACATAGAAGTGCACGCTTGGTTTGTGTTTATGCAGCTATGAAACAGGATCCAAGTAGTACTCTCTGTATATAGCGTACAGAGAAAGCAGATAGCTTATTTCATGACAGCTGTGGCAGAACTCTCTGGCTGCAGCTTTCGCTCGAAAAGCAATAAAAACAGCTTCCAGGAAAAGACTGATACTTGCTCTGTGGCTGCCCCCTGGATTTAGATACATAGATAGATAGAGATACTTTATTGATCCCTAAGGGGAAATTCAAGGTCCCAGTAGCTTGAACACATCACACACAACATACACATACAGTGGTGCTCAAAAGTTTACATACACATGCTTAAGTTGACTAAAAAGAGGAATAATAAAATCATGTTTTGGAAATTTATTTTAATACCTAAATTAAAAAATGAGGTAAAATCCAACCTTTAAGGACACCAATTTTCTTTGTGAATGAATAACGTATTGTAAATAAATAAATGTTCTTATTTAAAATACAGGGGTCATAAGTATACATACCCCTATGTTAAATTCCCATAGAGGCAGGCAGATTTTTATTATTAAAGGCCAGTTATTTCCTGGATTCAGGATATTATGCATCCTGATAAAGTTCCTTGGCCTTTAGAATTAAAATAGCCCCACATCATCACATACTCTTCACCATGCTTAGAGATAGGCATGGGATACTTTCTATAAAATCATCTCTCAATGCAAATCAAACCAGGTATTAGTCTAACTGAAATAAAACCATGCCTATCTCTAAGCATGGTGAAGAGTATGTGATGATGTGGGGCTATTTTAATTCTAAAGGCCAAGGGAACTTTATCAGGATGCATAATATCCTGAATCCAGGAAATAACTGGCCTTTAATAATAAAAATCTGCCTGCCTCTATGGGAATTTAACATAGGGGTATGTATACTTATGACCCCTGTATTTTAAATAAGAACATTTATTTATTTACAATACGTTATTCATTCACAAAGAAAATTGGTGTCCTTAAAGGTTGGATTTTACCTCATTTTTAATTTAGGTATTAAAATAAATTTCCAAAACATGATTTTTTTATTCCTCTTTTTAGTCAACTTAAGCATGTGTATGTAAACTTTTGAGCACCACTGTACGCCATAAACAGGGTGATAAAATAACAAATCCACATGAAAAAAAATGCACAGTAAAAGAAGATTTTCAAACTAAACTCGATAAGAAATCCACATAAACGTACTAAGGGACGTATAAGTGTGAGACACTTGCAGTGACAGGGCTGGGACTGACCCTGTGATTCAGTATGCATGGTAAGGTAAGGTGCTCTATGAGAGTGTGTGTCATGGTGGTAGTGCAAATAAGTCCAATAGTGCAAGGATAATGCATGTGGGCTAATTTAGTGTACACAGTGTACACAGTGTAAGCAGTAAACAGTGAACCAGTGGACACAGTCAGTACATAACTATTGTTCTTGTTGTTATAGAAGCTAATGGGAGTGGTGGAGAGGGACAAGAGGCAGACAGACTACGCAAAGAAGTCAATCTATCTGCCTACTTCCTTTTTGTGGAGCATTGTGGAGTTGTATGGCCCTGGGGACAAATGTCCAAAAGATTTGCAGTATTACAATTGAAATGTGATTAATTCCTTCTCTCTGTGTCTTGTTCCCTACAGTCCTCTCCCAGATCCAGCCACACCTCACCAGCTGTGTCTCTGCCAACATGGAGACTTTCCGCTGCAGATGGAACGTCGGCACTTCCAAGAGCCTCTCCCAGCCAGGAGACCTCCGATTATTCTACATTAACAAATTGTAAGGGGGGATAACTTGACTTGAAGAGAAATAAGTGCATTTTAAGTGTAACCTGCAGGTTTTTTTTTAATTCATTCCCTTTTATTTGGATAAAAGGCAGAGTGCAAGAAATGTAGTCTTTATTGACTAAATACAAATAAAAGCCTTTTATATTCTATACTTAATATAATATAATATTCCAAAACAATACAAAATAATAGTCCAACAGTCTTCCAAGATACGCAAATCTGCAAGCACAACCACTACATATGTCTGGATATATTCCAAAAACTATTATGTCAAAATATGGGTGTGCCTAGCTGAAGCAGCATCGTCTCTGCTGTGTATTTATAATGCACTTCTAAATTGGAAATATTTCACATACTCAACATACATTCATGAAAACCAGAACGAACTTTAGTATTTTGTACATATTTACAAATACCTAATGCTTCGATGGAAATAACATCATGAACATGACAGCTTGTTATAAAATAGTTGTCATGAAAAATGTATTTTTGGTCCAAATTTTGCCCGTATATATATTAGTATTACACAAACCTGTTTGCTAAACAATTGTCATTTGAATGTGAGAGGGATAATAGGTAGTCGTGTGATATTTGTATGTTCACGTTTCCATAGCCACACCCTAAGTTTGATTTACAAAGTGTGTTACAATTGTGACAGTACCAGTTCTCCGATGAAATATTAAAATATTATGGAGTTATCATAGTTCTACAATTTATGTTTTGTCAATATTGGATTTTACTACCATCTACTGGTTTTAAGATGTACAGTATGGCAATAATTTATGTACACAGGCTTTGGATCTGCTCTGAAATGTAATGGGTTTTTACCATAGGCGTATAAAATATGGAATTAGTCTTTGTGCACCCATGGGTTTCTGAAAAACTAAAATGAAGCTCCTGGTGGTTGTAGCCCTCATAATCATGGCATGGCGTGATATCAAGTCTCGCGATGTAGCAAATTGCTTCACGGCACTGCACACACACTATTCAGGAACCGGCTAACAAGGTAGCGATGGAGTTTTTCACACTATCGTTATCGTCTAGGTAGAAGCACGCTCCATGCTTATTGGCTCACTGACGCTGATGAGAACTACTCCTTAGGTATTGAAATGAGGTTCTTTAGAGGCAGTTTGGTCGGTGCCTAAAAAGTATTGAATTCTGAGGGCAAAGTAGTGTTTCTCTCCTATCGAATAGTTCATATTTAACAACTTGGGTAGGTGAATTTATGAATGCACATCCAAAGGCCAAGACATTTTTCTAATTGTCAACAAATCTAACGAAAAGACCAAATCTGACAGCGTGTTAGTCTTTCCAGCTACAGCAGTCAGTCTGGCGTTCAGCCCCAGGCCCACCGGTTCCTATAAAGACCTGAATCCTTAAAAGACAGAGGCACGGTTACCGCTATATAGTTTTATTTTTCTAAAAACATTCTCAGAATTGTTCTGGGCACTATAGTTTTTAAACAAACTTTAGCTCTACTGAGTATAAGGGCTGTCACTTTCTGAAAAAGTCAAGTTCAAACAAATATGAACAAACGCATAATTTGTTAAAAACATTCTGAACACAATCCCTATAACGCAATAGATTTTTGATTAATCACGGTTATTAGTTGACATCGATTTGTCCTAAATTTGCAGATTTCTTTATAGTACACATTTTTCAATGCAAAAGAAAAAAAAGATGTTGCCTACTTGTAGAGAGAATACAGTTAAATTTCCCAGATTAATTCGGAGAAACACTTATGTTAATTATTATGTATATTAATCTTCAACAATTGAATTTA
This sequence comes from Percina caprodes, assembly GCA_013375575.1. NCBI lineage: Eukaryota > Metazoa > Chordata > Actinopteri > Perciformes > Percidae > Percina > Percina caprodes. The sequence continues at coordinate 508,280 of JABXJD010000123.1, read as the reverse complement.
CCGAGCACATTGATGCCAACATTACCATGAATATCTTTTATTTTAACAACCCCATGACTTCTCCTTAACCATCACCATCAAGGCAAACTTAACATTAACTTAAAGGAAATAAGAAAAACACACAGACATATCTGTAGAAATAACTTTATAAAATATCCATTTTCTGAGTGTTTTTCTTCTGGATTTTTTCTGTTTTAAGTTGAGACATGTGGCTAGGGTACTAGTTTTGTATGTAGCCCATCTGATATGCTTACAGTTGTGTTTATTAATCATTTTACAGATGATTTACTTGGACGGAAATGGAAATTCTTTATTCTAACCTCTGTAGCTCTGTGTCAGTAAGGCCTAGAATCACTTGGAACAAAAATTGAGTGTTAACTTCCCAATGACCTCAGGCACATCCCAGAGGGCCAAAGTATGTGGGAACTATATCATTTTTTTTTTTGGTAAAACATTTCGGCGAGAAAAACATGTATTTTCAAGTGTGAGTAAAGAGGTTAACCCTCACTATGGGACCTAAATGAACTAAACAAGTAACAAGCTTAGAGTAGATTTTCTGACTGAATGACGGCTGTTTCCTGTCACCGCCTTCTGTTCATGCTGTTTTATAGACCACATGTCTTGCCTCCCCTCCTTGCAGACCCCCACGTTTCTCCCAAAGAGTGGCGCGAGTGTCCTCACTACAGCACCGACAGGCCCAACGAGTGCTTTTCAACGAGAACCACACGTCCGTCTGGACACATTACAGCGTCGAGCTCCGCTCCAGGGATCAAGCCACCCTCTATGACGAGAACCACTTCAACCTTCAAGACATCGGTGAGCTCACCGCCTCCCTGGCCTGCCCCCCTGCCAGGATCCAGATGACAGAAAGTTTTAAAAAGAGCAGGTTTAAACCCCACATGGGTTTTATTTTTTTATAGTCCACCTGGCCTAAAGGGTAGAGAAGCGAGCTTGTTGCAGTTGTCCATCGGCTTACTTGGATAAATAAAGCTTAAATAAGAAAAAAAAAAAAAAGTTTATTAGGGAAAGATGGCATGGCTAGCAAAAATAGAGAAGTCTGTTTAATCATTATTCTTTTTTTATGTTTTTATTATATTATTTTTATATTATGGTCATGCACGGTACTCGTTTATTATCTGCAATGATATCATAATTATCCTGTTTACGGTTATTTTTATATCAGATGTATTTACTTGTTTCATAGTGCAATCAGCCGCAATCCACTCTTGTTCATTTGCTGGTGCTACAACTATTATTTTCTGGCCTGCAGTGGAACCGGATCCTCCAGTCGGCCTGAACTGGACTCTGCTAAATGAGAGTTTGACCGGCACTTACTATGACATCATACTGAGCTGGAAGCCGCCTCAGTCCGCAGACGTGCAGATGGGATGGATGACGCTGCGGTACGAGGTCCAGTACCGCGACGTCACCGCTGACAAGTGGGAAGTGGTGGGTGTCTCCTTAATGTAGTTTTTGTGTGTCAAATAACAACTTCAGTTAAAGGGTAACTTGGGTATCCATTTTGTCCCATATGTTTGTGTCTATGTGACTACTGGGAACATTTCTTTAGCCCAATAAACACAGCCTACATAGGACACACACTCTACTGGGTGAGCTACAGGTTGACCCGAGTAAGGTGCTTTTTGTTTAACCAGAAACAGCCCCAAAATTGATAAACTCACCATACTCCATTTAAATGAACAATGATTTTAACTTGTATAGAGCCAGCATATTTTCACATGTAAATGTTTGAATTAAGGATTTATTTCAACCAACACAGAGTGGTCATTGTTGGGACAGAAGAAAGACGAACCAAAACAGCTTTAGATACTTACATTGTGTTTCTGTCGACTTTGAATGAAGTAAGTTTTACGATAATAAAATGACTGTTTCTTTAAATGGAGTCTGGTAGGTTTGGCGATAGTGATTTCAGGGCTGTTCAATGTAAAACTATAAGGTCGACCTCTGCAGGGATCCTTTCCATAATGTTGTCAAACACTTAGAATAAAAATCTGAGCATGTCAGTGGCAATATAAACAATTTTAGTGGACGTAAATTATGTGCGCAATTGCCCATTAACGTTAAATTGCAGCTTGTTTCGCCGCTGACGACTGCCCAGTGCTGGACCAATTTCAAAGATTGTTGTTTCCATCAGTCACTTAGATGCAAAAACATAGGAAAATAGGGTCAAATTTGAGAAAAGTTACCCTTTTAAGTTGATTTTTTTGAATTATATTTAATCATACTTTTAGGTACAACAGTCCAAGAGTCCCAGACTTAAATGAACATTGATTGATTTTCATTGTCAAATGGAACATAAATGGTGGTTGGAAGAGAGGAGGGTGATGCTGCAGCAGGGCTTCTGGTAATTGAACCTTATGTTCTTCACCACAGGTGGAGCTCGTGCAAAGCACACACCGCTCCATTTATGGACTTCAAACGAACGTCAATCACGAGTTTCGGGTCCGGTGCAAAATGCACGCTGGGAAAGAGTTTGGAGAGTTCAGCGACTCAGTGTTTGTGCTCGTCCCATCTAAAGGTAAGCACTCGCTGCAACGCCTGGATAGACGAGGCTGTTATTTTCACGGTGATGCTCGGCCGCAGCCTTTGCCAAAAAGCTTCCGCCTCCGTTCACTGAGCATCAGAATCATTATATTAAAAAGAAATAATTTTTCCAGTTATTATCCTGTGTGAGCTTCTCAAAGCTGTAATCACAACATGAACCAGAAGCCATTTTATCCCTAAATAGCCATCAGTTGACATTGATGAAAACAGTACGCTATAGCCATTGCACAAAAACCAGCAGAAGAACAAATATGTCCATATTACCTTTATATAATATTATTTTATAGAAATGTCAATATTGCTTATAGACTCTTCTGTCCTGCTGCGATAAAACAATCAACAACCTGGGTTGTCTTCCTGTCAAAATTGAAAATCAACACTTTTTCTTACATTTTTGTCCCTTTTTTTTCAACACTTTTGGTGCTTTTTTTGACGCTTTCAACACTACGTAACTAACTTACTAACTTTAGTTTTAGTTATTTTTGGAATTTGTGGTCAATAAACCTCTTTTATAGGAAATTATACCTAATGTTTGAGTTAGAAAAGCAGAAATTAGGAATTATGTAGACTAAAATTAAAGGAATGAATGTTGATGATAAACACAGACTGGAATATGTCAACTTATACTTAGAAAATTGAATAAGATGCCCCAAAATTAATGAAAGTAGAGATTTGTAGCCTACTTGCAAAAGAGCGTTGAATCAATCATGTTATTTTGGGTAATTAAAAAGAACATTGATATAGAAAATTGGTCAATTTGACACGAGGACAACATGAGGGTTCAGAGACTAGCGGCAGGTCCGGAGTCAATTGATTCCAATGGGAGAAGTGAGCGTGGACACAGATTATGTCTGATGTAAATATTGGACCCATTTTTTTTTTTTTAGAAGCCACATATCTCCAGAACATTCTGACACCATATTGGCCCAACTCAATTTGACAACACAGACAAGCTAACGTCACCTCATGTTCGCTAACGCCTTAACACACCTTATCCCCGTAATGGTAAAAAGCTGTGTAAATATCTAATGTTAGCAAAAGAAAGTATCCATAAATTATGCAGATGTCACTTTTCATCCATCCACACTACACTTTCAAATGAGGCCACGCCCATTTAGGAGACATGAAGTGTGTACCGTTTAATACCACTGGCGCAACGTCTGTTGCTCTTTAGTTATAGAGAATCTTTGGGCTAACATGCTGATGATTAAAAAAATGTTATAAGGAAGCGCACAAGCTGATACAATACAGTAGCAATTATGAAAGATGCTATGTATATAATAATAGAAAAAGGTACAGGTCGGAATCAGGCTACTCTAAACCCTTTCAGACAGCGCCCTCATTACAAACCGTGAATGCAATGGCAATTTTACATAGGCCTCATTTCTGAATAAGTGCCTGAACCACTTGTTCTTGCACAAAGCCTCTACATTAACAGATAAATAAAGCAAGACAAATAAGCGATGCTATGTATTTCATATCTGAAAAGGGCTTCTGGGAACAGAAACCCTAAACATAGCCTTTCATGGCCTGTTTTTCATTCAACTGTTTATTTATTTAGGTGATTTTCAGATGTAAAATATGAAGTGTGTATATACGTAATGGGAATTTGTGCATTTCTTTTCCCAGTGCCGAGCTTCCCAGTGGTGGCCTTGCTCGTCTTTGGTGCCCTGTGCTTAGTGACCATCATGATGTTAGTTATCATATCGCAGCAGGAAAAGTGAGTATTTCACAACCATATATAATATCAGGATTTCTGTGCAGGACTAGAAGGTTTTGAAAAGCTTCGAGAAATGAAATGCTCTGTGACCAGTACACTGTGTGGTTTGTTTATTAACTTGTTTTTCTTCCCTAAGGTTGATGGTTATTCTTTTGCCTCCTGTTCCTGGACCTAAAATAAGAGGAATTGACCCTGAACTACTCAAGGTATTCATCTGTATGTTATTATGCGTGACCATGCCTTGTGCTAATGTATTAGTACACTCTGTATTAAAGGGATTCTTCAATGGAATAGGGAAACCATTTTCAGAAAACGTTGCGAGCTGAGATTTTGACTTAATTTTGAAAACAGCATTTGGGTGAAGAATTACTTTTAGGATAAATCAGTTGACTAATCGATTAGTCAACTCTAATCGTGAGCGTGGTTTATCGCACTCGCAACATATGACATATAACCATATACATCTGACGCCATCGTATCAACTCTCTTTTCTTTACCGCAGAAAGGGAAGCTGCGGGAGTTGACATCCATCCTGGGCGGCCCTCCTGATCTGAGGCCCGAGCTGTACTACAACGACCCCTGGGTGGAATTCATCGATCTGGACATCGAGGAGCTGAAGGAGCGACTGACGGACCTGGACACGGACTGTCTCGTGGAGCGCTCGCTGTCCTCCAACAACTCTCCCCTGTCCATGGGCTTCAGAGACGACGACTCGGGCCGGGCCAGCTGCTGCGACCCTGATCTCCCCAGCGAGCCGGAAGCGTCACCGTTTGCTCCTCTGATCCCATACCAAACCCACAGTAAGGACCTGTCGTGCCCGACCGCCTGCAGGCCAAGCCCCCCGGTGCAGAGCCCCGCCACTGGGGAGCCTGGGTCTGTAGCACCGGGCCGAGAGGCGCTGTACACCAAAGTGAGTGAGGTGAGGTCTTCTGGCAAAGTGCTGCTGTCTCCTGAGGAACAGACTAGCAAAGACACCGAGAAAGACATCATGGCGCAGAAAGAGAAGGAAAAAAAAGAGTTCCAGCTCCTGGTGGTGAATCCAGACCACGGAGGTTACACCTCAGAGCTCAACGCAGGGAAAATGAGCACCAGATTGTCCACAGGAGACATGAGTGAACCCTGCCAGACAAACGGAGACTTGAATTGTTCACCATCCCACGAATCAGATAGCACCCCCATGTCCCCTCTTTCCCCTGTCTACACCGTGGTCGAGGGTGTCGACGGGCAGAACAGCCTTTTACTGACTCCCAACTCGACCCCAGCACCCCAGCTGGTAATCCCAAAAGTCATGCCGACGCCAAACGGCTACCTGACCCCTGAGCTTTTGGGAAGCATCACGCCCTAGATCGGGGGGGAAGGCGTACTGCATAAAGTTAAGACTTTTCAATCTAAGGCACAGATAATCTTAGGAAAAGTCTTTGAGATTGACTCTTATGGGGGCCCAAGGTTGAGTGTGAATATCAGGTCTCCTTACTTGGAGGACATCTGTGCCACCACCTCTGTCCACCCGCTGCTCCACCTTGGACACGGCTGTAAAGGGTTAGTTGGAGCTTTGGCATGAGGGAGAAAGCGCATGTAAAGATGTGTTTTACAGCAAAAAGGCAAAGAGAAAGCCTATCATTCAAAGGGTTTGGCATCGTTTTGATTTGAACAATTCCTATTCTTCTTTTGGATTGCAGGAAAATGTTATTTTGATTCAAGGGTGATTTTCAATTTTTACTGGGCTTTTTCAATGTGAAATAAAGCCACTCTGACTACAACACAACAAGCCCATGGAAGTACCGGGGCCGCTACGGAAACTCGAGCATTAATCTTGGAACCGATGATCAGATTCAAAACCAAATTTTCCAAACAAATCCATAAAAAAATAAAAGATTGTAATTGTGACCGGTTCTGGATGCCCATTCCTATCATTTGGAGTGAAATTTCTGTCTAATGTCCAATATTTACTTTAACTTTAATGCGCTACAGTCTTCAGCAGCTAGTCGCTCATTTTGTGTGTCTGCAGTTTGGTGCTATAAGCCAAAAGAAGCTGAAAAGGTTTAATGAGTTGCAGAGTTGGTGGCAATTTTCTGTGGTTTTGTCACTTCGAGTACCATCTTTGACATTATAGGTAGTCATTTAGTTCAGGGTTGACAAAGAAAATATTGAAATAAGATCTAAATAAGAGTACATTTAATTGTACCATCACATGGTTCGTTCCTATCATCTTGTACATACCAAAAGCTTTCATTTTTTTATAAAATCAGGTCATACTATGTGAAAGTTCTTTTTATGATACCAACATTTTTGTATGCTTTTCATAATGTTTTCATTCCTTTTTTAGGCTTTAAGATACATATATCATGTTTGTGCCAACACATGAACCCCCAAAAAAGTTAAATACAGCATGGCATGTACGCATGTAACATGATCACCTGAAATTATTAGATGCTTATTCTTTTGATGCCATTAACATAGCCTACCATATTTTTTTTTTTAATTCATTTTCTAAGCTGTGAAATGTTTTTTTAAGAGCCGACATCCAAAATAATTTGGATTGTCAGTCTTCTGCTCAGTCAGTGTTCTTTCTTTTAATGCATGAGTTCGTATTTTTCAGTTGCTTTCTGGTTGACGTACATTTCATGCAAATGTCGGGCAAAACGTGATCATCAGTGTTGAATTTACTGCATTATAACAGATAAAGTCTTAAAAATAAACAACTTTTATACTTTTTGCCATGTGTCTCATTAATTTCAGCTTGTGTGACATTTCAAATGTTAGTGTACTAAGAGGAATACTTTTATTCAATGGAGTAAGAAGTAGGCTACACCTTTTTTAATAAAGCAAATGCATTGAGAAAATACCCTATGTAAAATACTAAGGTAGAAGATGAATGTCCTGCATTGAAATTGGAATGTTAATATCCATTAACAGTACAATGTTATTGTATACCAAATATTGATGCATGTAAGTCGAAATGTAAACAAAAGGATATGCTGTAACATGTAAAGATGTAACATTTTGTTGATTAAAATCTATACTTTGCTCTGACATGTTGCTAAAAATATAACTTAAAATGTATTTCAGATACTACTCAATATATTTCCTCAATTCTTTAGTAACTGTAATCAGTTTTGGACCTCTTATACCTACAGAAATTAATATTTATTTCGTGCACGAGCTCATAAGCATAATGTCGTTAAGTTAACCGTTTACTAGCACGTGCAGTTAAGTGTAAGCTAGCTTCAACAACAACTTTGTAGCCAGCAGCAAAATAATACATTTGATTTTTCTACCTTAACGTTAGTGTAACTTTAAGGGAAACTGAAGCAGTAACACAATAGTATTACTTCTTCGTCTTTGACTAGCTAGTAAAATGATAAAGTTAAACTGTGTGAATCTTGACAGGTTTATGGAGGACTTTACTCAACTTGAACAGGTAGCTAACGTAGCTAACGGTAGCTAGTTAGCTAGCTAGCTAACGTTAGCTAACGAAGGTATAACTTGAACTGTCTATGGGTATATCCTCTTTGACATTAGCTAGCAAACGTTATGCTAACGCTGCTGTTTGATTTGTTTTCTTGTTTTTCACTTTGTTGAAATCGAGATTCAAAAGGATGAGGCTGAGAAACCTTTCCTCACACATATATATATATATATATATATATATATATATATATATATATATATATATATATATATATATATATATATATATATATATATATAGGGGCATTTAGGTCAGTCTTAACCTGACACTTTCTATAATTAATTAAACCCTGCTTGACGGTAGCCGTTAGCTTGCTTACGGACAGTACCATATTATCTCTGGAATCTATTAAATACACCCCACGATGACAATGGTCATTAGCGCTGGCTAGTAACGTTGACTATACCGTTAACTATTACCTTGCCCATACAGCTGGTTAACGTTACCTCCTTGAGGGCCCATTGTGAAACAATAAAAGGTTTTTCTAAGTGTGAAGTGTAACGTTAGAGGAACATTATTCACTTGACTTTACTTTTATCAAATAGAAAATTACAGCGGTTACTTGCAAAAACAACGTGTTGGAGGTCATGCTGGAAGATGCCAATAGACTCATGAAATTCTATCTGGCCAAGGAGAAGAGTGTGGTTGAGGGTGAGTTGTTCTTTCATTTGAAAACTACAGGTTCACACTCATGTAACGTTTCCACTAACGTCCTAGTGTTCATCCTGAATTTGTTCAGATGGGCTGCTATTTTAGATAACGGCAATCTAATGTCTAATACACTGTCATGCAGACGAATGAATGAAGTATGAGTCATAGCAACAATGACATGATGACACTATACAGTGTTTTACTCTAATTTGTGAAGACAATACTAAAGTCAAGTCAAAGTCTGAAGTATTTTTTTTGGTCTCCCTAAGGAGAAATTCGTTTTGGACATTGAGTAACTTACTTTGCTGCAAGAGTTACAGACACAGCGACAAGCACAGGGTTAAAAACAGTTAAAAGACAAATGTACAGTCAACCTATGGGCTACTCAAGGGGCTGTGCAGATTGCAGATTTACCATTTTCTAGACTAAAATAAGATAAAAGCCATACTAAAACACAAAAACAATTTCATTCATCCTTTTCATCCATCACAGTCACAGATATACATTAAAGAATTCATAGTTCATCGCTGCTCATTAATGAGCTTAACTGCGGGAGGAACAAATTAGTGCTTATACCTATTATATTTACATAAAGGAACCCTGTACCTCTTTCCTGAGTTCAACAGACAGAATGGTCATAGTTTGCCTGATTATTGCCTGTAAGTTTTAAGTACGTTTGTGCATAGTGTGTGGTAAAGCCAGACAAACAATACATTAAAAAATTGCATTTCATTGGTTGTATAAACTGTATGCCCCTCCATTTATTTATTTTATTCTGGAACCTAAACAACATCAAACCATCCCTAATTGTGTGGATGTGCCTGTTGCAGAGAGAGACAGTCTTCTGGTCACTGTGAACAGACTGCAGCAGACTCTTCAGGTGCAGTGCAACCTCAGAGGTTAGTGCAATAACCCACAAGACATACCCATGGATACTTACAGTACTCAAGTCAGGCTCAGGATGAAAAAACACCCAATGAGTTGCTAACATTAGCTTAGGTCCTTAGGGATATGGCTGTTGATGGTAATTGTGGATTTTGTTTAGAAGTGGCAAATTGTAATTAAATACTCTAAGTGATTATTGGTGCTTTGCTTTTATTGATGAGGGTAAATGTTTTACTGTCAAATCTATGTTAATTCAACACAAAATACAATGTTTTATGATAATAAAGAGGCATAGGCTGTGAATTTGTGTTATTACATTATATGGGTCACATAACAGTGATATAACCAAAAGATATATCCTGGGATTCAATCAAACTTTTCATTTGTTTGAAAAAGTCATACATTAATACACGTTTTTAAATGTGACTGGAAGAACCAAATAAATTAGTTAATTATTAGACAAATAATGGCATGGTCAAATTTGGAATTGTAACAGCTATATGCACAGGGCGAATTTTACATCACACTTTATAAACTACATGTTACATCTTAAATGTGTAAAGTAACTAGTAACTAAAGTAACTAGTAACTAAAGCTGTCAGTTGATTGTAGTGGAACAACTAAAGTCACTAGTAACTAAAGTAACTAGTAACTAAAGCTGTCAGATGAATGTAGTGGAGTAACTAAAGTAACTAGTAACTAAAGTAACTAAAGCTGTCAGATGAATGTAGTGGAGTAACCAAAGTAACTAGTAACTAAAGCTGTCAGATGAATGTAGTGGAGTAACTATAGTAACTAAAGTAACTAGTAACTTAAGCTGTCAGATGAATGTAGTGGTATAAAAGTGCAATATTTCTCTCTGAAATGTAGTGGATTAGAAGTAGAAAGTGGCATGAAAAGAAAAATACCTAGTTTGTATTTAAGCACAGTACCTGAGTAAATGTACTTAGTTACATTCCACCACAGTATATAGTAAAATGACAGCTGAAAGGGTTTTCATCCCATGACTCTTCTGAAACTGTTCCTGTCGTAGTGGAGAATGAGAGACTGAAGAACGACATGGCAGACCTGAAACAACAGAACGAGAGAAGAGCAGAGGTAAGCCCCGAGGCAGGAGTGAACACGGGCAGACTTTATCATTAAATAATTTGAATACAGCAGTGAATAAACACGTTCAATAGACCGGTGAGTGTTTCCATTTTCACAGCCGGTCTGTGGTCAACATAATGTTCTCCATATGTTGTGATATTAATGTTAGTAATGTTCAGAGACATTTAGCTTAATTTCCACGTTTCTGTTTGGTTTACTCATTACTAGGGCCGCAACTAACAATTCTTTTCTAGATTGGGTTGGGAACTGGAGGGTCTCTGGTTCAAGGCCCCGTATGGAGCGTGGATTGGTAGTTGGAGAGATGCTAAGATGCTAGTTCACCTCCAGGGCAATCTTGAGCAAGGCACCGTACCCACCCAACTGATCAGGGCACTGATACAGCACTGACAGCCCACTCACCCTGACATCTCTCCAGTCCTGAGCATGTGTATATATATATATATATATATATATATATATATATATATATATATATATATATATATATATATATATATATATATATATATATATATATATACACAATAATACACATATAAAGATATATATATACACAATAATACACATATAAAGATTGTCCCAACAATGTGTACCTCCTAAATTCCAGATTAGAGAAGCTCTAAATTGATAAAAAAAATCTTCACGCCTTACCTTGTGCACAACATTAAACAATATAAATCTTTGTAAGCTGCTTGGTTACTACCGAGGACAAAACATGTCTCACCCTTCAAACGAGGTAGCAATTCCAAATGTTTGCATAGGAGTGATGATGTATGTGAGGGTGTGTGTGGCCTGTGTGTTGTCATCAGGATGGAGAGGCTGAGCTTCAGCGGCTGGCCAGTGAAATGAGAGCAGAAGCAGAGAGGCACCAGAGGGAGCTAGAGACGGTCAGGCAGCAGTGCAGGAGAGAGGTGGAGGCCGCCCACAGGAAGAGCTTCCAGCAGCGTAAGACCAAACACAGGATCTTTCTGGGAATACTTAGATAATATGTGCACAGAATACCCTCCCTAAAGCCAGAAAGTCTTAATACCAGGCACAGACAGTGGCTCAGATATATCCTGGAATTTACTTTTAGCCCTTGTGGTCGCAATGTAAGCAAACGTGTGGAGCATTTCAAAGTGACATTGTGAGAGTTTTATAACAATATTAATGATATCACCCCGCAGCATAAGATAAGAGCAGCAGAACAGAAATGGAAGAAGAGAGGGGAAATGTCTGTTAAAGATGAATCTGGGTCCTGCAGTGGAAGCTAGGGCTGGGACGATGTGCTATTTGTCCCGATTAGATTCTTTTACGATACATTGGTGCCGATTTGTTGGATTGGGATTTCCATTTATTGCTGTTAAAGTATTGCGATGCGATAGTATTTTGATTTTTCTTGTCCTTTCCTTTTTTAACAAGTGGAGGAAATAGGGTAAAGAGGACAGTACATATAGTATACATACCTGGACACTTGAACTGCTCTTAATTAATAATTTATGGTAAATGTCTTTTTATAGCCAAAGGTTTTATTGTTGTTATTATTATTATTATCATTTATTATTATTATTACTATTATTTTTGTTATATTTGTACTGTCTTCTTTCTCTCTATACTGTATTTTGTAAAAACTAAAAAACTAAAAGAATGCACATCACATGTCTGTCAGTCAGTCTGGCATTGTATTTACTGCCTTTTCTGCAATGGCTCTGTTTTGCTGGAAACAGATACCTTATTAACATAAAATATGAAGGTGAATCAGGGGTAAAAATCAATAAATAAAAATCATTGATTTCAGGGGAAAGAATTGACTTTAAAAATCGTCGGGTAAAAAAATCACGATACATTACGATTTGGGATTTTTTTTTTTTCACCTACAGTGCAAGCTAAAGATGACGAATTGAAGAATCTGATGGAGAAAAAAGATCTGGACCTGGAGGAGTTGAGGAAGAGGCTGAAGGAACATGAGAGGGAGAGGCAGAGCGAGCTCCTCAAGTTACAGATGGAGGTAAACGAAAGCTACTTCCTGTGTTGCTGTAATGATTTTTCTGAGTAACCATGTACAATTAAAAAGTCACAAGAAGTTATTTTATTAGGTTAAGGCTTGCCAAGACTGTTGTATAATAATTATATATACATAGGACTAGACTGACTATTGGTTCATTGATATTTATCAGCTGGTATTTAGCTCCCGCCAAAGAGTAATATCTGTAAACGACCTCTCGACAACCAGTTTCAGCTTCTCTCTAAGCTCGTTGGCGTTTTGCTTTGTACGTTTTGGCAGTTTGGTGCAAAGTTAGCCAGAGTTCAGAGTACAGCTCAGCTGAGCCAGCAGCAGCAGCAGCAGCAACACGGCTCCAACCTTATTCCACAGAGCGTCTTCAAGAGGGTGAGCAGCCCACACAGCACCTTTTTACATCATAGAGGTTAACTAACAAAGCACAAAACACATTCAAGTGGTAATCAATCTGTAATTCAAGGCTGTTCATCTGTAATTCAAGGAACTAGGGCTGTGACAGTATAGAAGCAACGTATCACCACAGTATGGATGTTAACCGCAACCCCCTTACGTGATAGCGCAAGTTAGAACGAGAATGGCAGGTTGCCTTGAGTGAGTGACGTCAGTGCCCGTGTTGTCGCGCAAGGACAGTGAGCAGAGAGCAGTGTATGAGTGCCACTGTGAGGGAATGTGTGGGGAAAAAGATATGCAAAGATGATATAAAGTGAGGTAAAAAGAAACAATAAAGCTTGAGCTTCTCAAGACACGGTGGCTTTATCAGTTGTCAGTTCTGCCAGTAAAGTGAATGGCGTTACCCCGTAGTAACATCGGCTTGAACCTTACAACACACAACAGACTCTTCACTGTGTTTTGCCGTCAATTACAGCCACGCTGCTTTCACTTCTTCTTTCACAGACAATTCAGAAAGCTCTCAATAAAGTTAACAAAAGAAAAGGTTTGCCAACAATGCCGAGTGCAGACGCTTTGCAGCACAGCGGTCTAGCAGCTGGGCAGACAGCGAGCAGAGAGGGCGACTCGGCAGCAATATGAGCTGCTCTGTTTTTGGCTACAAAACGTGCATGCAGGCTGAAATTCAACGTTGCAGTTTTGTCAGGATTAAACTATAAGCAGAAGATGAGTCGGAACGTATTTCACACTCGGGGTTATCCCTGCATAGAGGAAGGTTACAGAATAAATCACCAGCAGCGAAACATATACTATGACTTTTTATCACTTTTTCCAGCATTCCATACTATGACTTTTTTTGACATAATATAAAATACGTTTTATCAATTTTATCAATGTACAATTCTATTCTACATACTATAGCATGACCTTTTCGACAATGACTACTTTTGACATACTATACTGTGACTTTTTATCAATTTTTCGACATACTGTATTACAAATTTGTAATCACTTTTTCACCATACTTTGATTTCTTTGATATACTATACTATGTCTTTTCGACATACTATACTATGACTTTATTATCACTTTTTTCTGGCATACTGTACTATGACTTTTTAGACATACTGTACTATGCTTTTTTTCACTTCTTTAGACATACTGTACTATGACTTTTTTCAACATACAATACTGTGATTATTTTTTTCGACTTTTTTATCATTTTAAAAAAAAAATTGTTATGAATTTGGACATACTATACTTTGACTTTTTGACTTTTAATGATATATTTCGACTCATTAAACTTTGACTTTTTTCGACATACTATATGACTTTTTTTTTTAAATCCTTAAATATTTCACTTTTGTTTAATCTTATAGGTATCATTCAATATTTCAGTGAGATTCATACTCATTAAAACCATTCCCACTTTTCCAAATATTCTCACTTCTTCACCTCCGTCTTACGCAGTTATACCAGCAATCCAGTTTAGCTTTAGTAATTAAGGTTTTCAGCATTAATAAGCATTTTCTACAGGAAAATTAATTTTCTAGTTGATAATAAAACCAATCAATAGTTGATTAGTTGACCCTTATTTGATTAGTAATCACTTAATGAGAAAACACACCACAGTCAAACACCAGAAGCACACAGAAAAGAATGAACCTGGTGCAGCCATTCACAAAGATCAAATATGTGGTTAGTAATTCACAGGTCTTCACTGTCAGCTGTGCTGGGCTGTGCTCTTCTGTAAAATGTGTTGCAGGTCTTGTTTATAGTTCATCTTTCTAGTGAAGTGTTTGGATTAACTGCGCCTGTTAATCCACAGAAGCTGCAGTTCTTCCAGGAAGAGAAGAACAAGGAAATTGTTGCTCTGCGTCAGAGAATCAAAGAGCTGGAAGAGAGCCAGCGTGCCGGCAGCTTCAGTGACAGCCGTCTGAAGAAGAGAAAGCTCTAGTTTGTTTAGAGGCCAGAAGCTGTTGACACGTCAACTCTGCAGATGTATGAATCTCCCGACCTCCCAGGGGGGCAGACAAAGTGGTTTAAAATGTTCAGATTTGTATTTCAGTTTCATTTCAAAGCTGAATTCGGAGGTTAACTCTACTGCTTCTTGTGCAGTGTCATACTTGACCAGATTTGCAGTTTCATCGCCCTGCCTGCAGGTGACCAGTGTGCAGAGAGCACATTTAAACGCAGATCATATTCCTGTAAGGCTTTAATCCAATCAGACGCCTGCATGGAAGGGCAGGAGGGAGAGGCGCTTCTGATTACATCAGATAGCTTCAAGTCCAACTCCATTCAGGGAGTTTAACCTGTTCATCTCCTTTCTTTCAAAGAAAACTTGTGTTCTACTCATCTTGTCATTTTGGAAAAGCAGAGCTCTTAAACTCAACTTACTTTCATTTGTGTTCACGATTTCCCGTTGTTGTTTAGGAAAGTAAAAGTCTGAAAAAGATCTGCTTCCCTCAGTAGCCTAAGACTGTTATGTCTACCCGAATAATTAACTAAGTATCAGTTTCTTTATATCGATCAACTTTGAGTAGAGTGTTCACTGACAACATGAGCAGTAACTGATTGGAGCTCCAGACCCATTTCTGCATTTGATTATGCAACATTTAAGATATTTCTAACTTTCTCCATGTCTTCTGACCAGCGTCTCCCCGCTGTGCCTCCACTGCTCCTCACAGCTGTATGAAGACACTCAGCCCGGTGAAGCGTTGATCTCATGCTATGTAATCTCTTTATCTGTGCTGCTCAGCCAGCGTCAAGGGAACAGGCAGCTAATCTCTATGGGAACATTGGGTAACATTGTTGCATAACAGTTCATCTCCACAAAAGCCAAGAGATCAACCTTTTAGCTGCAAAACACAGCCATGTCTCTCACAGAGGTGTGCTTTGCTAAACCTGCAAATCAAAGCATTCCAAATAAACTGTATACCAATATGCAAAAAATTTACACATTTGTAATCAATGGCTTCTTTTTTTGCCACCCTAATGTTAGCCATTTAAATGGTTTGGCACTGACCCAAATTAAAACAGGATTAGAGTGATTAGAGAGGAGGAGAGGCTGAAGAAGGTGAGCTCTCACAGGGGTGTTTCAGGAAGCTCTGACTGTCTGTCCTTCCACTTACCTGATGTCTCAAACAGACGCACCCCCACCCCCGCCCGGTTCGTGGCCATCAATGTGCAGTTAATCTGTTCAAGTGGACAGAGATGGAGACTATGACGGCACCGTTTTGCTCAGCGATAGGGGCCTTCAATGATTTTGCACAAACTGTCAGACTTCAGCATGTAAGTGAAGAAAATTTTTCCCTGGTCCTACTGGGCCAAAAGAACTACTTTTTCATATTGTTGCATGCACTGGATTCTGCGGCTGTGTTTTGATGCAAAGCAGAAATTTGGAAACTTGGTAAGAAAACAAAAATCTTGTTTTACTATATATTCTAACCATATTCTTTCTCACTCTTTTTGTTAAATGTCTCCTGTGTTTTTGTACTCATTTGAGGGTTACACGTTACTGGTATCTAGTACATTTACAGTAATATGTGTACAAACTGGTGCATAAGGCATCTGAGAATTTGTATTTAATATAGTGGCATAGTCTTAAAATTATATGGTATGGTATATGGTAATTATACCTGTGTTAAGAGGATGATAATATGGCTTCAAAATATATTGTTTTTTTATCGTCATCACAATATCAACTCCTGCAATAACTAGGAGTGGGAATCTCTGAGCAACTTACTATTTGATTCCCATTCAGAGGCCAACGATTTGATTCTAATTCGACTGTCGATGCATCTCGTAGCAACAATTTTTTGCATGTACATTTCCGTGCGTGATCTTAAAAAATATTCATAGAAATCTGAGTTTGTGACTTCTCTCACAGTAATATTCAATGTCAGAGGCTCAGTCGTTTAAAGGTGGAGAATTGGCTTCTTAGAACATGAAACATGAGGTGGTCAGATGTAATGTGATAAAGTAGATCAACAGCCTTTATGTGTTTTGCCTAATTATGTATGTCTTATTAGATCATGTATATATAAACAGAACTTTTTTTCCCTTTTGGCCATCTTTGTGTGTTTTTTTCTGCACTCTAAAGTGATGGTTCGAAGTAATTTCACCCTAGGGTCCTTTGCACCACGACCTGGAGCCAAACAACCCCCCCAGAACCTTTTTTTCACCTTGGTCTAACATTGGTGGAGTTAGCGTTAAGTCAGCTGGTTAGCTTAGCGCAGATGCTATTGGAACCAACTGTGTAGCTCGTAAATTACCCCACGAATAATATCCGAAATTACACCAAACTTCTACGATAGTACAAATATGTTATGTACTCATAAAATGATGGATTTGGAAGTTTGTAAGTACACCAGGAGTTTATTTAAATAATACTTCTGCTCTCTGCCGCTAGCGCTACCGGCAGTAAGCCGAGTGCTTATCTACCAATTCCAACACCAAAAACAGATACAAGAAAAATGTTTACTTCAATTATAACTTGTCTCCTGCTAGTTGTACTACAGCACTTACTTTAAAAAAATAAGTTTTACTGTTGGTAGCGCTTAAGTGATAAAGCAATGCTATGTGGTATTTCCAGTGGATTAAAAATTATGTTTTAAGCATCCTATGAGAAATTTCAGGAAAACAGCAAGTAGCAACCGTCTGTCCAAACCATGAGTGGGTAGAGACGTAAAGACATTGTGTTTTCTTTCTTGAAGATGACCTTATCTTCACTCTGCTGCAGAAATGCCTGGAAGTCAGTACGTGATAACAAAAACAAAGCGCCACCAGAGCCTTAACAGCCTGACGGACAGCTCTAGCACGGGCCTAGAAGACGAGGAGGCCGGAGGCCCGCCGCGCCTCACCCCCCTGCAGATGCTCACCGACGACATGTGCAAGGACGACACGACCATCAAGGACCAGGTGACTGGCCGCAGGGTGGGCTTCTACCAGATCCGCGGGGAGATCGGCTCTGGGACCTTCTCCCGGGTCAAACTGGCTTTCCATACTCTGACTAAAGGTAAGTGAACATGCTATCAGACTGTGCAAGGGAAGTTTGATTTTTCCAAACATCATTTTGATGAATCGAATATTACAATAATATTACAAAGAAGCATTCAAATCTGGCATTGACTTGTTTTCTGTCTACTGAGTAATAATTCCAGCATAAATTGTTAGTTATTATTTCACCAGAACTCTTTGTTGTCTCCGCTTCCCTTCACCTGTCCTCCTTGTAGACAAGGTGGCGCTGAAGATCCTGGATAAGACGCGGCTGGACGGTCAGTCCCAGCGTCTGCTCTCC
Organism: Percina caprodes; assembly: GCA_013375575.1. Taxonomy (NCBI): domain Eukaryota; kingdom Metazoa; phylum Chordata; class Actinopteri; order Perciformes; family Percidae; genus Percina; species Percina caprodes. The sequence continues at coordinate 490,192 of JABXJD010000123.1, read as the reverse complement.
AAGGAGATCAGCAGCATGGAGTGCTTGCAGCACCCCAACGTGGTGTGTCTGTACGAGGTGGTGGAGACGCCGAGTCGCCTTTACCTGGTGCTGGAGTACGCAGGGGGAGGAGACCTCTGCAACAAGATATTCACCAAGGGCAAACTGTCCGACAACGCCAGCAAGGTCACCTTCGCCCAGATCCTTTCTGCCATCAAATATTTGGTTAGTGACATAGAAACTTCTTTTTTCCCACCAGCAAATAGGCACTGCCGACTTTGACCCATGGTTTGATCCCCAGTCCTGGCTGGGCCTTTTTGTGTGTATGGTCTTCCAGACTTACTATTATTATTATACCATGGCTTTTTGTCACTTTTTAAAAAATATTACACCATGGCTTTTTTCACTTAAAAAAAAAATACCATGGCTTTTTGTAACTTAAAAAAAATAAAAAATACTATGCCATGGCTTTTCGTCCATTGTGGTCCATCGGAAGGGGAAGAACTTTGCCTTTGACACAGAAAATCTATCATGTCAGATTTGTTTGATATTTGGAAATAACCAACCAGCTCGTGTGTTTTGCTGTGCAGCACAACAACAACATCATCCACCGTGACCTGAAGGCCGAGAACGTTCTGATTAGCAGCAGCGGCTGCGTGAAGGTGGCCGACTTTGGATTCAGCACGCGGCTTTCGAACCGCAACGACACCCTCGACACTTTCTGTGGCTCGCCGCCCTACGCCGCCCCAGAGCTCTTCAGGGACGAGTGCTACCTGGGGCCCCCGGTGGACGTGTGGGCCATGGGGGTGCTGCTTTTCTTCATTGTGACCGGAACTATGCCGTTCCGCGCCGAGACCATGGGGAAGCTGCGGCGCTGCATCCTGGAATGCGCCTACACCGTCCCTCCCTGGGTACCCGGGCCCTGCCAGAGGCTCATCAAGGGAATCTTGAAGGTGGTCCCCGCTGAGCGCTACGCCATCGACCAGATGCTGGGCTGCGATTGGCTCCTACCTGTGGAGTTCCCCTGGTCATTGGTGGCGCCTGAACCGGCGAGCCCTCAGCAGAGCCTGCTGGACTCGGAGCGCGAGGACCTGGAGGAGGAGGTCCGGAGCTTGCTGGAGGAGCTCGGCTTCAGCACGGTGCACCGGTGGAACAATCTGCCCAAAGAAAGTCGCAGCCCCGTAACCGGCGTTTATCGGATCCTGCTACGCCGGGCCCAGAGAAGGAGGGGCTGCGACAGTCCCCCCATAGTCCGGGGGATGGTGATGGACCCCAGGAGGGAGGGGCTCCGGGCCTACAGGGGCCTCAGACACACCTCCAAGTTTTGTGTGCTTTCATGAAAGAGTAGTAGAGGCGCTTCAGCACAGTTTTTCTACACACTTTTTTAAAACAACAATATTAACGGCAATAGAGATTTTTAATTTCACTTTTTTTTTTTTTTTACAGGGAAGTGTGTAGTTTTTACTGAAACATATATTTTTTTACACGTTTGTAGTATTTGATCAATGTGTTTCACGTCCTTCAACGCAACTTTTTATGGTCGTGCGGAGGCTACACGTAGAGCTTTTGCCAGAGTTATACTTGTGCGCTGGTGTGTGCGTTGAGCTGGGATGTTTGTGTGTGTGTGTGTGTGTGTGTGTGTGTGTGTGTGTGTGTGTGTGTGGGGGGAGTGGGTGATAGAGCGAGGGAGAAGTGAGAGAGTGATTAGCATTGGAGCGAGTAGCAGCTATAGTAGAGTCATAGTGACAGAAACAAAGTGTCCTCCCTGTGTTTTCTGACCAAGGTGAGGCATCTTTAGCAGGAAACAGTAACCCTCTCCTTGACTTCATGTTGTTCATGGAGAAGGAGAACCAGGAAATGAGTCGGGGGAATGCAACGCTACCACGTCACGGCCAAGCGACGTGCGTCGCTGCGACTGGCAGTTAAATTTTTTGAGAGGCGCACGTCATGTACGCCGTCGATTTTATGCACAACCATAAAACGGCCTTTAGGTATACAGGTATGTATTGTATGTTAAAGTGCCTGATGAAATTAAACAAAAATAAAAGGTGTGAAAGAATCCATGATTTTTCCTTCTCAATTTATATAATTTGAATGGTTTTGAGATGCCTGATACTTTATCATCACTCCCTAATATCTCCTGGGAGCGACGAGGTCGGAGCCTGGCCGCCAAACACACCGTTCAAACAGGAGTTGTCTGACTGAACTGTTTTGACGAGGATGTTGTGGGCCCTAAAACTAGACCACCCTAAGGAATCCATTGGTTCTAATCATGCCATGCTAGTTTGTCGGGAAACGCTTCAGTAAGGGGAAAACTGACCATGGCAACATTTAAAAGGGGTCTCTTGCCCTCTTGCCTCAGGATATCTGAATGAAAATGGGTTCTATGGGTACACAAGGCTTGCCTTCGCATAAAGGCCCACTTTCTGCTAATCCAATGCAGTTTGAGGCAAACACAGTGCAGCTTTTCTCATGCAAATATTTGATATTTGGTGTATTTGAATATTTCTGCATACTGTAAACAGTCTTGGAAATGCATAAATTGTTTTCATGTGTGATGGTAGACCCTCTAATTTCATTGGAGTGAATCCATTTTTTCTAAACATGTCCTCACTGTATAAAGAGACCTACTGTATTTTAATATCTAGTCCCATCCTCAAGAAACGTTACAACCACAAACTACAGAAGGATGGATGGCTTTCCTATGTACATTATATTGACAATCCTGAGCAGTTTCTAGAACAGATGTGCTCCCCATCCAATCACAGAAAAATGCAATTCTAGTGTTTTCATGGTAAATCACAGCATGAGGTTATCTATGACGTCTTAAACTGGTATTTTGGAGAGATTTCTGACCATTTTATCAATTCTCAAGTGGTCAAAATGTTAAATATTTTGCAACAAATCTCTCTTAACAAATGACATCAACCTAACATCTGCACATAACTTTTAAGATTTAAGCATGAAAATGGCCATCATAAGAGTAATTAGAAAAAAGTTACATATATGTGGGCTGTTGTGGGTACTGGGCTGGACTGCTGTTAAGAATTATTATCCCAGTTTGGCCCTGCTTGAAGAGACTTGTTTTTCCTTGAGACCTCTCACATATATGAAATAATCATAAGTGTAAGCTCCCAGAGCCAAATAGCATAAAAACCAATGATATCAAACAGAGGACCTGCATGGCTAATGATGAATGTCCTGTGTAATATACTCTTTTCATGCAAAAGTGTGCACCTGATTTAGTCTTTTGAATCATTTGGGGTGCACAAACAAATCCTGCCTCATGGGAAGTGAAAAGACTCCTATTGTTTAGGAAAAACGAAATAGTGGGGGTTAAAAAAAAGAAAGAAAAAGTGATGTGTGACGCAGCTGTGGGTGCAGAGCAGGTGGCTGTCTGCACCCACACACAGCTCAGCTCGCGTCTTTGTGCCTTGTTTGCCAAAGTTTCACTAAGTGCCCGCCAGTAAATAACAGTCCCGACAGCAGCTGGCAGCGCACCAGATGATACCCGGGACCCCTCTGTCCCTCCCCGTCTCCACAACCGGCCCAAACCAGCCAGACCCAAGCCGGCTGCCCCTCCCCTCCTCCCCTCCCCTCGGGGGTTGAGGCTTGATGGGAAAGAGCTACGGCAAGTCACCGAAACAAGTAGTTAGGTTTAGGGGAAAAACTTGAAAGTATTGAGAATATATTATTAGGCCTAAATTAGTACAGATTTGTGAACGATTTTGCGTAATTTTGAGCACCCCCATCCCCTCTGGCACTGGAAAACTGAGTAACCCCCCCCTCCCTCCCCGCCCCCGCCTCGGCTCCTCCCAGCTCTGCCCTGGCCGACCCCCACCCGCAGGAAGCGGCAGATGGCGCGGCGTGGCCGCGGAGACATCTGCAGGCCGAACAATAGGCGCTGTGTGCGGACCGCTGGAGCTGATAGGCCCGGAGCGGAGCTATTGTGCGCGGCGCCATACACATGCAGATGAGGTCTGCTGGAGGAGGGACGCAAAGCATGGGCGACAGCCAGCAGATGACAGGCCGTGGCGCCTTCCATGCAAAACTTTTGTTTAGATTGTTTTTTTTATAACCACCCCTTCCCTCCCTCCCTCTCTGACCCCTCCCCACCTCCTCCATCCAAACACACACCATACACACAACTCACCATAACCACCCATCTTTGCAAGAGAAAGTAAAAAAAAAAGCCATCACACCAGACATATGTTATATTTTTGTGTTTTATTTAGCATTTTCCACTTACAATTTCAAACCATTTCTGAAGTGAAAGTGCTAGAAATATATAACTTGATTTGTTTGAAACATTGCTCCAACAGGATTGGGAACATCTAGAGTCCAATCTCAAGATAATCTTACAAATTCTCATCATTTTTTAACATGAACTTCATTTAGCCATTTTCTAAAGTGAAACCTTTAGAGAAGAAACTTTTTTTTTTTTTTTTTTTACTTTTAAGAATATTATTTGTCATTGTTAAATTTCTAAAGTGAAACCTTTAGAGCATTAAGACAATTCTGGAAAGTGGGAAACATTTCCGCTGATTGCAACTGTTGTCGTGTTGCTCAGCGATAAGAGGGCATCGTTAAAAAAGTCCCTTTTTTAAGAGCGCCTCCGTCTCGGCACCGCTTCTTCTCCTGCTGCGCGTGCTTCGGGGTGCGACGTTTGCTCTGCGGGGAAAAAAACCCACAGGACGCACAACTCGCATCTCCTTCCTCTCCAAACCTCATCCGCACAAAGAATGAGGGTCGATGCGTCGCTCTCGTGGCATACCTGGCTCTCATTCACATAAAGAATGAGAGTCATCTTGGCATGGAAGGGACAAGAGGCGACGGTTCACGGGGGGCCCCCCACGGGGCCGGCGCCGTGCTGCCTGGACGGGAATCCTCCTCAGGAGTGTCCAGGGATGGGCAGAAACAGGCTCGTCCTGTTCACCAGGATGAGTATTTCCAGATATCTGAGCAAAAGAGGGGAGCCGAGGCCCGCATCAACGCTCGGGGAGGCTGATCTCAGGAACCCAGTCGTTCAGACGCCGGCTCTCCTCGCAGAACAGGTGCAGCTTCGCCAGAGCGGGGTCCTCCCAAGACCCATCAGCTGGGTTCTGTTCACACAAGGGGGAGGAAAGAGGCTTTGGTCACACACAGTTCTGTCAGAAAGCATCACATAGAACCCCCCCCTCTGATGGGATTTGGAAGTTGTTCTCCGAGCTCTACGTACCGTGATGAGGACGCAGTGGGCATCTTCCAGCGGCTCCGCCTTGTCACCGACAAGCTCAGCCAGACGCTGGATGTCGCTCACTCGGACGATGCTGATGTCGTTGTCGAAGCAGAAGGACTGGATGAGGGTGAAGTGGATCTGCAGAGCGATGTCACACTGGAACTCCTCATCCATGGCCAGGACGCAGAAAGACACACTGTCCGGGTCACTGTGGAGACAAAAGAAGAGAACCATGAGATTTCAATGATCCAAACCATCTGATGTGGGTGATTGGAAACGCAGTAGCCGAAATAAATCTTCAGCCGAGAGTTCCATACTTACAGATTCATAACTTTTGCGCACTCGTAGACACCGACGGTGAGGGAGTCGTTGTCTTTAGCGGACACCAGGACCTCCTCCAGGGCTTTGCCGGTGCACTGAGCACGCTCGGCGGGTTTCTGGATCAGAACTTCCTCGAGAGTCATGACGATGAAGAGGATGAAGATATTCCGCAAAGGGAGAGCTTTAGAAAGTTTTAGTCAGCGAGTAGGAATCCGAAAAGGAGCAGAGTGCTTTCAAGTCTGCAGCCTCTGTCTTTTTATACTCTCCAGCTCGTGCGGCGCAGTGAAAGCGCTGCGCCCTGATTGGCTCACGCTGAATGGTGTATTGGTATGATAATGCCATTGTCACACTCCGGCTCGTGGCAGATTGATGGGGGTCATCGAGCCGCACACGCTCCCCCCTCTGAGCGCACGTAGCAACCTGGCCCGAAAACTAAAAATAGCTTCATTAAAAGACAAAAGTTTGATCACTCTGCAGAACTCGATGCAAATTAGAGCAAACAGCCAGCCGGGGATTTGAATTGCACGCAGACTTGCATGTGATGCTGATCACCAAGTGCTCTTTTACACGCATTTAAAAGAACTCTTCAAACGCACATAAGCTCATTGTTGTCCTTTTTTGGAAACGCGAAAGCGATGTATAGACTAGTTCTAGCCTCATGTAAAGCCACATTTTAAAACTTCAAAACATCAAATAGGAACTTAACTAAAAGAAAACGTCAACTTTAAAAGTGTTCTTGCATTGGAGGCCTTTGGGGACAGTATTTCCAGCTGCAACATGGAGAAAGTGTGGCTGACCCTTCCCCCTCCAGCAGAGAGAAAGGGCAGGTGGATGATGCCATCTGTGGACTAGGGGCTGACCATAAAACGGCCCCATTGTGCGCACAGAAGCCCTCTATTATCGCAGTCCCCCATACACATGCAAATGAGTAGCGCGTGCCAGAACGCTGTGTGTGCTGCGCAATCTGCGCTGCTGGCCCACGCTGACCACGTGGCCATCATCAGCTGTCCAGAAAATCCTTACTCGGTTTTTATTTATTTACTCTGGGGAGTTCAGGGGCCACACGGTCTGGATTCTGTAGGAAAACTTTACAGAGGACTGTATTGCACATTTGTTGGTTGTTTGGTGTGTAGATGCAGCAAATGTCTTCTGGGACAACTTTGGGTCCCTTTTACGCACGAGGAAACTTTTACGCACTGCCCTGTTTGGTTATACTAAGTGTGGTTGAGTAGTTTAATGTTTGGTGTGTAGATCGACTAAATGTTATTGTTTCTAACAATCATCTATTCATTCCCGATCACTTTTACGCACGCACGGCGAAACTTTTACGCACGGCTCTCGGTTCCACTGGCAGAGCAGTGTGTCCCTAACAGCTCGTGCTATCTCTAGTTTGTCTGCATAATAATTCCAAACCCATCTCGCATCAGGTCAGGCCTGCTGCCACTGAAGGGGGTCTCGAGTGGAGAGGCTGTGCAGGAGACACAGGTTGGCGGTGATTGATTCAGCGCTATTGTTCTGCAGAAGGCAGAGGGGCAGATGGAGTACTGTCACTACACCCCCCCCCTCCTCCTCTCCTCTCCCCTAAACCCAGGTCAACCCCGACCCTGGGGGCCAGGGCCCGCCCGTCTTTTGTCTCCAAGTATCCACATTCGCCGCTCTGTTGTCTGAGTTTTGATTAAATCGGAATGCCAAAGGGAAGAGCTTATGGTCTATATCATATCTCCAAAAGATGACACGGCAGACATTTAAAATCATTTTCAGTTTGAGCAGTAAACACGCGCAACAATGCCGAATGTGTGCCCAACAACAAAAAAATCTTATCTGCATTGCCGGAGCATCAACATTATTTGGTGATTTTTCTACCACGTGCTGCAAAGTCATCAGCTGCCCGAGAGGCTCCTTACATTTGGGCCAAAGTGTGGTTTGAATACAGCTGATGGAGACTCGAACCCTGAGCTATATTAGGAAGGATCAGCTTGCATGGCCACAGGGCAGGCGCGTGCAAGTCGATACCGACCTATTGTTGCTGGAGCACATCTGCCACACGGAGACCTCCCCGGCAGCGCGCGACAGGTGTTGGTGCTCAAAGCTCTTTGACCTGCGGCGAGAAGCCCTGGATCGCTCTGTGGGGATGGAAAGCTGCAGGGTAACATGCTTAGATTCGGCTCGTGGTGTGTGCACACATGGCTCGAGTTTCCAGGAAATCGGAATTTAGCAAATGATTATGACCTTTTATTTATTCAAGGTGGGACATTGTCAATGACGAAACAATTAAAAAACAAATGGCAGTATCATAAACAGGATCATAAAAGCATTATCAGAAAACAATACCAATATTACGCCTATAATATGTGATGAAAGAACAAGGAAAATAGGACGTATGAGAAGCACAAAAATGTATAGTCTAATATTTTTAATCCACCAAATGCGTGTTTTTGAGCCATAAAACACGCAGAACTCGTCACTAAAGTGTGATTTTAGCTCAACCTCGTTCGGATTTTGTTTGACCTCAAAACTTAAAAATAAAAATAATAATAATAATAAAACTGCCGACGCCTAGCAGGTGTTGTCACACTTCCTTTGTCCCCCCTCCCTTTTCTCCACCTTCCCCCCGGGGACAGATGGTGTCTCTCGGTTGCCATGGAGAGTGATGCGGACAGAGAGATAAAGCGCGCAGGCATCTCCAGATGCCACGCGCCTGAAGTGAGTGGCGCGTGCCACTGCCCAGTCTACAAAAAAAACAAAAAAAACAGTGAAATTCGTCATGAGTCATAAAAATCTGTCTGACATCCGATCCAATTAAGATGGTCGGGATCTTACTGCAGGTACCAACCACTGAATTCACCAAATCTCCAAAATATTATTTTTAATATTACGCTCTTATGGCAGATGATCAGGGAAAAGTGACCTAGGTAGCCTTGGTTTCCATGACCACCGACCACCTTTGACCTTAGAGGAGACACTTCAACAGTCTTAATTGTGGAAAGAAAAACTCAATGCAATGAAAAAGGTCATGCATTTTGACATTCAACTATAGCAACTATATATAATATAGAATTGTGTTTTTTTGCACATTTCAAGATTCAAGATCAAGTCCAGGGTTCGAATCCGTCCCGTGATGATGTCCTGCATGTCTTCTCCCCTTTTCTCATCTAAGTGTCCTAAAAGCCCCAAAAAATGCTCCTTTAAAAAAAGATTCCAGATCAGATTTGCAGATGTATTTCCATAAAGATATCTAAAATCTACAACACTCAATGGCATGGTTGCACAATGTGGAGCTGTAAAGTTCTGTAGATGTGAACATGGAAGATCTTGTAGAGTATGGTCCTCGTTTTGAATGCGAGTTAACCCTCCTGGTGTCCTCGGGTCAAATCTGTCCCCTTTAAAAAAATGTCCAAATCTGAAATATGAGTTTCTTTTTAACCAAATTACCACAAAAAAATGGATTGGATTCCTTCCAACGCTCTTTGCAAATACAACTGATCACTTTCATTCCTCTGATCTTATTATTAGTCAAACTTATTCAGAATTTCTGATTTCTTAACTCAAATATTAGGTACAATTCTATATAAATGAGGATTATGGAACATGAATTCCAAAAGTACTGTAAAACTAGTGAGGTGGTGTTAGTGGAAACTAAAAAAAAAAGTCTGAAAAAGGGACAAAAATGTCAAATCTTTGTCCGTTTTGGACCCGGGAGGACAACTTTGAGGACTTTGATGACAACAGTGTGGTCTTCCTGTGTGCTTTAATTATCCCTGTAAGCTGAAAGACTTTTCAACGGTGAGGAGGGTTTCTACATCTGATCCTTTGAACCAAAGCCTCCCCCGACTTTCTAAGACTGGTCTATAGGCACGCGTCCCCGAGGGTGGGGGCTGCAGGCCTGTTGTAGCCATTGTGCCTCCGAAACGGCCAATCAGAGACGGAGCGTGTGCCGGCTCGGCAGTATAAAGCACTGGCGGCTCCTCGGAGGCAGCACAAACACCTCCTCTCCTGACTCTGGACCACATCAGCTGAACTGGATCTCAAACGTCACCATGCAGTCTCCTGGGAAATCTCTGAAGGAAGCTGTGCTCTGCGCTCAGAGCGAGGATCGACTCACCGTTGGCGTCTACGAGAGCGCTAAGATCATGACTGAGTGAGTGGAATACGCATGAATTCGATGGATGTCGAGACGTAATCGTCCTTTATTGTCATTGCACACGCAGGCAACTTAATTCAGACGGTCCACACAAAACCTCGGTACCCCCGTGCAAACCTGTGCACCCTCTGTAAATGATAGAGTGTGGTCTAGACCTACTCTGTCTGGAAAGGGTCCCGAGGGAACTCCTGGTGTGATTTGACACTATGAATCCAGTTGAATTGACTTGAATTTCAGTTGAAACATTAATGTATCAAATATAAAACACCTCACATGCAACTCACATTCACAATTGTCAACACATGGGTGTTAAAAAGTTAAGAGGAAAGGGTAAAGAAGTGTTGTGTGTTGCACCATAAGTAATGACATAGGACTATAAAATAGGTCCTATTGTGTGAAAATATAGGATTATGAATTAAAATAGGACATAGGACATGGGACATCCTCTCCTCTTCCGACATCAGCTGCTAACAAGAGATTGCTTTTCTTTTGTCTCCACAGTGACCCGGACAGTGTGTCTTTCTGCGTCCTGGCCATGGATGAGGAGTTCCAGTGTGACATCGCTCTGCAGATCCACTTCACCCTCATCCAGTCCTTCTGCTTCGACAACGACATCAGCATCGTCCGAGTGAGCGACATCCAGCGTCTGGCTGAGCTTGTCGGTGACAAGGCGGAGCCGCTGGAAGATGCCCACTGCGTCCTCATCACGGTACGTAGAGCTCGGAGAACAACTTCGAAATCCCATCAGTGGGGGGGTTCTATGTGATGCTTTCTGACAGAACTGTGTGTGACCAAAGCCTCTTTCCTCCCCCTTGTGTGAACAGAACCCAGCTGATGGGTCTTGGGAGGACCCCGCTCTGGCGAAGCTGCACCTGTTCTGCGAGGAGAGCCGGCGTCTGAACGACTGGGTTCCTGAGATCAGCCTCCCCGAGCGTTGATCCGGGCCTCGGCTCCCCTCTTTTGCTCAGATATCTGGAAATACTCATCCTGGTGAACAGGACGAGCCTGTTTCTGCCCATCCCTGGACACTCCTGAGGAGGATTCCCGTCCAGGCAGCACGGCGCCGGCCCCGTGGGGGGCCCCCCCGTGAACCGTCGCCTCTTGTCCCTTCCATGCCAAGATGACTCTCATTCTTTATGTGAATGAGAGCCAGGTATGCCACGAGAGCGACGCATCGACCCTCATTCTTTGTGCGGATGAGGTTTGGAGAGGAAGGAGATGCGAGTTGTGCGTCCTGTGGGTTTTTTTCCCCGCAGAGCAAACGTCGCACCCCGAAGCACGCGCAGCAGGAGAAGAAGCGGTGCCGAGACGGAGGCGCTCTTAAAAAAGGGACTTTTTTAACGATGCCCTCTTATCGCTGAGCAACACGACAACAGTTGCAATCAGCGGAAATGTTTCCCACTTTCCAGAATTGTCTTAATGCTCTAAAGGTTTCACTTTAGAAATTTAACCATGACAAATAATATTCTTAAACGTGAAAACAAAAAATTGCAAAAAAAAACAGTTTCTTCTCTAAAGGTTTCACTTTAGAAATGTAACACTGAAAAAAACAAACACAAAAAGTGGTAAACTGAAAATAATACGAAAGTGTGTGAATCTGAAATAGGAAAATTCTGAAGAAAAATCAAGGAAAATGTAGTAATTTTATAGTAGTGCTGTGGTACTTTTTGAGAGTTTCACTTCCGCTTTGTGGCGGCGATGTTGAATGAAATGATACCGGAGTTGTTGTGAGATGAAAGCCAATAAATAAAATGGTTGAATTCAATATCGCCTTCTGACTTTTTCATCCAGAGTTTTAAGTCCGGACACCTTTCTGAGCCCTTTTTGGGGAGTTCTTTAAAAGTTTCCTGTACTTTAACATGTTGACCAACGCTGCTGCTAGCAGTCTGCTGCTATACACCCCCCTATGTTAAAATACAGGGGGTATAAGTATACATATAAGTATACATATAAGTATATGATGCCCCCTGTATTTTAACATAGGGGGTGTATACTTATGCCCCCTGTATTTTAACATAGGGGGGTGTATACTTATGCCCCTGTATTTTAACATAGGGGGGTGTATACTTATGCCCCCTGTATTTTAACATAGGGGGTGTATACTTATGCCCCCTATATTTCAACATAGGGGGGTGTATACTTATGCCCCTGTATTTTAACATAGGGGGGTGTATACTTATGCCCCCTGTATTTTAACATAGGGGGGTGTATACTTATGCCCCTGTATTTTAACATAGGGGGTGTATACTTATGCCCCTGTATTTTAACAACATGTTTTTTACTCCTCTTTTTAATCAACTTTAGCCTGGGGGGTGTAAACTTTCTCAATCCACTGTACAGTTGTGGTCAAAAGTTTTGAGAATGACACAAATATTAATTTTTACAAAGTCTGCCGTCTCAGTTTTTATGATGGCAATTTGCATGTACATGTAAATGTTATGCAGAGTGATCAGATGAACTGCTATTAATTTGCAAAGTCCCTCCTTTCAATAAAAATGAACTTAATCTTAAAAAAACCTTTCCACTGCATTTTAGCGCTGCCACTAACGGACCAGCTGACATCATGTCAGTGATTGGCTCGTTAACACAGGTGAGAGTGGTGATGAGGACCAGGCTTGAGATCACTCTGTCATGTTGGTTGAGTTAGAATAACCAACTGGAAGCTTTAAAAGGAGGGGGGGGGGTGCTTGAAATCATTGTCCTTCCTCTGTTAACCATGGTTACCTGCAGAGAAACACGTGCTGGCATCATTGTAGTAAGAAGTAAGAAAATCAACCGTTTATTGGATCATCAAGAACTTCAAGGACTTCAAGGTACCCCCAGTGCAGAGCTTGCTCAGGAATGGCAGCAGGCAGGTGTGGGTCATCTGGGGCGAAGACTTTTGGAGGATGGCCTGGTGTCAAGAAGGGCAGCAAAGAAGCCGCTTCCCCCCCAGGAAAAAACATCAGGGACAGATTATTAGTCTGCAAAAGGGACAGGGATTTGGACTGCTGAGGACCGGGGCAAAGTCATTTTCTCAGATGATTGTTTGGGGTAGCCGGAAAACAGCTAGTCCGGAGAAGACAACTAAGTGGTTCGGGGAACAAAACCTCAACATTTTGGGTCCATGGCCAGGAAACTCCCCAGACCTTAATCCCATTGAGAACTCGTGGTCAATCTTCAAGAAGCCGGTGGACAAACAAAAACCCACAAATTCCGACAACCTCGGAGAAGTGATTATGCAAGAACGGACCGCCATCAGTCAGGATGTGGCCCAGAAGTTAACTGACGCCCGCCAGGGTGAATTGCCGAGGTCTTGGAAAAAGAAGGGTCAACACTGCAAATATTGACTCTTTACATAAACTGAATGTAATTGTCAATCAAAGCCTTTGACACGTAGGAAATGCTTGTGATTATGCTTCAGTATACCGTAGTAACATCTGCCAAAAATATCTACAAACCCCGAATGAGATAACTTTGTGAAACCCAATCCCTGTGTCAATCTCAAAACCTTTGACCACGACTGTACACCCTTAGAACCAACGTACTACCACTAGTTTTATACTTATTTTTGGAACTGATGGCCAGTAAACCTTATTTTTCTGAAATCAGAAATATTTTGAATTAAAAAAAAACAGGAATTGTAAATTATTTCAACTAATAAGATCAGAGGATGTCCAAGGATGGTCGCAGACTGTCACTTTAATCAGGCCAATGCAATCAAATTAAATGAAACCCCCAGAAGCCAATGAAAGTACCGAGCTGATCCTAAGAGCGTTTTAAGGACTCATCCTGTACATCCGTGTTATTTTTTGGGCAATAAGTCGAAAGACACCCATATTTCTGTTATAGAATCTTTGAACATGGGTCAAATTGGACCCAAAGACATCCATTCCGCTTTGGAGAGGCTTTGATTTTTGCTTTAACAAATCAATGCTGTCAATTGAAAGCGAGACATGCAATACAGTGCAGTGGGTGACGTTCATATACAGAAGAGGATTAGGAAACATGTATTTGAGTTGTGAGTTCAAGGTCAGAATTGTAAGAATAAAGTCAAATATTGGCCCTCATCGTCCTCCGTATGTTAGGAAGCAAAGACAGCACTATCCATCTGCTGATGGACACATTTCCCCTCCTCTTTAATTTTCTCATTAGCATTCCCACCATAACCACCGACTACATTAAGAAATAAATTACTGTAACATACTGAATGAGACATTTGCAGCAACTGTCCAAGTTCCTGTGAATTCTTTTCACAGTAAAGGTACCGCACTTCCATTTCCAGTATTTTATGCATTCATTGTAAAATACAAAACAATTAAACACAAAGTAGATTACTATTTCCAGTAGTATAGTGGCCTTTTTTCAACACTTTTGACGCCATGTCAAATTTTTTTTAATTTAGTTTTACAGTTATTTTTGGAATTTATGGTCAATAAACCTCATTTATAGGAAATTTTACCTAATGTTTGAGTTAGAAAAGCAGAAATTAGGAATTATTGAGACTAAAATTAAAGGAATGGATGTTGATGGATAATCACAGACTGGAATATGTCAACTTTTACTCTCAATACTATTTCAAAAACACCTCAATTTGTTTCTTTAACTGCTATAAAATTGAATAAGACGCCCCAAAATGAATGAAAGTAGAGATTTGTACTTGGCAAAGAGCGTTATGTGGAATCAATCATGTTATTTTGGGTAGTTAAAAAGAACATTGATGTAGGAAAACGGGTCAATTTGACCCGAGGACAACTGACGCAATGAAATTAGACTAAAAGAGTAAAATTGTCTATTTTCTTCAATCCAGAGTCCCACAAAGAGAAACGAGCACTGCGAAAGGTTTCCCCCCAGACTCCAGTGACCGGCTCCTCTCGTGGATAACCACTGTAGCACAAGTTGGAGCTTGGTGTCACGATGGCTGCTCGCGTTGGAGGTGAGGCGGCAGCTTAATGAAGGTGATCTTCACGCTGGTTCCTTTTCTTTTCAAACTCTCAATTGTGATTGAGAAGCTTTGAGAAGCTCTTGTGTCTTTGGATTCCAACTCTAAAACGTCACTCTGACCCGGATGTCTCTGTCGATTTTATTTTATTTTTTCTTGTTTTTTTCCCCACTTTTTGAAGCATTTGACACTTTTTTTCAACCTATCAATTTAGTTTTTTTCCAAATGCTATAAAATTTAATAAAATACCCATTGAACTGATCATTTATTTGATTTAACACTAAAGAACCTTGTATGGAAACATCCGCGTCATTATGTTGGACAATTTTGTTGAAAGAAACCCACATTTTTGATATAGAGACTTTTTGAAAATGAGTCAAATTTGACCCGAGGACAACAGGAGGGTTAAAGTGCTCATTACAGCTTGATATGATACAATGTTTAAAAAAAAACAGACCAAAGAAAAAGAGTGATTGTGAGTCTGCACAGTAATTAAAACCTGCCCCAGCTTCACCATTCACTGTGTTAACCCTAACCCTCATGTGTTTATATTGACAAACACCATTCATGTCCATGAAGAAAGACAAAAAATGGACCAAACAGGTCCAGCCGAAACGCAATTACCCCTTTAAATCTCCACGGCAACCCACCCAGCACTCCCTCCATCTGCTGTCCAATTAAATGATGGGGATAAAGGGAGAGAGAGGAGGAGGAGGAGAAGGAGGAAGAGGCAGTGTGCCTGGCACAAGCCTGCTGCCATTCATCCATTCACACACAGTCCCTCAGGATGGAGCTGCAGCCACTGACAGTCACCCAAGGGTAACTTTGCTGTTTTTCAACCTGGACCCATGTTTTTGTGTCTAAGTAACTGATGGGAACAATAATCTTTAAAACTTAAAAGTATTAGCGGCGACCACTGCGCTACAAGCTACAATGTAATGGTAACTGTCAATTTCTGTCCACTAAAAGTTGTGTTGTTGCTCAGACTATGATTCTAAGAGTCTAACAACATTATGGAAAGGATCCAGACAGAGATAAACCTTTTTGTTAAAGAGTAAGATGAAACAGCTCACAAATCGCTTTCACCAAAATCACCAGAATCACTCATATCATCGTAACACACGCTTAATTAAAGTCAAAAGAAACAAATCAATAGCCATTTTGGTTGGTTTCCAACAGTCACAATAAATCCTTAAAGGTGTTTTAGGCTACAACACATTGTAAAAAACATCTCCTCACTATCTGCTAGCTGCCTGTCCCCAGAACACACTGTAAAAAACATCTCACTATCTGCTAGCTGCCTGTCCCCTGAACACACTGTAAAAAACATCTCACTATCTGCTAGCTGCCTGTCCCCTCAACACACTGTAAAAAACATCTCCTCACTATGTGCTAGCTGCCTGTCCCCAGAACACACTGTAAAAAACATCTCCTCACTATGTGCTAGCTGCCTGTCCCCAGAACACATTGTAAAAAACATCTCCTCACTATCTGCTAGCTGCCTGTCCCCAGAACACACTGTAAAAAACATCTCACTATCTGCTAGCTGCCTGTCCCCACAACACACTGTAAATAACATCTCCTCACTATCTGCTAGCTGCCTGTCCCCTCAACACACTGTAAAAAACATCTCCTCACTATGTGCTAGCTGCCTGTCCCCAGAACACTGTACAAAACATGGTCTCTGTAGACAGCCCAGGGTCTACAAAGGGTCAACAAAACCAAACTGGGCCCACAAACCACAAAGCATCCACACACAGTGTTCCAGCGTTCCAGCCAATAAACGACAAGAAGGATGTGGGGGGTTAGTGCGCGGAAGGGAGGTGGTGGCGACGGGATGAGGAGGAGGGAGGGGCGAGCTAGCCTCGTTTTGTTTGACCAGACTTTGAACGTTTGAAAGCAACTTTGATTCAGCCATTTCCATCTGAAAATAGGCTGGCTCTTCATCCGCTAAAAGTAGCGTTAATTTAAATGGAGTCTGGTGAGTTTGGCAATGGCGATTTCTGGTTAAACAAAAAGCATCTTACTCTTTAACTAAAAGGTCTATCCCTGTAGGGATCCTTTCCACAATGTCACACAGTATCGCAGTCACAGTATTCCCGCTCAACACTGGACCAATTTCAATTTTTGTTCACATTAGTCACTTAGTCACCAATGCTGGGGTCCAGGTTGGAAAATACCAAATGTATCCCTTAAGCCCATCTGGAAATACATGCTTTTAAAATTTAAAAATGCTTGAATGGTCTGAACTGGCTCACCCTGAGCAACCTCGGCTGCCCTCGGTGTCAACCCCGGTCATAAAGAGCTCTGCTGCTGCAGCCACATGCTGCTTCTCAAGTGTCCTTTCAACATAAAAGCCTCCTCCTCCTCCGCCTCCTCCTCCGCCTCCCACAAAACCTTTTCTGTGTGCCGTAGAGCTGCAGCAGATGGTACTGACGGACTGCCGTGTGTGTGTGTGTGTGTGTGTGTGTGTGTGTGTGTGTGTGTGTGTGTATGCTCTTAGCTTGTTGGTGTTTTTATTTTTATTCTTATGTATGTGTGACATATGTGTGTGCATATGTGCTTGTTGTGTTATGGTTGTATGGCTACTGGATGCCTAAAGTTTCCTTCAGGATGAATAAAGTATCTATCTATCTATCTATCTATCTATCTATCTATCTATCTATCTATCTATCTATCTATCTATCTATCTAAGGTCAGAGTTTGAATGGTTAATGTCTGTTGACTCGCTCTGTCTGATAGCCATGCTAATATAGTTTTTAACTATGCTAATATCACCCTGCTTCATTACCATAAGCCTGCTGCTGCAGGTCACATCTTACTAGGGGCACACACACACACACACACACACACACGTAACTGTGTGTGTACATTCAGTCAGATGCAGTAATCAGCTGGTGATGCTGTCTCTGTTTCTGACACCCATCAGTTAGGCCTGTGTGGCCTAGCTCGTGACAAATCTAATCACTAATCGCGCTGACAACCCTGCACCACCCCCAGGACGCTCGTCTCTTACTCAAAGGTATTGTAGTATTCTTTGAAATACTTTTGTGTTCATTTGCATAATTCAAAACATGCATGAAATAAGCCAAACGTGATTATTGTGCTATTCAACTGGCTAAAGTCTTCAAAATAAAAGTATCGCGTCTTGTATGCCGAGGCATTATTGCAAGTTATTTAGATGTTAGTTGGAAGTCACACTACATATGTTTGTAGCCACTTATATCTTATCACAATATCTTTACAGGTGACCAGATATATATCAAGACAAACTGTTTGGGTTTAAGTCCACAGTTGCAGCTTGTGCACACAAAGTGGGCTCAGAGAGCACACACACACACACACACACACACACACACACACACACACACACACACACACACACACACACACACACACACACACACACACACAGCCAGCTGTTGCCAAAACAGTGCTCTGCTTCTCCATTCAATGTGTGGGCTCTCAAGACTGTGTGTGTGTGTGTGTGTGTGTGTGTGTGTGTGTGTGTGTGTGTGTGTGTGTGTGTGTTTGAGGTAGCCAATAGGACAGATAAATAAAAATAATGACGAAGATTGTTGTGCATGCAAGATGGAAATGAGACCAGAATCTCAATCCCAGTCCACATGTCCTTCAGCCGGGTTCTGTAGACCATGGTCTCCACACTTGAGACTAAGTCACTTAGATGTATCTGTGTGTGTATATGTAATGTGTGTGTAGAACCTGGAACCAGATCTCACACACACACACACACACACACACACACACACACACTGCACTCCCTAACCAAAACAAAACTCAGACAAAAGCAACAGCCAGCATTTCTACACCCTCATCAATGGGCACAATGAGCAGAGAAACGGCGGGAGGGGCCCCGAGACCCCGACCCTCTCTCCTCCTTTGTGCTGGAGAATGGCGGAGTCCAGGAGCAGCTGCTGTTGGCTGCACGGGACATTCAAGACGGCCCCCTTTCACTCAAAAACAAAGTCTGGAGCTGTGAGTGTGCAGGCTGCATGGCTGCATGGGCGAGGAGGGGGGGGGGGCTGCATACAAAACGAAAGGCACACTTTGCCTGATCACCGTAGAGCTGACTCCCCATTCAGCCTGCAGATCAGCAGCGTGGGGGCGGGGAGGGGGTTTAAGTGAAGGAGGAAACCTTTAAAGTTGATGTGAGTCACATCAGTCACAGCACAAAGGGGTCCCCGAGGTCCGCCATATGGACCAGGCACATCATCTGTTCAGGGGTCACTCAAAAGAAATCCAGCCAGAGCCAATAGGAGTGCAAGCTTTGCACCTTTCTCTACCCGGCGACACATCTCTGGTTTGTGATTGGACGCAGAGGTGTTGTCATTAACACTGTGTCTCAATTAGCCGGATAGGTAGGAGGGCACTTGATTTCAGTGCTTGAGGATGCTTTGTGGTTCCATCTCCTCTCTGGCTACTCTAAAAGGTGCTACTGCAGATGTTCAGCGTGTTTTCAAAGCAAGTTTCCATGATTCATTTTTGGATTCACTTTTATTTGAAATGCTGTTTCTCACAAGAAAAATCTTTGTTTGCTTTTCTCATTCAACAGAGGACCTTTTTGCTCCGCTGTGTTCTCCTCCAACAGAACGGAATAAACCAATAAGAGAACAATTCAGTGCGTCTAGCAAGTCTAAAATCAAGCTCCAGAGTTAGAAATATACCACTTCTTCATTTAAAAATAGAAATGTCACTGCATCAACACATCTGATGGTTTTCTTCTGGACATTCGTAGCGTATCGTACACAAAAATGACAATGTTGTTTGATGCACCTAAAGAAGATACATTTTTCTGCATAAAGAGGCCGAATGGGGTCAAACCAACACAGGACTTTCACCCAGGACACAGTGGTTCGGGTCCTGTCGTGGACGTGATATCCAAACCACAATCTTTTTCATAACTTGAGGGTAGGAATAAATGACTCATGTCATTGCATGGTTTGGCGGCCTTTTTTGGAGAGGACAGTACTGTTACAGCGCCCCCCCGGGGACATTAGACTTTACTGATCCATGTGGACAAGAAACAGTACAGAGGGAGTGTTTTGTACCTTTGGGTAAAGTCAAGTTGAGGAATATGAGGACGTTTTGCCTCCAGGGGCTTTACAAATTGTTTTCAAATAGGACTCGTAGGACCGTTAAAACTCTTCTACTCCTGGTGTAACTGATGTAGTGTAGGTTGTGTTTTAATCACATGCTAAACGAGCACATTGTCCCGTCCCGTCCCGTCCCCTCCCGTCTCGTCCCTGTGTCAAGTTGTTTTGAGTTAGATTCCCATTTTCTTGTTTTATTTTGAAGGGTTTTCCGTTCCCTCTAGTGTTGTCCTCCTTCCTTCCTGTCGTTTCTTTTACCGCCGTTGTGATTCCGTGTCCCTGCCCTAATGTGTTGCATTTGTGTCTCATTGTCTCCCCTGTCCTGTGTATCTAAGTCCGGTGTACCCCATAGCGAGACCGTCTGCGTCCCTGTGTGTTCAGCCTTCTAGCGGTTTCCCCTGTGTCCAGTTATTCTGAGTTCCAATTTGGAAGTTTATTAAGCTTGCTAAATAATTTTTTTTTTAACATACCTCAGGTGTGTACTGTGGGTCCGTCCTTCTGTGTCAAGCCATTTTACAAGTCTTATCTGACTGTATTAGCAATTTCCAGAAATAACTTTAAAGTCTAGATATTTCATCCTGTATACAGGTTCCAATTAAACCATTTCCAGGCCTCCATTCATTCTTTTAGATGTCCCTGTGTCCTATAACACTACCCATACAGTATTATTAAAGGGGACATAAGGTTGGTATCACTGTGTGGAAAAAGGTATTAAACTAATTTATGTTTTAAATGACCATCCATGCATTTTGGCCTTGCATTTCCTCTGCTATATGCTATGGCAAATAGGTGGGAAATCAAACAAAACCAAGGGGAATATGAACAGGTTATTACATCTTTTGTCTTCATTTTGGGTAAAGAATTCTACTTTATTCACACAACCCAGTATCACAATGCTAACTGCCCCCCAGGGGCTTTAAATCTGAACTGCATATGACAACCTCTGTCTTAAGAAGCTCAAATTATTCAGAGTTGTGCCAAAACAATTAGTCTAGTAGTGCTCCACACCAACGCTGATTGAGATATAATCTCTAGTAATAATGCTTTGTAGCGAGCTTTTGTCAAGATATTTCCCATGTTCCTTTTCTGCACACAGCAAGATTCAGATCACAATGTTCTTAAAAGTTGTCAAATTGACCCGTTTTCCTATATCAATGTTCTTTTTAATTCCCCAAAATAACATGATTGATTCCACACAACGCTCTTTGCCAAGTACAAATCTCTACTTTCATTAATTTTGGGGCGTCTTATTCAATTTTATGGCATTTGAAACCAAATTGAAGTGGTTTTGAAATAGTATTGAGAGTAAAAGTTGACATATTCCAGTCTGTGATTATCATCAACATCCATTCCTTTAATTTTAGTCTCAATAATTCCTAATTTCTGCTTTTCTAACTCAAACATTAGGTATAATTTCCTATAACTGAGGTTAATTGACCATAAATTCCAAAAATAACTGTAACACCAAAGTTAATAAGTTAGTTACGTAGTGTTGAAAATGCCCAAAAAGTGACAAACGTTCAAAAAAGCGTCAATTTGATTGACGGAAACCTAAATTTCTGATAAAGAAACTTTGAAAGTGGGTCAGATTTGACCCGAGGACAACAGGGAGGTTCAAACCAAGCAATCTATTTGTTATCAAAGGTTGAATCTGTCGAGAGATTTTCCTCTGCAACACATCTCAACTTTCTAGATCCTTAATTACTTAGTTCCTTAATTATGTACTTGAAATACTGTAAATACTGTATCATAAAAATTCCTTTAACTATCCAAATATCAAAATATAGGGTACAAGCGGCCAAAATGGGTTTCCTCAGGAGGCAGTTGAGGTGGTTTGGGCATCTGGTAAGGATGCCTCCTGGGGGGGGGGCTCCCTAGGGAGGTGTTCCAGGCACGTCCAGCTGGGAGGAGGCCTCAGAAGACCCAGGACTAGGTGGAGGATTATATCTCCAACCTGGCCTGGGAACGCCTCGGGATCCCCCAGTTGGAGCTAAATAAAAGTATTTCTGATTCTGATTTAAGCAAAAGTACTAACACAATTATATAAAAATTCTCAAAATCCTATCAAAGTGAAAGTAGGCCGCAGCCAAATATACTGAAGTAAGAGTTGTGGGATATTTTCCTTTAGGAATGAGAGGGAAAGTGTTCACACTTGGAGTGAATGGAGCTTGTCCGTGTACGATGCGCCATCTAGTGGTGGCCCAGTGGTACTGCAGCCTGGTGAACGCAGAGCAACAGCTCCACCTGCTGGTTAAAGGCTGCTGCTGCACAATCTGGGTTTGGGAACCAATCTATTGGGAAAATGTGGTAGAGACGTCAAAGTGGATTAGAGTCAGAGTTATTAAAGGAATATATTTTAACCCTCATGTTGTCCTCGGGTCCAATCAACCCGTTTTCCTATACCAATGTTCTTTTTAATTCCCCAAAATAACATGATTGATTCCACACAACGTACAAATCTCTACTTTCATTCATTTTGGGGCGTCTTATTCAATTTTATAGCATTTGAAAAACAAATTGAAGTGGTTTTGAAATAGTATTGAGTAAAAGTTGACATATTCCAGTCTGTGATTATCCATCAACATCCATTCCTTTAATTTTAGTCTCAATAATTCCTAATTTTACCAAGGGGGTGAGTGAGCCTCTGCAAAGAGTACCTCCTATGGAGCCATTTTGATGCTAACAAGATATCGGCCACCGTTAGCATTCCATTGACTTCCATTCATTTTTGACGGTGAATAACTTTCCATCCGAAGCGTTTAAAGCCTATTTGGCCGTTGTTTATTCCTAAAGGAACATGACAATGTATAAAAGGCTCCATTATCTTGTATCTCGGGTCACCCTGACTTTTTAATCCCTGGTCTCTGATCCAAGAACGTTGGAGCGTACATTTCCCATAATGCCACTCCCTGCCGGGTGAAAATCCCATCTTTCCAACTCCACGCCCTCAGTCCCTAACGCAGTAAACGCTGTAAACATGTGTCGTTTCCAAGCCCAAGACCAGAACTCTCTGTTGACATTACCATGACATCATTGTTTTCTCAGCCTTGAGAAAGCGCCTCCAGAGTAAATGTACGGTGACAGTATACTTTACAAAATATATTGGCTTGTCATCCTTTTCCCCAGCTGTTGCAAACACAAACACAAACCATTTTTGTCAATATTCCTTTCAGCCACACTGTCCTCGGGTCAAATTGCCCCGTTTTCCTATATCAATGTTCTTTTTAATTCCCCAAAATAACATGATTGATTCCACAAAACGCTCTTTGCCAAGTACAAATCTCTACTTTCATTCATTTTGGGGCGTCTTATTCAATTTTATAGCATTTAAAGAAACAAATTGAAGTGGTTTTGAAATAGTATTGAGAGTAAAAGTTGACATATTCCAGTCTGTGATTATCATTAACATCCGTTCCTTTAATTTTAGTCGAAATAATTCCTAATTTCTGCTTTTCTAACTCAAACATTAGGTATAATTTCCCATAAATGAGGTTTACTGACCATAAATTCCAAAAAATAACTGTAAATCTAAATTTAAAAATTTGACATGGCATCAAAAGTGTTGAAAAAAGGGAGAAAAAAAAAACATAAGAAAAAGTTAAATTCCCCAAATGTGTAACATAGGGTTGAAAATGTGCAAAACAAAGTGACAAACATAAAAAAAAGGGACAAAAATGTAAGAAAAAGTTAAAAACAAAGTGTACATTTTCAATTTTGACGGGAAGACAACACGAGGGTTATGATGCACAGAGAATTTAAAAAAACTAAATAGTTTCCATCTCGAGAGCCTCAGCGTTTCCTGCTCTCCTTACTAACTCCCTTCCTTTTCCTCCAGTAGACTTTCGGCTTGTGTTTTGCAGGAAAACGCGCATCTCGCTGGCTTCCAACGCGCGGACCACCCACGCAGGAGGCTCAGGCCGGCCAGAGAGTCTTCACTGAGTCATAGAGGATCGGTGTGTGGTCGCAGGACCCCGTCAGAACTTCATCCACGTTTCCATCTCACAAATCTGCCGTTCAGAGAGGGACGCGAAAAGGCATCAACATGTTTAAGCACTTTACTTCATATGCAGTCCATTAATCTGAGGACAGATGGATGAGTGAGACTCTGCTGACGTTTCGCTCGACTTGAGAAACACAGTTCAGACCAAAGGCCTGGCGACTCAACCCCCAGCCGCTGTTCCTCCAATAGATCCTCAGCACCAGGAAAATAGACAACATGTTAGGTCACTGCAAGTGCACTCATGACCCGGGATATAGAAGACAGGAGGAGAAAGCCGGGTCCTCGTTACTTTACGGCAATCTTTTAAGTTGAAGTTCGAAATATCAAAGACTTCCTCCCCCCCCTTCGGAGTCCGCCGGCTTGCCAACAAGGCCCCAGACCCCCACTGCCTCCACCCCCATCCCTAGTAGGGTTGGGTATCCTTTGGTTTTTTTTTTTTTAAGATTCCGATGTATTTTTAAAACGATTTTGATTCCTAAACTGGTTCTTGAAAAACTGAAAAATTAAATGACATCAAATAAAGGCTCTTTGATAGCTTTGAGAGAGAGAGAGAGAGAGAGAGAGAGAGAGAGAGAGAGAGAGAGAGAGAGAGAGAGAGAGAAGTGGATACACTCAGATAAATAATGTTATTTAAATCTCTGCACAGGCTCTGTGTGCCATGTAAACATCATATCCCGAATATGATCAAATATGGGATAAGCCTCATAACCGCAATATTCTTGTCCATGTTGACACAACAACATGCAATAGCTTTGTACTTGGTTTCAGCAATACTCAGCGTCCAGCAACCATCCACTTACGGATCGAGTCATCCAAATTGAACATCTGATAAATGAAAGATCTGATCAATAGTGGACCGGTCAGCTGGAGTAGAGGACTGGAGGTGGAAGGGGGTGCATTGATTAATAGTAAGGTCTTCCTGAAAGAATTTACGCTGAGTGACATTAGATGCTTTGCATGTCTCACAGAATTTTTTTTTATAGGATTAAAAGGTACTTTATTGTTACATACATGAGGCTAAATTAATTTTCTGCATTATTAGCAGCACCCGCAGATCAACTCATGGCATGATGCCTTGATCAAGGGCCCGGTGGGGGGAAACCCACACATACATGGGAAAAACGTACAAACTCTACACAGAACGGCCCGGATTCGAACCCAAAATTTCAGCCTCCACTAACGAGCACAGCTGACTCACATTAACACAGCAGGGCTCGGCACAGTATGCGAAGGCTTGGTTGCCATCCAGTGCTCTTCTACCAATTAGAGCTGCCCCATTATGTTCCGAGTCTTTTTTTGGGGATTGTTGCAGGCAAAAATCCTTGATTATGCGGCACGTTTTCTTAAAGTTGATGGAATATGCGGGATATTTATGCAACTTTATGTAATGAAACTGCTCTCACTAGGCTACTGCCTTAATGTAAAGAGTCATTTCTTCTTACTTCCTAGGATAGGCAAGCATACTACATCACAGAAAGTGCTGGGAATAATTAAGTGCTCATCTCAGGGCTTAATAAACACATGGCTCAAATTTACCAAACATTGATGAGTCAAACAAGTTCTGTAGCTTTACAAAAGGAATATGCTATAACATAGCGGCTTTTCGAATTACGTCACTTCATAGCGTTCCCATGGCGACAGGGGGAAATGGCTGCTCTTGTGTGAAGCGAACGCAACATTTTTCAACTTTCGGCTAAGATATGGGACTTTACATGCAACAAAAAATGCGGGGATTATGAAATCATGCAAGCCCCGCATTATTTTGCGTGAAAGTGCGGCGTCTTTGGAAAAAAATGCGGCCCCCCCGCGTGATTATGCGGACTTTGGCTGATCATGCATTGAGTTTTTCTGGAGGGACTGATTATGGAATCACAATCACCATTATTTTGGTCAATATTTATTTTGTTGTATTAAGGGGGAGTTGTAGCAGACTGTGCAGACCTATGCCACTGTTTTGAGGTAGTTATTGTCGTTAACCTGTATCGCCATCAAAGAAACTAAAGTTGGGATTTTGAATAAAACTCGAACCCAAGTTTTGGGCATCTTTGAGTTTGCGTTACCCGGAGGTCATATAGTTGCGATCCTTCATCCTTCAAAATCCTTCATTTCCAATAAGAGAATACTTCACAGATGCATCGTTGCGTGTCAAGTGTAATGAGCCAGAGCATTAAGAGGTTGCTGTAGCAACCAACGTAATAATAACTGATTTATACAGCGCATTTCATGAAAGCTACGGATGCTTTACAAGTTGACAAGGTGGAAGAAAATAGTAGGTCAATTCAAATATGGACTAAAAGGAATAAAACCTTGGTGCTAAATGGAAGGGGGACGCAATTTAATGAAGGCTGACGTACAACCACGTCGCACAATCTAAGGTTATTTATTACATGAATGAAATAGACATTGCCTATTTGCATACCTGAGGGCCAATTCGGGGTTTTGGAATCATTTACAATCCCGGAACTGTCTCCATCGCTTGTGACTCGGGTTTTGCACGTCGTCTTTCACTTTCCCCTTTAGCTTTTCGTTGTTCTTCGACCTGTTACAGGTCAGTTATGATCACCAGATGGAACATTACACCGTTTCAGATACATTTAAAAATTACAGATAGTCACTTTAAGGTAACTCGGGTCAGGTCTCCTTACTGTTTTGCATTGTCTGCTGCTAGCAGGTGCTGCAGGGACTTCGGCGCTGCTGCTAAAGTAGCATCAAAGATCCTCTATACTAAAGAGTGCATTTCAAGCAGCGCCAACGGTGTGAAACGGTACACCTTGTGTCTCCTAAAGGGGCGTGGCCTCGTTTGAAGGCGTAGTGAACATCATGTGGATGAAGGAAAAGTTATATTTGAACAATTTGTTAATTTGTTACCGAGCTAAAAGACATTTAGCATGGCCGAGATGAGTTCACAAACGTTAGCTGACGTTAGCGTCTCTGTGTTGCCAGATCTCACGAGAGAGTTAATTTTCTCCTGATGTGTACGTCTGAAAAATGCCATTTTGGTGTCAGGATGTTCAGGAGATTGTGAAAAATAGATCCAATATTTACTTTGGTGACTATGCGCTCGTCCACTTTAGTTTCAACAGGGCTGCTCGAAATATTATCTTCCTAATAGTTAATGTTTCAAAGATATATACCATATCCCTTGTGTTTTGTTTTTTTTTGTCTTCCCGTCAAAATTGAAAATTGGAAAACACTTTTGTCGAGGCTTTTTATCAATGTTTTTAACTTTTTCTTACGTTTTTGTCCCTTTTTCATCACTTTTGACGCTTTTGTGATGTTTGTCACTTGTTTTTCAACACTATTAACTCCAGTTTTACGGTAATTTTTGGAATTTATGGTCAATAAACCTCATTTATAGGAAATTACACCTGTTTGAGTTAGAAAAGCAGAAATTAGGAATTATTGAGACTAAAATTAAAGGAATGGATGTTGATGGATCATCACAGACTGGAATATGTCAACTTTTACTCAATACTATTTCAAAACCACTTCAATTTGGTTTTTCCAATTTCTATAAAAATTGAATAAGACGCCCCAAAATTAATGAAAGTAGAGATTTGTACTTGCAAAAGAGCGTTGTGTGGAATCAATCATGTTATTTTGGGGAATTAAAAAGAACATTGATATAGGACAACATGAGGACAACAGGAGGACAACATGAGGGTTAAATCTGAGATTCCATCCACATACCACTATTCAATTCAATTCAATTTTATTTATAGTATCAATTCATAACAAGAGTTATCTCGAGACACTTTACAGATAGAGTAGGTCTAGACCAGATAGAGTAGGTCTAGACCACACTCCATCATTTACAAGGACCCAACAGTTCTAGTAGTTCCCTCCAGAGCAAGCAACAGTGCGACAGTGGCGAGGAAAAACTTCCTTTTAGGAAGAAACCTGGGACAGACCCAGACTCTTGGTAGGCGGTGTCTGAGGTTAAAATGAAGAGTGGCAGTAACAGTCACTGGGGGGAGATTGTGTACCACCAGTGGTAGTTGTACCATCATTCGAGAACTGGTGAGCTAACACATTCTCACTCCTATCTCTTTAAATACCGACGCTTGCTAAGACCCCTTGGCGTCCCTTTTGACCATGCTGCTGTCCCCGTTGCGTCCCATACAGACGCTAAAGAGTGCATTGTTTGTCGGTATCTGACGCCTGGGCCGCTGACCAAGCCTGTAGCCTGACAAGTAGACTGTAGGAAAACTGGATCAAGTTTCCTGGTCTGAAAAGTAAAGCCAAAGTGGAAGCGCCTAAAACCTGCATTCTATCTCATTGCCAGCAAGGTGTCAAGTTTATACTAAAATGACCCTACTCGTGATTTATTACCTCAATAAACATTTTCATAATGAGCTTATGGTCTAAATTGTTACTTTCACGTCTTCTTCAATATATGGTCCCATTTATTTTAAGAAATGGACGAGAAAGCGGTGGATGCTTGAGGGCTGTGGCTACACGGCAACCTGTCAATCAGAGGCTTAGCGATAAAAGTAGAATAAAATATTGTAAGAATATGTCTTATAAAGCTATGCTTATATAAACAGCTGCTGCACACACACGCACGCACGCACACACACACTTCTGAAACCAACCTTATACCTTCTCAACAAACTATGCTCTTGTCATATTTTCATTGGGTAGTCTATTGATAATTGAATTAGTACGTTTTATTCAAGTAAAGTTCTTTTTCCCATCCCTCCCACAACTTCTTCCTATTTTTATCTCTGTTGCTTCTTCTCATTCTGTCTCCATCGCCATATTTCCCCCTCTCTCTGTCCAGGGCGAACACGGAACAGACTGGAAGTCATTTCAGGAAGAAATTAACACAGGAGTCTAATACTCTAATGCTCCCACACAGCAAATTGGATTTGTGCGCTTCACTGACTCTGAGTATCAGTGTGTTGCAGGACACAAAGCCCTCTGCAGCGAGTGAGAAGAAGCACGGACTCAGGGGGGAGACGGCGGTGCTTGAACACAACTTAAGTCTCTGAAAAAAGAAGTGTGTGCCCTCTTTTGTGTACCTTTAGACCCATTTACATTTCATTGCTATACGTATGTGGATACATGTTATAGTACAAAACCATATGCATTTATCTGCTGCTTTACAGTTTTTTCCAGTTGTTTAGAATACTGATACTTGAGAGACACTTGACCACAACATGTAACTCCTGCACCAATCCCCTGAACCAAGTAAATTCCTGCTTTACACTTAAATTGCTGTTCTAAAACACCCTTTTTTTTTTTTTTTTTTTAAATCTGTGGCAGTCTCCGTGATGGGCCCACAGCAGAATTCCGTGAAATGAAAATGTTGACGGCCGTATACAGCGGACGGGTTAGGATTAGGAAAAGAAGAACGGGACGGCGGTATACAGCCGACGAATTGGGATTAGGAAAAGAAGAAGGGGACGGCCGTATACAGCGGACGAGTTGGGATTAGGAAGAGAAGAACGGGACGGCCGTATACAGCGGACGAGTTGGGATTAGGAAGAGAAGAACGGGACGGCCGTATACAGCGGACGAGTTGGGATTAGGAAAAGAAGAAGGGGACGGTTGGATACACTGGACGGGTTGGGTTTAGGTAAAGAAGAACAGGACGGCCGTATACAGCGGACGAGTTGGGATTAGGAAAAGAAGAAGGGGACGGACATATACAGCGGACGGGTTGGGATTAGGAAAAGAAGAACAGGACGGACATATACAGCGGATGAGTTGGGATTAGGAAAACACGCGGGACACGATATCCGGTCTCCTGGGTGAAAGTCCTGTGCTGTTTGACCCATCACCCACCACCCACCACCCCAGTCAACCTCCCAACGTGGATTTTGGGGCTTTCATACTACTTGCTACCATTGTCGCTGTTAATACTACATCTTCTTCTCATTGACTATACTTCGGCATTGTTGTCATTGTTGCCATTTTCATTTGTTTTGGGTGTAGGACAGGGTTGTTGATGGGGCTTAATGAACACATGGATTCTTGCACATTGATATGAAGATCTTTGTGATGAATAAATGACCATCCAAACGCAACGAGGACTATTGGAGTCTGGGATTTCAACAGGAGGCGGTGTCAGGTAGAAGGGGTACTTTGGTTCTTTGTTTAAGTCTGTATAGCAGTGGCTTTATGTTCTAGGCTTGGCCATTATAGTAAGTTTCACTGTTATGATTTTGGTATATTGCTTTGATTTCTGATCTAGTGTTTGTGTCTTAGTTTCCTCCCCGGACTGGTGTTGTAGTTTCTGTCTTGTGTTCTTCTTGTGAGTGTCTATATGTTCTGTTTCCTGTTTTATTTTGACAGTCTGGTTTCCTTGTGCTGTCTTCTCTCTAGTTTTACTACCTGCCTTGTGTTTCCCGCTTTTGCGATTGTCGTCCCCGCCCTGATGTGATTCACCTGGCCTAGCATCTGTTGCTCGTTACCTCCTGTATTTAACCTCTGTGTTCCCTTTTCTCTTGTCAGATCGTTTTGTTCGTCCCAGTTTGTGTGTTTGTTCCTGTCAGCGTGTCAGCTTTGGATTCTTCCCCCCGCTATTGTTATCTCCCTGTGAGTTAGTCCCTGTCTCTGTGTTCCCGGTTTTTGGTTTTCTCTTCTCTTGGATGGTTGGGGATACTTGGGGTTTTGGACCTTGTTTTTTTATGCATTTTTGGATACCTGTGCTTGTTTGGATGTTTTTTTGTTAATAAATCCTCTTATGAACTCTCTCCTGCCTTCCTGCCCTGTCTCTGCGTTTTGGTCCTCAATTCCCTACACTGTCATATTTCACCGCCCACCCACGCATTTTAGTTGTTTATCTCTCTCCATATTCTCCATTCCTCAATCCTACTGAGGATTTTATTTTATTTTTTTCCCGTGTGCCTGTCGATGGAAAGTGTATGACCAAAATTCATGAACGCGTATAGCCTTTCTACGATATCTAACATGGAAGATGCATGTGGAGATATAGCAGTTGATGCTTTTCATGGCTAAATTCGCCATGCAAAGCGATAATTCCCCTAGCTGCTAGGCCAGGGAAAACATTGCTTGTGATGTGGATTAGGTAATAGAAACAGAAAAGATGCAGCATTGATTTTTTTTTTTTTTTTTTTTTTTTTTTACTGTGTAGTAAATTCTATTCTGTATGTAGACCACTGTATGTGCAACTTTGTGTTGGTTGGGATGTACACTGTGGACATTGTTTTTGTTATAAACATACATTTGTTACCGTGTATTTGTGTTCCAAGTATAAAAACACACGTATGTGGGTATGTTCAGTCTGAAGTAAGTGTAACACTGAACAAAAAAGGCCTTATTCATTATGTTGAATGAACTGTTTTTTTTCATTCACGATAGTGTTTTACAATGAGCACATCGGTGTTCAACTGGTTCTCATAAATGTCTCTTTATATGATGGTTTGTGTCTGTCATTTAAAAACAAAATAACATTTCTGAGAAGAAATCACATTGTTTTTAATGGAAAGTGTCATTTGGCATGAGAATTGAGCGGTTTTGCCCATTGTGGTCCTGGACCTGGTCACCATCCCTGATATCTCTAAACTCCTCAGCTCTTCCAAACCCACTACCTGCTCACTGGACTTCGTACCTACTCCTCTCTTGAAGTTATGCCTCCCCGTCTTCTTTCCCCCTACCTCACTAACCTCTTCAACTCCTCTCTGTCCCTTGGAATTGTCCCCTCTGCTTTCAAAACCGTTGCTGTCACCCCAGTCCTTAAAAAACCTGGTCTGGATCCCTCTTCCCTTAATAATTACCGCCCTATATCCAACCTCCCCTTTCTGTCTAAAACCCTCAAATGTATAGTTGCCTCACAACTACAAACTCATCTCCTTGCCAATAACCAATTTGAACCCTTCCAATCTGGTTTTCGCCCCCTCCACTGCACAGAAACTGCTCTGCTCTAAGTCTTCAACGACCTACTCACTTCTGCTGACACCGGTTCCCTCAACATCCTTATTCCTCTTGACCTGAGTGCAGCCTTCGATACTGAGAGCCATAACACCCTGCTCACCAGACTCAAAGACCTTGGTATCGAAGGTACTGCACTCACCTGGCTCCGTTCCTACTTTTCTGACAGATCTCATTTCATCTCCCTTCATAACCACACCTCTGCTACTGCCTCAGTCACCCAAGGCGTTCCCCAAGGCTCCATACTCGGCCCCCTTCTTTTCATCATCTACATCCTCCCCCTTGGTCAGATACTCCGCCATTTCAACCTGAACTTTCACTGTTATGCTGACGACATCCAGATCTACCTCAGCACCAACTCCCCCCACAATTCCCCTCTCCCACATCATCTCCTGTCTGTCAGCGATCAAAACCTGGATGCACCACAACTTCCTCAAACTAAACAGCAATAAAACAGAATTCCTCCTCATAGGCTCCAAATCCACTCTCAGCAAAGCCAATAACCCCAATCTCACCATTGACGGCACCATCGTCTCCCCATCTCCCCAGGCCCGCAACCTTGGTGTGATTTTTGATTCAACCCTCTCCCTTGAGCCTCACATCCGTCATGTCATCAAAACCTCCTTCTTTCACCTTCGAAAAAATTGCCAAAATCAGACCCTCACTCACTTCCTCTGCTGCCGAAAGACTTATTCATGCCTTCATCTCCTCACAACTTGACTATTGACACTCACATCAGCTCAACCTCCATTAAAAGGCTCCAACTGGTTCAGAACTCAGCCGCACGACTCATCACCCGCTCCACATCCTGGCACCACATCACTCCGGTCCTAAAACAGCTACACTGGCTTCCCATTTCCCACCGGATCACATACAAAATCCTGGTCCTTACCTACAAAGCCATACACCACCTTGCCCCGTCATACCTCACTGTCCTCCTCTCCCCCTACCAACATTCACGGTCCCTCAGATCCGCCTCAGCCGGTCTCCTCTATGTCCCCAAGCCAAAGCTCCGCAGTTTTGGGGACAGAGCCTTTTCCAGGGCAGCTCCCAGGCTCCGGAACTCCCTCCCCCATGAGAGCCGCATCTCTGAATCCCTCACCATTTCTCAGTCCCGTCTGAAGACCCATCTCTTCTGTTCTGCCTATCCTTAGTTTTTATATATATATATATATATATATATATATATATATATATATATATATATATATATACTGTTTCTACTCTGTAAAGCGACTTTGAGCTTAGGAAAAACGCTATACAAATTTAATTTATTATTATTGTGTGTTTTGATTTGTGTGTAGAGTTCTGAGAGTATGAGGCACGCATTCAGAAAATGTGTGTAACCAATTGAGAAAAAATATCTCCACTGTCGAAGGAAGACCTTCCGGTTGTGTTCCAGTTCATTCCAAAGGTGTCAGATAGGGTTGAGGTCAGGGCTCTGTGTAAAGGTTTGTCACATCAAAACCACTGCTTTGTGGCATGGGGGCATTGGCCTGTGAAAACAGCAAAGAGCCTTCCCTAAACTGCTGCTTTGACGTTGGAAACATAATTGTATTTAGAGGTTGTACCAGAATATGTTTACGTGGATTAATAAAAAAAAACAAAAAAAAAAAACATTGCCGCAGCTCCTCTTTTCACCCTGTGTGTTGAGCTCTCTGTTTTAACTACACAGTGAGGTATCTCACTTCTGGTCCATCTTTGTTGGGAGTTGCACATGCTTAGTAGCTGGGTAAGGACTACTAGCCAGTCAGAAGCTGAGTTTGAGGGCCTGCCCTGACAGTACCTGGATAAGGACTACCAGCCAGTCAGAAGCAGAGTATGAGGGCGTGCCACGCTAGCAGCTAGGTGAGCATTATAATGTGTGTTACAAAGTAATTCACGTTTGTCTCTGAAATAAAGGCTGGGCTACAATAGAGCTGTTTGAACAGTGTTTTCTGTTGGAGATGGTACGTCCCTTTGGGGGGGGGAACTTTGGGCCTTTTTTATTTCGTAAACCTGTAACATGCACAAAAAATATGTACCAACAATAAAGGTAAATTAACACCACCCTTTTTTTTTTTTTTTTAGAAACTGGAAACGATCCAAGCGGTTCTGTCAACCAACTAAGTGTTAAATGGTCTTATCATTTCAGCTGGACTTGTAGGCCGATATATTGTGTTGTGATATATGTGATTTGTGTGCAGAAATCTTAATCTGTAAAGTAACTAAAGCTGTCAGATGAATGTAGTGGAGTACAATATTTCTCTGAAATGTAAAAAGTGGTATGAAAAAAGACTCAAAAGTCTCAAATTTGTACTTAAGTACAGTAGTTGACTAAATGTCTGAAAATATTATTGTATGCTAGCATTTAGATTTCCCTTTTATTGGAGCTGAAGTACCCAAAATATGCAATCCCGCTCCTGACCAGATTACACAGTTGGCTAATTTAAATTACACGTTGTATTTAAATGTTTGCGTGCATGTGGTTCGTTTATGTAGTTTCAGCAGGACAAACTGAAAGAGAAATTGTCATTTTTTTATTAGTTTTTCATCAGCAAACAGTGTGTGTGTAATGCGAATCTTTTATTTTGTTGAAAAAAAATGAATTAAAAAAAATCCCAGCTGCCTAAAGTAATCTATTAGTTTAACTGTTTCATCAATTTATTAACCAGTTTGAGTCGTATTTTAATGAAAAAAAATTCATGTTTCAAAATTTACACCATTTTCTGCCATTATACTGTAGACAAACAACTACTTTATCAAAAGAGAAAATAGATGAATTAATAGCTGAGTTTCCGTCCACGTGTCACTCGAATTATCTGAAGTTTCGGTTAAAAAAAACTCCTGTGAATAAATCTGGTGGAAGTGTGTTTCCATCCAACGGCTTTAAAGCCAATAAAAACCTGTGGTGATGACGTCACGCTGTTTTGAGGTCAAATTGGTATATGGAATAGATTTGAGACATTTTAAGGTGTTGCCATTCATTTTCGCCCTGAATCGCACAACAATCAAGCAACAACAAAGTTTTTCTAGACAAAATGGATCCCGTCTACCAACACATGATCAATATGGGACAAGTTGTAATAGTGCTTATGTGCCGCTGCGAGACAACTCTCTTTTAAGACATGTCTCGCTGTTTGAGCGCCTTCCATTTCCTCCGGAGGACGTCCCACCGCCCGTCCTAACCTTTGTCGGACATTTCCTTCGCGAGTTCCTGATAAATTATGGCATTTCTTAGATTTTTGCTATCTACAATAGCCGTTATAGTTTGCTCGTAGATTAAATTCAAAAAGTCTCTCGTCTCCTTGTCCGTCCACGTCCATCTGTCTTTGTTGACATCCGCCATGTGTGCAAACAGAGCGGAAATGAACTAAAAGTTTTTCTTCTTCGTTTTGTGGCAAGTTGCAACCATAAAATGACCTAAAACTTAATCACATTCATTATTTATTCGGCAAATAACGTTCCCATCAGCGTTTATCGCATAAGCCAAATATCATCAAGAGAAAATCAGATGAGACCGAACGTATTTCATAAGAGTCGATATTCATGAAATTCAATCGAATTTTACTGTTTTCATAAAGCATTTTTCATTCAATATCACTTAATTCGGATAAAAACGTGTGGATGGAAACATAACTACAGACAATACATACAAATACTTTGGGGGGGGGGTCTTTAGATATGATTTGGCAGAAGTTTTCATCATGGCTGTTTTTTTTTTATTATTATTGCAAAGCAGTAAAACTGTATTTCCTGCCAAAGTAAAACTAAATCAACACACAACAGGGGTTGTCACATATCAGAAAACAAAAGATAAAAAGTATTTTTATAGAGAAGCACCAAAACACTTCAACATGGACAACTGTGACTACCAACCCGCTGCCAAAAATCAACAGACTTTCTGAAATTCTCCATTTTAAAGGTCAAAAACCCCGTTAGCTGAACATAGCTCAGCAGCTCCACCCTCTAGTCCCACCTCATATTGCTGTAATATGTTTCATTACTTTGTTGCCCTGCAGCTCGGATGGTAATTAGGTTTGTTAGAAAAACCCATAGAACATCGACACCCAGCTACGCCTGCTTGGAACAGAAGACGTGGACTAGGTAGAGACAGCATGTATGTAATATGTTTTAGTGTTGTTACATCCATTTCTCATATCTATCCATTGAATTGAATCATGTAAATGTACTGCGTTTATATAGCGCTTTTCTAGTCTCAACGATACAGGAACCATTCACCACTCGCACACATTCAGACTCCGATGGCGCTCGGGGTTCAGTGTCTTGCCTAAGGACACTTCGACAGGGCCAGGGATTGAACCACCAACCTTCCAATTGGCAGGCTACCACGGATCCACAGCCGCCCCCTCAATCAAAGCTGTAATAAAACACATGGATGAATCTGAAAAGCTTTTTTTTTCTTCAGGAACTGAACTGAAAGGACACGTTTACATGCTTTTCCAAAGCAATAAATAAATTGGCCACGGCCCAGTGATCTACGGTACACACTCGTGCGCTCCTGCAGCGCCACCAGAGGACGTGGTCTCAGCCAAGCGGCCCTAAATAACAACAGTACAAATGTGATAGAAATGGAGACAGAGTGACGAAGGAATCTTATCACTGCTAGTCTGAATGGAAACTCTTTACTGGAAAAAGGTTTTTTTTTTTGTCTATTTGTGTCTTTGGTCAGAAAGTGGACACTGTGAACGTTGAGAGAAAGGTGAGTGAAAGAAGCCCAATCAAAACAGCTGTGCTATGTAATTAATAATACCAATAATAATGTATCCTTTATTAGTCCCACAAGGGGGAAAGGACAATTTACACTCTGTTATTACACACGGGCCTGAACTACACACACGCTCAGTACCTATACATGCACTAAATGGAGAGATGTCAGAGTGTGTGTGTGTGGGGGGGGTGCTGCCCATGGAAAAGCACCCCGAGCAGTTGACTTGGTGCTTTGCTCAAGAGTACCTTGGCAGTGCCCAGGAGGTGAACTGGCACCTTTCCAGCTACCAGTCCACCACCATACTTTGGTCCGTATGGGGACTTGAACCAGCGACCCTCCGGTTCCCAACCCAACTCCCTGAGCCCATTTTAGTCCATGTATTATTTTTTAAATTTTAGTATGCTTTTGGAATCCTGATTTTCACAAGTATGAACAACATATTGGAAAATAACATTGTGGTATTTAAATAGTGTTGTATTGATATTTATATGTACAACTTAAAACTAACCCTGGGTTTCTGGGGGCTTCTTTGCTCCCAGCCTTTATGCAAAACTGAATCTTAAACAACTCACCTTTCTAACCCACTTACCCTGCCCCCAGATCCCAGAGTGAGAAGAGTTTTTTTTTTTTTTTTTTTATGATTTATCGTGAAGTTTCCCCACCAAGTTGTGTTCATGTTTTGTCACCTGAGTGTCTACGCAGTTTGATACGGCAAGGAGGAGTGTGCATAGTATGATCAATCATAGTATATGTCGCAGAATAATGTGATGAGCTAGTTAGTTAACGTA
Organism: Percina caprodes; assembly: GCA_013375575.1. Classification (NCBI taxonomy): domain Eukaryota; kingdom Metazoa; phylum Chordata; class Actinopteri; order Perciformes; family Percidae; genus Percina; species Percina caprodes. The sequence goes on along the minus strand of JABXJD010000123.1, from coordinate 453,103 downwards.
CATGTGTGTTGGTTCGTATTGTATGCGGATGACCTTTTGACATGCTTCCATCTGACCAGATTTCGAGATGGCCGTGTGATCCTTCAGCTGACATTAAAACCATGAAAGTCAACGATTGGATTTACGAGGTTGAAGCAGAGCGGCGGAGACGTGCAGGCATGACGGAGACATTATGAACAGCGGCTGCGTCGCTTGCACTTCTGTTGAGCTCCTTATTAAACAATTTCCCCACAGCTCATTTTTAACCTGCCACACAGGCATCATCATTTAGCCCCACAATTCCACAAATTCACGCATAATCAAACAAATTAGCCTTTATGCTAATTTCTTATGACTCAATTATGTTAAAAGCCCAGCTTGAATGACAGTCATAATTACAGTCATAATGCTGGCCAAGATGTTACCGGCTAATAATGCGGTAAGGGATATTAAAGGAGCGGGCTTCATCTGCTGTATGACGGCGCCGCTGAGTGAGTTAGCAGGAGTAAATAAACTCTGATGTGTTTGCTGATGAGCTGTTTTATTGTCCTACAGACCTGCTGAGACGCCACCGAGGTCAGAGCAACACACACACACCGATGGATGGAGAAGAAAAACCCAGTCATTTGAACAGATCTGATTTCATGTGTCTGTGAGGATTGAAAGCTCAAGGCCTTATAGCTATTTCAGTGTTTTTTCACTCATTAACTGGCTTTTTTTCATGTCATCCTATGATTAGATAGCATCTTTTATATCATAGTATACAATATAAAGCCCGACCGATTAAGGATGTTTAAGGCCGATACCAACACAAATATTTGGTTATTTAAAAAACTTATACATTGGCCCGATATATATTTAAAAAAAATCTAGAAACGCCTTACAAAACACAGATTTCCCTGACATTAGTTAGTTGTAGTTCTCACTAAACTATGATAATAATGGGAATGGTTGGGTTTCTGTGATTAACATCACAGAGTACGGTCTAGACCTGTTCTTCATATTAATTATGTCAATGAAAAATCCCTTATTAGACCAATTTGGAACTCTTTTCACATTGCACTGAAAGACTTTTAGTTCATAACACACAACCTCACCCCTCATGGGGTCACATGCTTCCAATGACGTGTTTGTTGGATTACCAAAACAGTGTCTGAAACCTCCCCCACACCCACCTTACTAAATTCTGAATTCTGGAGGCTGGATCGGAGACTTTCTATAACGTTCTGAAAGCAATAACCCAACAACACCTACTTTGAGCAGGTGTGCAGATTTTTAAAAGTTGCATGGTTTCAACTCCTCAAGCTCTCTTTTTTTCATTCCTCACACACCTTCTTCCACCTGACCCTTTACACGTGTGAGTCCATGCCATGAAGAGATACTGTCCAAAAGTATGGACCCGGGTATGCATGTCATATGTCATCCTTTTTTCATAACCATTACCACGTCTAACTGTGAGCAGGCGTTTTCCTTTAGATGTGATTGTACAGACTAGTTTGTTTTGTGAGTGTATGAAGGGAAGATTGACAGCTGGAACTACAATGCATTGCTTTTGGAGTAAGTTAAACATAGATACATGTTGGTCATGCATAGGAAAAGAAATCCGAACAGTTCTTTAGAGAAGGGTTTGGGTCAAAATGAGAATAGTCTCACATTGCCAGCCTTTCTTCCCCAGCGCTGCAGAGGAGGGCCTGGCTAGTCCACCCAATATCCCAGGGTGGGAGAAAAAGTGCTCTAGTTTATTGGCCTTTCTTTCAACCAGTGGTTCCCAATCTTGTTCAGCTCAAGACCCAAAAGAGAAATTTGGTGTTTCCCATTTTGGGTCCCGACCCTAAGTTTGGGAAACATTGCTTTAAACCAATCACAATCATCTTGGGCGGCGCTAAGTGCCGGACTGAGCAATGGGGCCTCTGCAAAATGTAGCTCAGCGTAAATTCTTTCAGGAAGAACTAAGTTTTAATTGATGCTCTCCTAAATTATTTCAGCTGTTATCCTAATGAATGTATATTTCGTCATGCTGTGTATAATTGTCACATATCTGCAACTAGTCTCTCCTTATGAAATGTAGCTCAGCGTAAATCCTTTCAGGAAGACCTCACTCTTAATCAATGCTCCACCTAACTCCAATCAGCTGTTGGAGGCGTTCACCTTCCTGCAAAACAATCAGAATCGTTACACAAAGGGAATGGCAAGGGTCAATCACAGAGTCATAACCCCGCTTTAAAAAATCAGTTTCTCCCTTTGCTATCAGCTGTTGTTGCAGGCAAAGAGTGCAACCCTCCACCCCCCCTTCCACCTCCAGTCCTCTACTCCAGCTGACCGGTCCGGAGCGTCCTTCGGTCTGGTCTTCTGGCTCCTTCATCGCCACCATTGGTGTCTAGATTCCATCGGGGGCTGATGGTTCTGTACCCCTATATATACAAAATATTCATATAACGATGGAGTCTAATCGCCAAAGACTTCGTACATTTTATTGAGCTGTACAATAAACCTTTTTTGCATATCTGCAAACATGTCTCTCCTGATTGAAATAGCCTCTGGGACAAACTTGTTTTGGTGGAACGTGTGTACGTTCAAAGATTGTTCTAGTCGTCAACAGAAAACTCTAATTGGACAGTCTAGCTAGCTGTCTGGATTTACCCTGCAGAGATCTGAGGACCAGGTAACCATAGTCCTCAGATTGGACAGATAGTCTAGCTAGCTGTCTGGATTTACCCTGCAGAGATCTGAGGACCAGGTAACCATAGTCCTCAGATTGGACAGATAGTCTAGCTAGCTGTCTGGATTTACCCTGCAGAGATCTGAGGACCAGGTAACCATAGTCCTCAGATTGGACAGATAGTCTAGCTAGCTGTCTGGATTTACCCTGCAGAGATCTGAGGACCAGGTAACCATAGTCCTCAGATTGGACAGATAGTCTAGCTAGCTGTCTGGATTTACCCTGCAGAGATCTGAGGACCAGGTAACCATAGTCCTCAGATTGGACAGATAGTCTAGCTAGCTGTCTTGATTTACCCTGCAGTAGTATAGATCTAGGATGTCATCGTATTCCTGTTTTAAGCATTATTAGAAAACCTTAACCAGCAGTAAGAGAGGCCGCTTTCAGGATTTTGTTCTTTAATACAAATATAAATTAAAGGTGCACTATGAGTTCCTACATGGTTTCACCTCAATTTCATTTTTGTCTCAAATTGTAACACGTACAACACACTAGGGGCACAGGCTGTGCACCAAAATTCAACAAAACCACTCTAGCCAATCACCGGCAAGATGGTTGGGGGGTGCGGGTTGGTGACAGTTACGGAAACATGGGGGGGAGGGCCAATTTAAAACTCTAAATGCACCGAGAAGAAGAGCATATTAAAGCATTTCAACATCAGCATTATACAAATACAGTATGTCTCCTTTATACCCAATAATGGTTAATAAAAGTTAATATCATTTTCAGTGGGATGGGGCCATGACATTTCTTTTTTACTTCCAAAGGGGCACTTGGCACAAACAGTAAGCTACACTTAAAGTACTTTAACCCTCATGATAAGCACAAATCTCTACTTTCATTAATTTTGGGCGTCTTATTCAATTTTTTTAGCATTTGAAAAAAAACATTGAAGTGGTTTCCAAATAGTATTGATTAAATGTTGACATATTCCAGTCTGTGATTATCCATCAACATCCATTCCTTTAATTTTAGTCTAAATTAAAAAAAAAAATCCTAATTTCTGCTTTTCTAACTCAAATATTAGGTATAATTTCCTACAATTGAGATTTATTGACCAAAAATTCCAAAAATAGCTGGAAAGCCGAAGTTAATAAGTTAGTTACGTAGTGTTAAACATCAAAAAAGTGACAAACATTGAAAAAAGTGTTGGAAAAAAAGGGACAAAAATGTAAGAAAAAGTTGAACATTGAACAAAAAAAGGGATTTTCTATTTTGACGGGAAGACAACCCAAGGGTTAATCAGTCCCTCATATCTTGGAGGTCCCACTGAGACACCTGAATCCCATGCTCCAGTCTTTATTCCAGGAGACAAGGGGAGGAAGAAACAGTTCTCCTGGCAAGCATGCTGATTGATACCTCTGCTTATTGCAGCAATAATGTCTTTTTCAAAGCCCGGGAATTTTTTGGCATCTGACAACCTCTGTTGGACTCCTGACAGACAGCGATAAAAAACAAAATCAAATCACGTCCGTTTTCCAAAAGGATTGCAGGAGCCAAGACTTTGTGTTGACAGAATAATGAGACATTAAGATACTTGGACATTAGATTTCTTCGGGGAACAATTTTTCTTTGTTTCAGGATGGATTGATAGTGTTTTGGAAAATGTTCATTCACTCCTCCTCGTTGGTCGGGTCGAGGTCAAAACTGAACACTTGGCAGTTCACTGTGGGGGAAACTTGTGTGATATTTTCTTTCCTCAGTGTGCTTTCTTTTACGAGATTGTCCTCCCTGGAAAAACTCTCCAATAGGTTGTTTGTTCAAGCAGCAATTATGACTTGTATTTGCATTTTTAGTGACGGCACCCACTAGTGGCCATGGTAAGTATGATGGAAGAACAGCAGGAAGTGAGCTGACTAACTATAACAATGCAACCCAATTAGGCAGATTGGGATTACAAACCCAGGATTTTCACCCGGAAGAGTGGGGTAATACAAGTAAACTGTGTTTTTGTCAATTTATCGAACGTTCAGTGTCACATGCGTAACCTTCAGGAAGTGAAGTAACATCTAATTTGAACCCAAACCACAATCTAAACTTAACTCAGTAGTTTTGGTGCCTACACATCAGCACACAGCATTATGGCTATTTTATGAAATGCTCCAATGTCCTGTACTAGAGCGTAGGAATGCCTATATTGTCGTTGGTTTGGAGCACTTGCTGGGTTTTCCTGTTGTGTATCAGATCTTTGCCTTGCTAAGCAAGACCACACAACAGAATACATGGGTCCGTACCCTTCTATCAGTTAATTGTGTGCTGATAAAAGCGCTGCCTTGTATTGTAGGCAAATCGCTGAGGATCCGGAGCAACTGCAGAGTAATTGCATATTTTAGGGCCCTCAGATGAATTATCCAGCGCTGATCCGTCATTATAATACTGAAACTCAGGCCTTCATTTGCGGTGAGGAATGTTGCTCAACGCTGGTATTTGCACAGCTGCCGGGGGTCATAAATTATTGAAGAAGACACGCGCACATTAGTTCAACTCTCTCATCACATGTTCTCAAACAAGGTAGCCTCCTTCTCCCCTGCATGTTGTCTGGAGGCTGTCTTACTCAACCTGCCATGCTCTAGCTTTCCTGTTTTGTTACACTATATGTACAAGGCTTATGGTATGATGCTCACAATATGTGAGGTTACGGTGCACAGGGTGATCAACATTGAACGGCATTTCTGGAGTGCGAATAAATGAATATGCAGCTAAATGTTTTACATACAGCGGATGTACACACTCGAAGGATTGGCGCTGCGTCAGCACTACGAGGCCCACAGAGCAGGCTCGCTGTAGACCCGCGCCACTTGTTTCCGGCTACTTTCGGTTTAGCGGGTGGGGGGGTGGGGGGCCCGCGACCCTTTACTGCATGTAATTCCTCTCTGTCCCCCCGTTCCTGTCTTCACCTCTTCCTATCCTAAAATGAAACAAAAAATTATCTCAACCCTCAAATTTGACCCATTTTCAGTTTTTTTTTTTTATCACAAAAAATGGGACTTCTAAATGGCAACATTAGAAATATCAAATAACTTTAAAAAAAACATCAAAAAAGCACCCACAACATTGGAAAAAACGACAAAAAAAAGTTTTAAAAAAGTGATAATACTGTTGAATACTTTCAAAGACAACACAAGGGTTTAAAAGAAAAAAAATCTTCTAGACTTTCCAAATGGTATCGGACCAAATGGAATAAATTCTAATAGCGAAACTAATCATTTGTGGGGGATGTGGCACCCAAACTGATTTACTCTTTCATCCATGTCTATGAGTAATAGTCTTTTTGGGCCTGATGGCATCACGTGATGGACCCAAAAGTTTTAATTCCACTGTTTGGCGGCTATGTCAAATTGGCTTACTTCCTGGGGGCCTCAATGCTGTACATGGGCACATTATCGTGCTTTTAAAGTGGGGCGGCTGTGGCTCAGTGGTGGAGCGGTTCCCTGCCAATTGGAAGGTTGGTGGTTCGATCCCTGGTCCTGTAATCCCATCTCAAAGTGTACTTGGGAAAGACACTGAACCCTCAGTTGCCCCCAGTGCTGTGCCATCAGTGTGTAGTGTGTGTGTGTTTATCTGATGAGCAAGTGGCACCTTGTATGACAACCAGTTAAGACTAGAAAAGCGCTGTATGAGAACAGTCCATTTAAATCTTTACTATGTGACTTTTCGACAATAATGAACTTCCGTTACATTCATTGGGAAATGTGTTGCTACAAAGCTAATTAAGACTATCAGCGCCACATAACTCTCCCTGGATTCCTCAGTATGGCTATGTTCAGAAGATTGTGGCGTCCGTCCAAATCTGATCAAATAAATACTTTTGGCGAGTGTATAGAGAAATCTGACTTTTATTTAATGAGTCAATGTGTGATACATTTCAATTTTTGCTTAGTGTACTTTGTATGTCATTATCAACATTTGGTGGTACTTATGAAAAGCTTGGTGAAGAGGCTTTTGCAGCGCTCACTACAATGACATTTTGCTTCTGGTGTGAATTTCAGGTGTGAAGGAATATCCACGTGCAGATTTGTTTGCAGCCATATTGGCACTAACATCAATATGATACACTGATTGTGTGTGTGTGTGGGTGTGTTTACCAGGATGTGTGTGAATTGATGCATGTGTGTAACGCTCCTAATGTCTCTCTGTCTCTCCTAACGACGCTTCTTTCTCGTTTGGAGCAGGATATGGATCACCTCTGCTCGCTGCTCCGCTGCCGCTGTTCACCGTCTGATAACTCTGTCCAATTAGATCCCAGAAGCTGCTTACACTCATCGCCTCAGCTCGCTATTGAGGGTGACAAATATGACAATTACCCAAAGTACCAGGTGCTGCTGTTCATTCCTTATTAGAGAATCAATCAGGACCAGGAATGCCGGGCCCCAAGGCGCCGACACTTCCTTAGCCCAGATGAAGGAAGGCTGGAGCTTGTTTTTGCATTTCGTCCATCGGGTTTTAAGTAGACTAGTAGTTGCTAAATAGGCTTTTGGATCTTGCAAAGACCTGTTGTCAAGGGGTCGGATGAAGACCATTACATTCAGGATATTTGTGTCGTGCCACCATACAAACACACAGTACATTAGTTTAAAAAGAGTCTACAGCATTGATTGTAACCCATTGCGGATGTAGTAGCAGTGACGTCGCCCAGTGGTTTGTTGACTGCTGTTTTGAAGCCTCAAGTTTGGCAATTGGACCGCGGCCATCTCGGTTTGATGCAACCGGATGTGACGATTTTTTGGACGAAAGGGTGGAGCTGCGGAGGAGGACGTGGCCAAGCCAGTGTTATTGTTGCCATGGCTCTGCGCTATGCTAAACGCTAAAGTCGCGAGTCATTCAGTGGAATTATAAAGGTGGGTAAACACAGACCTTTGGGTATTGGTGTCATTTTTTAGAGTTAGGCTTAAAGGGGGGGCTGCCCATGTAAAGGCACCCTGAGCAGTTGGGGGTTGGGTGCCTTGCTCAAGAGCACCTTGGCAGTGCCCAGGAGGTGAACTGGCACCTCTTGAGCTACCGGTCCGCCACCATACTTTGGTCCATATGTGGACTTGAACCAGTGACCAACCCACCACCCTACTGACTGAGCTACTGCCGGTACAGAAATAGGCAAACTGGTCCTTAAGTTACCAGCTAGCATTACTTAGCTGGATTGGTTGTCAGAATGCTGAACAAGATCTTTCTAGGCGACCAACATGTTTCAAGTAAAGGGGCTGCAGGCAGGATTGTGAAGATCCAGGATTTAGCTAAATAATTTGAACATTGACAACTTCTTAGTGCCTTTCCCCCCCCTTTCTGCTAAAGCCCAAACAGTCTCCTTAGCCCCTCCCCCTACGAGGGAGAATGAATGCGCCTGAGCAGTGATTGACATGCAGTTAGACACCCCCCCCCCACCCCCGTCCCTGATTGGAGGATCTGAACAGGGAGCGATGGATCTTTTGCAAATCACACGATAGATAGATAGATAGATAGATAGATAGATAGATAGATAGATAGATAGATAGATAGATAGATATTGATCCAAAAAAAGGGAAATTATGCAACAAAATCAGTGGCACAGAATATAAATTAAATACTAGGATACAATATACATTCATGCAATATACATGAAATAATAATAGCAATAAAATATAAGAATATATACATATTGGAATATGTACAGGATGGGAATACAAAATGTGCAATTGCTTAAATAGTAGTAGGCTGTAGGTGATGCCAGAGGAGCCAGATTTATTTTATTTATTTTTTAATTACCTGCTTTATGTAGTATTACTTGAATATGGGGTCAGTTTCAACAAATATGACAGTTAATGAAAGTTAGTTATATAAGTCTTACCTACGTAACTTTGACAAAGTGAAAGCACACAGTGAGTCAAAGTTCAAGCCGAAAACGTGGAAAACACTCAATAACAACTTCACGTCTATGGTTAGCATTGGTAAGCTATATTGGTAATCTGTCCTGGTTGACCGGTTGTGCCGGAAACATTAACCCTTGTGTTGTCCTCGGGTCAAATTGACTCGTTTCAAAGTGTTTTATATCAGAAATATGGATTTCTTTCAATCAAATTGCCCAAAAATACCATGGATTATTCCATACAGTGTTCTTTGGGTAATTTTAATGATTACTTTTGTTGAATTTTTTTGGGTGTTTTATTAAATGTTATTGCATTTTAATTATTATTTTTTTTTTTTAATGGTTTCCAAACAGTATCCGGACTAAACTTTGACATCTACCCATCTGTGATGCACTCAACATCCTCTGATCTTAACTATTAGTCAAAATAATTCATAATTTCGGCCTTTTTAACTAAAAACGTATGTATAATTTGATAGAAATGAGGTTTGTTGACCCTGAATTCCAAGAATAAATGCAAAACCAGCTCAGGTTTTAAAAAAAAAATAGCACCAAAAGCTGGAAAAAGTGGGGAATAAAACAGAAAAAGCGACAAAAACATCGGAAAAGCACAAAAAATAATGTTCATTTTCATTTTTGACCTGGAAGGACAAGGTCATGTTTAACGGGAAGACCACAAGAGGGTTAAAGTTTGTGCAAAATGTCTGTGCCAAGGGAAAAGTTTGACCTGCTGGTGGCGCCAGAGGAAAAGTCATTAGGATTCATCTTTAGGGGAAAATGAATATCTGAACTTTTTATGTCAATTCATCCAATAGTTGAAATATTTGATTTGGACTGAAGTTGGCCAGAAGATTTGATTAGACTAGATTTAAGTGAAAGTGGAAAATAATATCTAACCTTATGGCAGTTTTTTTTTTTTACATGTCGGTGCTTGTAGTACAACAGAGAAACCTTTTTAAAGGAGAAATGCGTCTAAATTACACAAAACACTGTGATTTACTGTAAATAACACTCTTAATTGTTTTAATTGTTCATAATCACTGGGATTAACACAGCAATACATGTTTTCATATTTCATATTTTCACTCAACTTCACTTTGACAAATTTGCTATAACCATCCCTACTCCAATAACCGGGGAATTATACATCAGAGCCACCCAAAGCCCACCATCACCTTTTAGCCAATCAGGTGAAAGTATTCTCTGCGGTCATGGTATAATGAGTATTTGTATTTTAATACACAGATTTGCAATCCATGAATGAGTAATCAGTGTTACAATTGACTTTTTTTTTCTTTCTTTTTTCTTCCAGAGTCTACTTTATGTCTGTGTCTTGGAAGATATACAGTGTAATGACTCCAACAGAAAGCTACAAAGATAACAACGGGGAATTGGCTGCAAGCCACAGAGCTCAGATAATAGCAAAGTATTTCTGCAATATAAGAGTCAAAGTTCTTTTTTTTTTTATTTTATCTACAGTATATTTATTGAGACAGCAGGAACATTAGTAGGAAGTAGAGGTCACTGAGTAGAGATTGGATGGTATGTTGGATAAACAACTCCACATGTGGTCCTTTTTAAGTTCAGACTTGTAAATGGATTGGTGGAAGCGGCTCATTCTTCACTTAACAAGAATTAGAGATCCAGGACAAACAAATTGGAGTTAGACTGACCAGCAAGTCACCTCTGTCAGTCCTTTTGGCTCTCTTCTTCAACTTTTCTTTTCTGCAGTTTTGCATATTTTTTTAGTGTTTTTTTGTGTTCCTAGAAAGGTCAGGGTTAGGACATATGTAGACAAACTTTTTGTTGGGTTCGGCCAACATGGTGCTTCAAGTTCTTTTAAGCAAAAATATAGTGTAAAAATGGATCAAAACAGATGAACCTACTGTCATTTGGCTTCTTTGTTTCAGTGCTGGGGTTATTTAGCCTACATGACAATACATGAACGCAACACAGGATACTTCAGGTGTTAAATGTCCATGGAACAAACTCAGTGCTTCAGCTGACAAACTTAACCATGGGTTGGAGTCAAACTATATGCCTGTCGGGTTTAGGTCAGGTTTGTTTACCGCTCTTTTGGACTCGGTTTTAGCCCGGCTTCAGTACTCCGTCTGGTTCGCGGTTATAGTCTTGGGTTTCTCGACCAAAGGTTTTGGCGGTCCAATCAGCAAACAGAGGGCGTGGCTGAGAACGATGATGTTGAGGTCGCGCGCTAGCTTGAGTTGTAGTTTCGTAATGGCGGCGGAGAAAGATGTGAGCGAAGCCGTTCGGTCCGTTGTGGCAACGCTGCTGAATATTCAGAAGTTCAAGCCCAAGCAAGAACAATCTTTGCTGAGTTTTTGTTGGGGGGCCATGATGGTGATTAGACTTCAACAGAGTACCCGCCTTCAAGGCAGTTAACACTTGTCAATGGAGAGTGGCCAGACTCTCTGGACTAATGACATGGACCAGAGTCTGGCAGGACCAGGCTAATGAACCAGAGTCTGGCAGGACCAGGCTAATGAACCAGAGTCTGGCAGGACCAGGCTAATGAACCAGAGTCTGGCAGGACCCAGCTAATGAACCAGAGTCTGGCAGGACCCAGCTAATGAACCAGAGTCTGGCAGGACCCAGCTAATGAACCAGAGTCTGGTAGCACCAGGCTAATGAACCAGAGTCTGGTAGGACCAGGCTAATGAACCAGAGTCTGGTAGAACCAGGCTAATGGACCAGAGTCTGGTAGGACCGGGTTAACGGATCAGAGTCTGGTAGGACCGGGCTAACGGACCGGAGTCTGGTAGGACCGGGCTAACGGACCGGAGTCTGGTAGGAACAGGCAAACGGACCGGAGTCTGGTAGGAACAGGCTAACGGACCAGAGTCTGGTAGGAACAGGCTAACGGACCAGAGTCTGGTAGGAACAGGCTAACGGACCAGAGTCTGGTAGGAACAGGCTAACGGACCAGAGTCTGGTAGGAACAGGCTAACGGACCAGAGTCTGGTAGGACCAAGCTACTGTACCAGAGTCTGGTAGGACCAGGCTAACTAGGTTTGGGTTTGGATAGAATAATGCAGCCCGAGCTGCACTCTTATGGAGACCTGAAAAACGCCCACATAAATATTTTGATCAAGCAGCGATTTTGATTCGTATTTCCGTTCATAGTGATGCCGCCCTCTATTGGTCGTAGTAGTTATGACAGGAGCAAATCGAGAAGTCAGGTGACAAATGGACCTTTTGATGTTTTCTGTATGTGTGGTTAGGTCAAGGCAGTTTCTTGCATCATCGCTATGACGACCAGTCATGCTCGCCTAAACAAGTCAGGGGCGCCCCTTCACGAAATTCATAAAACGCTCCTGTGGGTGCTATTACAGGATAGGAACAAACAACTGATATATGGTTTGTAGGACTTGTTGCTCTCATAGGCATCAAGTTGAAACGTCTTCGCTCATTTGTCATCTACCGTAAAGAAGCCTCGGTAACTACTCTGCCAGTCAAATGTTCTTTTTTAGCAATTGTGGTTATTTATGAATTAAAAACAATAAACACAAACTTCATTTAATAAGAATATCCTATATCCATTGCTGAGGAAGAGAGGCACCTGGTATGGGTCACTGCCGTTTGAAAATGTTCACCCAGTGGCGACATACTCCAACACAGCAGAAATGCTGATCAATAACAGAAATACATTATGTCTGGGTTTTATTTTGTTAATTTCCATATCATGCCACCACGTAGCAGATCTTTGAAATTCTTTTATTAGGATAACCCCTTGAGATGTACCATCTCGTTTTCGAGTGGGGTCCTGGACAAGATACCACACAAAAAAACCCCCCCAAAAAAACAATATTGCACATATACATACAAGATGAACAGACACAAAAAAAACCACACAAAGCCAACAATTACAAGAAAATAAGTAATAGATCATGAAATTAAATCCAACTGTGTTATTTGCCCTTGTACAGAGTGATAATGGTTCCATAACCACCTTGTAAAATCCAACTCAGATCTTTAATAAAAAAATCATTATTAATGTTTAATCGTCGCTGTCTAACCATCACGTCGTCTGCAATGGAGCGCCGGAGAAGGAGATGGCCCGACTGCATGGAAAACAGGATAGCATCACATATTATAATTAGATAACGGCAGAACACAGTGTAAATAACTACATATATGTCAGTAATACTGTGCATATATCATCAAACGTCAAAGTCAGGAAATAGTTAATCTCTCGCACAATGATTCCCCTTATTGTATTTAATACTGCATGAAGAAAAGTATGTTAGACTTGTGTATCTCTGGGGGGATACCACTAGTTGATGCTGTGATTCTGGAAACAATCACCCTGGTGACCCCCCGTGCATAATGTGTGACCCTGGTGACCCCCCCGTGTGGTGCTGTTGACTGTTATACTTACAGGTGTTTCAGTTATTAAGCCTACCCTCATTGATATATAAACGGGTTGGCAAAAAAGTCACATGGCCCATGTTTATCCCTGGGAAACGTTAAAACTCGTTAAAAACGTGAACATGGACCAATGAATCACTCGCATGTGCCTCTCAGGAGCCAATGCGTTCGTACGAGTGGTTCCTGCATGACGTCCATCCACAGGCCTTGTAAAATGTCACTATGAGTGTTGAGTTATAATAACAATGTGACAATAAACATGTCCATATAGTCAGAAAAACACACTGTCTGGGGTTGTGGAATAAAACTATCCTAGTGTTGAAAACGTAAAACCTTTAAAGTATGGCAGTAATTAGAATAGATATGTATAATGTGTTACCATGGTTTTACTTCAGGGCCAGTTTGGCTAACATACACCAAACGTTGGCTGTTCCCCCTCTTTCTAACTCAAATTATAAATCTTTAAAGTATAATTGTCTCATTCCTTTTTAGCCATCACTGTTCATAGGCCTTTACCCTTGTGTTGTCTTTCCCTCAACCATGAAAAAAACACTTTTGTTGTCCTTATCTCAATGTGTTGTAGCTTTTTTCCCCAAAAAAATTACCTTTTTCAACAGTTTTTTCAATGTCTTTTTCCCTTTTGTTGACGTTTATCACTTTTTCTGACATTTTACGCGCTTTTTCCAAAGTTTTTGACATTTTCACATTTACATACATTATAGTTACTTACATTCACATTTGCTTGTTTTTTCGTAGTTTTGGTCACTTTTGCTAACATTTTTAATGTCCCCCCCCCCCCCAGCGATTTATCGCCTTGTTCGACATTTTGACCCTTATTTTTTAACCTCCTATATTTCTGATGCAAATCAAAAAACTTGACAACATGAGGGTTAATCATCTAAAACCATGTTTTCCCATGAGCTGACACACTTGACTGGCATTCCCATGGACACGTTATTTTCCTCTCAGGAATTTCCCCCTCCTGGCGACCCGGAGATCCTACCCCATGCTCAGGGGACGACCGATACCTGATCCGGCCCAGGAACCTCCAAGATCTTCTTCCCAGCCAAAACGAACCCTCTTGTTGAATGAATAAATAACGGTTGGGCCTGGTGTGGCGGATCACAGGCAAACATGTTTTGAGTTAGTTCTCGGCAGGAAGAGGCGACATTGATACTGCCGGAGAAATCCAAAGAGAAGGAATAACATTTACGGGGGAAGAGAACATCATAGCAAGTTTGGTCGAGCCCTCGCTCACATCAAGACAAAGGGAAGGGGGTGTATTTGATGTGGAATCCCACTGAGAGGACTGGCAATAACTGCAGGAAGTGGTCACTAGTGTAGAGACGGACTGATGACTTACATGTACTCACAATACTGTTCTATGCACAGAAAACAATGAAAGCACCTCAAAAGATGTTGGGATATTGAGCATCAATCTATCTTTGTTTTTATGTTTTTATAGAGCGCTTTTACACACAGTACATAGTACAGGAGCCATTCACCATTCACACACATTCACACACTGTGGCCGAGGCTGCCGTACAAGGTGCCACCTGCTCATCAGATACACACTCACACACATTTACACTCTAATAGGGCAGCATTGGGGGCAACTCGGGGTTCAGTGTCTCGCCCAAGGACACTTTTTCACATGTTCTGATATTTCTGTCAACTGCCAATCGCAAGGTTGGTCAGAAATATCAGAAAAAGTGACAAAAACGTCAGAAAAAAAGCACCCAAGATATTGAAAAAGTGACAAAAACGTCAGAAAAAGTGACAAAAAAAACGTCAGAAAAAGTGACAAATGTCAGAAAAAGTGACATGACAAAACATTAGAAAACATTTTTTTAAACAGTGACTAAAACAGTGACATAGGGACAACAAACGTGTTTTTTGTTCATGGTTGACGGGGGAAGACAACATAAAAAATCTCACGTGCCCCCTGCAGTGCTCTAAAGTTGCCCCCATTTGAGAAACACTGCTCTAGATAGAGTTCAAAATTGCTTTATGGGACTCATGCAGATTCATGCATGGGCAGAAACCCCCCGGGGGCCCTCTCACTCAGTCGGCCCCGCTCCTTGTGTCACGACCCCGCCGTGACCCTCATCACTTCTCACTTCCCGCCCCGCATTTTTCCCACCGACATAATGAGGCACTCCTGATGGCCTCGGAGGTCTTTCTGATGCGACCGCCGCCACCTTCTTCGATCTCAACTCAACGGGAAGCCACAGGTCAGAGTCATTTCATACATGTTTTCCTACTTGTCCTTTTCAAAATAAACTCCCCCGCTGTTTTAGTGATACAATGGCGAGAATGAAAAAGGAAGCCTTGTTCTCAGATAAAAATTAAGTGTTAAAGCGTAGACGTTGTTTAAACTGCAGGCGAAGTGTGTTTAAAGGTCAGTGCAGAGGTTCCATGTGGAGTGACAACCTTGTCAAATAAACATCACGCTAAGTGTTGGGGCTTGTCCCCCCCCCCCACAAG
Organism: Percina caprodes; assembly: GCA_013375575.1. Taxonomy (NCBI): domain Eukaryota; kingdom Metazoa; phylum Chordata; class Actinopteri; order Perciformes; family Percidae; genus Percina; species Percina caprodes. The sequence continues at coordinate 437,696 of JABXJD010000123.1, read as the reverse complement.
AGTCAAACATGCCACGGTCATATTTTATGCTACTAGCGTGCGCCTCTCTGGAGAATTTGTCGTACTTGTTAACAGAATTTTAATGACGGCTCATGAAAGATGTTTCTTGGAAGAAAAGGCTATATGCGAGCCTTTGTTTTAATGAAGCACTGTATAATTTAAAGGCCTGAGAAATTTCATCTTTAACCATAAAGCAAAGAGGGAGAAAAGCTCATAACTTCTCCCCAGATATGTATTTAAGGCCATCATACGTCTGTGAGTAATGTTCTGCCTCCAACTCTCAGGAGTTTTATCTCTCACAATATTTATTGCCCCCTTTGCAGGATTCATAACACTGGTGCCATGTTGAAATAGATAACTAAAAGTGTAGTCCTTGTGGATGTTATCAAACATGTTCTTAGTCTATACCTGCATAACGTCATAGTTACGGGGTCACCTTGCTATCACCTCCCTCGCCTCAGTTTTTAGCATGGCTCTAGGGTCCATCCATTACTCTGGTCCGGATGAAATGTGGTGTAGATACATATCTACAGTGCCAACGGCTTTCATTCATCCCCTGACTTTCCGGATCAGGACACATGTTAGCTTGACCAAGGCAGTGACCCAAGACATAGGTTGAATCACATTTCTCTATCTTACCCCTACCCCTTCCCCTAGGTTTTGCGTGTTCACGCGAGACTAAGGGCTGTCCCAATACTCTTTTTGACCTCGAACTAGGGGTAAGACAAAGGGGTATATGGCCCTTGGAACCGAGTGAGGACACAGTATAAACCGAGGGCTTATACTGTACATATTGCGCAACAAGCAACAATGGCTGCCGCATCGAGCAGAAAGACCCATAAATGTATTTTTGGCTTAAATAATTGATTTGAAAATTCCGAGCACTTGTTTTGTGCTCTGAACAGTCCTGCACATGATTACTTGCAACCATGTTCTTAATTGAAACTTTTTTTAAATCGCTATCTTGCTATGCTAACACTAATCGCTAACTGCTAATATTACATTAGCAGCAGGGCTAGGGGTAAGGGGTAGGGGTAAGATGGAGAAAGTGGGATTTAGCCATAGTCTTTTGGCTGGATTTCCATTCAATTTGCTGAACAGTAATCATGAACCCCAGATGTTGAATTGGTAATCCAATGCTTTGTTAAAGTCACAGTCTCGAAGATCCCTGTTTTGGACACTTTATTCTAACCTCCGGTGGATTTCTGACGACTCTGGTTACGTGGTCCTCAGATCTCTGCAGATCCAGACAGCTAGCTAGACTATCTGTCCAATCTGAGGACTATGGTTACCTGGTCCTCAGATCTGTCCTCTGCATCGAGGAGTAAATCTCTATATATGGGCGGCCGCTCCACCAACTGAGCTATCTGGGCGCCCTGTCCATGCCAATTGTGATTGGTTGAAAGAAATGCCAATAAACCAGAGCACGTTTTTCTCCCATCCCAGAATGCTGGGTGGACTAGCCAGACCCTCCTACGCAGCGCTGTGGAGGAAGGTCTGGCAAAGCAAGACTACATACTTGGCAATACATCATTTTCTGATTCAGATTTTCCTAAGCTCCCCGAAAGGCATCAGACTTCAGAGTTGGAAAACAGGGCTTCCAAAAAGGGCCCAGCAAAAAGATAGTTCACATTATTTTCACATTAACCAGTCAATAGATGATGTATACCATTGATAATAATAATGATTGACACAATGACATGGTCGTGCAGAAAGTCTTTTGTGATTCTATTTTTTTTATTAGCTCGGCAGTCTGAGTCAAACCACAGTTAAGACAAAGGTCGGACTTGTTTTCAGACATGTGGGTTATCTAAAGTGCTGTAATCAAGCGACAGCGGCCTATTGTGTGATTGCTGGGCGCTGTTGTTGTTGTTGTTGTTGGCATCGTTTGACTCTTGTTCTCCACTTCTCTCAGACCTGGATCTATATTTAGAGAACTGGACTGCGGTAATGGGATGATAAATGGACTCGGCGAGGCCTAATTTCAGAGGGCAGGAAATCACTGGAGAAAAGCTAAACTGTAGAGGCTGTTATTATCCTCAGGGAGAGATCGGTCACAAACTGCAACACAGGAAATGGATGTATCATGATTCACGGTAAAGTTACATGTTGTACATTAAATCTCCCACAGTGATATCACCTTGCCGTGCCTGTGCCCCTTTGTGGATATTTTTAAAGGTCCCTCGACATGGTGCTCTTTGGATGCTTTTATATAGACCTTAGTGGTCCCCTAATACTGTATCTGAAGTCTCTTTATATAGACCTTAGTGGTCCCTAATACTGTATCTGACGTCTCTTTTATATAGACCTTAGTGGTCCCCTAATACTGTATCTGAAGTCTCTTTATATAGACCTTAGTGGTCCCTAATACTGTATCTGACGTCTCTTTTATATAGACCTTAGTGGTCCCTAATACTGTATCTGACGTCTCTTTTATATAGACCTTAGTGGTCCCCTAATACTGTATCTGAAGTCTCTTTATATAGACCACAGTGGTCCCTAATACTGTATCTGACGTCTCTTTTATATAGACCTTAGTGGTCCCCTAATACTGTATCTGACGTCTCTTTTATATAGACCACAGTGGTCCCCTAATACTGTATCTGAAGTCTCTTTTATATAGACCTTAGTGGTCCCCTAATACTGTATCTGACGTCTCTTTTATATAGACCACAGTGGTCCCCTAATACTGTATCTGAAGTCTCTTTTATATAGACCTTAGTGGTCCCTAATACTGTATCTGACGTCTCTTTTATATAGACCTTAGTGGTCCCCTAATACTGTATCTGACGTCTCTTTTATATAGACCACAGTGGTCCCCTAATACTGTATCTGACGTCTCTTTTATATAGACCACAGTGGTCCCCTAATACTGTATCTGAAGTCTCTTTTATATAGACCTTAGTGGTCCCTAATACTGTATCTGACGTCTCTTTTATATAGGCCTTAGTGGTCCCCTAATACTGTATCTGAAGTCTCTTTTATATAGACCTTAGTGGTCCTTAATACTGTATCTGAAGTCTCTTTTATATAGACCACAGTGGTCCCCTAATTCTGTATCTGAAGTCTCTTTTATATAGACCACAGTGGTCCCTAATACTGTATCTGAAGTATCTTTTATATAGACCTTAGTGGTCCCCTAATACTGTATCTGAAGTCTCTTTCCCAAAATTCAGCCTTGTTGCAGAATTCCAGCCACTAGAGCCAGTCCCACAATGAGCTTTCCTTAGGATATGCCATTTCTGTGTCTGTAGCTATTGAGGAGGAGAATGGGGGGGCAAGGTGGAGGCTGGGGGTGTGGCCTTGACCAACTGCCACTTTGTTCGTTTGAAAGCCATGATGTCTCTCTCTCATGGGGGGGCCAAATTCTCTGGGCGGGCAAAGCAGAGAAAGGGGAGGTAACCTTGCTCCTTATGACCTCATAAGGAGCAAGATTCCAGATCGGCCCATCTGAGCTTTCATTTTCTCAAAGGCAGAGCAGGATACCCAGGGCTCGGTTTACACCTATCACCATTTCGAGCCACTGGGGGGCCATGGGCAGGCTGGGGGAACTCATATTAATGTTAAAAAAAACCTCATAAAGTAACATTATCATGCCATGGGACCTTTTAAGTGATATACTATTCAAATGACCTTGTCTCATTCCACTTCTCAGGAGACACTGTTGGTCACTCAGCAGTGTTTCCTCTGCAGCTGCACTGCATGACGCACATGCATATATAATATTTATATGTAAACAGTGTTTGCAGAGTGATATATTGTCTTTTTCCGTAGCACCGAGTCAGATTGTTTTGCCCGATGTGCTTCGGCCCTGCACAGTAAAACCCTGTCAGTTTGTTGCGTTGATGTTTCAGAGGAATCTGGAAATAAAAACCTGGTAGGGGAGACCGGGGTCGGGTGACTACAGGTTTTCACAGCTGTACTGTAGCAGGGAGCACTGTGACATGAGCATTCTATCAAATCCAGTATGTACAGTAGCTACTGCAGAGCCTGATTACCTTGGTGGAGGGATTTTCTTTTGCTTGAATTAGTCATTTGTACCCTAAAAGTTGATTTGGTTTAGTCATTTGTGTGCTTGAATAACCTAGTTTGTTCTATTTCATGAATTATGGGTACCTTCAAAATGATTTCTTGATTGTGCTTGAAGCTTTGTTGAATGAACTAAAAGATGTCCGAGGCCACACGGAAACCGCGGACGCCGAACTTATACGCAGAATATTCCCGCCGATTTGAAACAAATGGAAAAAAAATTAAGTAAATCTCAAAATGTTGACACATCTCCACCTCAGGGCAGGAAAAGTGTCCGCTTAATTCTGCAGAAATTTCTTTTGGGTCGGATGAAATCTGCCAGGTCCCATTAAAAAGATTGCCAAAGGCGAACATTGTGCTTAAATGATTAATAATTGAATTTATACTGTTTATTGATCCCCAGTGGGGAAGATAATAATAATAATAATTGTTTTATCAGTAATCACTACACACTGGCCTGAAATACACACACATGCTCAGGACCTGTTGCATGCATGCACACAAATACATTTACCACACATGTACACACATATAAGCACACATATACACACATATAGCACACATATACACACATATATCACAAATACTTAAAAATCACTCCCCGGAATGCAATGACCATGATAAGGTGAGATACTTTTGTAGACTGTGTGTAATGATGATAGATAAAAGTGAACAGTGCAGGGATTGAACAGTGGAGGGATGTCAGAGTGTGTGTGTGGGGGGGGGCTGCAAGTGCTGGACCAGCTCCCTTGGCAGTTGTGTGGGGGTACATTGCCTTGCTCAAGAGCACCTGGCAGTGCCTGGGAGGTGAAGTTCGGCTGGTCTTATCTTATATTGCGATGAAAAGACCAAAACCATCAATGAGCCACACTCGGTGACACGCTCCTTTGTTACCATGGACACAAGCCAATGCAGTTGATCTGAACTCACCCCCACATATACACCATCCTGCTGCTGTAATACTCCCTAGAGCTCCAAATGGGGATCCATCCGCCGCTGTAAGTAGTCCTCAAAAAAAGAAAAGCTCCATAACAGCTGTATTTGTGATGTGTTTCCACAGATATGATATGAGATATGAAGTAACAGCAACTTTCTATTTGGTTTTGTGTGTTTGGCGAGTTTGCTTATTTCCTCGGTCATTAAGTTCAGGGATTTTTTTTTTCTCCATCTTCTCCATTTCCTCCTCCAGCGCTGTACCTCTTCTTGCTCTTGGCATTCTCCTTTGTTCCGCTACGTGCCACTTACCGACATCAGGGCTGTCGGAGGCCACCTTGTAAAATCCCCCGTGTGCTGATCAAATCAGGTTGCTCCCTGAAACCTGTGTAGAAAACACACAGAATACAAAATACACCCCCGTCCCCAAGTGTTCCCCTACAAGAGAGTTGAGTCACCAAGGACAAATGACAGGACAAAGGTCACTCTTGATTTTGAGGGTGAAGCTCATCATCACAATTTAATTAAATCAACCCAAATGACTAAATGGAGGGCATTGGAATAATAAAAAGTAATAATGACTTACTATTCTGAAAAGAGATGTATCTAAAGTAATCTACGTGATAGATTGGAAGTCAACAAGTTTTTAAAATTATGACCATATTATTTTATTCTTTTTGCGAGGTTAAAGGAATGTAGTGATAGTGCCATGATATGACTTATTGAATATTTAATAAAACAATATTCTTAATTTATATTTTTCAATGGACATAATAAGCATTGAATAGCATAGATTGGAGTTTTCATTATGTTTAAAAGAATGAATATTTTTGTAAATATAAATTTATCACATTGATTTCATAACACAGCTCACAGTCAGGCCTCACTGGTGTTTTTTTTTTTTTATTTATTTTTTTATTAATAGTATTTTTGTTTGTTTGATGCCTAAGTGTGTGTGTGTGTGTGTGTGTGTGTGTGTGTGTGTGTGTGTGTGTGTGTTCTTTCTCTCAACCAGTAGAGGGAGCCATTCTTCACTTTGATCATATCAAGTTTCTTCGGTTTACACACAGCTTATGTCAGATCTGTGGAACAGCTATGGTAAAGTGTTTACCGTGTGTGTGTGTGTGTGTGTGTGTGTGTGTGTGTGTGTGTGTGTGGGGTATGTAATTCGGTCAGAGAGCTGTTTGGCCTTCTGATACTCTGGAGTAAATATGAAAATAAAGCTTCACGCAGGAAAGCCCTAATTAGTCTGTCACTCTAAACTTACCATTCAACCCTCCCCCCTTCCCCCCCCCACACACACACACACACACACACCACCATTGCTACTCACCTTTCTCCCCCTGTCAGAGTTGGTCATGAGTGTCAGATTTAATCTGGTGCAGGGGTCGACCGAGCCCTGGGGTTCAGGGAGAAACCCATCATTTTGAGTTTGTTTGTTTGTGTGTGTGTGTGTGTGTGTGTGTGTGTGTGTGTGTGTGTGTGATGGATAGAAGAGACAGACGAAAGGATAGGGCCGCTGAGTTTGGCCGCGGAGAAGGAAACAGCCTGACAAATTCAATAAAACACCTCTGAAGAGAGAGCGCCCTTCTGCTTCACTTTGCCCCTCAGAATAAATCTGAGTTTGTCTAAATCGGCAGCGCAGTGCATTACTGTAGTGTATAATTGTCTCATTTTTCCTCTGTTCCGTTGTTTCGCGGAGGGAATCCAATTCCAGGTGTCACCATCACTCACGGTGGTGGATGGAGCAAATGATGCACGGATGTGGATGATTGATTGGCTGTTTGCGGGGAGATCGCATCGATTATCTGTAAAACCTTCCGACCGACAGTTTCTATCACTCACTCCCAAATGAGGCTCCAAAGAGCTAAACTTGAACTGGGAGGGGCCGGGGGAGGGAGGGGGGGCATTTATCAATAATGTTAAAAGTAGACCCCAGAAATTTGTCTCGAAATTTGTTCTTTTTTCAAAAATGTCATTGTGTAAATAACATTTTGTTAAAGCACCAATAGTCAACCATACAATATCGTCGCAATATCGACATCAAGGTATTTGGTCAAGAATATCGTGATATGGATTTTCTCTATATTGCCTAGCCCTAAGCAGAACCATGGTCCCGGTACACGTCCTGCGATGCCCTGCTACATCCTGCTACGCTCTGCTGTGCCCTGCTACGTCCTGCTGGGCCTTGTAATGCTGCACAGTGTCCTGCTATGCCATGAACTACTACAAAGAACTACTATAAACTACTATTTTTTGTGACTGTTATTGCCACTCTTCATTCTAACCCCAACCGGTCGTAGGACACCGCCTACCAAGAGCCTGGGTCTGGGTCTGTCCCAGGTTTCTGCCTAAAAGGAAGTTTTTCCTCGCCACTGTTGCTTGCTCTGGAGGGAACTACTAGAACTGTTGGGTCCTTGTAAATTATGGAGTGTGGTCTAGACCTACTCTATATGGAAAGAGATAACTCTTGTTATGAATTGATACTATAAATAAAATTGAATTGAACCAGGCATTAGGCAAGGGGTCTTCAAGGTCTTTTAGGCCAGGGGCCCCTTAGCTGAAAGAGAAACTGAGTAGGGACCCCCTACCGCATATATTGTACAAAACCATTATATACCATTACCTATAGTAAGCTTACCTACAAAGTGTAAATCATTTTTACGAAAAGGCCAATTTATCTTTGCTGTTAAAATGTTGCATTCATATTAATGTATACTTTCTGACTTGTTTTAAGTTTTGAAAATACATTTCGTACATAATTTGGTGGTCCCCCTGCACTAACTTTGAGGACCCTCTTGGGGTCCCAACCCCCTGTTGAAGATCACTGCTTAGGCTACAAAACTTGGTTAAATAAGAGCGTTTGTTGTGCAACATAGCCTGATGTAGCATAAAATGGTTAATTAGCTTCCAAGTTAACTTACTTATGCAATTTAAAATTAGTCAACTTTGACTTTTGGTCTCCTTTGGCCCCGTTCTCCTCCCTATGAGGACATGGTTGCTTTTGATACTATGTCACCTGACTTCCTGCAATAAGGCCACTGGAAGATACCACCACAATAAACAGATATAGTTGTCGCAAAAACCTGCTTGTACAAACGACCTATAGGGTTGTTTTTGGACAGTCTCTAAAAAAGTGCGGTTGAGACACCATGGGTGGTGTGGTTATAGAAAAATAGAAATATTTTGAAAGAGTGTAAGAATCATGCAAGACCGATAGTCACTTTCTAGTATTCAGTCTTTCATCTGCATGTCAGATGGATGCCTCTGCAGATATCTTTTGAAATATGTTGTTCTTTAAAATTGTAACTTAATTGGCAGTAATTGCTGTGAAATTGGGGAGAATGGAAGCTCAGCTATTGGAAATCTGCAATTCATTAGCAAAAAATGTCAAATGGCCACCACGTTGACATCCTTCGCCTTTGGAGTGTCTCCTGTGGTTCATCATGTGTTGGACACAGTGAAGCGTGATAGCGGGAAGAAAAAAACACGAGTTGTTCCCAGCATCTTTGTCAGCAAAAAGGCCAAAAAAAAACCATGGATCCATTTTGTGAACTAAGCAAAACCATGACAGTGTGAGTCTGATTCTCGGGGTCACAGTTAAACGGTGGGGTTAGAGGTGCCGAGAACTGATGCACCGCCCCGGGTGTCAGGGGCCGAGGGCACGGCTCTTTCTAATCAATGGGCACCAGCTTTCAGGATGAGTGTGTGTGGACCGCAAACACATTCGAGCCTCCCAGATGGGAATCAAGCTGACACTAGTAACCCCAACCCCCCTTTTTTGACTTCTCGTGGAGCCAATTTCATGTTCTTCAAGTGTTTATGTTTCCAAATTAATGAACTCTGACAGGCCTGGTCAAAAATGGCAAGTGATACAATTAATATCATAACACAACAATAAAACATGAGAGGATTGCTGTGATTATAAATCAGTGGCTCATAAAGACATTACAAAACACTTTCTAGATTATGTCAATAACATTATAATTTGTTATTCAAAGCTATTTGAATCTGTTTCTACTAACAATTGATCATAATATGATGCGGTGCTCTTACTGATGTACCCACACCAAATTCTCACCCTAAACCCTAAACCCTAAACCCTAAACCCTAACCCTAACCCGTTCCTCTCAGCGTTAGGAAGCATTTTAGCCTCTTTCAGCTATTGTTTTCTTTTCAGTGCTCACAACTTTGTTCTGGTTAACTCTTAGTGCTCTCATCAACCTTATTTCCAGAAGCAGCAAACAGCAGACGGACAAAGTTAGCTAGTTATTGAAGCATTTAGCAGATAAATAGACATATTCTTTCCTCTGGAGTTGGTAGAGACCAAACACAGAGCTAAAAGAGACTGGACATTGGATTTTACTCAGTGTGCTCAATGTGTAATAATGTTGCTTTTTTTCTAACACGTTCTCTATATCAGCTTTATATTGTGACTATAAATTGATGTTGTTTCCAGCCTGCTGTGCTGAACCCAAGAGGCCAAAATAATCCTTTTCCCTTTTTTTTCATCGCACCTGTTGCACCCCAGCGTCAACATTTAATAGACATGAAAAGCCACGGTTCAATACAAGCATGTTTCTTTCTCTTTGTACGTACACACCATGCTCTTCTGTTTCTCTTAACCCTCCTGTTGTCCTTTTTAAAAAAGTTTCTACATCACAAACGTGGGTTTCTTACAACCAAATTGTCAAAAATGATAAAGTGGATGTTCCGTCCACCATTTTTCACAAGTAAAATCAATGATCAGTTCACTACTTTCATTGAATGTGGGTGTTTTATTCAACTTTATAAGATTTGAAGAAAATAACTGATAAAAGAAGGTTGAAAAAGTGAAAAAATAAAAGCACAGAAAAAAAAATAAAAATCGACAATGAACGTCAGCAAATTGACAAAAAGTCGGTTAAAAGTGACAAATGTCGGAAAAAGCTTCGAAAAAGAACAAACGTCAAAAAAACACCAGGAAAAGCGACAAAAGCCTCTTACGGTTTCAATTTTTTATTTTGATATCTGGGTTTGGTGCGTGATCTCGTGACATTGTGAGAATCAAGCTGCCGTGCAAAAATAAGTAAGTATTGACCATGGTATTACAGTCGTTAAAAAATCACAATATTTTCTTGCAGTCTCAGTTAAAATACAAAAGAGAAATATCTACACAGTGACAGTGAATCACCTAAAAAAACACGCATGTGTGATTTTGGGCTATATGAAAACCAATCAACACGACTTGGTTAACTATCAAGCCGGCCAGTGATTGCCATTCATATATTCTCGTCGCATATACGTGTCAACTTTTCAATTATCTGTTGTGCTAAACAATCATTTCATGTGTTAGAACCAACTTATTTTCTGTTTCCCGATTTCACGTTGCAGGGAAACTCATTTCCAGAGAGAACGGGGAAACCTTCTGTGAATGGAAACTTCATTAGAATAATAGGGTTACTCCATCTGGATGCTCCAAAAGCTTCAATTTGGTTCTCTTTCATATCTTTCACTCAGAAATTTCATTTTTCGCCTCCACCTGTGCATTCTGCTCAATGTGCATAAACTACCTTGAACTGTTGATAATCAATGTTCTCCCATAAAAACCCGGTTGAGCCGCTCCCCGGGGCGAGGCGTGCTGGTGTCTTATTTATGCAATCCAATATGCGTGCAGAGAGACAGTGGACGGCGGGTCTCGGGGGTATCAGTAATCGTCTGGAATAACTTCCAATTAATGAGCCAGATGGTATTTCCACAGTAACACCTGGGATGGCCAGGCTCTCAGCAAGGCAGGAATTAATTCCACTTAGAGTAATATTTCAAAAAATTGTTATCCCCCTTCATCCCCGTTCCACTGCCGGCCGCTTAAAGCTGTAATAAATATCCTTTGCACTCTAACTGAGCAAGTCGGGTTCTCCTGAACGGGCCTCCTCTCTGGTTTCTAAGGCTGTTTTCAGTACCTGGCAGTGGTGGAAGTGTTTTGTCTTATTTTGGTAGTCTGTTTTTGTATTTGGCTCTGTTTTATTTTGATGGTGTGGGTTTTTCTGTCTTGTCTCGTTTAACTTCCTGTCTTTTGGGGTTTTTTTGGGCCCTTGCGATTGTCCGATGTCTTCCACCTGTTTCCCAGCCCTTGTGTCACCTGCTTCTTGTTACCTTGGTTACCCTCTGGATTTAGTCTTTGTGTTCCCCTCGTCCTGTGTCGGATCATTGGGATTTTGTTCCTGTCAGATTCTCTGCTTCCTGGCTTTCCCTTATTTTTTTTTCATTTTGGTCAAATAAATCCTCCAACTCAAACTTTCTCCTGCCTTCGCGCTGCGTTTGAGTCCTCTAAGTCCTTGACCCATGACAGGAAGAAGTATTCTGATAAAAAAAAAAAAATCTGGTAAAAAGTACTAATACCATCCATCCATCCATTCATCTTCATCCGCTTATCCGGTATCGGGTCGCGATACCGGTCACTAATACCACAGTGTACAAAATATTGTGTTCAAAGTAAAAGTCCTCCATTGAAAATGTTAGTTAAGTGAAAGTATGTAAGTATCATCAGGAAAATTGACTTAAAGTATTAAAAGTACTCAATACAGAAAAAAAGCCTCACATTTTAGAAGAAACTGGAAACGATCCAAAAAGATGAATTGTTGGGTAGGTTAACTTATAATAAACCATCATATTGTATAAGCAGGTGTTTTGTGTCAAAAATCATAATGTGTAAAGTAACTAGTGATTTAAAGGTGCCCTGCCACACATATCTCATTACATTGTGGTAATGTCGGAAGTCCTACCATGGACTCTAACTCGGTTACCGTGGTTACCATGTTTCAAAAATGCAAGTAAAAACTGTTTTGTGTTGTCTTCACATCGAATGTGCAACTTATTGTTTTTCTGGGTCAAAATTTAACGCTCGGTTGTCTTTTTCAAAACCAAGAAAGGGTTTTTGTTCCTTTTCCCAATGTTTCTGTCCTTTTTCCCCAATTTTTGTGGGCTTTTTCCGCCACGTTTTTGAAGCTTTTGCAGACAATTTTGCATAAAAAAATATTTTTTGAATGCTATAAAATAGAATAAAACATCAAAATTTAAAGAAAGCAGTGGGCCAATCATTTATTTTACTTGTGAAGAGAGTTGTGCGGAACAATCCACTTTGATTTCTCTGAAAATTTAGTTGAAAGAAACCCTTTTATTTTTTATTTTATTTAATGGGTCAAATTTAACCCGAGGACAACACAAGGGTTAAGATGTCAGATGAATGTAGTGGAATTAAAAAGTAGAATATTTCTCTCTGAAATGTAGCGGAGTAGAAGTGGAAAGTGGAATAAAAAGAAAAGACAAGTACCTTATACTGTATGTGTACTGTACTGGAGTGTATTTAGTACTTAGTTACATTCCACCACCGGTCCTTGGTAATCCTGCTGAAAGACATTACTGTCTGGGACAACGTCCAGGGAACCGCAAGGGCAAGACAATGGAAAATGGAAAATGGCAATTCTATGTGTTGGTCTGTTTCTAACTTAATATGCCACTCAGGCTCCTGCAGCGTGGAGAGACGGCTCTGGCCCCGTGCACACGGGCTAAATCATGTTAGTTAGGCAAATACTGCAACATGACGGGATTAACCAGGAATGTGAGCGGAGGCACCCCAGCCAGCGGCCACTGGGCTCTACTCATCAGATTTAGTCTTGAAATTATCGACCGCATTGGTCACTTGTTGGGAATGGGTCTCTACGGGGCCGTTTGGGTAAAAGATCGTGTGCCACTGACTTGTCTGTGCTGTTTATTTCATCAAAACGTAATGCTTTTAAGTTAAGCTGAGCTACAGCTGATTATTTTAGAGTATATGGTGGCCTTAAAGTGCAAAAACAAAACATTTTAGAAGAAAGATAAAGCATTAGAAATCCGAAAACCTTATTCATTAAATGTTCCTGAATATTGTAATTTCAGTGTCATCTTTTGGCTGGGTGGGTGGTGATGACGAAGTGGAGGGCGGGGGGGGATATGTTCATGTTGCAAATTGTATGTTTTGTGTGTTGTTTAAGGTAAATAAAAAATTGGAAATCATAAAAAAAAAATAAATATCAGAAAATCATTTTGAAAAGTGAAAGAAAAAAAACTCAAACAAATGGAAACCACTTTGGAAGATAAACATTACACAGAGCAACGCAGCAAACAAAAAATAGTAATCTAAATTAAAAAAAAAAAAAAAAAGTTACACACAAAAATAAAATAAAAAGAAGTACACAGCGGAAGTACACAGCGGAAGTACACAGCGGCCTGTCTTTTCCTGTCTATCTGCTGTCACTCTGAAATAAAGGGAAAAAGCCCCCCCCCCAAAAAAAGAAAAAAAAAGAAATTACCAACAAAAAACTACTCGATTGATAACGGCGTCACCGGCCTACCCCCAGGCCCCTCCCGGCCCCCCTAGGCCCCTGGACTCTCTTCTTCCCTCCTACTTTGCAATACTGTTATATAATCCCTAAAAGGACACTGGCATTCTGTGCAATACTTAATATTTAACCATTTCATGTCATTACTGTGCAATATTTATTAATTATTTAGTACTTAACTATTTCATTTCATTACAGTGCAAAATGTATTTGTTATTAATACTTAACTACTTTTTGCATATTGTGTACACACAGCTAATTTATATTTGCATATAAATGCTCTCAGAACTGTGCACCAGGTCCCCCCCCCCTCTTTTTTGTCTGCACTATTTATACTTTATCTATTTCTATTTTATATTTCTATATTTCGTGTCGACCCTGTTGCACAGGCACTGCACTTGTGTATAATGACAAAGGCCTTCTATTCATTCTATTCTGTTCCTGTGTGTTGCCAGTGTGCACATCGGTTTGAATTATGTTTTTTATATATTTTATTGGCTCTCAGATCTCATCCCACTGCCAGGCTAGCAACTGTAATAAAAGGCTAAAGCGACAACAGTTTATGGAAAGCTCAAGTGGAATTATGGGCAGATGTTGTGCCTGATTGAAGTGATATTGATACGCGTTGCTTCCTGTTTTAGCAGCGACTGTATTGCGTGTTGCCTGTAACACCGTGTCTGTGTTTTTCATATTTACGTAGATTTATAGTGTGCTCTTCCTATGTAAAATATGCGGCTCTGGTAGATGTTTGCGATTGGTCCCCGGGTTGATTGAACTAGTGGTAACCATGACACAGGTTATGCTGGACCGCGGTTGCTAGGGTAAGTGAAGCCGGATAACTGAATTACATCCAGGGCACGTTGATCTGGATTTGTGGTACAGGCCTCAGGAGACTCATGTGACAACATTTCACAAAACAAAGTCCCAAAACTGAAGAATCGTGTTAAAAAGACATGTTTCCAAAAAGTCCGAGCCAAAAAAAACATCAAAATACCAACCAATGAGCGGTCAACAACCACACGCTATCTTAAGTATGGGTGGTATGAATGTCAAAAACATTACAGAGCAGACAAATAGGAGGAGAAAATGACCAAGCGGTGCTCCAAACCGCGGCGCTGAGGTTAATGTCGTCACCCTGGGCTTCTTTCAGGCCTGCACAGCGCTGATCTCTCACCAGAGGAGTTAAATGAAAGGGAACACTTTCTCTAACATTTGTGCAGTTTTATATTGACAAGACTGTTCCACACAGAGAAAAAAATGCTCTCGATTGATTTAACCACAATAACAATAATGGTTTAGTTTTAAGATACCTTTAACACTGCATCAGCTTTCTATAAGATTCACTGCTATCTTTTGACCTGTTTTTGTTGTTTTGTCTGATGGCGGGTCTGGAAGGATGCATGATGACCGGGTGGAGGAGACTCAGAGTGGGGGAGGGTTCCGTCTCAGAAGCAGTTTTCGCCCGAATAGTTTCCAGACCCCCGGACGTTACCTAGAGGAGACATGAGATGTGCAACAGGAAGGGAAGAGTGGGAAGATGGATGAAGGAGAGGGAAAGGGAGGGTGGGTCACGCAATCAGAGACACGAGCCTGGGGCTCCCCAGCACTGGAGATGTAGGTTTGTCTGGTGGTTAGAGGTGTGGTTTAGGCGTGGCCCCCGCTCCCGAACCTTAGTTAACAAATTAACTCCATTTGTTTTCATTTTAATCCTCTTGAAGAAGTACGACTTGCCGGCATTTCACAAGGCAAAAGCAAAGATTTGAGAAAAGCCTGAAAAAAATACCAAAAGTTGTGATCCTTTGGAGGGGCCCCTAACTCCATGTTGGGAACCCTTGATTTATAGGGGATGTACCCGATGCTTTGTCCCGGCTCCTGGCGTCAGATACCAACACGCTCCCGGGCACGTAGGGCGTACCCTAACTTGGCCCGGTCAAACCGTGCCCGAGCATGTTTGTGGTCCGGTCCCCAAAGTCCGGTTCTTTTGACTGGCGCCATCGCTCGTTCAGTCGGAACGCTCGGCGATCGGTTCGACGATTTACAGGAAATCATTCCCACCACGGGCAATAAAACCCATTACCACGTCATCACTGGGTGCTATAAGACTCTGAGACACCACAACGCTGCACTAATGGAACCTGCACAAGAGCTTTATCTACATATTTATCATACTATTTAAGCAGTTGCACATTTTTGGATTCCCAACTGGTATATATTCAAATATTAGTTCTGGTATTTTATTTCATGCTTGCGCACGGTTCAAAGCGACAGGGCCAAGTGGGACTACACTACAACGTGCACTCATGCCTCTATATTGCACTCTATATTGCATTCATGCTTCTATATTGCACTCTATATTGCACTCATGCCTCTATATTGATTCTGTTTATAGTAGGTATGTATATATTAGTGTGTATATTTTGTTTTGGTTGTTTTGTGTGTGTAAGCACAATGTGAGTAACTATGCTCCAAAGAGAAATTCCTCGTATGTGTCCTCATACCTGGCAAATAAAGCTGATTCTGATTCTGATGGCTGGAACGGGCTATAAAAACAAAGATCAGAGAAACTCAAGTTACAACCCACACAGAGGGAGTGTGACTTAACCCTCATGTTGTCTTTGGGTCAAATTTGACCCGTTTTTCAAAGTTTTTTTTATATCCAAAATAAAAAAGTCAAAAGCAGTGTGAAAAATGTTGGTCAAAAACGTCAAAAACACCAGAAGAAAGCGTCAAAATCATTGGAAAAAGTGACAAAATGTAGGGTAGTAAAAAAGTGTCTAAAAAGACGAAAATAGCACCATAAACGTTGCCAAAACGTCAAATAAAAGGGACAAAGACATTGAAAAAAAATGTCAAAAACCCAAAATCTTTGTAAAGAGCAACAAAAACGTTGAGATGAGGGGAAAAAAACGTTTTTCATGGCCAAAGGGAAGACAACACAAGGGTTAATTGTCTGCTCGGGACGCCTTTTAATTCGTGATATCTTTACACAGCAAAGAGTTGTTTATTGATATATTAATGTTCTGAAAATCGAGGGCAGAACCTTTAAAGCAAAGAGGGCAAAGGGCAGAGAACGATGGGCTGTCTGATCAACATTCAAACGGAACTGAGCATCATCATCATCATCATCATCATCATCATCATCATCTGTGCATATTCTAATTATTTCTCCCAGGGAATAGGTGATTTAACCCCAGAAATCTACTGTACACTCACCACCAAAGCATTTGCCCCTGCTATGGATTTGTAACGCTTCATAACAAAGTGAAGGAGAGATTAATAATGGACCTTGGCCTGCTTTTGCCTGCGCCTCTTCGCAGCCACTTTGAGTTTATTGTCAAGTGCACCATGAGCTGCCTTTGGATGATCACAAATAAACTCCGAGATTACTATGAGGCGTTTGTGGATCATCAACCGGCCCATTTTAATTCTTTTTTCTTCCCTCCCGCTCATAATGATCAAAGTCGGCTTCAACGCTTCTCCTTGGGAAGTTCTAGTTCTTGCGGTCTGCCGTGGTTTTGTTTCCAGAGGCAGAGCGGGAGCCCGGGGGGGGGGGGCTCGGCCGTCCATATGGAAGACATATGCACCCGCTTATTTGCTCGTGTAGAGACAGACGGCCTTCTCTGCCTGTACTCCATGATGTAATTAGTAGCTCCTCTTGTCAAGAATGAGGTTACTGTTTATCTACGTCGAACGCCCGTCCATTAAATCATTATTAGCTGGCTAAATGCTGCAGGAGGAGTCCGCTGCCTGCGTGGCTGGTTCACTGAGTTATGGCCAAATATCGTCTGGGGTCTTGACTGTCCTATAATTGATGGCTCTGGTTAGGCTTTGGCCCGATCCATAAAGAGCAGTTTCTGCACTGTGGGTAATGCAGGCCTGGAAACATGAGGAAATATGAGATAGAGGAGGCAGTGAGTCACAGGAGGACACAGAAAAGTCCTCACATGAAAGCCAGAACAGACATTCCATCGATCCGTGTAATGTAATGTTGCCTGTGTCCACCCTGAACACACCGCGTAGTATTACTTTTCAGGAGATTAATAAGAGAAAAAACTCCCAAGGCCGTTTTCTTTATAGTAGCATTTTTATTGTTGTGCAGCACTCATCATTTATTAGAAAAACCATTAACCCTTTTGAACCCTTTCTTTTACACAGGTTCACGACATAGTCGCTTTAACTAGATTTTCAGATTCAAAATTCGAATCCATTTTCACAAAATCAAACCCTATTATCGTTAGTGGCCCATAGAAGGTAAAGGTACTTTATTGTCACATACACATACAAGTAGCAACATTTAACCCTCATGTTGCCCTCGGGTCTAATTTGACCTGTTTTTTTTTCATCACAAAAATGGGCCTTTGAAATAAGCTGAAAATGTCATCATTAGAAATATCAAATACCTTTTGGAAAAAACATCCACAATATTGAAAAAGTGACAAAAATGTCAGAAAAAGCGATACTTTTTTTTTTCACGGTTGATTGGTTGACAACACAAGGGTTAACCCATGCCATAAGGGAGCAGTGGGCAGCCATTTCCAGCGCCTGGGGCCCGACTCCCAACCAGCCAAGGCCCTGGCTCAGATCTAGAGTTGGTCTAGGGCACTGACCGGAGAACCTGGTACATGTTTTTTGATGGTGGGGGAAACCGGAAATGAAGGGCCCGGAATGACCTGGATTTGAACCCAGAGCCTTCATAATTCGTCTGCATGCAAGTAATCCATTGTTACTGCAAAAAAATAAATAAATAAATGGCTACGTTAATGTATCCAGATCCATGGTTAGCATTGCGTTTAGCCACTCCCTTGCCTGCTTTATCGTCTATTTTAAAATAAATGGGAGCATAATTAACTAAATGAACATAATGCTGTATTGAAGAAGACTAAGTAGTGATTGAGGCCATACACTTATGGAAATGTTTGTTGAGGTAATAAATCAAGTAAGAAGCAGGGGCATATTTCTTTGGACTCCTATAGAAACGGACTCATTTTTGCAACCGTCGGAGTCTCCTCCAGGTGGAAATTAGAATGCAGGGTCAGGGCAGATCCAAAAGGTAGCCATCTTTGCTGTGCCCTGTGTGGAAAATCTACAATGTGCATTATGAAATTAGATTAGCGTTTTAATGTCATTTTGGAAAAAGGCCTTGGTACTGACTGACGTCTTTATTAAAACAATATTTGTTTGGCTGTGCCAAAGTTGCTGCTGAATACACCTTTTCCCAGCAGCGGCAATGCAACTTTCATAACAATATGCCTGTAAGATGCCATGCTGTGCCATGAACTGCTACAAATTACTATTTTTTTAGTCCCTGTTCCATTATCTTTTACTGTGACTGTTGTTGCCACTATTCATCACCCCCCAACCCAACCGGCCCGTCAGACTCCCCCTACCAAGAGCCTGGGTCTGTCCCAGGTTTCCTCACCACTGTCGCACTGTTGCTTGCTCTGGAGGGAACTACTAGAACTGTTGGGTCCTTGTAAATTCTGGAGTGTAGTCTAGACCTACTCTATCTGTAAATTATAGAGCAGTCTAGACCTGCTCTATCTGTAAATTATAGAGCGGTCTAGACCCGCTCTATCTGTAAATTATAGAGCGGTCTAGACCCGCTCTATCTGTAAATTATAGAGCGGTCTAGACCTGCTCTATCTGTAAATTATAGAGTGGTCTAGACCTGCTCTATCTGAGCACAAGTCTACAGGATTTAGCCTGATGAGCGACCTTATGCACGTTGAGCAGCTCAACCAATGGCACACTAGTGTGCATGAAAGTGTTATGGAAATGTTATGTATGTATGTAATGTTATATCCAGAATGGAAATACTGTAGCTCATCCTCTGGGGAGCGTGTATGTGTTTAGAAAATGCCGGTTGGGTTTTTGAATAGGTCATACAATTTGGGAATTTGTTAAGTACAAGTTTTGGGGAGATGGTGGTGCTATAGAGGGAAAGCCAGGATGCCAGTGCACATGAGGAACCCTCTGGGAACCATGAACCATTAGTGTCTGATGCTAAGTTAATGACAATCTAGGTCGCTGGATGGATCCCCGTCTGTTGGTCCTATCAAATATAGTTACAGCAGACAATTCATCATGGTCGTTTCCCTGAGAAATGTTTGCTTCTAGGAGGGATCGGTGCTGACAAGCAGACAGCTGTGAGTGATGACAAGCGGTGCATCTCAACGTCTGTCATAAATGTGGAATGTTAAGACGTCCCCTCGCTGTTTGATGCCCTCCGCTCTTGGCAGACCTGCAGAGACTCACGGGGAAAGGCCTGTCTTTTGCAACTGTGTGTATGTGTGTGTTTGTGTCTGTGTAGTCCCACTTTGCCAGGAAGTCTGGTTCTGTGGGCAACATGCAGTGATGCATGCCGGGAGCCTGAGGCATGGAGATATTAATTAGCTCAGAGGAAACAATAGATGACTATGGCTAACAGAGAGCAGAGCACAATGGAGACTTTTAAACCGGGTCATTTTCATTTTGAACTAAATGAAATACTTGACATGCGTGGCATGGTTTAACCCTACATCTGTTTAAATCGAAAATGTAAAGCATAAAAGCTAGAGCCAGGGCTGTAGTCAAGACCACCTTAGTTGAGTCCAAGATCAGGACTTGTCGAGTCCAAGTCAAGACCGAGTCAAAAAAGGTCAAAGTCCGAGTCAAGGCCAAGTCCAAAAACGTCTGAGTCCGAGTCAAGGCCGAGTCCAAAAAGGTCAGAGTCCGAGTCAAGGCCGAGTCCAAAAAGGTCAGAGTCCGAGTCAAGGCCGAGTCCAAAAAGGTCAGAGTCCGAGTCAAGGCCGAGTCCAAAAAGGTCAGAGTCCGAGTCAAGACCGAGTCCAAAAAGGTCAGAGAGTCAAGGCCGAGTCCAAAAAGGTCAGAGTCCGAGTCAAGGCCGAGTCCAAAAAGGTCAGAGTCCGAGTCAAGGCCGAGTCCAAAAAGGTCATAATCCGAGTCAAGACCGAGTCCAAAAAGGTCAGAGTCCGAGTCAAGACCGAGTCCAAAAAGGTCAGAGTCCGAGTCAAGGCCGAGTCCAAAAAGGTTTGAGTCCGAGTCAAGGCCGAGTCCAAAAAGGTCTGAGTCCGAGTCAAGGCCGAGTCCAAAAAGGTCAGAGTCCGAGTCAAGACCGAGTCCAAAAAGGTTTGAGTCCGAGTCAAGACCGAGTCCAAAAAGGTTTGAGTCCAAGTCAAGACCGAGTCCAGGACAGAAAAAAGGTCTTATGCATGACAGTATCAAGACAATCATTTTGGGTTTCACTTTCCCTTATATAATAATATTATTATCAACATACTAAAGACACCTGGGGCCTATTGCACGAAACCAGGATAAGGGATTAAGCCGGGATATTCAAGTTATCCTGGATGAATTTAGCTTTGACTTGGTTGCACGAAACCAGGTTGAATTAAACCCGGCCAAGTAACCATGGAGATTTATTCTTTGCGGCTAGCCTGGTCCAGAGCAGGCTAACAGCCAGGCTAAGATTAATCCTGGAGTCTCATGTGTTAAATCAGCTGCCGCTCTGATCCGAACTAAACGGCTGGTAAATGATATTAATGGCAGACTGGTCAGAGACCAATACATTCATGATTTCATTTTCTTGTTGCTTGTCCTTCTCTAATAAAGGACAGTTTGTGCTACTCCGTAATATGTAGGCTGTTTTTTTAGTATAACTTAATTTGTTTTCATAACCTTCTCATAAGTCTCACATCCCTGGACCAATAGCGTGGCCTATATACGTATATAGTGGAGTTTACATTCAGCACACAGGGAACACCACAATGCTTCTTAATATATTTATTTTGGCTAGAGCCTTCTTTTTTTCTTTTGCAGCAGAAAGCTATGCCATCTGTATTTTGGGTCATTACATTGTACGTTCGTAATGATGTCATCATGTTACGTTGACGTCCAGTGCAAAACCCCATGTGTCTGCAAAGCCAGACCCACATCAAGACGTCGGGTCACCAATGGCAGGGCTCAATCCAAGGGGCGGGATAAATGCTTGCCTTTCAAATTCCCTCTGTACGCAATGGGATGACGCTACAACCAATCAGAGCAACGCTGGTTGATACATTCAACTTTAACCTCCGAACACATCTTCCTTTTTTAAGAATGACTTCAGAGGCCAAAGCTGATAGGAAAGACAATGGTCTTTGTTGTCAAGTAGCAGGGAATCCACGGGGGGACCGTCGTTATGTTAAGCCCGCCCACCGACTCTACACACGATGTGATTGGCCTGACTAGAGTTTGGTTTTTCCAGCTCACAAGGCAACGGAGAGTTGCTAGACAACAAATTACATTTGCTGCCTTCAGGGTGCGTCTAGATTTCTAGGCTACCATGTGACACCATTCTATAGCAGATTAAACTATCAAAATACCTTTAAATTCTGCTCATAAAAAAAAGCATATGTCAAAAAATTCAAGAAAAATGTAGTTCTTTCTTTTATGGTTCTACATTTAGAAATATCTTTGCATTACTGTCTTTTGAGTTTATTTGGTCAGATCTGATAAAAACACGTCTTTACCCTTGTGTTGTCTTTCTGTTGACCAGGCAACTTTTTGTCTTTCTCGGTCAAAATTTGAAATTAACTTTTTTTTTTTTTGCAATGTTTCGGGCCTCTTTGTCGACACGTCGTTGTCATTTTGTCCGTTTTTTTGTCACTTTCCCCCCATTTTTGGCGTTTTGTTCTGCGCTGTTTTTTTGAAGCTTTTTCCCCGACATTTCTGTGACTTTTAACATTCATTAATCATTTAGTTTTCCTCACATCATATAACATTGACTAAAACCCCCAAATTTCAAAGAGAGCAGTAATTTGATGATTTATTTTGCTTGTCAAGTGCGGTCATCCAGGTTACTTAAAACATTTGGTTGAAAGAAACCCAAATTTCTGACATAGAATTTCTTTTTTTAACCCTCATGTCGTCCTTGGGTCAAATTGACCCGTCGTTTTGTTATTTTTTTGTCACAAAAAATGGACGGTCGAAATAAGCACTGAAAATGTCAACATTAAAAATATCAAAAAAACTTTGGGGGAACAACCCACCGAAAACATCAAAAAAAAGCACCCACAGCATTGAAAAAGTGACAAAAATGTCAAAAAATAAGATAATAATGTTGAAAAATAAGTGACCATGGTTGACGGGAAGACAACACAAGGGTTAAATGGGTCAAATTTGACATAAGGACAACATGAGGATTAAATACATGTTACATGACACAACTTCAGTGTATTGGTGTATAGTGTATTGATTTATTGACTTTCATAACCTTTTAGATTAGTCTTTAAGGATATAAGATTTGAAGACATTCCAAGAAATGACATCACAATAAGCAAATAGACCAATGTAGGTACTAGGAGACCATTTCGATTTGCAGAGTTCAAAGGGTTAAACAGCAGGGAACATACTCGAGCCCCTGTCTTTTTTATGGTTCTGCAATATGAAAAATGTCCTATTACATTGACGATGGAAGATGAAACAGGAGATGTCGCTCTGTGAAGAGCTCGCTGAACAAATGAAGGGACCTGTTTTTAAAAGGGCAGGAGGACCACGATGCGTCTTCATCAATAAAAAAAAATTATTATTACATCAGGTTTCCCACCAGGCTGTAAACATGCATTGAAATTCAAAAACATCGTCGTGTTTTCATCCGCTGCTGGATTTGGATTGATCTTTATTTTGTCCCATTAATATTTCATTTCTGCTTTGAAATGAGGACGCCATTATAGTAAATAATTACTGAATGAGATTGATTTTTAATAAGCGATGTTTTCTACGCAGAGATAAGAAACACGGCTGATTGGAACACGTGTTCCCAATTATTTGGGACTGTATTAAACATGGTTATCAATTAATAATTTATGAAAGTTATTCTCCTTTTGAGGGGAGAGAAGATAAATATTCTCTTAGTTTCGGTTACTCTGGAGCTCATCTAATAAATAAAAAAAATATATTATTATTATTATTATTAATATTATTATTATTGTTATGGGGACAGTGTGCATTTGCTTTTCAAGAACTCCATGAAAAGCAAAAACAACATCCTTATAATAAAATATCCCATACATGAGAATATTATTACAACAAAAATGTAAAAACCTCTTAGGGGTTATGGCAACTTTTAGTAATTGATTAATTATTGATCGACTGTAAACCATAAATAATAATTTGGCTGTAAATGTCACGTTCTGGGCTGAGGGTCTTCCAAATTAAAGGATAAGTTCCCTTTTTTTTCTTTCAAAAATGTCTGAAAACACAACCATATGCATATTAACCATCCATAACAGCTCCCTGTCAGCAAAACTCTAATTTATATCCAGATACATAATAGTTGGGTCTATAACCTCAATTCCGTCACAATTATCTGGCTAAGATCTTTAGATGACTCACTTGACTTCTATGGACCCTTTCATAAAAAATAAAATAAAAATGAAGCCCCCATGTCCAGGAATTCTAGACCAGGGGTGTCAAACTCCGTTCATGGGCCCCATCCCCCTAATTAGATTTTAAATGGGCCAGACCAGTAAACCACTCCGGAAAGATCAGAACCTTTATCTCAGAGTCACAGAGCGTTCTAAGGCCATTGTAGGGGTAAAAAAATTATGTTATGGACCCGGGAGAGAGGGGCAATTTACTGAGAAAAACCTCAACATTTCTAAGATTAAAGTCGTAAATTTACGCAAAGAGAACTTAGATATTCTCTGGAATTAAAGGGGTACATTTGAAATTGGAACGAATTGCTTCTCTGCTTATTTCCCACTTTGCAAAGTCCTCCAGTGGGCCGGATCGGACCCTTTGGCAGGCCCACGGTCCAAATGTTTGACATCCCTATTCTAGACCTCTACATACTTTTAACCTGTCATGTCCTCTTTGGCATTTGATCATAACTACTACTATTTCCCCATGCACTATTGCAACAATATTGTGTGGCTGGAGCATATGTCTGAGTAACTAGAGGTGTTAAGTTCTTGTATCATTGTACATGTTAAATGCTAAAAAAATGAAAAATATGGAACAAAAAGCTACTTTTGTAAGCATATTAGCCAGTCTAGTGAATTCAAGTAATGAAACTAATGGAGGTCATGACACCTCTTTCACACAAACTGAAGATATTTTATGATTCAGACATCTGTAATATGTCTCCCACTTTTTGTGTTTTTTAATCACCATCATTGGCGTGTCCACTAAAAACCTCAAAAGGTGGCAGCAGGCTGCAGGCGGAAGCAAACAGGGCTGACGCTCTGCCGTGACGAGGTGGGAGCTGTTCTCATGAGGTGGTGTAACGAGCCGCCGCTGCCGCAGCGGGCTAAGCTGCCATTTCCTCCCATTAAAAAAACCGAAACCCCGGGTTGGCCCCGGCCGCCATAACGAGGCAGCTGTGTCCACGAGGGTCAGAGACTGACGCAGACTTTGATAGCGTGTCTCCAGCTAATTGCGAGAGCGCTCATTATGTCTGATAAAGAAGAACATAAATCACAAGGAGAGGCTTGACCCACGGCTGGCCCCCGGACGTTTGGCGGAGGGAAACTCTCTGGGGCCCGGCTCAGAACGGCTAAGATCTCATTACGTCTTTATCTTGACAAAGAGCCAGCAGCATCTTTGATACTGCCGGGGAGACCTGCTTTCATACACACTGCCTCTGTTCTTTGTGGCCGGATAAAAGCAACCCGAGACTGACACCAAATCTGGTGTTGAGTCTCTGATGCTGGTGGCTGGGAGTCCCTCCTACCTCTGTGAAAAGATCCATGATCATTCTAAAAGAAGGGCTGTAATCCAGACCGACTCCTGCTACACACTCTCTCTGTCTCACTCTAATCAGCAGTATTTCATGTAGATGTGCTTCCATTGATTCTTAAAGGTCCCATGGCATGGGCATTTTCCTTTATGAGGTTTTTTAACACTAATATGCGTTCCCCCAGCCTGCCTATGGTCCCCCAGTGGCTAGAAATGGTGATAGGTGTAAACCGAGCCCTGGGTATCCTGCTCTGAAAATGAAAGCTCAGCTGGGCTGATCTGGATAATTGCCCCTTATGAGGTCATAAGGGGCAAGGTTACCTCCCCTTTCTCCCCCTATATAAAAGAGACTTCAGATACAGTATTAGGGGACCACTAAGGTCTATATAAAAGAGACTTCCAATACAGTATTAGGGGACCACTAAGGTCTATATAAAAGAGACTTCAGATACAGTATTAGGGGACCACTATGTCTATATAAAAGATACTTTAGATACAGTATTAGGGGACCACTATGGTCTGTATAAAATAGACTTCAGATACAGTATTAGGGACCACTAAGGCCTATATAAAAGAGACTTCAGATACAGTATTAGGAGACTAGAAGACTTTGAACAGACTATGAAAAGACTTAAGTCTGACACCATCTGACATCTTGAGACAATCATCTCACATCTAACGTTAAAGAATGTCATAACATGTAAAGACTGGGGATCTTGCAGGGTCACACTTTGCAAAACTACAACCATATTCACTAGTGTTTCCGGAGAACTTACTGTACCGGAGAACTAGGATGGAAAACGTTCCTGTGGGTATTAGAGGGTAGGAATATACAACCCATATCATTGTATGATTTGGAAGACTGGTAGTTTGTTTGTGATAAGTCAGTGTGAACATAGTCTAGATCCACGATCTTCCACTTCCGGAATGATCAGGTGCTGCCGGAAATTCCGCCAGATGTCCGTTACCTTCTGCTGGAAATCTAACTTCGGTGGATTTATAAGGAATCATACTTATTTTAGTCTATATCAACAACGTTTCATTTCCAGAATTGTTAATGAGCCACCGGAAATTGGCATTCTAAACTTCGGTGAACTTCTTCTATGGTTACCTGGTCCTCAGATCTCTCGCAGGGTAAATCCAGACAGCTAGCTAGACTATCTGTTCAATCTGAGGACTATGGATACCTGGTCCTCAGATCTCTGCAGGGTAAATCCAGACAGCTAGCTAGACTATCTGTCCAATCTGAGGACTATGGATACCTGGTCCCCAGATCTCTGCAGGGTAAATCCAGACAGCTAGCTAGACTATCTGTCCAATCTGAAGACTATGGTTACCTGGTCCTCAGATCTCTGCAGGGTAAATCCAGACACCTAGCTAGACTATCTGTCCAATCTGAGGACTATGGTTACCTGGTCCTCAGATCTCTGCAGGGTAAATCCAGACAGCTAGCTAGACTATCTGTCCAATCTGAGTTGAACGTCCACATGTTCCACCAAAACAAGTTCCTTCAAGGCTCCCATGCCGATTGTGACTGGTTTAAAGAAATGCCAATAAACCAGAGCACGATTTTCTCCCATCCCGGAACGCTGTGTGGACTAGCAAAGTGAGACTAGTGTTAACAGAAATTGGACCAGAGTGAAAGGCCAACTAACATCAAGTCACTGTGTGAGTACATAGCATATTGCAGAGTGACATGTCAACTTCCTACATATTTGCAGAGCAAAATACAGGGCTATGGGACGGGTCACATCTGGGTTGTTATCATGTTTGAATCAGGGTGGCAAATGATAAATACATGGCACTCCTTATCCCAACACACCCCACTGCTTTCTGCAAATAAACCTACAGACTGGATTGCAAAATAGACAACCAAACAGTGGCGGACAGTTTTTCAGCACCACTTCCTCCAACACACATGTCACCTTTCAGCAACTTCTCTCTTGTGTCTTTGGTGTGTGCATGGGAATACGGAGATTTCGGGATATAAACGGTAAAAATTGATTTTATTTGCTATACACCAAGGCCTTCCACATGGTTGTCTTTTTCACCAGTAAGTTGGACAAGTAATCTTGAACTGTGGCAGCTGCATCAGAGTGAGATCCTTTACAGCAGCACATGTTGGACTAAGGAAATCCAAGTGGCTCAGAGATTTCTTTCAGTAATCCACTGTTTCTGGGGGTACTGTAATAAAATCTCCAGTCTTGGGGCTGTCGTTTGAGACTGTAAATATTTTTTTTTCCTACCACATCAAATGGTTATTTGAAAGGAAACTAAATCTAGTCATGAAATCCAAACCACTGAAGTAACTATGAATACTCTTCCTAATGTTGAAGGTACAGGTACTTTACCATTAGTCTCGCATTGCCAGACCGTCCTTCACAGCGCCGTGGAGGAGGGTCTGGCTAGTCCAACTAGCGTTCTGGGATGGGAGAAAAATGTGCTCTGGTTTATTGTCATTTCTTCAAACCAATGACAGCCGTCATGGCCGGACAGAGCCATGGTGCCGCTCCAAAATAGACTCGGGATGCAACTTGTTTTGGTGGAACATGTACGTTTAAAAAAAGTTTAAGTTGTGTGACAGAAACCTCCGATTGGACAGATAGTCTAGCTAGCTGTCTGGATTTACCCTGCAGAGATCTGGGGACCAGGTAACCATAGTCCTCAGATTGGACAGATAGTCTAGCTAGCTGTCTGGATTTACCCTGCAGAGGTCTGAGGACCAGGTAACCATAGTCCTCAGATTGGACAGATAGTCTAGCTAGCTGTCTGGATTTACCCTGCAGAGATCTGAGGACCAGGTAACCATAGTCCTCAGATTGGACAGATAGTCTAGCTAGCTGTCTGGATTTAACCTGCAGAGATCTGAGGACCAGGTAACCATAGTCCTCAGAAATCCACCGGAGGTTAGGACGCCAACACAGAGAAAGAGGAAGATGAGGGTCATCTGTCTGAGATCTCGGTGGGACATTTTTCCCAACGTTATGCACATGTGGGCTGTACTAAGTACTGTGCATGCTAATATTACATCAATGGTTTAAAAACCGGAAAAAAAGGTAAATACTTTTATTAATTCTTTTCTATATTCTTAATTTTCTTTATTGCAAGAAAGAGCACAAAACATTAAGCGACCTACAAAAACCAGAAATATTAACTGAGCAACAAAAACGTAATAAAACCCAAATATTGCGTCTGTGCGTGCGATTACTGCAGAAACCAGTTTGAATTGGAATTTGAATGCTGACTATCTACTGTAATGGAATATTTTTTCACTCAGGTACAGTACAGAGTTCTTTCTCCTTTCAGATCTTTTGTTTTTCTCCATGTAAAGGTTGAGGTTGTCAGATGGCGAGGGAGAGGGAGGGTCTGCGTTCGGCGAGGGGGAAGTATTGGTTTGAGGAAATTGTTGACCTTTGGCCTTGGCTACATGCTTCCTAAATGCCAGAGGGTTGACAGCACCCAAAACCGTTTCCAACTTCCTTTCAAACACACCTCGGCTCTCCTCCAGAGGAGCAGGCCTGTGCATTACACCAAGACTTTGACACATGCTGTTATTCTAACACATGGCTAATTTTCTCCCTGACACTTTGGAAGCCAAGACAAATATTCACTTTCACTCTGCTGTGTGAGTTTGGATTGCAAGACTTGAGGCTTTGACAGCACAGTATGGAAACGGCAGAGTGTGCCGGACTGCCGACACTCAAATTGTTTTGGACATTGAGTACGCTTTCGTTTGACATGAGCGACGTGGACGTGTCCGTGTCTTTGGACAGCATGATTCAGAGTAAGCACAGGCTATAAACATTTCCAGAGACATTCCAGCACTGTGAGAATCAAGGCGTAGCAACATCTGTACGCCCCCACACCCCTCCTGATTCAACTTTTGACCACCAGACCGAGCCAAATTTATTCCTAGTTAAATAATGTGCACTGAAATTTAGCCGCTCATCAAAATGCATCGCAATGGGCTTATTTACTGTGTGTGATTTAAGAATATACACGAAGGCAGAGGGTCGTGGGAACCTGAGCAATTTCATAAACATCATTTTTTCCCTTCAATTAACTAAAGTATTCCCTCCTCAAATATAAGAGAGACTCGAGTCTGTGGTCCACCCATCTCAATCCCATTTTGAAGAACAGCCACACATCCGAGTCGTACCAGGTTATCAGAAAGAACATTTTATTCAGACAGTCGTTTGACACGCAGAAACCACCCCTCCTGACAGCTCTTCAACATTTTCTTTCTATATTTTCCTGACAGCTGCAGTCAGTTGCGATGGTCCACTCTAACTGTGCTAAGTGTTGTGCTGCCACAGTCTCTTCTTTGCGTACGCTAAAGGTGCAAAAGTTGGAAGTTTTCAAACTCTTCAAATGACAGCTAATATTGTGGACTCACTATCAAAAGATCCGTCAGATGATTTCCAAATTAAGTTGTCCACAAATCCCATTAATAGACCAAAATTACCCATGAATTGATGCTGTGATGCTCCATTGAAATTTCAAAAACACCCTGTTGCACGTTTTGATATTAACGAACGTCCGTTACATTCAAGCCAAATGAGTTGATGAGCTAATTAAACAAAGACTATCAGCTCCACACAACTCTCTCTGTATCTCCAGAGTGAGCCCACGCATGACACGCCAATTCGTACGCCGTTATCGGTGTGTTATCACGATGCATGCTTGCTTTCTAGCGTGTATATCAATGCCATTGGGCCTCCATTGACTTACATGACCTTGCGTGTGAATTCACGCCGTAGCGAGTAGTATGAATGGGCGAAAATCCGCGTAGGGAAGTTGGTCGGGGGTGAACTTTCACCCAGGAGCCCGGGGATCGTGTCTTGGTTTCCTAAACTCAACCATCGCTTTCTTCTTTTACAAAACACAACCCTGTTATTCTCCGTTCATAGACATAGATAGCGGATAGCTCAAAATGCGTACAGAAAACATGCCGCTTGGCTTAAGGAAATGTAAATGTGTATCTTTACACAAAGTCATTATATCACGTTGGTGTTTCTTAGTATGGCTGTGTTCAGAAAATGGTCCGTCCTGCGACAGAACCTTGAGCAAAGACAATAACCTCTTCTGAAAAGTCCATGTTATCCCTCATGTTGTCCTCGGGTCAAATTGACCCGTTGTCCTATATCAATGTTCTTTATAACCACCCAAAATAACACGATTGATTCCACACAACGCTCTTTGGCAAGTACAAATCTCTACTTTCACGGGCGGGACAGAAACTACGCACTATAGCTTTAAATTTACATCTGACTATTTGGACTCCAACCCCCATTTAGCCCATTTAGGGGCCTTGGGCATCCACCAGAGCATCAAGTCTCGAGGTATTTGTTTCCTTTTCCCCTGTGGATTGTAGTTCAGGACTTTTCTTGCGCTGTTATTTGTGTGAGTGACCATTCCATTTCCACGTTGTTCTTTTGAGTGTGGTAGCTGTGTCTTCCTGGTTGTTAATCCTCCACGGTTCTTCATTTGTTGACTGGGGTGGGCCTCCATAGATTTAGGATGTTATGTAGGCATTTGTTCACGGAATTGATCAAAATCGGATTCTGAATTGTGATCGCAAGGGTTGCGATAGCCCCAAAAAAATCTTTCACCAGATTACAGACGTCTCTTTTTAGAACCCATGGCATCACATGACGGACAGGAAGATGTAACTCCCTGTGTGTAGGTGAAATGTTTCACGTCCTCTTTGGCCTCATGGTTGCATTTTCTACACAAAAACAAAAACATTTGCCATGTTCAATTTTATAGCATTCAAAAAAACTGATGATGAAAATTGAAGTGGTTTTGAAATAGTATTGAGTAAAAGTTGACATATTCCAGTCTGTGATTATCCATCAACATCCATTCCTTTAATTTTAGTCTCAATAATTCATAATTTCTGCTTTTCTAACTCAAACATTAGGTATCATTTCCTATAAATGAGGTTTATTGACCATAAATTCCAAAAATAACTGTAAAACTAAAGTTGACGAGTTAGTGTTAGGTAGTGTTAAACGTCAAAAAAGG
Source organism: Percina caprodes (assembly GCA_013375575.1). Lineage (NCBI taxonomy): Eukaryota > Metazoa > Chordata > Actinopteri > Perciformes > Percidae > Percina > Percina caprodes. The sequence continues at coordinate 406,629 of JABXJD010000123.1, read as the reverse complement.
GGACAAACATTGAAAAAAAGCGTCAAAAGTGTTGAAAAAAGGGACAAAAATATAAGAAAAAGTTTTTTAAAAATTGATAAAAAGCCTCAATTTTCAATTTTGTCAACCATGAAAAGAAAACGTTTTGGTCACTTTTTTCCCAACATTATTATGACTTTTCCCGACATTTTTGTCACTTTTTCAATGTTGTGGGTGTTTTTTGTTGTTTTTCCCCAAATGTTTTTGAAGTTTTTGAGGTTTTTTTTGTCCAAAAGCTTATTTTGACGGCCCATTTTTTGTGACCCCAAAAAAAAAAAATGAACTGAAAACGGGTCAAATTAGACCGGAGGACGACACAAGGGTTAAACACAACGTGCAGGAGTTGACGTCAGAGATATCCACAAAATAATCAATATTACAAACAAATTCATCCTAATGTAGTACAGTTACAATAACAGGATTCGGGATGAGATTTATGACTGAAGGAGAGCGAACGAGGGCCTGCCGAGGCTCCAAACCGAAGTTTCCAAAAAAGAAAATATGCAAGCGGCGGTCCATTTTTCATTGGTGATAATCGGCCGTCTCGACCTGTTCAGCCCTGGGAGTGGTGCCTTTTAATGGCACTGCATGACTAATGGGCCAGCGTTACTCATCCATCAAAGCATGCGAGCCAGTGTCTGTGGGCCACCATCCACTCCTTATCCCCAGGCGGGTTAATGGCACTGTACTTTAGCATGGGAAACAGAACCAGGTGTCACCTCACTGTAAAGCTATGCTAATTAGCCAAGCAATAAAACAACACTCAGCCTAATTAACAAAGAAAAGGCATATAAAAAGGAAGGAATGTCAAACTGCGGCTCACAAAAGGAAGGAATGTAGGCGACCAAACACCAGCTGAGGGTGTGCTGAGCATGCTCCAGTCTGTTTTTATTTGTGTGTGTGTTATAGTGTTTGTGCATGAACAGAGGTCATCCTGTCTGAGACTATTCAGCCCGTCCACATGGTCTCTGGGGTCTGTTTTCTAATTACAGCCTCTGCCATGTCGGCCAATTATTCATTTTTTTCTTCTGCAACATTGTTAATTTATTAATCTACGAGACACATTGAATCCAAAGGGTAGCATATTAAAGTTACAATACGCATTACCCAATATAGTCCCAAGACGGTTAAAAAGAAAACTGGGGAAAAAACACAGCATGGAACTTAAAATCTTCCAAACTAACCTGCCACCGAGCACCTGTCAGATAAGCCCTGATCCAGAACTTTTGTTTCCTATTGGTTTACATCATTCTACTCTCCCCGACTACCGACAACATTGTTTCTTTTGCTGCAATACAATCAACTTTGGAAAAAAAAGTTTATAGCCACATTATGGAAAATATTACATTTTGACCTGTTGATTGTGCTAGAAGTTAACTAGTCAATATCCACAATGTTCCACTCTGGGATTGCTCCGCCAGATGTTCGTTACCTTCCGCTTTCTCTGTGTTGGAATTTTAAAAGGTGGATTTCTGAGGACTATGGTTACCTGGTCCTCAGATCTCTGCAGGGTAAATCCAGACAGCTAGCTAGACTATCTATAGACAGTTTCCAAGTTACACTAGACATAATTTTTTGTTTTTAGGACGGTTGCCGCGCAACCGTGTGAAACCAGCTCACAAAGCCTGAACTCTCCTTAAGTTTCTAAATTGGTCACTTCTTTCCTTTTTCTCTTTAGTTTTTACACTTCTGTTAAAAATAAATAACCTCGTATGAACAGAATTTTGCATACCTAATTTCACATGACAAAAATGCTTCTCATTTAATTAACTGCCCACCATTAACCCTCATGTCGTCCTTGGGTCAAATTGGACCCGTTTTCAGATTATTTATCACAAAAAAATGGGGCTTTGACAATGTCAACATTAGAAATATCAAATAACTTTGGAAAAAACATGAAAGAAAAGCAGCCACAACATTGAAAAAGTGACAAAAACTGTTGGGAAAAAGCGATAACGGTGTTATAATATGGTTGACGGGAAGACAACACAAGGGTTAAATAGTGATTTCTACACAGGACACCTTTTTAAATAATAATTAAGGGACTCTTCCAGGTCTTAACGCCCAAATGAACATTTCCTCCCTCTTCATATTTAGCCTGGCTTGTCTCCATTTCATTCTTTACACTTCTACACGCATACCTTGGAGATGTGAGGTGTTTAACTCTGATTATTTAACCTGACAAGGAGAACTATTTTGTGTTAAGCTCTCCAGACACACCTGTGATCAGTTGTCATGATTGCGGAGGTTGGCCTGCAGGTGGGGCCTTTAAAGGACCTGTGTGTTTCCTGCTCTGTAAACCCCACTGCTGTGTTTTCCCTTTGAGCCTAAGGAACTACCACATGTGCAGGGTATAAGATTCACAAACTCTCTTAAAGTGGTGCGCTTAAAAGGGAAGTTTGAACACGTTACATGAAACATGTCGCTCAACCAGAAAAACTGGAGCGAAACCTTTTCACTCGGAACACCAACGCCAATTTTCATGTTGACTTTGTCCAGTGTTCTCCAGCCCCGGGGGACCTGTGGAGCTGATCCTGAATGATCTTAGTGTTTTTGTCTGTTTTATTATCGTGGAAGCAAATGAACTTAAAAAGCCCAAACAAACATTAGTCCAAATGAGGCAGTTAATTAAAAAAAAAAAAACAGCTGTAGGAAACCGAGCTGGGGGTTGCAGTGAGGTAATTGCAGCAGCACCATGGGCCTGTCAGGCTTTGTGCTCTTTCAGTAAATATTAGGATGGCTTCTTTAAGTGGGATCCCTTCATTAACAGCCCATGTATTTACACAGACCAGACCCGAGACAGCTGGGGTGTCTTCTTTTCTCTTAAAGCTACACTCCCTACTATGAAACAATCTTTCTTAACGGCTAATGTTTGTGTATTCATAGTCCTGAATGGACCCTCAAATATGGAATGCAATGGTATGGGATGCTAACGGCGGCTGAGTGCTTTGGAAAATGGCGCCATGGGAGCTACGCTTTGTGGACGCCTGCTTACCCCCCTTGGCTTTTGAGAACTCTCATTGGAATATACGGGGCTTCCCGTTACTTTGGCCGCCGCTGCCAGAGTCTCTTCCTTCCCTCAATCTGAGGTACCAAGTGCTACACGCCTAACAGCTTCCCGTCTCCACCTTTTTATTTTATTTCCTCTTGTCCTCTATTCATGCCCAGTGCCATTTGTTTTAACTCCTTTTCTCAAAGCTGTAGCTATCAACATGCTCCAAGTTTGATAAACTTTGCTTCGGAGACGGTCTCCGGGAGACCACACCGTACTCTCGCTTTTCAGCAAAGACCCGGCCTACTTTGCATCTGATTGGCTAGAACTTCTTTCATTGGTAGGTGGAAGTTCGATGATTGGTAAGGGTTAGGGAGCTTATGAGACCTTAACATGGACGTACATGAGCTGTTATCCCTCAAAAATGTCAGCTCGTGGGAAAAAGAGCGCAGGGTTTTGAATCAAACATGGACTTCTAAGTACTGATTTACTGAAGTCAAAGGTAAAGCTGTGTCTTGGTTTCGCGGAGAACAGATCGCTGGGTTGAAGGACTATAATGCAAAGCGGAACGGACATCTTTGGACGTTGGACATCTTTGCTTTGCCTGTTAAACTGCAAAAGCAACAAGGCTTCTTCACCAAGGGTTGCACATCCAGGGATGCAGCAACAGTACGCCACTTTCTGAAAGGGAGCCATTTTCTTGAGGGAGTCTAATAAAGAGTGTTTCGGGACTCTGCTGCGCTAATATGCCCAGAGAAAAAAAAAAAAAAGAGGCCAACGCTGGACGAAAGCTGTGATGTCCGCGACACAGCCCAGTTACTAATTTCTGTACGTGGGCTAACGAAAGACTTTGAGATAACCGAGGACCTGGCGGCAATGCGGCCGATTAAAGGGACGACTACAACGGGGAGTGATGTGTTCACTGAGCTAAATGCGTGTTTTGACAAAATGGGACTTAAATGCAACAAACTGGCATGTGTTACAACCGATGGTTGTCCCGATCTGACAGGAAAATATGTGGGACTTTTTGAAGCGGATGCGAGAAAGTAACTGAAGTGAACTCAGAACTGAAATTGGTATTTTTACACATGACATGCAAATTGTGACATAATGTTGCCATTATGTAGTATGTCTGCTTCACATTTTCATATTTTAAGAAAAAAAAGAGGCTAATTCTGTAGCATTGAATGCTGTTCTTTGAAAAATGGCGAATAACATGCACATTTCAAAAGGATGAAACCCACCACCTGTGCCCTCGACCCCTTTCCTTTCAGCTCTAGTCAAAGCAAACTCCTCTGCCCTAAGCCCTCTGATTACCACTGTAATAAACCACTCCCTCCAGTCTGGCAATGTTCCATCTGCCCTTAAAACTGCCATAATCAGACCACTTCTGAAAAAACCCACCCTCGATCCAGATACACTTACAAATTACAGGCCCATTTCCAATCTCTCATTCCACTCCAAAGTACTGGAAAAAGTTGTTGCTGCACACCTCCAGGACCACCTCAAGCATAACAACCTTTTTGAAAAATTCCAGTCTGGTTTCCGCTCTGCTCACAGCACTGAAACAGCCCCGGTCAGAGTCCCAAACCACCTACGAATGGCAGCTGATGCTGGCTCACCTTCCCTCCTCATGCTCCTCGATCTGTCTGCTGCTTTTGACACTGTGGATCATGGCGTACTCCTCAACCGGCTCCACCAAGCCACTGGACTCACTGACACTGCTCTGAACTGGTTTAAATCAAACCTCACTGACAGAACAGAGTACATTTCACTTGGAAGCGCAAGGTCCCGGCAACACACAGTCACCTGCGGAGTCCCCAGGGGTCAGTCCTTGGCCCCATCCTCTTCATCATTTACATCCTCCCTCGGCCACGTCATGCTGATGACTTACTATACATGAAATATGACTCACAACCCACTGCAGCAACACGATCATCGTCTTCAACACTCACCACCTGTCTGGAGGAGATAAAGGTGTGGATGAAACACAATTTTCTCCAGTTAAACAGCTCCAAAACCGAGCCAGTCATCCTCCATAAGTGGTATAACTATCTCTGGTCAGGACATTCCCCTCTCCACAACAATCACCAATCTTGGTGTAAGATTTGATCCACAACTCACCTTTGAAGCCCATATCAAAAACCTCTGCAAGATCTCCTTCTGTCATCTCAAAACTCCGTTCTACACTCACCTCAGCTGATGCCGAAAAACTGGTCCACGCCTTTGTCTCCTCCAGACTGGATTACTGTAATGCACTTCTCATCGGGATCCCTAACAAGAGTCTGCAGAAACTGCAATATGTTCAGAACAGTGCTGCAAGGATCCTGATGAGAGTGCGAAAGTACGACCACATCACACCCGTTCTCGACTCACTTCCCGTTTCTGCTAGGATTGAATACAACGTCTCAATTCTCACCCAGCAGTGCATCTATGGAAATGCCCCCCGCCCTACCTGAAAGAACTACTCATACCTCACTACAACACGATCCCTCCGCTCAAAAAACTCCAACCGCCTCTTACTCCCCAGCACTAAGCTCAGCACCATGGGTGATGGTGCATTCTGCTCTGCCGCTCCTCGGACTTGGAGTGCCCCCCCTGACCATCTGAGGGCACCACAGACTATTGAGACTTTAAAAAGGACTAAAAACATTTCTTTTAGCAGAACTTATGAGTTTTAACCTTGCACAAAAATGTTGTCTCACTATTTATAGATATTTTACACTGATGTTTTTTACCTTGCTTTTAGATCTTACCTGTAGCACTTTGACATTTGTTTAAATGTAAAGTACATTACAATATTAGGACTTTTTATCTTGAAATATTAGGACTTTCTATCTTGAAATATTAGGACTTCTTAATCTTAAAATATTAGGACTTCTTAATCTTAAAATATTAGGATTTTTTTTAATCTGGGAATATTAGGACTTTCTATCTTGAAATATTAGGACTTTCTATCTTGAAATATTAGGATTTTCTACCTGGAAATATTAGGACTTTTTATCTTGAAATATTAGGACTTTTTAACTTGAAATATTAGGACTTTTTATCTTGAAATATTAGGATTTTTTATCTTGAAATATTAGGACTTTTTATCTTGAAATATAAGGACTTTCTATCTTGAAATATTAGGACTTTCTATCTTGAAATATTAGGACTTTTTATCTTGAAATATTAGGACTTTCTATCTTGAAATATTAGGACTTTTTATCTTGAAATATTAGGACTTTTTATCTTGAAATATTAGGACTTTCTATCTTGAAATATTAGGACTTTTTATCTTGAAATATAAGGACTTTCTATCTTGAAATATAAGGACTTTTTATCTTGAAATATTAGGACTTTCTATCTTGAAATATTAGGACTTTCTATCTTAAAATATTAGGATTTGTTTATCTGGGAATATTAGGACTTTCTATCTTGAAATATTAGGACTTTCTATCTTGAAATATTAGGACCTTCTATCTTGAAATATTAGGACCTTCTATCTTGAAATATTAGGACCTTCTATCTTGAAATATTAGGACCTTCTATCTTGAAATATTAGGACTTTCTATCTTGAAATATTAGGATTTTCTACCTGGAAATATTAGGACCTTCTATCTTGAAATATTAGGACCTTCTATCTTGAAATATTAGGACCTTCTATCTTGAAATATTAGGACCTTCTATCTTGAAATATTAGGACTTTCTATCTTGAAATATTAGGATTTTCTACCTGGAAATATTAGGACTTTCTATCTTGAAACATTCCCCTCTGAGGTGTAGTGGAGTGGAGTATGAAGTAGCAGCAGGGGTGAGTCTAGGATCAGACCTTTGGGGGGGGGGCTCAGCCCCTAATGAGAACAGCTCTAGGTCTAGTGTCCCCATTTTAAGTTTCACAAAAATAAAAACATGACTTGTTTTGGAGGTATATACGCTTCTGAGCTGAAAATGTCCCCTTAATCACTAGGCTAGTCTGGCGGCTGCTCGCTCTGCCTGCACGCCGCAGCGGCTAACGAGCAAGCTAATTCTGTCATTATATATGTCATTTCTAACAGCGTCACAAAGCTTCCCCGTACGTCTTACACTGGAGATCATCATGAAAACAATGAATAAAAGAAAGATTTCAGGGAAACTTTCCACATTTACTGGACACTTTATTAGCACAAGGACACTACCAGCGTTTATGCATGTTGGTGCCCATTTACCCCAAATATACATGTTTCTTAGGAATAATAATAAAAAAATGCCCTTGTGATCAAAGAAAGTCAGGCTGCTAATTACTAAACTGCTAATTTTCCCATAACTACTTAAAATACTATTTCTAATTGTCAAAATCTACTAACTAACGTGCGTCAACGCATGGTCACATTTAATTTCTAAGTGGATATATTCATTTATCCATGGATATTATCAACAATACATCTAAAAATGCTTCTTTTATGTATGGGTGGTCTGATTTGACTGAGTTGGGACTCCAAGAAAGTGTGTATGATTTTTGGTGAAAGCAATCCGTCTGTAATGTGTAATAAGGTGTGTTAACCAGCTCCAACACTTCCTGTTGTTAAAAGTACCAGCATGCACCTGTCCATTTCACCTCACACAGTCACAGCTTGAGAACCTTTTGTGTGACACCATTTTATTAAACTATGAATCCAAACCTACGGCGCAGACATTTTGAGTCACTTTTTGTCCCATGACTTCTTCAGTTTAACTTCTATAGTTTAAAAGTTGGTCGGAACTTCATGCCCTCGCCTTAAGCACAGAATCCTGCAGAGAGAAAGAAAGAAATCAGTTCTGTCTGACATCAAGCATCTTCATTTCATTATTTACTCAGACAGGTTTTAAAGGTGTAGCACCGTTCTTGGGGTCGTAGAGGAAGTCTGGTTCTCCGGAGAAGCCGAGGCAGCTCGCCCGCTGCTTGAAATGTTCCAGGTCCGAGTCCTTCAAGGTGGACTCTTTGCCTGGAAACATAGCAACAAATAAATGAGTGTTTTAAATGGAAAATGTTACTTTGTCTCCGGCTCGTTCAGTCCTACCTATCAAATAAAGGGCCCGAACGTGGGTCTCCTCCGCTGTGACGTCCACGTTGAAGTTTAATTGCTGAAATATCTTGTCGAGGTTTCTGGCGGTGGTGTTGACATCCATGAGGTAACAGCCTTCACAGCTCGGCAGCAAGTGGAATTTCGAATTGATCACGTCCATGACTGAATAATAAAAGAAATAAAAGTCAGAACAGTTTAAAGTCACAGTAAAGCACCTTTAACGTCTGTACTGTGACGCATTTTCTAGAGAAGTTGAGGGCTGTTGGCATTGGCTCAACACAAACCTCCCTCTGCTGTGTCACTGCGGCCCTGGCAGTACATGCAGATTAACACCATGCAGAGCAACAAACACAACCAATGGTTCAGGAAGCCTTTTAGGCATCATTAATTCAAAGACTATATAAGCATTTGAAGGCAACGTTATCTGCCCTGTTGGATTCTCTGACCAGCAGGACGAACAAACATGTAGAAACACGATCGTGTTTGATAGGGTATCTTACGTGACCCGGATGCAGTGTTGCCATCAATGGTTATATTGACAGAAAAGTCCACACAGGTTCCATTTCTGAGGAAAACAACGAGAGGAAAAGGTGAGTTCATCTACTGAGCTGTTTTATGACTTCCTTATCCATGTTGTCTTAAAAAGGTAAGATTTCTTCACTTATGAATAGTGAACATGTAAAAGCTTGGCAAAGGCTAGTTAGGGGGCCGTGAGTTAGGATCACTTCAGGGATCAAGATTTGACCTTTAACCCTCATGTTGTCCTTGGGTCAAATTGATCCATTTTCCTATATCAATGTTCTTTTTAATTCCCCAAAATAACATGATTGGTTCCACGCAACGCTCTTTGGCAAGTACAGATTTCTACTTTCATTAATTTTGGGGCGTCTCATTCAATTTTATAGCATTTGAAAAACAAATTGAAGTGTTTTTGAAATAGTATTGAGAGTAAAAGTTGACATATTCCAGTCTGTGATTATCATCAACATACATTTCTTTTAATTTTAGTCTAAATAATTCCTAATTTCTGCTTTTCTAACTCAAAAATTAGGTATAATTTCCTATAAATGAGGTTTCTTGACCATAAATTCCAAAAATAACTGTAAAACTGAAGTTAATAAGATTAAGGTTACGTAGTGTTGAAAATGTCAAAAAGTGACAAACATTGAAGAAAAGGTACAAGTGTGGAAAAAAGGGACACATAAAGAAAATGTTAAGACAACATAACATAAGAAAAAATTCAAAACATTGATAAAAAGTGATGATCTTCAATTTTGACGGGTCAATTTGACCCATTTCAAAGAAAAATGGTACAAGTAAATTACATACCTTATTTTCTGTGACAAACATGTATTCCTGACTCAGTTCAGAACATTATTCTGGATATGTTTTTTCCATAGGGGATTTTTAACAAATTATAACCTTAAAAAATTATAACCTACAAAAAACGAACCCCACTTCCATTTTTAATTGTGTTCTAGTGGAGACTGATTGCATTCCCTAAACATATATGTTATCTCAATTGTTTGAAATTGAGATAAAGACTATGTAATAGATTATGAAGTAACATTTTATTTTAGAATTGGTTTTAAAACCCCAAATAAGTCACTGGTAAGTTTGACCCGAGGGACACGAGAGGGTCCCAAAAGTGAAGACAACACGAGGGTTAAAAGCCCAATGAGCTTGTATGGGCCTTTCATCTGTAATATAAATCAGTTAACAGTGTTAAATATGTGTTTTCCTCCCTCAAATGTTTTCTTAATTATAATTTGCATATATTATGTTGTGTATTTGTACAGTCATCAACTCACATCTTGTCCTTCTCATGTGTCACCACTACATTTGGGCTGGACGGTGATTGAGTCACATTCACCCAGATGCTCTCTGTTGCCTTCAGAATGGAATTAAATCCTTCACCATTAACGTAACCTGCAAGAGTGATCCACCTGCCATATACCTGCACACAAACATGAAGTCATTTAGACATGAACATTTATTTAGTTATTGGAACTTTGGGATAAGGGCAACAGTACCGAAAATATCAAAAGGTACCTAGAACTCACACGTTTTGGGCAAAGGCAGTGTCAATGAAGACATCAGAGCCGGCATTAAGGGGCTGCTGACAGATAGCCAGTTACCTTAGCAGCTGGGCTGTTAGCTGCTGAGATGACAGGCCCTCAGTTTCAAATTGAACACATATTCGAAAACAAAATGGTTGTGTGTTTGATATTATATATGTGGGGATGTTTGGAAAAACCTGGTTTAACAAATAGCCTACTTTTAAACCAGCCAAAAATGGTAGCCAGTGGCTACATGGATTTAAAACAGACTTATATGTTGGGAAATTTGTTGGTTTTGCATAAATATTTCTTATCATTATCTTTAAGAGAAATGCATGCTTAGCTCAGATTAAAATGTGATGCTAAGCCTTGAGAGGCACCAACTGTGGAGGAATTTTCCAAAATGCTGAATAATGCTTCAATGGCTCAGTGCTAATGCCTAATGCACAAACCCAAAGACCCAGGCAGTAGGACGATGAAGGCTTACCATTGAGGGTTCGATCAGAGGCAAAGGCTTGACCAAGGGTTGGCATTCTTCAGGCGTCAGGGCCGAGCTGCCCAGAAACAGCCCCGCTACCAGAAAATAACTGCTGAGCCACCGACTCATGATGCTAGAGCTGATCAGCTTGAAAATAAAACCAGATCACCAAGCACAGATAGCTGTCACACAGGAACAATGACTGAGCGTCTGAGAGGCGGCCAGCCTTTATAGAAGCTGCTGGTGGTACGTTAAGAAGATCCTGTTGTGCAAGAGCTATTTGACTGCCAGCATACCTCTCTGCAAGTTCAAACGGGGTTCCAAGGTTTTCTGTGAATGTAGGATTTCATAACAACTGTTGTTTTTGTGGATTAATCATTTACTGCTTTGTTTGATTTGCCTGGGACCACTAATGCCTAAATTGACTATAGACCAACACAGGACCGCTTAAATCCAGCTAAAACCAGGACTGAAACTCCATGACTTACTGTGGGGTCATGGCTTCACATTGAAATGCGCAACAAATTCAGAACAACAAGTTTGTTAATGTTATGATGAACACGAGAAGATGGGACTGGATAATTTAGACGGAAGCTGGTAGTAGGCTGTGACCACGTTGACCCCTTTTGGGGCCTGGCCAGAGAACAGATGTTACGAAAGAAGACGAGAAGACTGCTTAAAAATCTGTCCCCAACTTTCAGCTGGAGAGAGCATCATGCATGGCCTGGATTAACAGTAAAGAGAAGAGCTAGACGTTTTGCACTATAGTCGAGCTGTGACAAAACCAACCGTTGTATTATACCTGTCTCCATTTAAAAAGGCAATCTCTTGAGGTAGACTCGAAGACAGCTGATTACTTCTTTAAAATAAAATGTATTTTGTGTTTGTCAGAGTTATCCGTGTAGCAACCATTTGCTACCAGCTGCCACCAATTGGATTCCCAGAATTCCAGTGTGTGTTCCAGTTACTTTGTACCACTTTGTACTAATTCTACCTGGTCAGAGGTTATCTCCTCAGCTACTGGTTGTCTACGTGTGTGTTATAGTGTGTGTTGTAGAGCTGCCCTGTCTGTGAGCTGGCTCTTGGGAGTTAATGCAGTTACATTGTTGGGAAGTGAGAGTCTTTATACAGTAACTGTGTATGTACCTGAGCGCCAGGTGGCCCTTTGAGGCCCCGGGCTGGGAGAACACCTGCCTCTGCGTTGCCTGCAGCTCCGTATTGTCCCATGTGTTTCGGCTTTGTGTTGTTGTGTAACAGTTACCATAACACGCCGCTGAAGGCTGCATGGGAACATCAGGTCTATCAGAACTAGTCAACACTATGCATCCACCCTACAACTACTTCTCCCACTCAAACCTGATTTAGAGACTTGAATACATTTCACCTGTGTGCCACACTACATTCTAATGTATATGGAGGTAGAATTGTTTCTTTTACATGCGAGGAAAAAAAGAGATCTGAGGAGAGAAACACTTTTTTTGACAAAACATATATATTTGAGAGTCAAAAAATGCTATTGGTATGAAAACTCATCTTTTTTTCTCTCATAAAATGTATATTTGCTATCAGTGTGATAACTTTTTTTCTCTCAAGCTTTTATTTTCTCTCAGATCTGTTTTTTCTCTCGCATGTAATAAAGAAACAATTCTAGCTCCATAAATGTACCCCTTTTAAGAACTCAACTATTTGTTTTGACGCTTGGTCAGATCCCCATGACCTAGCAGGTGATATCCACAGCTAGCCTTAGCTCAATCTCAATTCACTGTTAAAAACCTAGCAGGTTATAACCACAGCTAGCCTTAGCTCAATCTAAATTCACTGTTAAAAACCTAGCAGGTGATACCCACAGCTAGCCTTAGCTCACTCTCAAATGGCTGTTAAAAACCTAGCAGGTTATAACCACAGCTAGCCTTAGCTGAATCTAAATTCACCTAGCTTACTTATCCCTGTCTGATGCTTGTCACTGAAAAACATCAATTTTAATTCTTAATTATTAGGGCCCGAGCGCCGACAGCGGCGAAGGCCCTATTGAAACTGAAGGAATTATTATTATTAGGGCCCGAGCGCCGACAGCGGCGAAGGCCCTATTGAAACTGAAGGAATTATTAGGGCCCGAGCGCCGACAGCGGCGAAGGCCCTATTGGAACTGAAGGAATTATTATTAGGGCCCGAGCGCCGACAGCGGCGAAGGCCCTATTGAAACTGAAGGAATTATTAGGCCCGAGCGCCGACAGCGGCGAAGGCCCTATTGAAACTGAAGGAATTATTATTAGGGCCCGCGCCCGACAGCGGCGAAGGCCCTATTGAAACTGAAGGAATTATTAGGGCCCGAGCGCCGACAGCGGCGAAGGCCCTATTGAAACTGAAGGAATTATTATTATTCTTTATTCTTTATTTTCCGGCAAATGAATTGCCTTTTTGAGGGACTTATCATATTCAAAAACTCACCATATTTGGCGTTCGCATCAAGTCTGGTGAAAATTTACGTATTTTAAGGGTTTCGGGAATGGGCGCACAAAAATGGCTCGCTAGCGCCCCCTACAATAATTTGAAAATTCAGCCCCTGCAGTACGTTTAACGTAGACTCACGAAACTTGGTACACATATGTAGCATGGCAGGACGGACATAAAACTCCATTGTAGCCCCCCCCTAAACCCAACAGGAAGTCCGCCATTTTGTATTGAATGTTCGAAATTAGTGCGATTTTGGCCATTTCACGTGTCGTACTTTAACGAACTCCTCCTAGAGCTTTCATCCAATCAGCTTCAAACTTGGTGTGTGTCATCTTAACATGTTAACGATGAAAAGTTATTAAAAGAAAAACTTTTCGTCATAGGGCGTGGCCGTGGCAGGGCGGCCATTTTGTGCGATTCGCCACCGAAACAGGAAGTGGGTGTAACTTGAGCGTACGTTGTCCGATTGGATCGAAACTTTCCAGGATTCATCAGAGTCCGCCCCTGACGACATATACACGCCGCTATTGGCTCAAAGTCATAGCGCCCCTAGTGGCAACAGGAAGTAGGCCTAAAAGACAAGGTGCTATACTTTAACGAACTCCTCCTAGAGATTTCATCTGATCAACTTCAAACTTGGTGTGTGTCATCTTAAGATGTTAACGATGAAAAGTTATTAAAAGAAAAACTTTTCGTCATACGGTGTGGGCGTGGCATGGCGGCCATTTTGAGTGTTTAGCGATGAAGGAGAAAGTGGCTGTAACTACAGCGTACGTTGTCGTATCTGCTTGAAATTTCCCACAATCACCAAGAGTCCAGGCCTGAGGACACCTACAGGCCAATATGGACTTTTGGAGACAGCGCCACCATCTGGCAGCAGGAAATATGCCTTATATGACAAACATCATCCGATTTACATGAAACTTAGAATGTGTGGTCTACATGTGATACTGAGGCGGCCCCTATAATTTGACCACGCCCAGTCACTCAGGCCACGCCCCCTTTCATAACATTTGAACCGTTTAAGGTATAGCTTTGTGTGAGGTGTCAATGAACTCAGCAGAGACTTCCTTCTTCATTGGTGATGGTTTGGCCCGCCCCTATGCGTAAGCCACGCCCACTTTCATAACATTTGAACCGTTTAAGGTATAGCTTTGTGTGAGGTGTCAATGAACTCAGCAGAGAATTTTTTCATTGGTGATGTTTGACCCGCCCCCTATGATGCGGCCACGCCCCTTTTCACATATATTGAACTGTATGACGTATAGTGTTGTGTGAGGTGTCATTGAACTCAGCAGAGAGTTCCTTTTCATTGGTGATGTTTGACCCGCCCCTATGATGCGGCCACGCCCTTTCACAGATAATGAACTGTATGATGTATAGCCTTGTGTGAGGTGTTATAGAACTCAGCAGAGAGTTCCCTTTTCATTGGCGATGATTTCCGGTTTCTGAGTGACGCGCAAATGCACGGTCGCAAGGAGCAGCGTCCGCCAGTAACCCCGACTCGCGCAGGTTAGCGAGGGCCCGTTCATCGCTGCTTGCAGCTTTAATTATTATTTTTATTCTTTTTCCCGGCAAATGAATTGCCTTTTTGGGGGACTTATCATATTCAAAAACTCACCATATTTGGCGGTCGCATCAAGTCTGGTGAAAATTTACGTATTTTAATGGTTTTGGGAATGGGCGCACAAAATGGCTCGCTAGCGCCCCTACAATATTTAGAAAATTGAGCCCCTGCAGTTCGTTTAACGTAGACTCACGAAACTTGGTACACATATGTAGCATGGCAGGACGGACATAAAACTCCATTGTAGCCCCCCCCTAAACCAAACAGGAAGTCCGCCATTTTGTATTGAAAGTGCGAAATTAGTGCGATTTTGGCCATTTCCACGTGTCATACTTTAACGAACTCCTCCTAGAGCTTTCATCCAATCAGCTTCAAACTTGGTGTGTGTCATCTTAAGATGTTAACGATGAAAAGTTATTAAAAGAAAAACTTTTCGTCATAGGGCGTGGCCGTGGCAGGGCGGCCATTTTGTGCGATTCGCCACCAAAACAGGAAGTGGGTGTAACTCGAGCGTACAGTGTCCGATTGGTACGAAACTTTTCAGGATTCATCAGAGTCCGCCCCTGACGACATATACACGCCGCTATTGGCTCAAAGTCATAGCGCCCCTAGTGGCAACAGGAAGTAGGCCTAAAAGACAAGGTGCTATACTTTAACGAACTCCTCCTAGAGCTTTCATCCGATCAACTTCAAACTTGGTGTGTGTCATCTTAAGATGTTAACGATGAAAAGTTATTAAAAGAAAAACTTTTCGTCCAACGGTGTGGGCGTGGCATGGCGGCCATTTTGAGTGTTTAGCGATGAAGGAGAAAGTGGCTGTAACTACAGCGTACGTTGTCGTATCTGCTTGAAATTTCCCACAATCACCAAGAGTCCCGGCCTGAGGACACCTACAGGCCAATATGGACTTTTGGAGACAGCGCCACCATCTGGCAACAGGAAATATGCCTTATATGACAAACATCATCCGATTTACATGAAACTTAGAATGTGTGGTCTACATGTGATACTGAGGCGGCCCCTATATTTTGACCACGCCCAGTCACTCAGGCCACGCCCCCTTTCATAACATTTGAACCGTTTAAGGTATAGCTTTGTGTGAGGTGTCAATGAACTCAGCAGAGACTTCCTTCTTCATTGGTGATGTTTGACCCGCCCCCATGATGCGGCCACGCCCCCTTTCACAGATAATGAACCGTATGACGTAGAGTCTTGTGTGAGGTGTCATTGAACTCAGCAGAGAGTTCCTTTTCATTGGTGATGTTTGACCCGCCCCCTATGATGCGGCCACGCCCCCTTTCACAGATAATGAACCGTATGACGTAGAATCTTGTGTGAGGTGTCATTGAACTCAGCAGAGACTTCCTTCTTCATTGGTGATGTTTGACCCGCCCCATATGATGCGGCCACGCCCCTTTCACAGATAATGAACCTATGACGTAGAGTCTTGTGTGAGGTGTCATTGAACTCAGCGGGAGTTCCTTTTCATTTGCGACGATGTTCAGTGTCTGAGTGCGCGCAAATGCACGGCCGCAAGGAGAGGCGTCCGCCAGTATCCCGACTCGCGCAGGTTAGCGAGGGCCCGTTCATCGCTGCTTGCAGCTTTAATTATTATTCTTTCTTTTATCCGCAAATGAATTGCCTTTTGGGGGACTTATCATATTCAAAAACTCACCATATTTGGCGGTCGCATCAAGTCTGGTGAAAATTTACGTATTTTAATGGTTTCGGGAATGGGCGCACAAAATGGCTCGCTAGCGCCCCTACAATAATTTGAAAATTCAGCCCCTGCAGTACGTTTAACGTAGAGTCACGAAACTTGGTACACATATGTAGCATGGCAGGACGGACATAAAACTCCATTGTAGCCCCCTAAACCCAACAGGAAGTCCGCCATTTTGTATTGAATGTTCGAAATTAGTGCGATTTTGGCCATTTCCACGTGTCGTACTTTAACGAACTCCTCCTAGAGCTTTCATCCAATCAACTTCAAACTTGGTGTGTGTCATCTTAAGATGTTAACGATGAAAAGTTATTAAAAGAAAAACTTTTCGTCATAGGGCGTGGCCGTGGCGGGGCGGCCATTTTGTGCGATTTGCCACCAAAACAGGAAGTGGGTGTAACTCGGCGTACAGTGTCCGATTGGATCGAAACTTGTCAGGATTCATCAGAGTCCGCCCTGACGACATATACACCGCTATTGGCTCAAAGTCATAGCGCCCCTAGTGGCAACAGGAAGTAGGCCTAAAAGACAAGGTGCTATACTTTAACGAACTCCTCCTAGAGCTTTCATCCGATCAACTTCAAACTTGGTGTGTGTCATCTTAAGATGTTGAAGATGAAAAGTTATTAAAAGAAAAACTTTTCGTCACACGGTGTGGGCGTGGCATGGCGGCCATTTTGAGTGTTTAGCGATGAAGGAGAAAGTGGCTGTAACTACAGCGTACGTTGTCGTATCTGCTTGAAATTTCCCACAATCACCAAGAGTCCGGCCTGAGGACACCTACAGGCCAATATGGACTTTTGGAGACAGCGCCACCATCTGGCAACAGGAAATATGCCTTATATGACAAACATCATCCGATTTACATGAAACTTAGAATGTGTGGTCTACATGTGATACTGAGGCGGCCCCTATATTTTGACCACGCCCAGTCACTCAGGCCACGCCCCCTTTCATAACATTTGAACCGTTTAAGGTATAGCTTTGTGTGAGGTGTCAATGAACTCAGCAGAGACTTCCTTCTTTCATTGGTGATGTTTGACCCGCCCCCATGATGCGGCCACGCCCCTTTCA
The DNA here is from genome assembly GCA_013375575.1 of Percina caprodes. Lineage (NCBI taxonomy): Eukaryota > Metazoa > Chordata > Actinopteri > Perciformes > Percidae > Percina > Percina caprodes. The sequence goes on along the minus strand of JABXJD010000123.1, from coordinate 389,236 downwards.
TAGATAATGAACCGTTAAGGTAGAGTCTTGTGTGAGGTGTCATTGAACTCAGCAGAGAGTTCCTTTTTCATTGGTGATGTTTGACCCCCCCTATGATGCGGCCACCCCCTTTCACAGATAATGAACCGTATGACGTAGAATCTTGTGTGAGGTGTCATTGAACTCAGCAGAGACTTCCTTCTTCATTGGTGATGTTTGACCCGCCCCATATGATGCGGCCACGCCCCTTTCACAGATAATGAACTGTATGACGTAGAGTCTTGTGTGAGGTGTCATTGAACTCAGCAGGGAGTTCCCTTTTCATTTGCGACGATGTTCAGTGTCTGAGTGGCGCAAAGCAGCGGCGCAAGGAGAGGCGTCCGCCAGTATCCCGACTCGCGCAGGTTAGCGAGGGCCTGTTCATCGCTGCTTGCAGCTTTAATTATTATTATTCTTTATTATTTTCCGTCAAATGAATTGCCTTTTGGGGGACTTATCATATTCAAAAACTCACCATATTTGGCGGTCGCATCAAGTCTGGTGAAAATTTACGTATTTTAATGGTTTCGGGAATAGGCACAAAAATGGCTCGCTAGCGCCCTACAATAATTTGAAAATTCAGCCCCTGCACTACGTTTAACGTAGACTCACGAAACTTGGTACACATATGTAGCATGGCAGGACGGACATAAAACTCCATTGTAGCCCCCTAAACCCAACAGGAAGTCCGCCATTTTGTATTGAATGTTCGAAATTAGTGCGATTTTGGCCATTTCCACGTGTCGTACTTTAACGAACTCCTCCTAGAGCTTTCATCCAATCAGCTTCAAACTTGGTGTGTGTCATCTTAAGATGTTAACGATGAAAAGTTATTAAAAGAAAAACTTTTCGTCATAGGGCGTGGCCGTGGCGGGGCGGCCATTTTGTGCGATTCGCCACCAAAACAGGAAGTGGGTGTAACTTGAGCGTACGTTGTCCGATTGGATCGAAACTTTTCAGGATTCATCAGAGTCCGCCCTGACGACATATACACGCCGCTATTGGCTCAAAGTCATAGCGCCCCTAGTGGCAACAGGAAGTAGGCCTAAAAGACAAGGTGCTATACTTTAACGAACTCCTCCTAGAGCTTTCATCTGATCAACTTCAAACTTGGTGTGTGTCATCTTAAGATGTTGACGATGAAAAGTTATTAAAAGAAAACTTTTCGTCACACGGTGTGGGCGTGGCATGGCGGCCATTTTGAGTGTTTAGCGATGAAGGAGAAAGTGGCTGTAACTACAGCGTACGTTGTCGTATCTGCTTGAAATTTCCCACAATCACCAAGAGTCCAGGCCTGAGGACACCTACAGGCCAATATGGACTTTTGGAGACAGCGCCACCATCTGGCAACAGGAAATATGCCTTATATGACAAACATCATCCGATTTACATGAAACTTAGAATGTGTGGTCTACATGTGATACTGAGGCGGCCCTATAATTTGACCACGCCCAGTCACTCAGGCCACGCCCCTTTCATAACATTTGAACCGTTTAAGGTATAGCTTTGTGTGAGGTGTCAATGAACTCAGCAGAGACTTCCTTCTTCATTGGTGATGGTTTGCCTGCCTATGTAAGCCACCTTCTTTCATAACATTTGAACCTTAAGGTACAGCTTTGTGTGAGGTGTCAATGAACTCCAGAATTCCTTTTTATTGGTGATGTTTGACCCGCCCCTATGATGCGGCCACGCCCCCTTTCACATATATTGAATATGACAGTCTTGTGTGAGGTGTCATTGAACTCAGCAGAGAGTTCCTTCTTATTGGTGATGTTTGCCCGCCCCTATGATAAGCCACGCCCTTTCATAATAATGACCGTGTAAGGTACAGTCTTGTGTGAGGTATCATTGAACTCAGCAGAGAGTTCCTTTTTCATTGGTGATGTTTGACCCGCCCCCTATGATGCGGCCACGCCCCTTTCACAGATAATGACCTGTATGATTTATAATCTTGTGTGAGGTGTCATTGAACTCAGCAGAGAGTTCCTTTTTCATTGGTGATGTTTGACCCGCCCCTTATGATGCCACGCCCCTTTCACAGATAATGAACTGTATGACGAGAGTCTTGTGTGAGGTATCATTGAACTCAGCAGGAGTTCACTTTTCATTGGCGACGATGTTCAGTGTCTGAGGACATGAATGCACGGCGCAAGGAGAGGCGTCCGCCAGTAACCCCGACTCGCAGGTTAGCGAGGCCCGCTCATCGCGCTTGCAGCTTTAATAGCCCGAGCGCCGACAGCGCGGCGGCCCTATTGAAACTGAAGGATTATTAGGCTGATGCAGCGCGAAGGCCCTATTGAAACTGAAGGAATTATTATTATTATTCTTTATTCTTTATTATTTTCCGCAAATGAATTGCCTTTTGAGGGACTTATCATATTCAAAAACTCACCATATTTGGCGGTCGCATCAAGTCTGGTGAAAATTTACGTATTTTAATGGTTTCGGGAATAGGCGCACAAAATGGCTCGCTAGCGCCCCTACAATAATTTGAAAATTCAGCCCCTGCACTACGTTTAACGTAGAGTCACGAAACTTGGTCCACATATGTAGCATGGCAGGACGGACATAAAACTCCATTGTAGCCCCCTAAACCCAACAGGAAGTCCGCCATTTTGTATTGAATGTTCGAAATTAGTGCGATTTTGGCCATTTCCACGTGTCGTACTTTAACGAACTCCTCCTAGAGCTTTCATCCAATCAGCTTCAAACTTGGTGTGTGTCATCTTAAGATGTTAACGATGAAAAGTTAAAAGAAAAACTTTTCGTCATAGGGCGTGGCCGTGGCGGGGCGGCCATTTTGTGCGATTCGCCACCAAAACAGGAAGTGGGTGTAACTTGAGCGTACGTGTCCGATTGGATCGAAACTTTTCAGGATTCATCAGAGTCCGCCCTGACGACATATACACGCCGCTATTGGCTCAAAGTCATAGCGCCCCTAGTGGCAACAGGAAGTAGGCCTAAAAGACAAGGTGCTATACTTTAACGAACTCCTCCTAGAGCTTTCATCTGATCAACTTCAAACTTGGTGTGTGTCATCTTAAGATGTTGACGATGAAAAGTTATTAAAAGAAAAACTTTTCGTCAACGGTGTGGGCGTGGCATGGCGGCCATTTTGAGTGTTTAGCGATGAAGGAGAAAGTGGCTGTAACTACAGCGTACGTTGTCGTATCTGCTTGAAATTTCCCACAATCACCAAGAGTCCAGGCCTGAGGACACCTACAGGCCAATATGGACTTTGGAGACAGCGCCACCATCTGGCAACAGGAAATATGCCTTATATGACAAACATCATCCGATTTACATGAAACTTAGAATGTGTGGTCTACATGTGATACTGAGGCCCCTATAATTTGACCACGCCCAGTCATCAGGCCACGCCCTTTCATAACATTTGAACCGTTTAAGGTATAGCTTTGTGTGAGGTGTCAATGAACTCAGCAGAGACTTCCTTCTTTATTGGTGATGGTTTGGCCCGCCCCTATGCGTAAGCCACGCCCACTTTCATAACATTTGAACCGTTTAAGGTATAGCTTGTGTGAGGTGTCAATGAACTCAGCAGAGACTTCCTTTTTATTGGTGATGTTTGCCCGCCCTCATGCGTGCCACGCCCCTTTCATAACATTTGAACCGTGAAGGTACAGCTTGTGTGAGGTGTCAATGAACTCAGCAGAGAATTCCTTTTCATTGGTGATGTTTGACCCGCCTCATGATGCGGCCACGCCCCTTTCAAGATAATGAACCATATGACGTAGAATCTTGTGTGAGGTGTCATTGAACTCAGCAGAGAGTTCTTTTTCATTGGTGATGTTTGACCCGCCCCTATGATGCGGCCACGCCCCTTTCACAGATAATGAACTGTATGACGATAGTCTTGTGTGAGGTGTCATTGAACTCAGCAGAGAGTTCCTTTTCATTGGTGATGTTTGACCTGCCCCTATGATGCGGCCACGCCCTTTCACAGATAATGACCGTATGATTTATAATCTTGTGTGAGGTCATTGAACTCAGCAGGGAGTTCACTTTTCATTGCGACGATGTTCAGTGTCTGAGTGACGCCAAATGCACGGCAGCAAAGAGAAGGCCCGCTATGATTCGACTCGCGCAGGTTAGCGAGGCCCGTTCACGCTGCTTGCAGCTTTAATTATTATTCTTTTTCCGGCAAATGAATTGCCTTTTGGGGGACTTATCATATTCAAAAACTCACCATATTTGGCGGTCGCATCAAGTCTGGTGAAAATTTACGTATTTTAATGGTTTCGGAATGGGCGCACAAAAATGGCTCGCTAGCGCCCCTACAATAATTTGAAAATTCAGCCCCTGCACTACGTTTAACGTAGAGTCACGAAACTTGGTACACATATGTAGCATGGCAGGCGGACATAAAACTCCATTGTAGCCCCCTAACCCAACAGGAAGTCCGCCATTTTGTATTGAATGTTCGAAATTAGTGCGATTTTGGCCATTTCCACGTGTCGTACTTTAACGAACTCCTCCTAGAGCTTTCATCCAATCAGCTTCAAACTTGGTGTGTGTCATCTTAACATGTTAACGATGAAAAGTTATTAAAAGAAAACTTTTCGTCATAGGGCGTGGCCGTGGCGGGGGCCATTTTGTGCGATTCGCCACCAAAACAGGAAGTGGGTGTAACTTGAGCGTACAGTGTCCGATTGGATCGAAACTTGTCAGGATTCATCAGAGTCCGCCCCTGACGACATATACACGCCGCTATTGGCTCAAAGTCATAGCGCCCCTAGTGGCAACAGGAAGTAGGCCTAAAAGACAAGGTGCTATACTTTAACGAACTCCTCCTAGAGCTTTCATCTGATCAACTTCAAACTTGGTGTGTGTCATCTTAAGATGTTGACGATGAAAAGTTATTAAAAGAAAACTTTTCGTCCAACGGTGTGGGCGTGGCATGGCGGCCATTTTGAGTGTTTAGCGATGAAGGAGAAAGTGGCTGTAACTACAGCGTACGTTGTCGTATCTGCTTGAAATTTCCCACAATCACCAAGAGTCCGGCCTGAGGACACCTACAGGCCAATATGGACTTTTGGAGACAGCGCCACCATCTGGCAACAGGAAATATGCCTTATATGACAAACATCATCCGATTTACATGAAACTTAGAATGTGTGGTCTACATGTGATACTGAGGCGGCCCCTATATTTGACCACGCCCAGTCACTCAGGCCACGCCCCCTTTCATAACATTTGAACCTTAAGGTATAGCTTTGTGTGAGGTGTCAATGAACTCAGCAGAGACTTTTTCATTGGTGATGTTTGGCCTGCCCCATGATGCAAGCCACGCCCCTTTCATAATAATGAACCGTTTAAGGAGTCTTGTGTGGTGTCAATGAACTCAGCAGAGACTTCCTTTTCATTGGTGATGTTTGACCCGCCCCCATGATGCGGCCACGCCCCTTTCACAGATAATGAACCGTATGATATAGAATCTTGTGTGAGGTGTCATTGAACTCAGCAGAGAGTTCCTTTTCATTGGTGATGTTTGACCCGCCCCCTATGATGCGGCCACGCCCTTTCACAGATAATGAACCGTATGACGAGTCTTGTGTGAGGTGTCATTGAACTCAGCAGAGAGTTCCTTTTCATTGGTGATGTTTGACCCGCCCCCTATGATGCGGCCACGCCCCCTTTCACAGATAATGAACCGTATATGTAGAGTCTTGTGTGAGGTGTCATTGAACTCAGCAGGGAGTTCACTTTTCATTGGGACGATGTTCAGTGTCTGAGTGACGCGCAAATGCACGGCCGCAAGGAGAGGCGTCCGCCAGTATCCCCGACTCGCGCAGGTTAGCGAGGGCCTGCTCATCGCTGCTTGCAGCTTTAATTATTTTTATTCTTTTCCGGCAAATGAATTGCCTTTTTGAGGGACTTATCATATTCAAAAACTCACCATATTTGGCGGTCGCATCAAGTCTGGTGAAAATTTACGTATTTTAATGGTTTTGGGAATGGGCGCACAAAATGGCTCGCTAGCGCCCCTACAATAATTTGAAAATTCAGCCCCTGCAGTACGTTTAACGTAGAGTCACGAAACTTGGTCCATATGTAGCATGGCAGGCGGACATAAAACTCCATTGTAGCCCCCTAAACCCAACAGGAAGTCCGCCATTTTGTATTGAATGTTCGAAATTAGTGCGATTTTGGCCATTTCCACGTGTCGTACTTTAACGAACTCCTCCTAGAGCTTTCATCCAATCAGCTTCAAACTTGGTGTGTGTCATCTTAAGATGTTAACGATGAAAAGTTAAAAGAAAAACTTTTCGTCATAGGGCGTGGCCGTGGCGGGCGGCCATTTTGTGCGATTCGCCACCAAAACAGGAAGTGGGTGTAACTTGAGCGTACGTTGTCCGATTGGATCGAAACTTTTCAGGATTCATCAGAGTCCGCCCTGACGACATATACACGCCGCTATTGGCTCAAAGTCATAGCGCCCCTAGTGGCAACAGGAAGTAGGCCTAAAAGACAAGGTGCTATACTTTAACGAACTCCTCCTAGAGCTTTCATCCGATCAACTTCAAACTTGGTGTGTGTCATCTTAAGATGTTAACGATGAAAAGTTATTAAAAGAAAACTTTTCGTCAACGGTGTGGGCGTGGCATGGCGGCCATTTTGAGTGTTTAGCGATGAAGGAGAAAGTGGCTGTAACTACAGCGTACGTTGTCGTATCTGCTTGAAATTTCCCACAATCACCAAGAGTCCCGCCTGAGGACACCTACAGGCCAATATGGACTTTTGGAGACAGCGCCACCATCTGGCAACAGGAAATATGCCTTATATGACAAACATCATCCGATTTACATGAAACTTAGAATGTGTGGTCTACATGTGATACTGAGGCCCCTATAATTTGACCACGCCCAGTCACTCAGGCCACGCCCCTTTCATAACATTTGAACCGTTTAAGGTATAGCTTTGTGTGAGGTGTCAATGAACTCAGCAGAGACTTCCTTCTTCATTGGTGATGGTTTGGCCCGCCCCTATGCGTAAGCCACGCCCACTTTCATAACATTTGAACCGTTTAAGGTACAGCTTGTGTGAGGTGTCAATGAACTCAGCAGAGAATTCTTTTTCATTGGTGATGTTTGACCCGCCCCTATGATGCGGCCACGCCCTTTTCACAGATAATGAACTGTATGACGTATAGTCTTGTGTGAGGTGTCATTGAACTCAGCAGAGAGTTCCTTTTTCATTGGTGATGTTTGACCCGCCCCCTATGATGCGGCCACGCCCTTTCACAGATAATGAACTGTATGATGTAGAGTCTTGTGTGAGGTGTCATTGAACTCAGCAGAGTTCCCTTTTCATTGGCGATGATTTCAGTGTCTGAGTGACGCGCAAATGCACGGTCGCAAGGAGAGGCGTCCGCCAGTATCCCGACTCGCGCAGGTTAGCGAGGGCCTGTTCATCGCTGCTTGCAGCTTTAATTATTATTATTATTCTTTTCCGTCAAATGAATTGCCTTTTTGGGGGACTTATCATATTCAAAAACTCACCATATTTGGCGGTCGCATCAAGTCTGGTGAAAATTTACGTATTTTAATGGTTTTGGGAATGGGCGCACAAAATGGCTCGCTAGCGCCCCTACAATAATTTGAAAATTCAGCCCCTGCAGTACGTTTAACGTAGACTCACGAAACTTGGTACACATATGTAGCATGGCAGGACGGACATAAAACTCCATTGTAGCCCCCTAAACCCAACAGGAAGTCCGCCATTTTGTATTGAATGTCGAAATTAGTGCGATTTTGGCCATTTCCACGTGTCGTACTTTAACGAACTCCTCCTAGAGCTTTCATCCAATCAGCTTCAAACTTGGTGTGTGTCATCTTAACATGTTAACGATGAAAAGTTATTAAAAGAAAAACTTTTCGTCATAGGGCGTGGCCGTGGCAGGGCGGCCATTTTGTGCGATTCGCCACCGAAACAGGAAGTGGGTGTAACTTGAGCGTACGTTGTCCGATTGGATCGAAACTTTCAGGATTCATCAGAGTCCGCCCCTGACGACATATACACGCCGCTATTGGCTCAAAGTCATAGCGCCCCCTAGTGGCAACAGGAAGTAGGCCTAAAAGACAAGGTGCTATACTTTAACGAACTCCTCCTAGAGCTTTCATCCGATCAACTTCAAACTTGGTGTGTGTCATCTTAAGATGTTGACGATGAAAAGTTATTAAAAGAAAAACTTTTCGTCAACGGTGTGGGCGTGGCATGGCGGCCATTTTGAGTGTTTAGCGATGAAGGAGAAAGTGGCTGTAACTACAGCGTACGTTGTCGTATCTGCTTGAAATTTCCCAATCACCAAGAGTCCAGGCCTGAGGACACCTACAGGCCAATATGGACTTTTGGAGACAGCGCCACCATCTGGCAACAGGAAATATGCCTTATATGACAAACATCATCCGATTTACATGAAACTTAGAATGTGTGGTCTACATGTGATACTGAGGCGGCCCTATAATTTGACCACGCCCAGTCACTCAGGCCACGCCCCTTTCATAACATTTGAACCGTTTAAGGTATAGCTTTGTGTGAGGTGTCAATGAACTCAGCAGAGACTTCTTCATTGGTGATGGTTTGGCCCGCCCCCTATGCGTAAGCCACGCCCACTTTCATAACATTTGAACCGTTTAAGGTACAGCTTTGTGTGAGGTGTCAATGAACTCAGCAGAGAATTCCTTTTTCATTGGTGATGTTTGACCCGCCCCCTATGATGCGGCCACGCCCCTTTTCACAGATATTGAACTGTATGACGTATAGTGTTGTGTGAGGTGTCATTGAACTCAGCAGAGACTTCCTTTTCATTGGTGATGTTTGACCCGCCCCCATGATGCGGCCACGCCCCTTTCACAGATAATGAACTGTATGATGTAGAGTCTTGTGTGAGGTGTCATTGAACTCAGCAGAGTTCCTTTTCATTGGCGATGATTTCAGTGTCTGAGTGACGCGCAAATGCACGGCGCAAGGAGAGGCGTCCGCCAGTATCCCGACTCGCGCAGGTTAGCGAGGGCCCGTTCATCGCTGCTTGCAGCTTTAATTATTATTATTCTTTTCCCGGCAAATGAATTGCCTTTTTGGGGGACTTATCATATTCAAAAACTCACCATATTTGGCGGTCGCATCAAGTCTGGTGAAAATTTACGTATTTTAATGGTTTTGGGAATGGGCGCACAAAATGGCTCGCTAGCGCCCTACAATAATTTGAAAATTCAGCCCCTGCAGTACGTTTAACGTAGACTCACGAAACTTGGTACACATATGTAGCATGGCAGGACGGACATAAAACTCCATTGTAGCCCCCCCCTAAACCCAACAGGAAGTCCGCCATTTTGTATTGAATGTTCGAAATTAGTGCGATTTTGGCCATTTCCACGTGTCGTACTTTAACGAACTCCTCCTAGAGCTTTCATCCAATCAGCTTCAAACTTGGTGTGTGTCATCTTAAGATGTTAACGATGAAAAGTTATTGAAAGAAAAACTTTTCGTCATAGGGCGTGGCCGTGGCGGGCGGCCATTTTGTGCGATTCGCCACCAAAACAGGAAGTGGGTGTAACTTGAGCGTACAGTGTCCGATTGGTCGAAACTTTTCAGGATTCATCAGAGTCCGCCCCTGACGACATCTACACGCCGCTATTGGCTCAAAGTCATAGCGCCCCTAGTGGCAACAGGAAGTAGGCCTAAAAGACAAGGTGCTATACTTTAACGAACTCCTCCTAGAGCTTTCATCCGATCAACTTCAAACTTGGTGTGTGTCATCTTAAGATGTTGACGATGAAAAGTTATTAAAAGAAAAACTTTTCGTCCAACGGTGTGGGCGTGGCATGGCGGCCATTTTGAGTGTTTAGCGATGAAGGAGAAAGTGGCTGTAACTACAGCGTACGTTGTCGTATCTGCTTGAAATTTCCCACAATCACCAAGAGTCCCGGCCTGAGGACACCTACAGGCCAATATGGACTTTTGGAGACAGCGCCACCATCTGGCAACAGGAAATATGCCTTATATGACAAACATCATCCGATTTACATGAAACTTAGAATGTGTGGTCTACATGTGATACTGAGGCGGCCCCTATATTTTGACCACGCCCAGTCACTCAGGCCACGCCCCTTTCATAACATTTGAACCGTTTAAGGTATAGCTTTGTGTGAGGTGTCAATGAACTCAGCAGAGACTTCCTTCTTCATTGGTGATGGTTTGGCCCGCCCCCATGATGCGGCCACGCCCCTTTCAGATAATGAACCGTGGTACAGTCTTGTGTGAGGTGTCATTGAACTCAGCAGAGAGTTCCTTTTTCATTGGTGATGTTTGACCCGCCCCCTATGATGCGGCCACGCCCCTTTCAGATAATGAACCGTATGACGTAGAATCTTGTGTGAGGTGTCATTGAACTCAGCAGAGACTTCCTTTTCATTGGTGATGTTTGACCCGCCCCATATGATGCGGCCACGCCCCTTTCACAGATAATGAACTGTATGACGAGTCTTGTGTGAGGTGTCATTGAACTCAGCAGGGAGTTCCTTTTCATTTGCGACGATGTTCAGTGTCTGAGTGAGCGCAAATGCACGGCCGCAAGAGAGGCGTCCGCCAGTATCCCGACTCGCGCAGGTTAGCGAGGCCGTTCATCGCTGCTTGCAGCTTTAATTATTATTCTTTTATCCGGCAAATGAATTGCCTTTTTGGGGGACTTATCATATTCAAAAACTCACCATATTTGGCGGTCGCATCAAGTCTGGTGAAAATTTACGTATTTTAATGGTTTCGGGAATGGCGCACAAAAATGGCTCGCTAGCGCCCCTACAATAATTTGAAAATTCAGCCCCTGCAGTACGTTTAACGTAGAGTCACGAAACTTGGTACACATATGTAGCATGGCAGGACGGACATAAAACTCCATTGTAGCCCCCTAAACCCAACAGGAAGTCCGCCATTTTGTATTGAATGTTCGAAATTAGTGCGATTTTGGCCATTTCCACGTGTCGTACTTTAACGAACTCCTCCTAGAGCTTTCATCCAATCAGCTTCAAACTTGGTGTGTGTCATCTTAAGATGTTAACGATGAAAAGTTATTAAAAGAAAAACTTTTCGTCATAGGGCGTGGCCGTGGCGGGCGGCCATTTTGTGCGATTCGCCACCAAAACAGGAAGTGGGTGTAACTCGAGCGTACAGTGTCCGATTGGTTCGAAACTTGTCAGGATTCATCAGAGTCCGCCCCTGACGACATATACACACCGCTATTGGCTCAAAGTCATAGCGCCCCTAGTGGCAACAGGAAGTAGGCCTAAAAGACAAGGTGCTATACTTTAACGAACTCCTCCTAGAGCTTTCATCCGATCAACTTCAAACTTGGTGTGTGTCATCTTAAGATGTTGAAGATGAAAAGTTATTAAAAGAAAAACTTTTCGTCAACGGTGTGGGCGTGGCATGGCGGCCATTTTGAGTGTTTAGCGATGAAGGAGAAAGTGGCTGTAACTACAGCGTACGTTGTCGTATCTGCTTGAAATTTCCCACAATCACCAAGAGTCCCGGCCTGAGGACACCTACAGGCCAATATGGACTTTTGGAGACAGCGCCACCATCTGGCAACAGGAAATATGCCTTATATGACAAACATCATCCGATTTACATGAAACTTAGAATGTGTGGTCTACATGTGATACTGAGGCGGCCCCTATTTTGACCACGCCCAGTCACTCAGGCCACGCCCCCTTTCATAACATTTGAACCGTTTAAGGTATAGCTTTGTGTGAGGTGTCAATGAACTCAGCAGAGACTTCCTTCTTCATTGGTGATGGTTTGGCCCGCCCCTGATGCGGCCACGCCCCTTTCATAACATTTGAACCGTTTAAGGTACAGTCTTGTGTGAGGTGTCAATGAACTCAGCAGAGAATTCCTTTTTCATTGGTGATGTTTGACCCGCCCCCTATGATGCGGCCACGCCCCTTTCAGATAATGAACCGTATGACGTAGAATCTTGTGTGAGGTGTCATTGAACTCAGCAGAGACTTCCTTTTCATTGGTGATGTTTGACCCGCCCCCTATGATGCGGCCACGCCCCTTTCACAGATAATGAACCGTATGACGTAGAGTCTTGTGTGAGGTGTCATTGAACTCAGCAGGGAGTTCCTTTTCATTTGCGACGATGTTCAGTGTCTGAGTGACGCGCAAATGCACGGCCGCAAGGAGAGGCGTCCGCCAGTATCCCGACTCGCGCAGGTTAGCGAGGGCCCGTTCATCGCTGCTTGCAGCTTTAATTATTATTCTTTATTATTATTTTCCGTCAAATGAATTGCCTTTTTGGGGACTTATCATATTCAAAAACTCACCATATTTGGCGGTCGCATCAAGTCTGGTGAAAATTTACGTATTTTAATGGTTTCGGGAATAGGCGCACAAAAATGGCTCGCTAGCGCCCCTACAATAATTTGAAAATTCAGCCCCTGCACTACGTTTAACGTAGAGTCACGAAACTTGGTACACATATGTAGCATGGCAGGACGGACATAAAACTCCATTGTAGCCCCCTAAACCCAACAGGAAGTCCGCCATTTTGTATTGAATGTTCGAAATTAGTGCGATTTTGGCCATTTCCACGTGTCGTACTTTAACGAACTCCTCCTAGAGCTTTCATCCAATCAGCTTCAAACTTGGTGTGTGTCATCTTAAGATGTTAACGATGAAAAGTTATTAAAAGAAAAACTTTTCGTCATAGGGCGTGGCCGTGGGGGCGGCCATTTTGTGCGATTCGCCACCAAAACAGGAAGTGGGTGTAACTTGAGCAAACGTTGTCCGATTGGATCGAAACTTTTCAGGATTCATCAGAGTCCGCCCCTGACGACATATACACGCCGCTATTGGCTCAAAGTCATAGCGCCCCCTAGTGGCAACAGGAAGTAGGCCTAAAAGACAAGGTGCTATACTTTAACGAACTCCTCCTAGAGCTTTCATCTGATCAACTTCAAACTTGGTGTGTGTCATCTTAAGATGTTGACGATGAAAAGTTATTAAAAGAAAAACTTTTCGTCACACGGTGTGGGCGTGGCATGGCGGCCATTTTGAGTGTTTAGCGATGATGGAGAAAGTGGCTGTAACTACAGCGTACGTTGTCGTATCTGCTTGAAATTTCCCACAATCACCAAGAGTCCAGGCCTGAGGACACCTACAGGCCAATATGGACTTTAGGAGACAGCGCCACCATCTGGCAACAGGAAATATGCCTTATATGACAAACATCATCCGATTTACATGAAACTTAGAATGTGTGGTCTACATGTGATACTGAGGCGGCCCCTATAATTTGACCACGCCCAGTCACCAGGCCACGCCCCTTTCATAACATTTGAACCGTTTAAGGTATAGCTTTGTGTGAGGTGTCAATGAACTCAGCAGAGACTTCCTTCTTCATTGGTGATGGTTTGGCCCGCCCCCTATGCGTAAGCCACGCCCCTTTCATAACATTTGAACCGTTTAAGGTACAGCTTTGTGTGAGGTGTCAATGAACTCAGCAGAGACTTCCTTTTCATTGGTGATGTTTGACCCGCCCCCATGATGCGGCCACGCCCCTTTCACATATTTGAACTGTATGACGTATAGTCTTGTGTGAGGTGTCATTGAACTCAGCAGAGAGTTCCTTTTCATTGGTGATGTTTGACCCGCCCCCTATGATGCGGCCACGCCCCTTTCATAATAATGACCCATGTAAGGTACAGTCTTGTGTGAGGTGTCATTGAACTCAGCAGAGAGTTCCTTTTCATTGGTGATGTTTGACCCGCCCCCTATGATGCGGCCACGCCCCTTTCACAGATAATGAACCTGTATGACGTATAATCTTGTGTGAGGTGTCATTGAACTCAGCAGAGAGTTCCTTTTTCATTGGTGATGTTTGACCCGCCCCTATGATGCGGCCACGCCCTTTCACAGATAATGAACTGTATGACGTAGAGTCTTGTGTGAGGTGTCATTGAACTCAGCAGGGAGTTCACTTTTCATTGCGACGATGTTCAGTGTCTGAGTGACGCGCAAATGCACGGCCGCAGGAGAGGCGTCCGCCAGTATCCCGACTCGCGCAGGTTAGCGAGGGCCGTTCATCGCTGCTTGCAGCTTTAATTATTAGGCCCTATTGAAACTGAAGGATTTAGCGCCGACAGCGCGAAGGCCCTATTGAAACTGAAGGAATTATTATTATTATTCTTTATTCTTTATTATTTTCCGCAAATGAATTGCCTTTTTGGGGGACTTATCATATTCAAAAACTCACCATATTTGGCGGTCGCATCAAGTCTGGTGAAAATTTACGTATTTTAATGGTTTCGGGAATAGGCGCACAAAAATGGCTCGCTAGCGCCCCTACAATAATTTGAAAATTCAGCCCCTGCACTACGTTTAACGTAGAGTCACGAAACTTGGTACACATATGTAGCATGGCAGGACGGACATAAAACTCCATTGTAGCCCCCCCCTAAACCCAACAGGAAGTCCGCCATTTTGTATTGAATGTTCGAAATTAGTGCGATTTTGGCCATTTCCACGTGTCGTACTTTAACGAACTCCTCCTAGAGCTTTCATCCAATCAGCTTCAAACTTGGTGTGTGTCATCTTAAGATGTTAACGATGAAAAGTTATTAAAAGAAAAACTTTTCGTCATAGGGCGTGGCCGTGGCGGGGCGGCCATTTTGTGCGATTCGCCACCAAAACAGGAAGTGGGTGTAACTTGAGCGTACGTTGTCCGATTGGATCGAAACTTTTCAGGATTCATCAGAGTCCGCCCCTGACGACATATACACGCCGCTATTGGCTCAAAGTCATAGCGCCCCTAGTGGCAACAGGAAGTAGGCCTAAAAGACAAGGTGCTATACTTTAACGAACTCCTCCTAGAGCTTTCATCTGATCAACTTCAAACTTGGTGTGTGTCATCTTAAGATGTTGACGATGAAAAGTTATTAAAAGAAAAACTTTTCGTCAAACGGTGTGGGCGTGGCATGGCGGCCATTTTGAGTGTTTAGCGATGAAGGAGAAAGTGGCTGTAACTACAGCGTACGTTGTCGTATCTGCTTGAAATTTCCCACAATCACCAAGAGTCCAGGCCTGAGGACACCTACAGGCCAATATGGACTTTTGGAGACAGCGCCACCATCTGGCAACAGGAAATATGCCTTATATGACAAACATCATCCGATTTACATGAAACTTAGAATGTGTGGTCTACATGTGATACTGAGGCGGCCCCTATAATTTGACCACGCCCAGTCATCCAGGCCACGCCCCTTTCATAACATTTGAACCGTTTAAGGTATAGCTTTGTGTGAGGTGTCAATGAACTCAGCAGAGACTTCCTTCTTTATTGGTGATGGTTTGGCCCGCCCCTATGCGTAAGCCACGCCCACTTTCATAACATTTGAACCGTTTAAGGTATAGCTTTGTGTGAGGTGTCAATGAACTCAGCAGAGACTTCCTTTTTATTGGTGATGTTTGACCCGCCCCCTATGCGAGCCACGCCCCTTTCATAACATTTGAACCGTTGAGGTACAGCTTGTGTGAGGTGTCAATGAACTCAGCAGAGAATTCCTTTTCATTGGTGATGTTTGACCCGCCCCTATGATGCGGCCACGCCCCTTTCAGATAATGAACCGTATGACGTAGAATCTTGTGTGAGGTGTCATTGAACTCAGCAGAGAGTTCCTTTTTCATTGGTGATGTTTGACCCGCCCCCTATGATGCGGCCACGCCCTTTCACATATAATGAACTGTATGACGTATAGTCTTGTGTGAGGTGTCATTGAACTCAGCAGAGTTCCTTTTCATTGGTGATGTTTGACCCGCCCCCATGATGCGGCCACGCCCCTTTCACAGATAATGACCTGTATGATTTATAATCTTGTGTGAGGTATCATTGAACTCAGCAGGGAGTTCACTTTTCATTGCGACGATGTTCAGTGTCTGAGTGACGCGCAAATGCACGGCCGCAAGGAGCGTCCGCCAGTATCCCGACTCGCGCAGGTTAGCGAGGGCCCGTTCATCGCTGCTTGCAGCTTTAATTATTATTATTCTTTTTTTCCCGGCAAATGAATTGCCTTTTTGGGGGACTTATCATATTCAAAAACTCACCATATTTGGCGGTCGCATCAAGTCTGGTGAAAATTTACGTATTTTAATGGTTTCGGGAATAGGCGCACAAAAATGGCTCGCTAGCGCCCCCTACAATAATTTGAAAATTCAGCCCCTGCACTACGTTTAACGTAGAGTCACGAAACTTGGTACATATGTAGCATGGCAGGCGGACATAAAACTCCATTGTAGCCCCCTAAACCCAACAGGAAGTCCGCCATTTTGTATTGAATGTTCGAAATTAGTGCGATTTTGGCCATTTCCACGTGTCGTACTTTAACGAACTCCTCCTAGAGCTTTCATCCAATCAGCTTCAAACTTGGTGTGTGTCATCTTAACATGTTAACGATGAAAAGTTATTAAAAGAAAAACTTTTCGTCATAGGGCGTGGCCGTGGCGGGGCGGCCATTTTGTGCGATTCGCCACCAAAACAGGAAGTGGGTGTAACTTGAGCGTACAGTGTCCGATTGGATCGAAACTTGTCAGGATTCATCAGAGTCCGCCCCTGACGACATATACACGCCGCTATTGGCTCAAAGTCATAGCGCCCCTAGTGGCAACAGGAAGTAGGCCTAAAAGACAAGGTGCTATACTTTAACGAACTCCTCCTAGAGCTTTCATCTGATCAACTTCAAACTTGGTGTGTGTCATCTTAAGATGTTGACGATGAAAAGTTATTAAAAGAAAAACTTTTCGTCAACGGTGTGGGCGTGGCATGGCGGCCATTTTGAGTGTTTAGCGATGAAGGAGAAAGTGGCTGTAACTACAGCGTACGTTGTCGTATCTGCTTGAAATTTCCCACAATCACCAAGAGTCCCGGCCTGAGGACACCTACAGGCCAATATGGACTTTTGGAGACAGCGCCACCATCTGGCAACAGGAAATATGCCTTATATGACAAACATCATCCGATTTACATGAAACTTAGAATGTGTGGTCTACATGTGATACTGAGGCGGCCCCTATAATTTGACCACGCCCAGTCACTCAGGCCACGCCCCTTTCATAACATTTGAACCGTTTAAGGTATAGCTTTGTGTGAGGTGTCAATGAACTCAGCAGAGACTTCCTTCTTCATTGGTGATGGTTTGGCCCGCCCCCTATGCGGCCACGCCCACTTTCATAACATTTGAACCGTTTAAGGTACAGTCTTGTGTGAGGTGTCAATGAACTCAGCAGAGACTTCCTTTTTCATTGGTGATGTTTGACCCGCCCCCATGATGCGGCCACGCCCCTTTCACAGATAATGAACCGTATGATATAGAATCTTGTGTGAGGTGTCATTGAACTCAGCAGAGAGTTCCTTTTCATTGGTGATGTTTGACCCGCCCCCTATGATGCGGCCACGCCCTTTCACAGATAATGAACCGTATGACGTAGAGTCTTGTGTGAGGTGTCATTGAACTCAGCAGAGAGTTCCTTTTCATTGGTGATGTTTGACCCGCCCCCATGATGCGGCCACGCCCCCTTTCACAGATAATGAACCGTATGACGTAGAGTCTTGTGTGAGGTGTCATTGAACTCAGCAGGAGTTCACTTTTCATTTGGGACGATGTTCAGTGTCTGAGTGACGCGCAAATGCACGGCCGCAAGGAGAGGCGTCCGCCAGTATCCCGACTCGCGCAGGTTAGCGAGGGCCGTTCATCGCTGCTTGCAGCTTTAATTATTTTTATTCTTTTCCGTCAAATGAATTGCCTTTTTGGGGACTTATCATATTCAAAAACTCACCATATTTGGCGGTCGCATCAAGTCTGGTGAAAATTTACGTATTTTAATGGTTTTGGGAATGGGCGCACAAAAATGGCTCGCTAGCGCCCCTACAATAATTTGAAAATTCAGCCCCTGCAGTACGTTTAACGTAGAGTCACGAAACTTGGTACACATATGTAGCATGGCAGGACGGACATAAAACTCCATTGTAGCCCCCTAAACCCAACAGGAAGTCCGCCATTTTGTATTGAATGTTCGAAATTAGTGCGATTTTGGCCATTTCCACGTGTCGTACTTTAACGAACTCCTCCTAGAGCTTTCATCCAATCAGCTTCAAACTTGGTGTGTGTCATCTTAAGATGTTAACGATGAAAAGTTATTAAAAGAAAAACTTTTCGTCATAGGGCGTGGCCGTGGCGGGGCGGCCATTTTGTGCGATTCGCCACCAAAACAGGAAGTGGGTGTAACTTGAGCGTACGTTGTCCGATTGGATCGAAACTTTTCAGGATTCATCAGAGTCCGCCCCTGACGACATATACACGCCGCTATTGGCTCAAAGTCATAGCGCCCCTAGTGGCAACAGGAAGTAGGCCTAAAAGACAAGGTGCTATACTTTAACGAACTCCTCCTAGAGCTTTCATCTGATCAACTTCAAACTTGGTGTGTGTCATCTTAAGATGTTAACGATGAAAAGTTATTAAAAGAAAAACTTTTCGTCAACGGTGTGGGCGTGGCATGGCGGCCATTTTGAGTGTTTAGCGATGAAGGAGAAAGTGGCTGTAACTACAGCGTACGTTGTCGTATCTGCTTGAAATTTCCCACAATCACCAAGAGTCCCGGCCTGAGGACACCTACAGGCCAATATGGACTTTTGGAGACAGCGCCACCATCTGGCAACAGGAAATATGCCTTATATGACAAACATCATCCGATTTACATGAAACTTAGAATGTGTGGTCTACATGTGATACTGAGGCGGCCCCTATAATTTGACCACGCCCAGTCACTCAGGCCACGCCCCCTTTCATAACATTTGAACCGTTTAAGGTATAGCTTTGTGTGAGGTGTCAATGAACTCAGCAGAGACTTCCTTCTTCATTGGTGATGGTTTGGCCCGCCCCTATGCGTAAGCCACGCCCACTTTCATAACATTTGAACCGTTTAAGGTACAGCTTGTGTGAGGTGTCAATGAACTCAGCAGAGAATTCCTTTTTCATTGGTGATGTTTGACCCGCCCCCTATGATGCGGCCACGCCCCTTTCACAGATAATGAACTGTATGACGTATAGTCTTGTGTGAGGTGTCATTGAACTCAGCAGAGAGTTCCTTTTCATTGGTGATGTTTGACCCGCCCCCTATGATGCGGCCACGCCCCTTTCACAAATAATGAACTGTATGACGTAGAGTCTTGTGTGAGGTGTCATTGAACCCAGCAGGGAGTTCCCTTTTCTTGGTGATGACTTTCAGTGTCTGAGTGACGCGCAAATGCACGGTCGCAGGAGAGGCGTCCGCCAGTATCCCGACTCGCGCAGGTTAGCGAGGGCCCGTTCATCGCTGCTTGCAGCTTTAATTATTATTATTATTCTTTATCCGTCAAATGAATTGCCTTTTTGGGGACTTATCATATTCAAAAACTCACCATATTTGGCGGTCGCATCAAGTCTGGTGAAAATTTACGTATTTTAATGGTTTCGGGAATAGGCGCACAAAAATGGCTCGCTAGCGCCCCTACAATAATTTGAAAATTCAGCCCCTGCACTACGTTTAACGTAGAGTCACGAAACTTGGTACACATATGTAGCATGGCAGGACGGACATAAAACTCCATTGTAGCCCCCCCCTAAACCCAACAGGAAGTCCGCCATTTTGTATTGAATGTTCGAAATTAGTGCGATTTTGGCCATTTCCACGTGTCGTACTTTAACGAACTCCTCCTAGAGCTTTCATCCAATCAGCTTCAAACTTGGTGTGTGTCATCTTAACATGTTAACGATGAAAAGTTATTAAAAGAAAAACTTTTCGTCATAGGGCGTGGCCGTGGCGGGCGGCCATTTTGTGCGATTCGCCACCAAAACAGGAAGTGGGTGTAACTTGAGCGTACAGTGTCCGATTGGATCGAAACTTGTCAGGATTCATCAGAGTCCGCCCCTGACGACATATACACGCCGCTATTGGCTCAAAGTCATAGCGCCCCTAGTGGCAACAGGAAGTAGGCCTAAAAGACAAGGTGCTATACTTTAACGAACTCCTCCTAGAGCTTTCATCTGATCAACTTCAAACTTGGTGTGTGTCATCTTAAGATGTTGACGATGAAAAGTTATTAAAAGAAAAACTTTTCGTCAACGGTGTGGGCGTGGCATGGCGGCCATTTTGAGTGTTTAGCGATGAAGGAGAAAGTGGCTGTAACTACAGCGTACGTTGTCGTATCTGCTTGAAATTTCCCACAATCACCAAGAGTCCCGGCCTGAGGACACCTACAGGCCAATATGGACTTTTGGAGACAGCGCCACCATCTGGCAACAGGAAATATGCCTTATATGACAAACATCATCCGATTTACATGAAACTTAGAATGTGTGGTCTACATGTGATACTGAGGCGGCCCCTATATTTTGACCACGCCCAGTCACTCAGGCCACGCCCCTTTCATAACATTTGAACCGTTTAAGGTATAGCTTTGTGTGAGGTGTCAATGAACTCAGCAGAGACTTCCTTCTTTATTGGTGATGGTTTGGCCCGCCCCTATGCGTAAGCCACGCCCACTTTCATAACATTTGAACCGTTTAAGGTACAGTCTTGTGTGAGGTGTCATTGAACTCAGCAGAGACTTCCTTTTCATTGGTGATGTTTGACCCGCCCCCATGATGCGGCCACGCCCCCTTTCACAGATAATGAACCGTATGACGTAGAATCTTGTGTGAGGTGTCATTGAACTCAGCAGAGAGTTCCTTTTCATTGGTGATGTTTGACCCGCCCCCTATGATGCGGCCACGCCCCTTTCACAGATAATGACCTGTATGACGTATAATCTTGTGTGAGGTGTCATTGAACTCAGCAGAGACTTCCTTTTCATTGGTGATGTTTGACCCGATGATGCGGCCACGCCCTTTCACAGATAATGAACCGTATGACGTAGAGTCTTGTGTGAGGTATCATTGAACTCAGCAGGAGTTCACTTTTCATTGGCGACGATGTTCAGTGTCTGAGTGACGCGCAAATGCACGGCCGCAAGGAGAGGCGTCCGCCAGTATCCCCGACTCGCGCAGGTTAGCGAGGGCCCGTTCATCGCTGCTTGCAGCTTTAATTATTATTCTTTCTTTTTTCCGCAAATGAATTGCCTTTTTGGGGGACTTATCATATTCAAAAACTCACCATATTTGGCGGTCGCATCAAGTCTGGTGAAAATTTACGTATTTTAATGGTTTCGGGAATAGGCGCACAAAAATGGCTCGCTAGCGCCCCTACAATAATTTGAAAATTCAGCCCCTGCACGTTTAACGTAGAGTCACGAAACTTGGTACACATATGTAGCATGGCAGGACGGACATAAAACTCCATTGTAGCCCCCTAAACCCAACAGGAAGTCCGCCATTTTGTATTGAATGTTCGAAATTAGTGCGATTTTGGCCATTTCCACGTGTCGTACTTTAACGAACTCCTCCTAGAGCTTTCATCCAATCAGCTTCAAACTTGGTGTGTGTCATCTTAACATGTTAACGATGAAAAGTTATTAAAAGAAAAACTTTTCGTCATAGGGCGTGGCCGTGGCGGGCGGCCATTTTGTGCGATTCGCCACCAAAACAGGAAGTGGGTGTAACTTGAGCGTACAGTGTCCGATTGGTTCGAAACTTGTCAGGATTCATCAGAGTCCGCCCCTGACGACATATACACGCCGCTATTGGCTCAAAGTCATAGCGCCCCTAGTGGCAACAGGAAGTAGGCCTAAAAGACAAGGTGCTATACTTTAACGAACTCCTCCTAGAGCTTTCATCCGATCAACTTCAAACTTGGTGTGTGTCATCTTAAGATGTTGAAGATGAAAAGTTATTAAAAGAAAAACTTTTCGTCACACGGTGTGGGCGTGGCATGGCGGCCATTTTGAGTGTTTAGCGATGAAGGAGAAAGTGGCTGTAACTACAGCGTACGTTGTCGTATCTGCTTGAAATTTCCCACAATCACCAAGAGTCCCGGCCTGAGGACACCTACAGGCCAATATGGACTTTTGGAGACAGCGCCACCATCTGGCAACAGGAAATATGCCTTATATGACAAACATCATCCGATTTACATGAAACTTAGAATGTGTGGTCTACATGTGATACTGAGGCGGCCCCTATAATTTGACCACGCCCAGTCACTCAGGCCACGCCCCCTTTCATAACATTTGAACCGTTTAAGGTATAGCTTTGTGTGAGGTGTCAATGAACTCAGCAGAGACTTCCTTCATTGGTGATGTTTGGCCCGCCCCCTGATGCGGCCACGCCCCTTTCACACATTTGAACCGTTTAAGGTAGAGTCTTGTGTGAGGTGTCATTGAACTCAGCAGAGACTTCCTTTTTCATTGGTGATGTTTGACCCGCCCCCATGATGCGGCCACGCCCCTTTCACAGATAATGAACCGTATGACGTAGAATCTTGTGTGAGGTGTCATTGAACTCAGCAGAGACTTCCTTTTCATTGGTGATGTTTGACCCGCCCCCTATGATGCGGCCACGCCCCTTTCACAGATAATGAACTGTATGACGTAGAGTCTTGTGTGAGGTGTCATTGAACTCAGCAGGGAGTTCCTTTTCATTTGCGACGATGTTCAGTGTCTGAGTGACGCGCAAATGCACGGCCGCAAGGAGAGGCGTCCGCCAGTATCCCCGACTCGCGCAGGTTAGCGAGGGCCCGTTCATCGCTGCTTGCAGCTTTAATTATTATTCTTTATTATTATTTTCCGTCAAATGAATTGCCTTTTGGGGGACTTATCATATTCAAAAACTCACCATATTTGGCGGTCGCATCAAGTCTGGTGAAAATTTACGTATTTTAATGGTTTCGGGAATAGGCGCACAAAAATGGCTCGCTAGCGCCCCCTACAATAATTTGAAAATTCAGCCCCTGCAGTACGTTTAACGTAGACTCACGAAACTTGGTACACATATGTAGCATGGCAGGACGGACATAAAACTCCATTGTAGCCCCCCCCTAAACCCAACAGGAAGTCCGCCATTTTGTATTGAATGTTCGAAATTAGTGCGATTTTGGCCATTTCCACGTGTCGTACTTTAACGAACTCCTCCTAGAGCTTTCATCCAATCAGCTTCAAACTTGGTGTGTGTCATCTTAAGATGTTAACGATGAAAAGTTATTAAAAGAAAAACTTTTCGTCATAGGGCGTGGCCGTGGCGGGGCGGCCATTTTGTGCGATTCGCCACCAAACAGGAAGTGGGTGTAACTTGAGCGTACGTTGTCCGATTGGTTTGAAACTTTTCAGGATTCATCAGAGTCCGCCCCTGACGACATCTACACGCCGCTATTGGCTCAAAGTCATAGCGCCCCCAAGTGGCAACAGGAAGTAGGCCTAAAAGACAAGGTGCTATACTTTGACGAACTCCTCCTAGAGCTTTCATCGGATCAACTTCAAACTTGGTGTGTGTCATCTTAAGATGTTGACGATGAAAAGTTATTAAAAGAAAAACTTTTCGTCACACGGTGTGGGCGTGGCTTGGCGGCCATTTTGAGTGTTTAGCGATGAAGGAGAAAGTGGCTGTAACTACAGCGTACGTTGTCGTATCTGCTTGAAATTTCCCCCAATCACCAAGAGTCCCGGCCTGAGGACACCTACAGGCCAATATGGACTTTTGGAGACAGCGCCACCATCTGGCAACAGGAAATATGCCTTATATGACAAACATCATCCGATTTACATGAAACTTAGAATGTGTGGTCTACATGTGATACTGAGGCGGCCCCTATAATGTGACCACGCCCAGTCACGCAGGCCACGCCCCCTTTCATAACATTTGAACCGTTTAAGGTACAGCTTTGTGTGAGGTGTCAATGAACTCAGCAGAGACTTCCTTCTTCATTGGTGATGGTTTGGCCCGCCCCCTATGCGTAAGCCACACCCCTTTCATAACATTTGAACCGTTTAAGGTACAGATTTGTGTGAGGTGTCAATGAACTCAGCAGAGAATTCCTTTTTCATTGGTGATGTTTGACCCGCCCCCCCATGATGCGGCCACGCCCCCTTTCACATATATTGAACTGTATGACGTATAGTGTTGTGTGAGGTGTCATTGAACTCAGCAGAGAGTTCCTTCATTATTGGTGATGTTTGACCCCTATGCTTAAGCCACGCCCCTTTCATAACTGGTGACCCATGTAAGGTACAGTCTTGTGTGAGGTGTCGTTGAACTCAGCAGAGAGTTCCTTTTCATTGGTGATGTTTGACCCGCCCCCTATGATGCGGCCACGCCCCTTTCACAGATAATGACCTGTATGATTTATAATCTTGTGTGAGGTGTCATTGAACTCAGCAGAGGGTTCCTTTTTCATTGAGTTTGACCCGCCCCTTATGATGCGGCCACGCCCCTTTCACAGATAATGAACTGTATGACGTAGAGTCTTGTGTGAGGTATCATTGAACTCAGCAGGAGTTCACTTTTCATTGGCGACGATGTTCAGTGTCTGAGTGACGCGCAAATGCACGGCCGCAAGGAGAGGCGTCCGCCAGTATCCCGACTCGCGCAGGTTAGCGAGGCCCGTTCATCGCTGCTTGCAGCTTTAATTATTAGGGCCCGACAGAAGGCCCTATTGAAACTGAAGGAATTATTATTATTTTTATTCTTTTTTCCGGCAAATGAATTGCCTTTTGGGGGACTTATCATATTCAAAAACTCACCATATTTGGCGGTCGCATCAAGTCTGGTGAAAATTTACGTATTTTAATGGTTTTGGGAATGGGCGCACAAAAATGGCTCGCTAGCGCCCCTACAATAATTTGAAAATTCAGCCCCTGCAGTGTTTAACGTAGAGTCACGAAACTTGGTCCACATATGTAGCATGGCAGGGCGGACATAAAACTCCATTGTAGCCCCCCCCTAAACCCAACAGGAAGTCCGCCATTTTGTATTGAATGTTCGAAATTAGTGCGATTTTGGCCATTTCCACGTGTCGTACTTTAACGAACTCCTCCTAGAGCTTTCATCCAATCAGCTTCAAACTTGGTGTGTGTCATCTTAAGATGTTAACGATGAAAAGTTATTAAAAGAAAAACTTTTCATCATAGGGCGTGGCCGTGGCGGGGCGGCCATTTTGTGCGATTCGCCACCAAAACAGGAAGTGGGTGTAACTTGAGCGTACGTTGTCCGATTGGATCGAAACTTTTCAGGATTCATCAGAGTCCGCCCCTGACGACATATACACGCCGCTATTGGCTCAAAGTCATAGCGCCCCCTAGTGGCAACAGGAAGTAGGCCTAAAAGACAAGGTGCTATACTTTAACGAACTTCTCCTAGAGATTTCATCTGATCAACTTCAAACTTGGTGTGTGTCATCTTAAGATGTTAACGATGAAAAGTTATTAAAAGAAAAACTTTTCGTCATACGGTGTGGGCGTGGCATGGCGGCCATTTTGAGTGTTTAGCGATGAAGGAGAAAGTAGCTGTAACTACAGCGTACGTTGTCGTATCTGCTTGAAATTTCCCCAATCACCAAGAGTCCCGGCCTGAGGACACCTACAGGCCAATATGGACTTTTGGAGATAGCGCCACCATCTGGCAACAGGAAATATGTCTTATATGACAAACATCATCCGATTTACATGAAACTTAGAATGTGTGGTCTACATGTGATACTGAGGCGGCCCCTATAATTTGACCACGCCCAGTCACTCAGGCCACGCCCCTTTCATAACATTTGAACCGTTTAAGGTATAGCTTTGTGTGAGGTGTCAATGAACTCAGCAGAGACTTCCTTCTTCATTGGTGATGGTTTGGCCCGCCCCTATGCGTAAGCCACGCCCACTTTCATAACATTTGAACCGTTTAAGGTATAGCTTTGTGTGAGGTGTCAATGAACTCAGCAGAGAATTCCTTTTCATTGGTGATGTTTGACCCGCCCCCCTATGATGCGGCCACGCCCCTTTTCACATATATTGAACTGTATGACGTATAGTGTTGTGTGAGGTGTCATTGAACTCAGCAGAGAGTTCCTTTTTGATTGGTGATGTTTGACCCGCCCCCCTATGATGCGGCCACGCCCCCTTTCACAGATAATGAACTGTATGATGTATAGCCTTGTGTGAGGTGTTATAGAACTCAGCAGAGAGTTCCCTTTTCATTGGCGATGATTTCCGGTTTCTGAGTGACGCGCAAATGCACGGTCGCAAGGAGCGGCGTCCGCCAGTAACCCCGACTCGCGCAGGTTAGCGAGGGCCCGTTCATCGCTGCTTGCAGCTTTAATTATTATTATTATTCTTTTATCCGTCAAATGAATTGCCTTTTTGGGGGACTTATCATATTCAAAAACTCACCATATTTGGCGGTCGCATCAAGTCTGGTGAAAATTTACGTATTTTAATGGTTTTGGGAATGGGCGCACAAAAATGGCTCGCTAGCGCCCCCTACAATATTAAGAAAATTGAGCCCCTGCAGTGCGTTTAACGTAGAGTCACGAAACTTGGTCCACATATGTAGCATGGCAGGACGGACATAAAACTCCATTGTAGCCCCCCCCTAAACCCAACAGGAAGTCCGCCATTTTGTATTGAATGTTCGAAATTAGTGCGATTTTGGCCATTTCCACGTGTCGTACTTTAACGAACTCCTCCTAGAGCTTTCATCCAATCAGCTTCAAACTTGGTGTGTGTCATCTTAAGATGTTAACGATGAAAAGTTATTAAAAGAAAAACTTTTCGTCATAGGGCGTGGCCGTGGCGGGGCGGCCATTTTGTGCGATTCGCCACCGAAACAGGAAGTGGGTGTAACTTGAGCGTACGTTGTCCGATTGGATCGAAACTTTTCAGGATTCATCAGAGTCCGCCCCTGACAACATCTACATGCCGCTATTGGCTCAAAGTCATAGCGCCCCCTAGTGGTAACAGGAAATAGGCCCAAAAGACAAGGTGCTATACTTTAACGAACTCCTCCTAGAGCTTTCATCTGATCAACTTCAAACTTGGTGTGTGTCATCTTAAGATGTTGACGATGAAAAGTTATTAAAAGAAAAACTTTTCGTCAAACGGTGTGGGCGTGGCATGGCGGCCATTTTGAGTGTTTAGCGATGAAGGAGAAAGTGGCTGTAACTACAGCGTACGTCGTCGTATCTGCTTGAAATTTCCCACAATCACCAAGAGTCCAGGCCTGAGGACACCTACAGGCCAATATGGACTTTTGGAGACAGCGCCACCATCTGGCAACAGGAAATATGCCTTATATGACAAACATCATCCGATTTACATGAAACTTAAAATGTGTGGTCTACATGTGATACTGAGGCGGCCCCTATAATGTGACCACGCCCAGTCATCCAGGCCACGCCCCCTTTCATAACATTTGAACCGTTTAAGGTATAGCTTTGTGTGAGGTGTCAATGAACTCAGCAGAGACTTCCTTCTTTATTGGTGATGGTTTGGCCCGCCCCCTATGCGTAAGCCACGCCCACTTTCATAACATTTGAACCGTTTAAGGTACAGTCTTGTGTGAGGTATCAAAGAACTCAGCAGAGAATTCCTTTTTCATTGGTGATGTTTGACCCACCCCCCTATGATGCGGCCACGCCCCTTTTCACATATATTGAACTGTATGACGTATAGTGTTGTGTGAGGTGTCATTGAACTCAGCAGAGACTTCCTTTTATAATGGTGATGTTTGACCCGCCCCCCTATGATGCGGCCACGCCCCCTTTCACAGATAATGAACCGTATGACGTAGAGTCTTGTGTGAGGTGTCAGTGAACTCAGCAGGGAGTTCCCTTTTCATTTGCGACGATGTTCAGTGTCTGAGTGACGCACAAATGCGCGGCCGCAAGGAGAGGCGTCCGCCAGTATCCCCGACTCGCGCAGGTTAGCGAGGGCCCGTTCATCGCTGCTTGCAGCTTTAATTAGGCTTGTTATCCCACATGAATAAAGCTACATAAACAGTTAAATTAGTCTTGCTCAAAAATAACTAGCCTAGCTTAGCTGAGAAACGTCTCGGGTTACGTATGTAACCCTTGTTCCCCGAGATAGGGGAACGAGACACTGCGTCGGTTACGACACTATGGGAACGCCTTTAGGCATGACAGGGCTGAATGTGAATGAAAACTACTCCAATCCTATTGGTCCTAGTGAGAACGGTAGCATGTGACGGCATAACCGTAGGGACATATAAGCACACCGGCACATAGCTCATTAGCTCTTTCTATGAAGCAAGGCACTACAGGCGGGGCGAGGCGCGGTGAACTGACGCAGTGTCTCGTTCCCCTATCTCGGGGAACAAGGGTTACATACGTAACCCGAGACGTTCCCCTTCGAGGGGAACTTGAACTGCGTTGGTTACGACACTATGGGAACGAGATACCCACTAACCCGCGTCGAAAACCCCGCCTGCCCAGCGTGCAAGCCACCTGCAGGCACGACTAGGAAGAGAGCACCCGGGTGCCGGGTGCAGAGGGAAAGTCCAGACTATAGAATCTGAAGAAGGTGTGAGGAGTGGCCCATCCAGCCGCATCACAAACCCCCTGGAGAGATGCACCAGAGAGGAGAGCCGTGGAGGCCGCCATGCCTCTCGTGGAGTGAGCCCGTACAGCCATAGGTGAAGGCAAACCGCGCACCCGATAGGCCAGGAGATGGTCTGAATGATCCAGCTGCTGATAGTATGTCTGGAAGCGGGAAGCCCAGCCTTGGGGAACCCGAAACACACCAGCAACTGGTCCGATTTACTCCACCCGGAGGACCTCAGAGCGAAGATACTCATGGCCCTAACGGGGCAGAGCAAATGGAGCCTCCCGTCCTCCGCCGTCACATGAGGTGGAGGATGAAACGCCTGCAGTACCACCGGCCCCACAACAGTGGACTGCACCTTGGGAACGTAGCCCGGAACGGGGTGCAGGATGGCCCTCACATTACCTGGGGCAAACTCCAGGCATCGGGAAGCAACCGAAAGAGCCTGGAGGTCCCCCACCCTCCTCAGAGAGGTGATAGCAAGGAGGAAGGCCATCTTCAGGGTCAGGTACTTGGCCTCAGCAGACTCCAACGGTTCGAAGGGGCCTCAGCCAGAGCTTCAAGAACCACCGCCAGATCCCAGGTGGGGATCCTAGGGCGAGTCGCAGGTCTCATCCTCCGGGTCCCACGGAGGAAACGTCGACCAGGGAAGCCTCCCCAGAGACCCAACCCTTGAAGGAGCGTGGAAAGCCGAAATGGCAGCCACGTAAACCTTGAGGGTGGAAGGGGAAAGGCCCGCAGAGAAGCGGTCCTGCAGAAACTCCAGCACCTGAAGCACTGGGCAGGTAACTGGGTCCAGCATACGTCCACTGCACCAGGCAGAGAAGACGTTCCACTTCAGGCCATACATCCTCCGTGTAGACGGGGCCCTGGAGCTAAGGAGAGTCTCGACCGCTCCTGCCGTCAGGCCTGCCTCTAGGTACTGGGCCCCCTCAAGGGCCAGACCCACAGCCGCCACAGGGCGGGGCAAGGGTGAAGAACCCGGCCCCCTGCCCGGGACAGCAGGTCCCTCTTCAGAAGCAGGCGGATGCCTTCCTGACGGACCCTCTCCAGGATCCCCGGGAGCAGAGCGACTGGGGGAAAAGCGTACAGACGCAGCCTCGGCCACTCTCGTACCATGGCGTCCAGCCCCAGCGGGGCCGGGGGCGTCAGGGAGAACCACAGAGGACAGTGCGTAGTCTCTCGAGACGCAAACAAGTCCACGTCTATGGGTCCGAACCTTTTGCACAAGGACTCCACCACCTCGGGGTGGAGCCGCCATTCCCCGGGCCTCAGCCCCTGTCTCGACAGCAGGTCCGCCCCCAGATTCTGAAGCCCAGGGATAAACATCGCCCTGAGAGAGAGCAGTCTCCGCTGGGACCACAGGAGGATCTGATGCACCAGTCTGCAGAGAGGGCGCGAGCGCAGACCCCCCTGGTGATTCAGATAGGCCACCACGGCTGTCGGACCTGACCAGCACGTGGCGACCCAGGAGCGCAGGCAGGAAGCTCCTCAGAGCCCGGAACACAGCCAGCATCTCGAGGCAATTGATGTGCCAAGACGAGTGATGCTCCAGCCAAACCCCCTTCGCAGAGCGGTCGTCCTTGACCGCGCCCCACCCGGTGAGGGAAGCGTCTGTTGAAACGATTACTCGGCGACAGGGCGCCCCAAGCGCGGGTCCTTGGGACAGGAACCAAGGATTCTTCCACACCGATAGGGCACGAAGACAATTGTGCGTGACCTGTATCAGGCGGAACGGGTTTACCCTCGGGGAGAACCCCTTGGATTTCAGCCACCACTGCAGGGCCCTCATGTGCAGAAGACCAGAAGGTATCACGCTGGAAACAGCTGCCATGAGGCCCAACACCCTCTGAAAGTGTCTCACTGTGATGGCGCGGCCCAGCCTCACACACCTCACCTTGGCCAGGACGGACTCGACACGAGCCGGAGACAGACGTGCCAGCAACGTTAACGAGTCCCACACCACCCCGAGGAACACAGTCCTTTGGGCGGGTGCCAGCACACTCTTTCCTTCGTTGAGCCTCAGCCCCAAACGAAGAAGATGAGCGAGGATGACATCTCGATGCCGAACCGCCAACTCTTGAGACTGAGCCAGTATAAGCCAGTCGTTGATGTAATTGAGAACCCGGATGCCCTGGAGCCGCAGAGGGGCCAGCGCCGCATCCATACATTTGGTCAAAGTGCGAGGGGAGAGTGCCAGGCCGAAGGGAAGAACCCGATACTGGTACGCCACGCCCCCAAAGGCGAACCTCAGGAACTTCCTGTGCGAATGACGAATGGAGATGTGGAAGTAAGCGTCCCTCAGATCCACGGTGACGAACCAGTCCATGGACCGGACGTGACACACGATGGCGGGGATGGTGAGCATCTTGAACCTGTATCTCCTCAGAGACCGGTTCAGAACCCGCAGATCCAGAATAGGGCGCAGGCCACCGTCCTTCTTGGGAACCAGGAAGTACCGGCTGTAGAAACCGGACCCGCAGGCCGGCGGAGGAACGACCTCCACGGCCCCTTTCTCCAGCAGCGAGCAAACTTCTTGGCCCAGCACCAGGCCCTGGTCCGGGCGTACCACAGTCCGGACCACCCCAGCGAAGCCGGGGGGGCAGACCCGGAACTGCAGTCTGTACCTGTTGACGACGGTGCGCAGAACCCACGGGGATATGTTCACCAAACCCCGCCAAGCCTCCGCGAAATCCGTCAGCGGAACCAAACCCCTCGGGGCCAGCGGCCGGTGCGACGTGCCGATCCCGGACGAGCACTCGAAGCTGGCTGCCAGGAAAAACTCGCCGAAGATCCGCAGTCCGGGAGCCAAACCCCCGGCCTACTGCCACCCCTCGGGGCAGGCAGGGAGGAGGAGGCTCGGCGGCGGCCAGCGCGCCCCGAGCGCCTCGGCGACGGGACAACAACGCCAGCGGCCGTCCAGGAGGGGACCTCAGTCGACCTCCGTGGGCTAAACACACTGTCAGGACCTCCGCGCCTTGCCCCTGCGCGACTAGATGACGTCCCTCAGATCCGTCCTGCCAGGGAGGGTTGCGCGGGAGCGTTGCCCAGCGTCCCAAGCCACTCGGGGGGGACCACGAGAAGCCACACTCCGCCTCTGGCGCTGTCGGTGGGAGCTGGTAGAGGGCTGGGAAGGTCCAGCCGTCCTAGTAGACCGAGGCCCAGACCGGCGAGGGGGAAACTGCTGTAACACCTCCCCCTGGGACCGGACATGGCGAAACCTGTCAACAACAGAATTAACGGCATCCCCAAACAGGCCAGTAGTGGAGACCGGCGCATCCAGGAGGAATTCCCTGTCCTTCTGATGGACGTCCGATAGGTTCAGCCAAAGGTGTCTTTCCGTGGCCACCAGCGCGGACATGGAGCGACCCACAGCTCGGGCCGTCGCCTTGGTGGCACGAAGTGAAAAATCCGTGGCCCGGCGCAGCTCCGCCAACTCCTCCTCAGAGGGCCTCCCCCTCTCGTCCATCTCCAGCAGCAGGTCCGCCTGGTAGGCCTGCAAAACCGCCATGGTGTGCAGACCAGCACCAGCTTGGCCCGCCGCCATATACGCATTCCCCACCAACGAGGAAGTCACCCGACATGGTCCAGACGGCGCCGGCCGGCCAAAGGATGACGTCAGCTGGGGAGCGAGGTAACTCGCCAGAGCATCTTCCACCCACGGCATCGTACCATAGCCGCAGTCCGCTATCCCCGCCACATTGCCAAACTCCAGCAACTGTGGCAAAGAAAGCCTGGCAGAGAAAGGCTTATTCCAGGTTTTGCACAGCTCACTGTGCAAATCCGGAAAAAACGGAGCCAGAGTGGGCGGCCGTCTCTCCAACCTGCGTCCCCGAACAGAAGAAGCCGAGTAACGAGGACCAGTGGAGTCGGAATCGGCAGAAGAAGGACGAGAAAGGGCCTCAGCTGTCTCTGAACCCTCCAGCAGATCTTGCTGCGATCCCCATGACCGGAACCGCCGGGCCGCCTCAGCGACCGCAATGCCCGAGCCACGGGGAGATCGTATCTGGCCGTCAGCGGAAAAGAGGGCCACGCGGGACCTCAGTACCCGCATAGGCAGGGCCTCGCAATGGTCACAAACAGCCCCCTCGAGAGCTGCCGTGGCGTGCGGCAGGCCCAAACAAGCGACACACAGTTCATGCGAGTCACCTACCGTGATGAAACGTGGGCAGGGAGACACACATCGTCGGAACCGGTACAAACGCTCGGACATAATTCCAGGCGAGTAAAGGATTTGATACGGGAGCTTTTCCACACCAACATTAACCAACGTGCCTGTTGAATAGAAAAAAGCTAATGAGCTATGTGCCGGTGTGCTTATATGCCCCTACGGTTATGCCATCACATGCTACCGTTCTCACTAGGACCAATAGGATTGGAGTAGTTTTCATTCACATTCAGCCCTGTCATGCCTAAAGGCGTTCCCATAGTGTCGTAACCGACGCAGTTCGAGTTCCCTCGAAGGGAACATTGGGCTACTTTAAGGTGACCCGGTTTCGGGGACAGCCCCGGTTTTGGTGACTTGTCTCCGGCTGGATCTGTCCCGGAAATGTCCCCGGTTTTCACTGTGACTGACAGACCCAAAATTGGAATAGAAGAAAGAAAACATTGACCAAACATAGCCGATAGTCGCACACAGTACACACGCAGGCTCAATAGAAAGCCGTATTTTACGATGCTAAAATGACTGATTATTTACATGGAGTCTGGTGGGTTTGGCGACCTCCTTAGAAATCCTTTCCATAATGTTGTCAGACACTTAGAATATTAATCTGAGTCTGTCAGTAGCAAAACGAGCACTTTTATGAACATAAGTAGGCTACAAACTGGACAATTATCCAATTAACTTAAACTGTAGCTTGTTTCTCTGCTGCATCACTGTCAAAGGAAAATATTTCCTCAATAGTTTTTATTGGATCCGATACTCAATGAGGGCTCAGCCCCCTAATGAGAACAGCTCTAGGTCTAGTGTCCCTGTTTTAAGTTTATATACGCTTCTGAGCTGAAAATGTCCCCGGATTTTGTCTGAGAAATCTGGTCCCCTTAGGCTACGTCCCTCATCGCCTCTCGATTCTAGCAAAATTCACATAACTTGGTGTGGTGGACCTGCCATAAAAATCACATTTAAGTGTATATTATTATAGATTAATGTATTAGTTAATTAATTTAAATGGACAACATGGCTAAATTAACACATTTTTATTGTAGATATTAAATTTCCCTCCACATTCAATATTATCTCATTCATTTTTTGGGATAAATTAAATGTCTGAAGATGCATGAAATTAAGATACTTATTTATCTGTCTGACAGTTTGGGTAACTAACTTCTTTTCAACCTTTCTGCCAATTGTAGAACAGTGTTGCATGCTGTAAAGCAGAGATTTTCAACAGGGGGGTCCAGGACCCTTAGGGGGTACTCAGAGTAGCTGCAGTGGGGCTGCCAAAATATTGTTATATATACAGTATATACTATATGAAAATATAGGCTACATTAACATGAATCCAGCATATTATTTGTAAAGATAAAATTGATGATAGGTCTACAGCTAATAGCCATAAGGTAACTTACACAGATACAGTTAAGCTCAAGGACTTAAGTTATAACAATAACATTTTAACAATAAACCATGAAGCATAAATATATGAATATGCCAACATTTTATCATTTTAAAAGCTTAGTATTACAGAACATGCACTATACAAAGGTAGCTATATGTAAAGGCTATAGGCTGCCCATTTTAATATGCAACTACATTTGATACAATATTTATAGTAGGGGGTCCCTGCTCCATTTCTCTTTCAGCTAAGGGGTCCTGGGCCTTAAAAACATTGAAGACCCCTCTCGTAAAGCTTGAGATGTAACTGAAACTAAAAGGTAGGCCCCTAAGGTTCTTGGGCTGGCCCTGCTAAAGCTAATATAATATGCTACATAAGGGATAATGTAGAGCAGGCAAATTAGAACCCTAACAGGGGTATGCAGGTCTTGAATCACCCTGAAGGGGATTCGCTTGCAATTAAAACCTGCTCGCTGTACATTTTCCCGCTTATGACACGGCTCCTTGCAAAAGAAACCGATAGCTTGTCACAAAATATTGATTTCAAAATGATTTTTATCGATTTCAAAATGGTCCTCCGGACTCTGTGATCCGCACCGTGTCCAAGGCAACGGTGTGTTATTCATAGAGCAGTGGCCTGCTTGACAGAAATAACAGACGGTAGAATGTTGTAATTGACCATAATTGAGTATATAACAAAGCCGTGTGATAATCCAAAATCCAGCCGCCACTGCAGAAATAAGTCCTGCTAGCTTTATTTATGTAGAGCCACACATAATTGCTTGGTATAACAGTATAATAAGTTTATTATAGTATGATTTCACCCTATCAATGCTAAATAACCCAGAGGAAGGCCGATGATTTTAAACCAGCTGTTCTGCTATAGAAGTGAAGTTAGTATTTAAATGATTAGCATCCTCTTTACTATTGAAATTTAGGGCACAATTATTGCATATAATTAACATTGCACATAATAATTATTACAATTGCAGCTCTGTTTGGGACATCCACATAGGCTAGAGCATGTGCAGACTCCCACATCTTCCGAAAATACACATAATTGCTTGGTATAACAGTAACAATTGCTTGGTATAACAGTATAATAGTTCTAATATGAAAGGGGATCAATGACAGACAGTATAGCATATTGTGGCTTTATTGTATAGGAATAACTAATGATCAATCACAATGGTCTACTATTCTGCACCGATACAAAAGGCCATTTTGCAAGTATTGATTTTTATTCCTGCTAAGGTATGGGCTTCACCCTACAGTCCTGTATAAGTCTGAATAATAGATTTAGCCTATTTCACAGGCCTTGAGTCAATCACAGCACGCCGCTCTGTGTTTTCTCTGGCTCAGCTCTCTCCTTTCAGAGATCCCATTCAGCTCGAAGCCATCTAAAGCGAGAGCAGAGAGCGCTGAATATGTTCTAGTCCACTCAATTTTTATTTTTAGGATTGAGTAGACTTACAGATGGCCTACATAAAACTGAATAGGGCTTCATTTTAACAGCGGGGTAGAGAATTGGCCGGCGTGCCATTGTGTGGTCTCTATTGTGGGAATACGGGGGAGTTCAGTAATAGAGCCTGGGCCTCGCTGTCCGTACACACGGCCAGCATGTTTTTCCATGATGATTTCTGAAATGGGTTCGTCCTCGGGGTTTGCGGCTGCGCTGCCACGCGGTCGAAGGTCGACCCTTTCTGAGGAGGAGGCGCGATTGTTTGGCTGCTGATATTACGTCTCACTCCCAAAGCGATTCATCTACCGCGGCCCGTCGCCCAATTCCATCTGCTCAGGCCTTCAGCTAAATTGAAAAGGACGGCAATATAAGTTTGAACAGGAAGCGTTAAGAATTAAAGTGGAGATATTACGGGGGGGGGCTTTCCCCGTGAGATCAAATTAAAACAAGCCATATGAGACGTTCTTAAGACCAAGACGACAGGAAAATTAATCAGGAAAATTAAGGGTTATAAATTAGGTGTCAAACTAGTCTGTTAAGTATGCTGGATGTTCAGAGATTTCAGCTCAGTCTCGCATCTCATTTTGACCTCAGTGCCAGTCAGTTTCTCCCCTAATTTTATTTTAGAGCACATAAGTACATCCTGAGAATCCATCTATCAGCACTTTTTTTTTCTCTCTGCCAGTTTTTCATTAAGGATCAGACTATATGGTATTTTTGCATCCGTGATCAAAACTGTGTCAGATTAGGCCATCACATAGGAATGCAATTAAAGATGTGGCTGAGACAGTTGGCCCCCCGACCAATCATAGGTTGCCATTTATCACGGCTTACAGTATGTGCTGCACAACAGTAATCGTGAGGTTGCCAGGGACTAACTTCACTATTCCACCTGATAGTGTTGGAGGGCGTTTAACACTACGTAACACTAATTTATACGGTCAATAAACCTCATTTTTAGGGAATTATACCTAATGTTTGAGTTAGAAAATCAGAAATTAGGAATTATTTCGACTAAAATTAAAGGAATGGATGTTGATGGATCATCACAGACTGGAATATGTCAACTTTTACTCAATACTATTTCAAAACCACTTCAATTTGTTTTTCACATGCTATAAAATTGAATAAGACGCGCCAAAATTAATGAAAGTAGAGATTTGGACTTGCCAAAGAGCGTTATTTTGGGTAGTTAAAAAGAACATTGATATAGGAAAACCAGTCATTTTGACCCGAGGACTTTATCATCTTTATAAATGGACAGGCACAACACAAAGAAAGCGGAAAGTGAGGGACATGCGGCCAAAAATGAGGGACTTCCAGCGCAACCGGAGCACTCCCTTGAATGAACCGTCGTCGATATAGACTACTTAATAAGTCAAGAGGGTTGTCCAGTCATGACAGGTTTGGCTCCCCCGGTTAACAGCTAGTGCACATTGCTCCTGATGGTCAGACCAGCATGGTAGCTCACTGCCATCCGTGTGTGAATGGCAGGCACTTTGCATAAAAATGCTACATAAATGCAGCCCATAATCACCTTTGATTGCTTTATGAATGACATAAAGAGTGACGCTGAAAACATTCATCATAACTCAACAATATTATTGTGTATATGCGATACTTTGCTTTACCAAGTAAATACAGTGTACTTTTTATGTATTTTATCATCTAAACCAGCGGTTTTTAATAGGTGAAAGCCATGGGGGAAGGCCAGACACGCAGAAGAAAAAACTGTATGCAGCTCTATTGATTTCGCTAATTGTGCGTGTGTGTATTAACTTTAAAATGCATCCTTGGAGGAGACAGGACCCAGCAAGAAACACAATAACTAGGATCCTGAGGTGAAGTTAGGTTCCACCTGGTCTGGGTCTAGGCTGCCCCTCTGCCTCCGTGTGACAGAGACCCGGAGGAATGCCGATCACCCGTTTGTGGTTGTCTGTGGAGAGCGAGTTTCCCCAGATCTCCACTAAGGTTATGAAAGTCCTAATCCCCTTCACCTCCACCTACGTGTGTGTATGTGTGTGTCCTAGGCTACCAAAAATGAAAATGAGGAGTCTGCACCAATAGCCTAGCTCTGGGATACACACACACACATACTCTCAGTTGGGGTCTAATACAGGATTACACACAGATCATCATGCAAAAAGCTTTTAAGTGACTATGGAAATACTTTTATAGTTTAATAAACCTTTCCAACCTAAAATGTGTGTGTTCTGGTCCAAAATCAGTTGAGTTTGTAGACTTGCAGCGGTTTCCTCTTTGGTTGGGCTTTCTTTCACACGGAGGAAATTCCAAGCGAAACCAAAATGCGTCATTACAAACCACGCAACAACGTTCACTGCCCTTCTTGGTCAGATGTGTCTGGGGCAGGCTCAAGACAGGGAATACAGGAAGAAGGTCTTGTGTTCTGGGCTGGTGCATAGGTCTTGGCTTTCAATGGTCAAAACGGCTCATTTGATTTGAATCATGTCTGTCAATCATAGTCTGGCTCAACGGATGTACATCGCCAGGATAAAGTCTGACATCCGGCGTGTGAGAGTCCGAGGCCTAGCCCCGCCTCGGACTGTTGTGATTGGTTTCAAGCAGTACAAACAAGCCTTAGCCAGACCTTACTACAGTGAAAAGAAAGTCCACTTGGAAAGTACAATTCGGCATCTAGTGGGGTCAACAAATCCAGCTAATAATTCATGAAGCTTCATTTGGAAATTGCAAGAGTTGTACCTTTTTTAATGTATATTTTTGCTGTTCTTTTGATGTGCTGTGAGCATCAAGGTTATGGACGTATGTCCTCCAGTTTCGGCAGAATTCTGATGAAATGATAGAGACCCCAGAAAGAGTAGCTTCTGTTTTAGACAGACGGGAGAAAATGGGGAGTTGCAGCGGATCTGCATGTTTCTGGGAGTTGGTTCCAGATATGAGGAGCAAAAAAACTGAAACGCCGCTTCCCTTTTAGTTCTGACTCTAGGGACAGAAAGCAGACCTGCCCCAGACCACTTGAGAGAGGTCTGGGTGGTTCCTAGCACACTAACAGATAAAAAATATATTTTGGCCCTAAACCGTTTAATGATTTATAAACTAGCAAAAGTACTTTGAAATCAATTCTTTGAGGCACAGGAAGTGTAAAGACTTCAGAACTGGAGTGATGTGATCCAGTCTCTTGGTCTTAGTGAGGACTGGATGGTGTGATCCAGTCTCTTGGTCTTAGTGAGGACTGGAGGGATGTGATCCACTCTCTTGATCTTAGTGAGGACTGGAGTGATGTGATCCAGTCTCTTGGTCTTAGTGAGGACTGGAGTGGTGTGATCCAGTCTCTTGGTCTTAGTGAGGACTGGAGTGGTGTGATCCAGTCTCTTGGTCTTAGTGAGGACTGGAGTGGTGTGATCCAGTCTCTTGGTCTTAGTGAGGACTGGAGTGGTGTGATCCAGTCTCTTGGTCTTAGTGAGGACTGGAGTGGTGTGATCCAGTCTCTTGGTCTTAGTGAGGACTGGAGTAGTGGGATCCAGTCTCTTGGTCTTAGTGAGGACTGGAGTGGTGTGATCCAGTCTCTTGGTCTTAGTGAGGACTGGAGTGGTGTGATCCAGTCTCTTGGTCTTAGTGAGGACTGGAGTGGTGTGATCCAGTCTCTTGGTCTTAGTGAGGACTGGAGTGGTGTGATCCAGTCTCTTGGTCTTAGTGAGGACTGGAGTGGTGTGATCCAGTCTCTTGGTCTTAGTGAGGACTGGAGTGGTGTGATCCAGTCTCTTGGTCTTAGTGAGGACTGGAGTGGTGTGATCCACTCTCTTGGTCTTAGTGAGGACTGGAGTGGTGTGATCCAGTCTCTTGGTCTTAGTGAGGACTCGAGCAGCAGTGTTCTGAATCAGCTGCAGCTGCCTGATTGATTTTTTTTTTTAGGGAGACCTGTAAAGACACCGTTACAGTAGTCAAGTCAAGATAAAAGCATGGACCAGTTTTTTCAAATCCTGCTGAGACATAAGTCCTTTAACCCTTGATATATTCTTAAGGTGATAATACGCTGACTTTGGAATGGTCTTAATGTGGCTGTTAAAATTCAGGTCAGAGTCCATGACTACACCAAGATTTCCGGCTCACTTTTAATTGTTCCTCTTTTGCTCCAAAAAATAACCACCTCAGTTTTTCTTTCATGTAATTGCAGAAAGTTAAGAGGTAAAAGGTAAGGTAAAAAATGTATGTAAATGTTTACAGCATCCTAATTCAGACAAAAAAAAATTATGTAATGGAGGTACGGGGGTGAGTTGTAAGGGAATCATGATGATGAGCAGCTTACGCGGTCTTTAAGTTGATCTATCTGAAAGCAGAGCAGATAGAGGGAGGGAGTCTGTAGCTAATCCCACCGCTGTGAACAGCTTTCTGGCTTTATCCTCCATAATCTTCTAGGAAGAGTTTAACTATAAGAGGAAACCCACAGTTTTAAACACTGATTACACCCATTGGTGTTTCCATATTTACACTGTAAATATTGCACTGTAATGAGATTAAATGGTCAATGAGACATTGTACCCGGCTCAAACTAAAGCTACTGTAAAACCATAATATAGAAAAACTAAACCTGTCTGAAAAACTGAAACTAAAGTGAAACTAACAAACACAGTCTGAAAACTGAAATCCAAAAGTCAAAAACATAATAAAATGAAAATATAACCTTGTTACAAACCCGTGTAGAGCGGTGCCCCTAAAGGTTATTGTGTTGGAAACCAACCAGCAGCATCCTTCTGTGCAGCATATTGGCAGAGCGGAGTCCCTGATATTAATGGGTGTTTCCATGACAACAGGACACAAGGGCTCAACAAAGTCAAAGCGTCTATGTCTGTGAATGGCACGTGCATCAGAGGGAATGTTGTGTGTTATTTTTACTTTGCATGAAAATGAAACTAAAGAACAGAAGGAGTTCAAACCCCTGTGTGTGTGTGTTTTTTTTTTTTTTGCTTTCTGACATTGCATATGCCCCCCTCCAAAACTCACTGTTTCTGGGCATAAAAAACATCTGTTAAATGTAGCTTGAAAGCTACATGAGGTGGTTAACTGCTAATTGGTATGAAACCAAACGCCTGCAGTTTTTGCAGTGCTGATAACAGGAAAGTGCCCCCCCCCTGCCTGGCCTACGCATTAACTGGAATTATTCGCCCAAGCCCGATTTAACCCCAACAATTTTTTAACCCTTGTGTTGTCCTCGGGTCAAATTTAACCCATTTTCAAAGTTTTTGTATCATAAATACGGGATCCTTTGAACCAAATTTTGCCAAAAATGACATGCACCACTAAAATAAATGTTGATCACTACTTTCACGGTTTACCTCGCTCAAAATCTATGATAACACATAACCATATGTTGCTTTGATCTTAACTATTAGTCAACATAATTCAGAAATCCGTTTCGACCATCAACACTTCTGTTGACGCTTTTTAATGTTTTTTTCTCTTTTTTTAACACTTTTGAACCTTTTTTCGATGTTCAGCACTACGCAACTCTAACTTATTAACTTTAGTTTTACAGGTATTTTCTGAATTTATGGTCAATAAGCCTTATTTGTAGGAAACTATACCTAATGTTTGAGTTAGAAAAGCAGAAATTAGGAATTATTTAGACTAAAATTAAAGGAATGGATGTTGATGGGTAATCACAGACTGAAATATGTCAACTTTTACTCTCAATACTATTTCAGAAACACTTCAATTTGTTTTTCAAATGCTATAAAATTGAATAAGACGCCACAAAATTAATGAAAGTAGAGATTTGTACTTGCCATAGAGCGTTGTGTGGAATCAATCATGTTATTTTGGGGAATTAAAAAGAACATTGATATAGGAAAACGGGCCAATTTGACTGGAATTGATCGCAAATGGATCCAAATGGAGAAAAAAAAAAAAAAAGTCGACCCGTTGCTCCTTCAGCCGAGCGTGGGTAACAGATCAGAGCATCAACATAATCACAGCCCTGGAACCATATAGGAGACTTTCTTATCTCAATCATCTAATTAATACTGTCCTTCACCACAGTCTGGATGTCGCCACACCATCCAGAGCTATGGGAGAAACTGGAGAGGCATAGCTTTCTCCCCACCCTA
The DNA here is from genome assembly GCA_013375575.1 of Percina caprodes. NCBI lineage: Eukaryota > Metazoa > Chordata > Actinopteri > Perciformes > Percidae > Percina > Percina caprodes. Next base: position 347,591 of record JABXJD010000123.1, on the reverse strand, counting down.
ATAACGTAATGATAAAAAAAAAAACACAAATGCTTGATCAACGCGGCCCGGCCTGAGAATAGTGGCGGAAAATATTGTCCCGACTCGACTTATGGGTTCGGGCTCGGGCAGAGAATCTTGTAACTCCAGCTCTGCGAAACAGCACCATTTGAAATCCTCGAGTCTTAAACAGGACCTATGTCTCTTGTTCTTTCGTTAGGGTTATATTTTGAGAATTTTCTTAATTTATGTGGACAACACCCATTGATCGACATTTCTTTCTTTATGTGCAGTGATGGGCAGTCCATTGAGTGACAGTTAAAGAGAACAGTAAGACGCTGAAATGATCTCAATGGGTTGATTGCCTGGGATTGTTCAATTCCACCAGATGTGAATAATTTTTGTCCGGATGTCCATCACCTTCTGCTTTCTTTGTGTTGCCGTTCTATACTCTGGTTAACTGCTCCCCAGATCTCTGCAGGGTAAATCCAGACAGCTAGCTAGACTATCTGTCCAATCTGAGGACTATGGTTACCTGGTCCTCAGGTCTCTGCAGGTTAAATTCAGACAGCTAGCTAGACTATCTGTCCAATCTGAGGACTATGGTTACCTGGTCCTCAGGTCTCTGCAGGGTAAATCCAGACAGCTAGCTAGACTATCTGTCCAATCTGAGTTTTCTGTTACACGATGAAAACAACCTTTGAACGTACACACATTCCACCAAAACAAGTTCCTTCCAGAGGCTATTTTGCAGAAGCACTGTTCCTCCGTCTGCCGCTTAGCGACAGCCAAGATGATTGTGACTGGTTTAAAGAAATCTAAATAAACCAGACCACATTTTCTCCCATCCCGGGGTGCTGTGAGGACTGGCCAGACCCTCCTGCGAAGGAGGAAGGTCTGGCAATGCCTTGTCCTCCATGGCAACCCTGTTTCAAATACATTTTGAAGCAAATGCAATGCCGGCCAGAAATTGTTTTAACCTTTTGTTAGTTATCTTTTATGGCGAGTTGTGGAAATGTAAAAATGTCATTGACAACATGTCTATTGGTTTTCAATACATCATCCATTTTTCTTTATTGACAGTATCATTGAACTTAATGGCTATGTTCAGGGACTGACCCTAGCTAAGGTTACTGAAAGGTCTTTGTCTTGCTTGACTAAAGACAAGATCTTTAGTGGCTCAAAGCACCAGACAAGACGTGTCTATTAACATAGAACTGACCCTACCCTTAACCAACGTAGTCCTGTTTCCACACACAGTTCGATCGATAGGTCGGTGGCAGGGCTGTAGTGAAGACCACCTTTGTCCAATCGAAGACAAGCCCAAGTCAAGACTGAGTCCAAAGAGTTCAAGTCCAAGACAAGACTGAGTCCAAAGAGGTTTGAATTGGAGTCAAGACAGAGTCCAAAGATGTTCAAGTCCAAGACAAGACCGAATCCAAAGACTTCCGAGTCCAAGACAAGACCGAGTCCAAAGAGGTTTGAGTCTAAGTCGAGACCGAGTCCAAAGAGGTTTGAGTCTGAGTCAAGACCGAGTCCAAAGATGTTCAAGTCCAAGACAAGACCGAGTCCAAAGATGTTCAAGTCCAAGACAAGACCGAGTCCAAAGATGTTCAAGTCCAAGACAAGACCGAGTCCAAAGACTTCCGAGTCCAAAGAAGTTTGAGTCTGAGTCAAGACCGAGTCCAGGACAGAAAAACTCTTATGCATGACAGTATTGAGACAATCATTTTGGTTATTATTTGTTGATCTAAAAGCTAAGACATTGCATGCCGTGTGAAGATAATCTAGTGTGGGATCTGTTATCAGGTGGCCAGTGTTTCACTTTCCCTTCAATATTATTATAAACATAATAAAGACACCTGGACTCGGTCAAGGCCAAAAGCCATATTTGGCAAGACCAGTGGCCGAGTCCGAGACAAGTCTGAGTCCAAATACCGGCGAGTCCGAGATAAGTCCAAGACCATAGAAAAACGGTCTTGAGTCAGGACTCGAGTCCAAGACCGGACTTGAGTGCTACAGGCCTGGCCGGTGGTTCTTTGGCCAAGACCCTGAACCTATTTTCTCCCGATGCTGCGCCATTGCTGTGTGAATAGAAGTGTGAAAACATAGGTTTTGGTTAAATTATTGTCACGTTCTTGATGTCCCTGTGAAATTGTCTGTACTGTATGTATTTGCTGTTGCTATGTAGTAGTATATAATGTGATCTCTAGGAAAAACAGGGGATAAACTAGATTAGTGTCTGCCAATAAAACTCACTCATGTGAAGTTTGTGTATACAGGATTTAAACTGATCTGTGTCCTAAGTTGCAGGTGTTGCCTCGGGCCTAAAAAGTTAAAGTCTGCCAGTGCAGTTTGAGGATTTTCGCCTGTTTCCAAAGCAAATTGAGTTGTTAATGCTTAATGGACAATAATGCTAGAAATGAGTGTCAGTGTCCTGAAACAAGACACTAGACAGGACTGTATGACTCAATTACGTTGCTTGAGGACACTTCAGCCTGGTGGACACTCTGGGTTCATAAAGAGTATGAAGTGGGCCCTTGTGCTTGTCCCTTGCGTGGACTCAGAGTACATTTACTCAAGCACTGTACTTGAGGACAAATTTGAGGTACTTGTACTTTACTTGAGTCTTCTTTTTCAAGCCACTTTCTACTTTTACTCCGCTACATTTCCAAGAGAATTATTGTACTTTCTAATTCACTTTTTAAGAAATGTTTTGGGCCATTTTAGGTCTTTCTTTATTGGACAGCTGAAGATATGACATGTAGCAAAGGGCTGAAGGTTGGAGTCAAACTTCTATTAACGGGCGCACACTCTACCACGTGAGCCACCCTGGCGCGCTAATCTGACACCTTTAGTTCCTAGTTACTTTACAGATATAGATTTTGCACACACAACCCATGTAGTTCATAAAATACAATGTTTTATTATAATTTAAACTACACAACAATACAACAGCGTTGGTATGGTACTGTGAGATAAGATTTTATCTGAAGAAAGGGAGATTGTAAAATGAGATTTATTTTGTGAATATTTCCATATTTCCATAAATTGTAGCTTCATAGTGTATTCTGTTCCTTGAGTTAACAAGGGAACTATCTAACATGTTGTACCCTGCCTGTAGTTCAGTAACAGGTTGGCGGAGGGATATGATGAAACATGTTGAGTCATGATTTGTTCTATTCTGGAATAAGTGTCATTAAAAGTGGACCAAGTTACAGCTGTCTCCGTGCTCTTACTCTATCCACACCCCGAAAGTACTGAGATGAGGTAATAGTTAACACTAACAATCACTAGCGTCACAGTACTTTTACTTAAGTAAAGGATCTGAATACTTATTCCACCGCTGCTCAGAGAGAACTGCAGAGTGTTAGCACCTGACTACAGAGCCGTCTGAGTGTCGACGTGGCCTCATCAGGACCAAAATGGCGGGAGGGGTGGTGGACTTGGGTGTCACGAGCAGTCATGGAAGTACACCAGGCCCACCAGCAGCATCTGTTTACAAGCGGTGGATGCTTTTTGTAAAAATTGCTCATGTTGTGCCTATTCCTGATGGAGCTGAGACATGATGCAGGACCATCAACCTCAGAGCTGCAGAGGGGGAAAATATCTCCAATACTTTTACTCTAACTAACTATTGTGATTGGAGTACAGCTCTGAGGTGCTGGTATTTTTTCTACAGTAGTTTTTCCCCAGTGTTTTTTCCATTCTTTCTTTTTCTTTCTACCCATCTTCATTTTATATTACTTTTCACCCAACAAACGCTTCTTTACCATCAGTTCTTTCACTTTGCACAATGCAGAACTTGTACTTAAAATTGTGTATTTTTTACAATATTGCATTGCTTGACTTGAACTCAGCCTGTGAAAACATGTCGAATGATGTCTTCTGGAGCACAAAAAATGGCTTTCTCAATCAGTGACATCATTAATTGAGGAATTTCAAACAGGAATATGGATGAGGTGTTTTTAGGCAGCTGAGAAAAAGTGGTGTCTGTGGAAGAGAGCTCCATTTCGTATGAAATTAGTTTTTTGTACATTATAAATCTACTACTACACTAAAAATGTATACATTACACACTAAGGGCCCTACGCAAGTGTCTTTGCAGTTGTCCATTTCCCGTCCAGCGCCGGCGTCGTTTAAATAGCAAATCCACCTGCACCCATGGGCGTGCTGGTCTTACAGGGAGGTGTGTTCAGGTGCATTCTGGGCGTGTTGCTATCTTGAGGCAACAGGAAGTGATTGCGCCATTGACCAACAAAAACCTGGTCTAAAGTTAATAGTGCAGCCTTTCGTTGTTATTTTAACAGCAAATTAGTAAAACGGGTTAGGGTTGCACCTGGTGCTTGGACCCACTTTCCTGCCATTAAAGTAGAAAAAGTGGATTTTGGCACCTGTGACATGCGCTTCATGCCGTGTGATAATAGGACCAGTAAGACCGGGGGGGGGAAAGCATAATCGGGGCTCTTTGACTTTTTTAAGTTTTAATGAAAGAAAGACTGAAGTGATGGTTTTTGGTGGCCCCATTGGGACCTCCTTGTAGATTTGGGTTCCTTGGCCCAACCATCACAAACCTACAGTTTAAAATGGACTCTGATCTTAAGCTCGACAGTCAGATCAGGTCATTCAGTCAGGATTTTCCCAATTAAGGAAGCTGGCCAAAATAAAGCCAATTCTTCCCAGGCTGCACTTTGAGACAGTAATCCCGGCCTTTGTTACCACAAGGCTGGATTACTGTAATGCACTGTGTGTGGGTCCTCTGTCGCCCGTCTCCAGTTGGTACAGAACACTAAACCCATTTACCCCGTTTACCCCCAATGGCTGCCCTTACATTTTAGGATTCACTTTAACAATATTTTACTGCTTTAATATTCCTTCAATGATCTTGCCCCACCCCAGTTGGGGACAAAGTATTCAGACCCATTCCTTTAAAGGTGCTCTAAGCAATGTTGGGTGACAGTACTTCAAGCAAAACGAGACAAGCTTGCCCCTCCCTCCTTCTCATCCCGTCCCCTCCCCCTCCCTTCTGTGCTTACTAACCCCCCAACCCACTCCCCCAAATCCTTCTTTTCGGTTATTGGTTGGAAAATACTGTGTGTGTGTATGCTTTGTGGTGCTGGTGGGCCCAATTTTGTTTTGTTGCCATTTGTAGACCCTGGACTGTCTACAGAGACCGCATTTTTTTTTACAGTGTGTTCTGGGGACAGGCAGCTAGCACATAAGGAGATGTTTTTTTACAGTGTGTTCAGGGGACCGGCAGCTAGCAGATAGTGAGATGTTTTTTACAGTGTGTTCAGCGGACAGGCAGCTAGCAGATAGTGAGATGTTTTTTACAGTGTGTTCAGCGGACAGGCAGCTAGCAGATAGTGAGATGTTTTTTTACAGTGTGTTCAGGGGACAGGCAGCTAGCAGATAGTGAGGAGATGTTTTTTACAGTGTGTTCAGGGGACAGGCAGCTAGCAGATAGTGAGATGTTTTTTACAGTGTTTTCAGGGGACAGGCAGCTAGCAGATAGTGAGATGTGTTTTACAGTGTGTTCAGGGGACAGGCAGCTAGCAGATAGTGAGGAGATGTTTTTTACAGTGTGTTCAGGGGACAGGCAGCTAGCAGATAGTGAGGAGATGTTTTTTACTGTGTGTTCAGGGGACCGGCAGCTAGCACATAAGGAGATGTTTTTTTACAGTGTGTTCAGGGGACCAGCAGCTAGCAGATAGTGAGGAGATGTTTTTTACAGTGTGTTCAGGGGACGCTATGGTGCATCATTTCTGACCTCCCCGCCCCTTGAGGAATCCTAAGTAATGACAACAATACTGTCGGGGCGTCCACATGATACAAGCCTTCTGTGACTGCAGAGACTGTTTTAGCTGGACTTGTAGGCTGTTATAGTGTTGGATAGGTTAAACAACATTGTATTTCATAACCTTCATGTGTTTGGTGTGCAAAAATCCTACTCTGTAAAGTAACTAGCAACTAAAGACAGTGGAGTAAAAAGTACAATGTTTCTCTCTGAAATGTAGCGGAGTAGAATTAGAAAGTGAAATGAAACAAAAAGACTCAAGTACTTAAGTATGTACATGTAAGTATGTATTTACGTGAGTACATTTGGGGTGGCAGTAGCTCAGTCCGTAGGGAAGCTGCTAGATTGGCAAGCCCTCATACTTCTGACTGGCTAGTAGTCCTTACCTAGGTACAGTCAGGGCCCTCATACTCTGCTTCTGACTGGCTAGTAGTCTTAGTAGACTAAGTAGACTTACCTAGCTACTGTAGCTAAAACAGAGAGCTGAACACACAGGGAGAAAAGAGGAGCCTGAACAAAAATATGGTGTTTTTTTATATTTTAGAAATCCTCTAAATACAAATATGAACCTGAAAATGAGCGTAATGTGAGCACTTTAAATCTCTTCTTCTCCTTGTATGACGTTGACATTACTTGATTTTATTTGTGATAGTTTTTATTGTATGGCTGTTTTTCATGTTTTATCTTTTCTGTGAGCTGTGTATTTTAGGTATTTTAATTTATTCTTGTGTACAGCCCTTTGGTCCACTGTGGTTGTTTTAAAGTGCTCTACAAATAAAGTTTAATGATGATGATATAGAGCATAAAGTTTAAAAGAATACAATCAGATGCCAGTCAGGAAGGGTCTTAAGGGCCACACTGGAACATGATTATCACATCAAGGGCCAGTAGAGTTTATTGACATGCTTTTACTTTAAAAAAGAGTCAGTTATCTTTGACTGTATTATTGCATGTCTTATAAAGTCCCACTTACAGTTTTGTCAACATAAAGCCCTAAAAAAGTCAACCAAGAAAGAAAAAAGGGGTCTAAAACGTCAAAAAAGTGACTAAAACATCAGAAAACAAAAAAGGGACAAAGAATTTGAAAAAGTGACAAAAGGGCCAAAAACATTGAAAAAGGGACAAAAAAAGGACAAAGACATTGAAAAGAGGGCCAAAAACATTGAAAAAGTGACAAATAATGGACAAAGACATTGAAAAGAGGGCCAAAAACATTGAAAAAGGGACAAAGACATTGAAAAGAGGGCCAAAAACATTGAAAAAATGACAAAAAAGGGACAAAAACATTGCAAAACGTGACAAAAATTTCAGGAAAAGTGACAAAATCGTAGAAATAAACGGAAAAAAAAGTTTTTGTCAGCAGGGAGGCAACACAAGGGTTAAATGAAAGAGTCTTTAAAACATCGGGTTTTGAGTCCCATCTCAGTTGAAACAAGCATCCACTGACATCCGCCGAGGGTTTTAAGCTGCTGTTATTCGTGAAAGATAGACCATCTTGCTTTAAGATCATATCTCATTTCAAGTGAATTTGTACTTATTCCAATCAAAAATACCCACCTAATTATCTTTGTGGTTTCCAGTCAATGAATTACCTCCAGATCAGAGAGAAACAACTGTTCACCCACTTCCACTGTGTGATTATGCATCGAGTGACAACCATCCGGCGACAACCCCCCAGCGCGTACTTGACGCTCATCCCATTTCACACCCCGCCACTCGTTTGCATAGTGACTGACGGAACAAAACCACACGGCGATAATGGCAACGACAAAGAAGTATTTATTAAATCTTTTGTTGTAGTCAGTCATAGCTGCTCCGACACGTGTATGTACAAAGAAATTGGCTTTCTGTAGAAAACTCTAGCAAGAAACAGACATTAGAAAAGTTTTAGATGAGTACAGGAGAGGATGGGGGTCATATAGGCACGAGGTACACTTAACTACAATGTTAAAATCAAATGTGCAGTTTGGTGGCACATTCATGTCTACTTGAGGGGGAAGAAACACACAACTGTTGCAAAGGGAACGTCTCGGGTTACGTATGTAACCCTTGTTCCCCGAGATAGGGGAACGAGACACTGCGTCGGTTACGACACTATGGGTCGTAACCAACGCAGTGTCTCGTTCTATCTCGGGAACAAGGGTTACATACGTAACCCGAGACGTTCCCCTTCGAGGAACGACTGCGTCGGTTACAACACTATGGCGTTCCCTATAGTGTCGTAACCGACGCAGTGTCTCGTTCCCCTCGAAGGGGAACCAAAACCTTCCCGATGGGAGATGCAGTGACAAAAACACACATCCTTTTTTTTTTTTTTTTTTTTTTAAATACAGAAGATGGAAAACAGGGACACAGCGGTGTTAGCTTCAAGCAGTTCTCATGAACCATGTTGTAATATTGCTACGAAACGGTAAGCAGTCCACGTAACCCTCGAACCCGGGGAGCGGAGTTCAGTACTGGGGGAAAGTCGAGTTTTTTTTGTAGTATCTAATGATTTGGAACTTGAATCAGGTTCTGTTCAAATTAAATATTGATGCAAGGGGGTTTATGTTTACGTATTTTGAGTTGGAGTGAACTTTGGAAGGGATGTTTGGGCTAAAAAGTGATGACTTGGATGTGATCTTTGGTTTACCATGTAGCAAATCCTATATGTTATCTAACATGTGACTCAAACACATCCTATATAAAGTCGGTCTAAGGTATTGAAAGCTCATTGGGTTAGCACTCTCCGAGCTTCTGCAGAGCTTGTAAATTGACGCTGAAACAGTGTTCGTGGCGGTTTTCTTTCGACACATCCTCCAGCGTTGCTGTTCGGACCCCTCAATTTCACCCACGCATGTTCAGTCTCTGTGGGTTATATTCCAAATTGAAAATCAACCCTTTTGTTGACGCTTTTTAATCACTGTTTTTAACTTTTTGTTATGTTTTTGTCACTTTTTTGACATTTAACACTACGTAGGCACTAACTCATTCACTTCAGTTTTACAGTTATTTTTGGAATTTATGGTCAATAAACCTCATTTATAGGAAATTATACCTAATATTTGAGTTAGAAAAGCAGAAATTAGGAATTATTGAGACTAAAATTAAAGGAATGGATGTTGATGATAATCACAGACTGGAATATGTCAACTTTTACTCTCAATACTATTTCAAAAACACTTCAATTTGGTTTCAAATGCCATAAAATTGAATAAGACGCCCCAAAATGAATGAAAGTAGAGATTTGTACTTGCCAAAGAGCGTTGGTAATGGTATTTTTAACCTCATCGGCAAGTAATTCAGACAGTATTGTAGACCTTTTAAATGTTTTATGTTATTTTCTGAGGTTAAATAATGTCTTTAATATTGGAATAGAATTGGTTTTGTATTGGGACGCCAGGCTATTTATTTACATCTCTCTCTCTCTCTCTATATATTTTTTTTTCTATTTATCTTAATTATTTATTTGGTAATGTCTCAGGGCAGAAGTTTATTTAAAATGTTATTCTCCTGCTGTTCGAACTGTCCAGCGGTTGTTTTAACCTGCTTTTCATATTCTTTTACAGTTTTTATATAACCAAAGTGTTTTATTTTAAGGAGTTTTTAAGTGTTTTAGTCCCACTAGTGGTCCCTTTGTGCCCATCCGGGGCATTGGGTTTTAACCCTAACCCTCTATCCCTAACCCCATAAAACACAGCGGGGAGCGGATTTCATTACTGGGGGAAACACCCATGAAACACGTTGTCTGTGTGTCATATCCCAAATTTTCCCACCATCCTTTACCTAAAATGTGACGTCACATCGCCGTGCTCTGCACTCCGTAGCCGGCGTCACGTGACCAACCGGCGGGCTCCTGATTTCGTAAGGTTTTCCTACAAATTGGCGTGCATACATTTTCGTGCGATATCATACAAACCCGTTCATGAGACCGCGTTCCACTTTCCTTGAAGGCAGCTACATAAGAGTGACATTGTCATGACAATAGGGTTCATGTGTCATGACAGTGTCATGTCACTCTTATGTAGATACCTGCAAGTGAAGTGTTCCCCAAAAGCCTTCCCGATGCTAGATGCACTGACACAAGCACACATCCTTTCTTTTGAGGTACAGAGGACAGAAAACACAGTGGTGTTAGCTTCAGGCTACATGGCACCAAAACCAGGTGAAGAGGAAGTCCTCAGAACATCTTCCTCGCTCAATAGACCATGAAACATCCAAATTCAAAGGTGAAAAACAGACTTCCTCCCGCTGCCACAAACGACACACACATTGAGCTTTCCAACACCGAGAAAAGCCAATCGCGTCTCCCGTATCCTGCGGCGACGCCGTCGTCGTCGTCGCGGTGACCGGAACCGCAGGTCGGCTCGGACACGGCTGGAGGTGAAGCTCAGACCGCAAGCAGTCATAAAGAAACAATCGTGAACCTTAAAGACACTTTGGATGCAACAACACAATAAGGTAATATGATATTTGAGCTCTCTTTAGACCCTTTGATCCATGATTGTAACCCGAGCACGTGATATGCACAAAAACATTTACAGACAGAGGGAGAAATGTTGATCCTGTTATTTTTTTTTTTCTCCTCGGTTTCATATAAAAGACATACAAACTGAAATGAAGCATTTTTTTTCATATCAAACATTGAACTTTTTTTTTCTCGCTAAGAACATTAATGTGCCCTTTAAAACAGGTGTGAAAAAGGCAAAAGCATGTAACGCTGTATGTTACAACGGACTAATTGCTGGATACACGGTATCCACAAAAGTGATTGTTCTTTTGTCATCGTGGCGTGGCTATAGAGGCAACGGTTACAGTGACGCTGGACTCTTAATGGCAAATTAATATATATGGAGGCTGGTAGGTGTGAGGAGGAATCCAGTTTTTAATAATGTGTATAATAACGTCATTCGCACATTCTTTCAAATTTGAAATCTGGGGGACAAAATGTCCTCAAAATAAAGGTGTCCAAGGACATCTTCAGTTCTTTTCTGGCCCTCTCAGCTCAGACGTAGTTCATATACTAAGATATGGGAAGGAATCTGAGATTATGCAATGGATAAATGAATGTGTTCGAACAATATAAAAGTACCGAGTGGGCTGGGTGAATACTTGATTCTGATTGGCTGCTGGGTGGCCATAAAAAAGTAATGTAGGACACCTACTAAAGGAGTTTTTGGTGACTCTGACAGCTACGTTAAAAGGAAAATCCTTTCTAACTCGTCCTCTGAACACCACAGGATGGCGCTAACACACACGCTGCAGGAAGTAAGTTATACCCCCCCCCCTCTGGATTTACTTTCGTTTCACAGCGAATAACGTTATCTTGCTACGTCAAGCTGCAGCCGACAGTAACGTTATACATCGCGGATAAAATTGTTCGTAAAAGTCCTTATATGGTTTTGGGGACAACGACAAGGCTGTACGCTATGTAATCTTGCAAGCATAGCGTTAGCTTTCTGGCTTGTAGCTGAGGGGACCCTAAATATCTCCCGTTGCTACGGGAGGAAAGTCGTATCTAAGGTCCTTCCTATTTCCTGGAGGAGGGAACAAACCTTAGGAAATGGGAAGGATTGTTCCAGGTATTAGTCAAACCGACAGGCGTAACCAGGGAAACAGAGTTATGGCTTGTAAAAACTTGAGCTTTTGATTGTAAAACTAATTAAAATATGAACTGTTTTGCAAGTGGCCGCGGTATAAAAGGACAACGCCTCCCGCCTCCCCGCCGTCCGTTAATACCTGACAATGGAGACCTCGTCGGGCATTAACCCTAACTTATAATAAACAGCGATACATAATTTGATGGATGGATTTAAGTTTGGAGGATAAAAGATAATTTGTTAAAGGGGAACTGGACTGTTTTAACACATCAACTTCGGTTTACGCCAAAAAGTGGCGTTATGTCTTCTGTGGTCGTAAAGGATAAAGAACCTTGAGCTCGGTCTAACAAAAGAACTGCATTGTGGGATTTGTTGGATCCTGAGTTTGGGAAGGGGGGGAGGGGCAGCATACCTCGACCTCTGTATTAGTGTCATTATTATCTGGTAAAATGATAATTTAGATACTCCTTTTATTATCACTGGAAACTATATGGAAATGGAAATTATCAATTCATTCTCATTATGACTTCTATCTCAAAATGACAACTTTAGTGTCTGAGATTTTTTTATTTATCCTCTCTAATACTCTAACTGTACCAGAAGGAAGGTACTACAGGTTTTTTTAAGCAGAAGTAAAATAATAACAGCTTGGTAATGATACATTCACGTGTGAATTTGATGCTTTCCCGTCTGGAAAAACAGCAGAGGAAAGCCGGTGAAGAGGTGTATACTCTGTATGGAGAATGGAGATGTGGGGTTGTTGTCAGATAGCACAACACACTTGTCGGGATTGGAAAAAAGAATCACACACGGGTGGCTTTGAATTAAGGAGCACAGGGACTAAGAGTGACCATAATGATCACACGACGGGCAATGTATATGGATATTATGTCGAAATCGATATATGAGACTAGTTGTCTTAAATTTTGGATATCATGCTAGGACACACGTGTTGTCTTTTACTGGTCTTAAAGGCTGCATTACAGTAAAATAATGTCTTACCAGACTACAGATACATATATATATATATATATATATATATATATATATATGAAAGACTGTCAAAAGTTTGGAACCTCCTCCTTATGTTTTCTTTCCAGACTTACTAGCTGTTATATATATTCATATATAGATATATACATATATACAGTATGTATGTGTATATATACAGTATATGTGTATATATGTGTATATATATATATACAGTATATATGTATATTTATGTATATATGTGTGTGTGTGTGTGTGTGTGTGTGTGTATATATATATATATATATATATATATATATATATATATATATATATATGCCTTTACCTACTTAGTAATTGTATCCACATAATTGGTGATTATTTATCTCTTATTTAACTCTCATTGTGTAAATATTTCGTAAAAGTATCAATACTCAACCCTACAATATTGCCGCAATATCTGCATTGATGTATTTGGTCAGAGAAAAGGGTGATATTTGAGTTTTTTTCCAATTTCGTTACATACAATCGGCACGGAGAAACCACCCATCAAACGCCTTGAAATGTGCGATGGTCGAGCGGACGGCCAATCAGAACAAGCCTAGTGGAAAATATGTCTACCGCGTGTTGGTGCTTGGAAAATATGACTACTGATCTCAGCAGAGGCTGCTGCTCTGAGAGAACAGGACACCTCGCTCTGTTTATTCCATCTCTGGGGGGGTAACCAGTAGGAAGGTACCCCCAATGTATGTTCTGTACAGACGTCACTTTACACAACATCAAAGAGGGCAACTGAATCACACAGCACCCCCTCCGCCCTCACACACACTACCACCACCTGCTCTGCACCTTCGTCACTGTCTCACTGAAACATCTATTGCCACACAATACATTTTTTTTTTAACCTCATGACACGTCCCTGAACTTTGTAGGAAATTTGTCTCTATATACAATAGCCGTGTTGTGACAGTGATTCACAAAAGCAATAGTGTAATAGTAAAAACTACATTTGTGACATTTTTAATGACAAAATCCAAACACAAACATTCTACGATTTCTACACCCTGATAGCACATCAGACTTTTTTTTTTTCTTTCCGTCTTCCTTGACTTTGTTAAAAACAATTAAAAGACCATCATCAGCAAACAGATAGATACACTGTACTCAGTGTTTTTTGTATGATTGTATGCAAAAAAACGATGTAATATGCAAACTAACTTAATGGGTAAGTGTAGTTTTTATTGCCTTTTCTAGTGTTTGTACTTGCAGACTAAAACCAGAACAGAAAGAAAGCACGAGGACTTCACAATAAATAGGAAAATACATTTTGCCTGGCAAAATACCATATTACCATACTATACACCCGTGATGGCTGCTACAATTGAATTAGGTGATTATTAAAAAAACAACAAAAAAAAAACACATCATAACCGATCATTAAACTCTCAACAGTCTGACATCCGACACCTTTTCAACCTGAGAGGAAGGTCCACCCTCTACCCCCACGCCTTTGGCAACAGTCTCCTAGCAACAACATCCTTTTCCTTTCCGCTGGCCTGTGCGCGATGCTTCGCTCCCGGATCTTCTCCGAAAACCTCTTCCACTTTGATGTGAGATTTAATCATGTTACATGTCAAGGGGTTAGGTGACGTTTTCCTGAACTCAAACACAATGTTAAGTCTGTAAAAGTTTGCGGGATCCTGCTGTGCTTCTTTACAATTCGCGCTAAGGAGTGTACTGATTGTGTCATTTGTGTTCTGTGTGTGTGTATATGTCTGTAAGCATGATGTGTGCCTGTTTTTAGCACAAAGAAAATCTGCATACTGTGGACGGCAGCGAGGCGGAAAATTAAGAGCCTAGGCCTCCTTCACCTCGGGGTGCCTTGTCCATCAGCACCCGCCAGAAAGTCAAGAACCACTCAATGTTGGCGAGTCAAAAAAACAACAAAAGGCTTCAGCGTCGAAGTCCCTTCTTCTCTCATTTCACCTAGAGAGATGTCAGTGTTCTTCTTCTTTTTTTTTATTTATTTATTTACTTTTTTTTTTAAAAGTGCTCCTTGAGGGGAGGGGTTGCAGGGTAGGGCGACCTGTGGTCCAATCAGGACAGTCCGTTCCTGGGGGAGTCCTCAGACTGGGTGCTATGAGGACAAAATGGCAGCCAGGAGTATGAGGGTGGAGCTGAGCAGCAGGACGGAAGTCTGGCGCCGACCAACGGAGTTCACATCTCTTTTCGCCGGCTCTGGCGACTCGTGACCGATGCCGTCTGAAGGGAAACAGATGAAAAATGATGGTTAGCTTATGCTTACCATACACTAGAAACTTCTGAAATGACTTTAACAAGACTACAGTCTGATCTGTCATACGTAAAGACTGGGAATCTTGCAGTGTGACAATTTGCAAGGCTATAACAAGATTCCATCCATCCATCCATCCATCCATCCATCCATCCATCCATCCATCCATCCATCCATCCATCCATCCATCCATCTTCATCCGCTTATCCGGTCGCTGGGGCAGCAGCTCCAGCAGGGGACCCCAAACTTCCCTTTCCCGGGCCACATCAACCAGCTCCGACTGGGGGATCCCGAGGCGTTCCCAGGCCAGGTTGGAGATATAATCTCTCCACCTAGTCCTGGGTCTTCCCCGGGGCCTCCTCCCAGCTGGACGTGCCTGGACCACCTTCGTAGGGAGGCGCCCAGGAGGCATCCTCACCAGATGCCCGAACCACCTCAACTGGCTCCTTTCAACGCGAAGGAGCGGTGGCTCTACTCCGAGCTCCTCTCGGAGGACTGAGCTCCTCACCCGATCTCTAAGGGAGACGCCAGCCCCCCCTCCTGAGGAAACCCATTCCGGCCGCTTGTACCCTGGATCTCGTTCTTTCGGTCATGACCCAACAACAAGATTGGTTTTTAAAAATGTAGCTAGCTAGCGTTAGCTGGTACCTTTAAGAGAAAGTTTGCTGATTTTCTGTTCTGCCGTCCATGCAGATGAATGGGGGGGGGGACTTTCCCTCTTTTGCGTTTGCCTTAGCACGGCGCCATAGCAACCATGTTGAAAAATGTGTCTGCGGCAGTGGAATCGTTTGTTGCAAAGTCGACTTTAGCTTAGCAAAAAGGCTGGAAACACTTTTTTGGAATAAAAACCTGTCATATATTGGCAGATTATACATTTGTTCCAACAATTGTTATTTCATTTGGCTGAGTTATTGTCTACATTTAAAAATGACTGATTATTCTAAGAGTATACAGTGTGTGCTCTATACTAAATGTCACGTCAATTCTATAAAATCATGATGTATGAAACGAAGAAAATTAAAAGATTACCATCGCCAGACGTGACACACGTAAATATTATGTACTGCATATTCCCACCAACCTCTGGGTTCTAGAGAGTTGTGATTGTTGTCTTCGAAATCGACCCCTTCCTGCACAGTCCCGGAGGCTTTCACACAATTGTCTTGGGGAAAAACAAAAGAGGAGAGAGGATATGTGAAGATTAGAGCGGTCGAGCGTCACAGGTCCACAGCCTGACCACAACAGAATGGTGAACTGGACCGGGTAGACACAACAATCACTCACTCTGAGGCCTGACGAAGACTTTGAGTCGAAGGCAGCTTCTTCTCCCCTTGTCGTCAGTGATGGAGGCTGTGGAGACATCAGGCAGGAGTTGAGAACACAACACTTTGGACACATCACCCCGACTTTTTCATTTTCAAAATACCTTCCTTGATCTAATCTAGGGTTGTGTGATTATAATAATTTATACTTCACTTTATTGAGCAGTGTCCAGGAGGTGATGTGGTATCTCTCCAGCTACCGATCTTGAACCCTCCGGTTCCCATCCCAACTCCCTACGGACTGAGCTACTGCCACCAACATAGATTATGGTAGAACTTGTAATGAGATCATGATAATTCATCCATATCTGGAAAAACTAGTTTTAAAACCTGGTTTTTACGGGTGTTTAATTTGACAAAATGGCCTCCACTTTCTTATTGTACATACAACACAAATTGCTTCATGTACAAGCCTTTGAATCAAAGTATGGACACAAGTCAAACCCTCTAAAGTGTCAGCATTGTGTTTTAGAATGAAAACGGACGATCAACCATGTTATGAGTGTTAGCGTTGTATAGTCTGTCCACCAGAGGACGCTCTACAACGTCCCTGTTAGTGATGGCGTTGCATAGTCTGTCCACCAGAGGACGCTCTACAACGTCCCTGTTAGTGATGGCGCTGCATAGTCTGTCCACCAGAGGACGCTCTACAACGTCCCTGTTAGTGATGGCGTTGCATAGTCTGTCCACCGGTGGTGGATATGGCTTGATGACTTCAAACAAATGAAAGAAAATCATTTCCAACATTCTTTTGTTGAACAAATTGAACATTAAATTCAATGTCAAAGGCACCACTAATAGTTTCAAGTGAAAGTGTAGTCTTCTACTGATATCCAACAACGAGTGTCTTTTGCAATATGTCGCAGCCGTGATATTGCGATTGTGAAAGCCCTCCTGCAACCCCACTCGGTGTTCTCCATTCTCATTCCCTCCAAACTCCACCTGAGACCTCTACCTTCATTCACGAACAACAGCCAACCAGTAGAAATGAACAATCTGACAAGGTCCTGTTCCTCCATCTGAGGCATTCCACACTTATCTCTCCTTTAAATACAGTCTGAAGAGATTAATCTCCCCTCTCTTCCTGATTTGAAAGCCGTTCTACTCCATATTTTATCACATGAAACAACTCAATGTCACCCTCATATTTCCAAGTCTAATTTGGCCATCGGCATTCATTTCTGCAGATGAGTGGCATGCTGTTATGCTCACCTACAAAATCTCATTTCCTCCGTGTTACTGATTGTGAAAGGCGAAGATTAAAAAACTTCTTATTCCAGGGGTTGCCGGGACTGCTTTGTAGAGCTAACAAAATGAATTAGTTTTCAAGAAGTGCGGGGGGCAAGTCGCTAATAGAGCGCTGACAGCGGTGTCTCCAGCTGTGACGGAATGACTTCCACGTCTGTCTGCACTGTTGTCGAGAACATTTTTATGTTTTGTCTGACCTTAATTATCCCACTATACATTTTTTTTTTCTCTTTTCTTTTCCCGACTCGTCCTCACAGGACTCGATACTCTGACCTCTCTCTTGTTTCCCGCTGACCTGCCGAGGTCTCTCAAACTGCACACAACACACACAAACACACACACCTGGAGTGGGTTATATCTGTCACTGTGTGTTGAGGAGGTATGTGCTCGTTAGGGGTGGGGGGAGAAAGCGGATCACGCATGTATTGTGATAACAATTAAAAAAAAAAAAATGGATTCCTTCCCCCTGAATCGTTATTTCACCTTATTTTCTGATCTTACTGACAGCTACTACATCATATACATCATATCCCTTTCCAGCAAAACAAAGCAAAAGCAGAAAAATCCATGTGATGTACTTCTTCACAAGTGAAATAAATGCCAGACTGACTGACTGACATGTGATGTGCATTCGATCAAATGTCTCATGATGTATTGTCTCACTATCGAATCGCAATACATGAATATCGCCCCCGGCAACTTGTGGTAGCATCTGTATACATGCTGTCCATATAGACGGTCCTCTATCCTGTGTGATGGATTCTGGCCAATTCCTGATAAAAGTACAAGCATGTCAGTGTTTCCACTGTCGCAGATGACTCTGGCTCATATTTCAAAAAGAGGCACTTTATCAGATGGCGTGCAGCTGTAAGAGGAGATAAAAAAAAAATCTTTAAAAACGTCACCATGAGAGGAATATTGGACGTGAAGCAGCCGAGGGAGGAAATAAACCAGCGAGAATGGGTGTCAATCACGCCGCTTCTGTCTGTGTCAGCGGGTATCGAGTAACTTACCTCACACCCTCGACGGTGGCTGCAACTCACTCACTGTCTCGGAACTCAGTTGGCCGAAAGCCTGTCTTTGTCTTTCTCTACGCGTCTCAAGCTCCTTCTGTTTCCTCGGCTTTTCTCTTTGACTGCTAAGGGAAAAAAAAGGCCTCCTTCTGCACTCTCGCACGAACGTCTCGAGGCACAGATATATCAAGACACATTAGAGGCCACTCTGATCCGGGACGTTTTTTTTTTTTTATAATCTTGTGAAATTATGGGGATTAGGGCTTCAAAGAAGTAATTATTTTAGTTATCCAAAAATCTCTTCAAGGTAGCGAAAAATGTCAATCACAAGTTCTCAAAGTGGGAGGCGACGTCTTCAAATTGCCCATTTCATCACGATCAGTGGTCCATAGGCCCAAAAAAAATGTCATTTAAAATGAAATAAAAGAGAGAAAAGGCAGCACATGCTCACATTTCAGAAGGAATTTGGGCTTTTTTAAATGAGTAAAGCGTTAATAATACAAATTTTCCGGATCAGTTAATCATTTATTACAGATATAGATATGTTTCCCATTGCTTACCATTTCTATCAGCGTGTAGCCAAACCAGCCAGGCAAATGTTTTATGGCAGTCACTAAATCAGTGAGCAAGATATATTAAACTGCAAGTAACCATAGCAACCATACATATGTCTCCCACTGCATTGCAAGTGACTCGCAGCTGATACAGACCGACTACATATGTTAGATGGCGAGCGCCAGTCTGTTGTCATTATTTCTATGAATAACTTCTTGCTTCTAACGCCCAAATCCAAGCAGAGTAAAAAAGTTACAATTGACAAAAACTAAATCGTAGGTGGTCTAAAGTGCAGATTCCAGACTTTCTATTTCCTAGAAAGACGTCTCCTGTAGCTCTGCGGAAGCTCGTTCTCCTAAATGTTGTCTTGTCTGTTAATAAGACTTCATAGTTGCAGAATCCTTTCTCCCTTCATTCTCTGGTTCTCGACTCTTTCTCACCCTGATCCTTCTCTGACATCGTGTCGCCCTGTCTTTTCCTTCATCTCCCTCTCTCCCCCTCTTCCTCTCCCCCATACCGCCGTCCCTTCGCACAATTCCCCCGACTGTCTCTCTCCCTTTTCTCTCTTTTCTGCCACTGAGGTCAGAGTCTGGCTTTCCTATCCTCGAGCAACACGGCCTGGCTTCGCCATGACTGTAACTCCAGCTCTCGCCTGCAACCCTAAACCCGGTGTTAGATGGGTCATCCGGCCGCCACCTCACCATGACAACGGTGAACCTGTCAGTCACGTGTTCAGACACATGTTTAGTCACGCTCTGCGGGGCCTTGTGACCGTCGCTGTCGCACGTTCGGGACCGCCGACACACATCGCAGCTCACTAAACAGGCCGGGGCCCGGATGTGGCAGTAGTGGAAGAAGTATTCAGATCCTTTACTTAAGAAAAAGTACCACTACCACACTGTAAACATACTCTGTTGCAAGTAAAAGTCCTGCATTAACCCTCATGTTGTCCTCGGGTCAAAATGACCCATTTTCCTATATTAATGTTCTTTTTAATTCCCCAAGTACAAATCTCTACTCTCATTAATTTTTGGGTGTCATATTCAATTTTATAGCATTTGAAAAAAGTGTTTTTGAAATAGTATTGAGAGTAAAAGTTGACATATTCCACTCTGTGATTATCCATCAACATCCATTCCTTTAATTTTAGTCTCCATAATTCCTAACTTCTGCTTTTCTAACTCAAAAGTTAAGTATAATATCCTATACGTGAGGTTTATGGATCCTAAATTCCAAAAGATAACTGTAAAAATAAAGTTGATAAGTTAGTTGAAAATTAAAAAAAAGACAAATATTGAGAAAAAAAAGTGTCAAAAGTGTTGAAAAAAGGGACAAAAAAGTTAAGAACTTCGATAAAAAGCGTCAACAAAAGTGTTGATTTTCAATTTTGATGAGACAAGGGTTAAAAATGGTAGTTATGTAAAAGTAAGCAAGAATCCTCAGGAAAAAGTACTCAAAGTATTACAAATAAAAGTACTCAATGCATAAAAATCCCCACATTTGAGTCTTTCAGTCATCTAAGTGTTTGACTTGTAGGCCGTTATATTGTTGTGTAGTTTCATTTATAATACAACATTGTATTTTATAAACTACGTACATTTTGTGTGCAAAAATCTGAATTTGTAAAATAACTAGCGACTAAAGCTGTCACAGCAATGTGTGTAAGTGGAGTAATAAGTACAATATTTCTCTGAAATGTAGTGGAGTAGAAGTAGAAAGTGGCAGGATAACAAAAGAGTCAAGCAAAGTACAAGTACAGTACCTTTTAATTTGTGTAGTACCATTTGTGCAGTACATTTACTTCCACCACTGGGATTTGGTGTGACTGTGAGTTGAATTAGACAGATCCTGATTTAAATAGTGTGAGATCAGATGTTTTTCTTGTGATGAGCGGTCTATCTTGGGGAACAAAGCCCTTTTGTCTTCGCATCAGCCGCGAGAAGCCAAAGGGAAACTGTCGGGGCACTGTGCTGGAGGGGTTCATGTCATTACCGATGTAGATCTGCGCTGGCTGCACGGAGCGGGACCTGGGCGTTTGAAGCACGAGGGCTTTACAGGGAGCCAGTCATCTCTCTCACACAGGGAGAGCCAGACTCTCAACTGTCTCCTCTGAAAATTGGATTTCTATCCCCTGAGATTAGGATCAGGCTTTTCCCCCGCTCCACCGAGGCTCTATTAGAAAAACATGCCGCCCTCTGAGGCCACGAGAAAGCTCGCGGCGCAGACCTCGCCGTCATCGCGGCGACCTTTGACCCTTCCAGGACCAGCCGCAATACTGATCCCACACCAGGGCGGCTTTCCTCCGGGTGTTTGTCTTGTCTGCCAGACGGCCAGGCCCTTAGCCGACTGCAGGTGTCGTCTATTTGACGTGGCCCCGCCCTCTCTTCCCCTCCCTGCCTAGGGGCGAACTATGATCACCACACCGGAGGAGGACAAAGAAGTGTCTGTCTTCACTCAGACAAGCAGACATGACCCCCCCCCCCGCCGCCCTTCAATGTGTCATTTACATGGCCGCTGAACAGATTCTGAAACCCTATTGTATGTACAACACTGGTATTAACTATCAGGTATTGTTGAGCTTTTGTTAGCGTACGTTAACATGGGATCTGACACTGACACCAGCAGCTGACAAAACACAGTTTAATGTAACGCAACTGTAGCAATGCTGCTGGGTAAAAACAATGTTATTTGGTGTGATGAGATAGATGACATAACATTTTTCGGCACAAAGCCACGAAAAAAGTGGTGTATACATGGCGCTAACGGCAAGCTAAAGCTAAGGATTACACTGTTTAAATGACACATTTGAAAGTTGCAGCGGCAGTATTTATGTATTAACAATGGATCAAATTACTGTGTGTACAGGTGTCACTCTAAATAGGGATCCTATGTGAACACACAGCCTTCTGTGCAGTTCCCATCAGCTCTACGGAGCATGTTAGCCTCTTTTAGCTAATGACTTTGTTTTTTTTTATAAACCCACGACTTAACTTTTTTAATTCACTCATATCAAATCTGTTTTTAGCTTCAGGCAGCAGCTGTTTTCAGTAAAAACGACATTGTCTGTCGTTCGGTGTTGGGCAGGTAGTGTACACTAGGTTTATCAAAGTTAGCATCTAGCTAACGTGACTAGTGTCGCAGCATTTAGCAGCTAAATAGACACATATGTCCCTCTGGAGACTGAAATGCAGCTTAAATAAGTGTGAATATTTAACTTTAACGTTGTTCAGCTGGCCAAAATCACAACTAACTCTAATGTTGCTCCATGTCGGTTGGACGTGTAACTTCTTCGCTAACATTTTGAACGGTGACTACATGTCATCGCTGTGTTTTAACTTGTTCTGCTTCCCAAAATAAGGTCTCAAATGTGCTTTAAATTATGTTACGACGACGCGTTCTGACTTTGCTACAAATACTGATTCGGACTAACAGTAGCTGAGGATCATGGGTATTGTAGTAGTTAGAGCCAATCATCATACCAAACTGAACAAAAACATGAATTCCCAAAAACATTAAATTGAAGTATTCATACAATTGACACAACATAAATCTATAGTGTTACACATGGTATTACAATATTCAGTTGAACCAAGTGTTTCTATGTAGAGGAACATAGAAGTTTCTATTCAAAGAAAAGGATTAAGTTCCGGAAACAGCTCTTCGGTCCTACACAGCTCTAACCAATGTGAGGACAAATATGGGTGTTATGTGAAATTTTCTGACTATAAAACCTTGACATTTTCCAAAAGGGGTTTTTGTCTTGTGTTACTATCCCGTGCTCAGATCACGTGTTCTCAGAGGGGGCAAAAAAGGTGTCTTTGGCGAACAAGAACCCGATGGATGAGTCCTGAATCAGAGTCAGCGAGAGATGGCCCATATGGCCTCAAACTGCTCAAAGCCATGTGGCCTGTCTCTCCGCCTTTCTCTCTCTGGATCATCAGTCAAAATGAAAGTCCACATGAACATCACTTAGTTTCACATCAACCAGAGAAAAAGTTAACAAATAAAGCAGAATAATTTCTTTTATTGGCCATCCAAGGAATTACAACAGCATCAACAATTCCCTGGCACGGCTAGAAGCAGACCACAATTCCCCTGAACAACACCGTCACACGTATGCAACGGAGTCCAGAAAACTGGCCAACGGACACAGAAAGCCAACAGAAACCTCAAGAGAAGGGTAATTCATCACAAAACGAAAGACTACAAGAAAAATAAGATCTGGTTTAACTCGCACGAGGAGGACAGTGTTGAAAGACACAAGGAGAACAACTTCTCCAGAGACTATTATTTTATCACCAACCATACAAAATTATAGAAAGACATTCCTCATGAGCTTCATTGCAAACCTACACTACTGGAATTCAGCTTCTAGTTGAGTTTGCAAAGTTTCCAAGATGGAAATCATTGGTCCAAAGGGTTGACTCGGTGACCAGCGTACAGATCCAAATCGTTATCAACATCCTCTGAGTGAAATGTCTATTTCTTTCAATGAATTTAGACTTTTAGGCAGCTTTCCAAAATACCTGCTCTGGGGCGGAAAAGTTGTACCAATAACCAGACAACTTTCTCCATACTTCCCCTGTCCTCTCACCAGTCTCTTTGGATTTGATATTTTGTACTTTGCTGTAATGTCAATATTTGACTTTCTTTCCCTGACTCTTGCACTTCTTACTATGAAGGTCCTCTGACCTGATTCAGCTAAATAGCTCAAATCTACCATGGAGAGCAGTGTGTCTCTTTAAGTCTTCCTTTGCCCCTGCAGGGCACTGACTTCACTTATGATAACATGACTTCCCAGCTGTTTGTTTTCCCCATTTTTCTCACAAAGAACCGAAAGCTGAGCTCGGCCAGTCAGCAAAAAAAATATCTATTTCAAACGAGACCTCGAAAGTGGAGATGTTTTGCTCCCTCTGGCTTGTATTTTGGCTTGGCCCTCGTTCTAAGGACTTGCAAAACACAACGCGAACATTGCTGCTGTCTTTTTTTTGCAAGATGACACGGAAATATAGAAGTTCCAGTCAGCGCTGGGTAGCATTGTAAATCTTTCTTTGCTAGTGCTGAACTGATACCAAATCAATACTTTTTTTGAGCAACTTACTTTCAGAAATATGAACTTTTTCCATTGACAAAAGAACTCAAAGTTGTCAAACACATAATAAATATCTTCATGCAGCTGTGCAAGAAAAGGGTGTAGAATCGGCACCATTTTGATTCAAGACAGTAATTATTAAGTAAAGATTTTTTCAAAGTAACAACATTTATCAAAAGGGTTAGGGGTTTAGGGTTATCTCAATCTTATAATCAATCTTTAAGTTGCCCGATTAGTTCATGGATCTTTAAATAAAACGCAACCTTGTCCTTTTTGCCCCCAAAAAATCAATATCGCATTTTTTTTCATGATCACTTTTCCTTTCTCTGTTCATTACCTCTTTATTTTATTTCCTCATTTAAATGTCTCCTTTTCATAGACTATCTTTTTGGATATTGATCTTTTAGGCTACCTATTGTAAAATTAGTCTAGGAACTTGCCAAGCCCGTTTGAGGTTCTTTTTGGGTTTATTTTGCATGTCTTTTTTCCCTAATGTCTCTAAAATGTATCTTTTTTTTTTTTTTAAGATCCGCTAAATGAATAAATACTGAAAGTCCGACAAAATATTTGTCGCCATCTTTCAGCAAATGACGTTTTTGTCCGTATAAAGAGTCCAGTGACTTCTATAAATATAGGTAACAGGGCATACTCACAGATATAATAATACTCTCTGCCAGGGCGAAACTCAAAGCCTAAGGAGAAGGGCGTAAAGAGCTGGAACTTCTCGGAGAACTTCAGCGGTCCGTTGGGCGACAGAGGCCGGTTGCACTCCCAGCGTTTGAAGCCCTTGGCGGTGTGGTCGCAGGAGCTGTAGCCGTCATAGTTCACCATGTAGAGGACGTAGCGCTCCGCCCGCTCGTCAGACACCGGGCCGACGTAGTGCGGACAGTAGACGTCAAGGTAGTCGTTGATGCAGACGTCGATGTGGTAATCGCCGCGGTAAAACCTGGAGGAAAGGGAGAGAAAAGGGGGACGTGTGAATGTGTTGTGCCGAAAAACATTGAACATGCGTGAAAATACCGAAAAGTTTTGGAGTCGTTGTGTCAAATCTTCATAATCTGTATTACAGTCAATTTCAGTCTTTCAGGGATTTTTTTTTTTTTTTTACATGACTGTGACCAATTTGGGCGTTTGGTCACTTATTATCATCACTTGTTTCCCCCACATTTTCGTCATTTTTTCAATGTTGTGGGTGCTTTTTTTTATGTTTTTGGTGTTTTTCAAAAGTTTTTGATATTATTGATGTTGACATTTTCAGCGCATATTTTGATGGCCCAATTTTTTGTGAGGGGAAAAAATAAATACAATGAACTGATAACGATATTGACCCAAGGACAACATGAGGGTTAAGCCAAGGACTTCTTAACTAAAGGAGACACAGAACAGGGACTCCCCCCCCCCTACTACATTGTAAAAATGTATAAAATTGAGTTGCATATAAAAGTGGTCCTACAATCATGTGTAGGCAGCCTAAAGCCTTCATAAGTGACGTTTTTGCATTGAATACTAAGCTAGAAAAATAATTGTTGAAAAAGTGTTCACATCCATTAAAAAGAGGAATAAAAAAAAATCATCTTTTGGAAATTGATCTTAATGCCTTAATTCAAAAAAATTGGGAAAATACAACTTTTTAAAGGACACCAATTTTCTTGCAGATGCAAATTTGGTGTCGCTCCATAATTTCCGGTCATGTCGTAGAGTCCGACGATTTGTTTGCAGTTTTTGTCGGGTTTTGACAAAGTGCAGTCTGAACCAAATAAAAACTGCAACAATGTTGCAACATAACCCCCAAATCTCCTGAGCTCTAGGTGTGAAAGCGCCCCCCGGTGAAACCACAGCTGAAGAAAAAGTGCCGTATGTGCCGGGTAACTGACGCCTGGACTGTGAAAGACACATCCAAGCTACGGTTCTGGTTTGGCTTACAGGATCTCATCATGTCAGTCTCAATCATCCCGAGTCCCCCCCACCCTGGGAGAAACCTAGTCAGTCCTAAGCCATATATCTATGTTGGTGCTCGGCAGTGATGACTTATGCTGGTGCTGAAATTGAAGTCCCCTAGCGTTACAGGGCTAATCCCCTGGTTAGCATGTGCCTTTAGCAGCTTTAGGAGGATCCCTCCTGTAGAATGAGATTTTCATTAGCCCAATGTGACAGCTTGATGGAAGAGCCCCTTGTGGGAAAACTCAGAGTCTGGGAAAACGAGGCCTGTTCTCATTCCTTGCCGTTAAAGAGCTCCGAGAATGTTTTCGCCGGGTGTTTACTGTAAACCGAGTGGACAGGAGAAGGGGAAAAAAAACCCGGCGATATGCCAGGTATTCCTCAGGAGCGTGATTGGAAACGCATATTCCCACCGGAGCCGTATAAGGTTGCGTTTCTGAGGCTTTTAGCGGAGACAGATTAGGCCTGGGACGGCCGCCTGCTTGGGTCTCCATAGCTGCTAATGGCCCCGCGGTTCAGTATCACTGACATACTGCGGATGTCTTCAATACTCCACCTCTGTTCATTGACACAGTGGGGGCCGTCAGAGGAGACAGGCCAGAGACCGTGTTGGAGCATGAAGCAGGCTGATGATCGGATAAGGGGGAACTCGTCGGAGCACCGCAGGAGTTGTATTTTTTGAAATTTTGATGTCTTACCTTGACATTTCACCAAGCCATGCTGGATCAGATATCACCCATAGGCGTCCTGTCTCCTAAAGAGATCATTTCAAAACACTACTGTTGGATTCTACAATAGGGCCAAATACATTTGGGATCTGCTGATACACTGTGAACCAGCCAGACCTCTCGGGTCGTCTGGGACAGGTCTGCGTCCTGTCCTCGTGAAGAGTCCGAACTAACACATATCTGGAACAGCCAGACAACTGCAGGTCCGACTCCGAAGTCGGTTTTTCCTTTTTTTTTATGAAAAGCACTTTGTATTGGCTCGATGCTGAAACGTGCTATACGCATAAAGCTACCTTAGCATAGCTTTGCATACGCCTGCTCCTTGCCGATGGAATGGGAGTCCCAATCAGCTGATCTGAGGCCAGGTGAGGCAGCCAGGGAGGATCCGGATGCAGCTGTTGCCGCTGACACGTAGTGTACATGTTGTCGTTTTTGATCCGAGAGGCATGGGTAGCATAAAGGGAGGTGTGTGCACGCCGAGGCCTGCCGGCGGTATCATGTTGCCGTTACACACATTGTAAATGTGCTACAGGATTAGTGGGCGTCCTACTGGGTTTGCAGTGGCCACAAATGAGCGGATGCATGTGTGGGGGTCTTATGTAGTGCTGGAGGAAGTGCTCAGATACTTTACTTAAGTAAAAGTACTAATCCCACACTAAAAGTAAAAGTCAAGTAGTGGGAAAATGTACTTAAAGTATTAAAAGTAAAAGTAGCCAATGCAGAAAGGTTTGTGTGGTTAATGGTCTGATCATGTCAGCTGAACTTGTAGGACTTGTTATGTTGTTGGGTGGTTTAACTTAATAATAAAACATTGTATTGTATATGTGTGAAGTAACCACTAACTGAAGCTTTCAGATGAATGTCGTGGAGTATAAAGGAGAATATTTCTCTCTGAGATGTAGTAGCGTAGAAGTAAATGAGAAGACTTAAGTACAAATTTGAGGTACTCCACCACTCTTTTTCCCTCTATAATTATAGTCTAGTCAAACGTGAAACCAAAGCCCTTGTTTTTTTTCTCACGCAGCCCCCCCCCCCCCCTTCAGCACCAGCTGAGCGCTTCGGCTCCAGGCAGGCACAGCATGGCCTCCTTCAGCTTCTAGTTTCCGAGCCGCTTCCTGATATTATGACTACTAGGGGTCAACCGGCTCTACGGTATCATGTCCTCAGCCAGAAGCACCGAGGGGTCGCCTGCTTTGTCCTTCGGTGTCTTTGCTAAGCCTTTAAATGTTCGCTCTAACCTCGTGGCGTGTCAGCAGCTGTCAATCAAACCCGGGAGGAACGGCTACGATTTGTCAGGATTAAGAAGAGTTTGTCAGTGAAGCCTTTCTGTAGAGAGAAGTGCGAAACAACGTTTGTTAAGGTGATTGGAATTTGGATATTTGTATTCAGATACATGCCGACTGTCTCCGGAGTGTGGACAGCGATTACCCCTGGCATGGACGTGCATCTCATAATCAGTCTCCAGTGACTCCTGATTGGATTTCACTTCTAAACTCAATAGTAAAAAAAAAAAAAAAAAAATCCAGTGCAAATTTAGGTTGCACTAGAAAGGTGGTGTGACACTTCCTACCATGAAAAACCAAAGACAGACAAATTACTATAGAACACTTTACAAAGTATAATAGGGTTAGTGTTAGTGGATCACAATAATTAAAAGAAAAGACACTGCAGCCAGGGACAAGGGAAGTCAAGGTGCAGAATAAGTGTATCCCTGTCGGCCTGCAAATGTACTTTGGCCGATCAGGTTTTTCTTTCCTGCCTTGGAAGCACATTTGTCTTCCAATATGTATGTGATCACTTCACCAGAGATGCGTTTGGGGGTCAAATAAGGCCTAACATATGCAGCAAAGAGTACAGCCTAAATCCCCCAAAAATATGGATTGTACTGTAGGTGTGTTGGAAAAGACGATAAATGTTCACAGTGAGAGAACAGATGAGCCAGATGTTTGCCAGAAGGCGGCTATAAGGAGGTTTTGGAGTGGCAGAAATGAAATATTGAGATATTAAGAGACACAGAGAGTCATAAACGCACAGCTCCGAGTCAAGATGTGCTGGAAAAGATGACATTTCATCACTCAATGTCTTCTGGTCTCTTCTTTATGGGGAGCCGGACCAGACACGGAGCTTTTGAGACTCATATTTAGTGAAGGAGATCGGCTTTTCTACACTTAAAGCTCCATTGTGTGACTTTTTGAGTTGATTCTTGTGTTTCCTCACAAATATGTGCTCATTCATGTGTAATTACTTCCAATCAGAATCATTCACAATACATAGGAGTGACTCGCTCTTATGAATTCTGCCGTGTTGCGCCTCCATCTTTTAACTACATTAGCCAAAGATGGACATATCTCCGCGTTCGCTGATACTTTAATAACATTAGCTTGCATTCATTTGGGAACCTGATAGCCGACGTTGGCAATGAAATGGTACCAAAAGAACGTAAAACTATTAGAACACTGGAAGGAACACTCACGGACAAAGCTGTGCTTCTTGGAATAATAAGGACACTGTTGGAGTTCAAATTCGATCGGAATGGGAGGCGGGGGGGTAGAAATAGATGGCTGATATCATACGGTTTGGTGACTGGTTTGACACTCTAAAAGCATCCATCACCCCCTCCCCCTCCATCCTCCTGCTGTGTTCTGGACTGAAGCGTGAGAAAGCGTCATTTGTTTGCCGAGCTGCAAACCATCAGGGCTTCTTCACTTTCATTACCAGCAGGATTTATTTGACTGTTTCCCTAAATTGCTTTGTTGTCTTAAGCTATTTAGGGAGTCGTTAGGCCTTCACGGGGCTGATCGAGGCAATCTCAACAGTTGTGTTTCCCTTCTGGCATTGTTCCGAGCAGCAAGACGCTCTGGCGGCTCTTCCGGGGTCCGGGGGTTTTGATAGAAGGAAGGAAAAAACCGATCCGACCAAAGCATAACAGCACGGCCTGGGTCAGCTAGAAATGTGTCACAATGAGCACCTAAATCCTGAATCCATTTGTCTTGGGGATTAATGAGCCCTGATTGGCTGAGCAACTCACGGTCAGTTGGAGGGGCTTATCAATGAATCAGTAACTGGAGCTCTTAACAAAGCACACATCTACGGATAATCCCTCTTTTCAGCAAACTCCCTCGCTGTTTGCTTTCTTTATCCCCTTCTGTTGTGGTAGTGTCACCCGGTGGCCTGGCACAGGTAAGGCACAGGCTGCATAGACAGTAGTGGGGAAAAAGGAGCTAATGGGGAGGAGAGGAGAGGAAAAGGGTGGAACGGAAGGGGATTGGGAGTAAGTGAAAGGGAAAAAAGAAAGGGAAGAAGACAAGGGGGTATGAGAAATCAAAAGGCAGCCGAGGGTGGGAAGTAGAGGAAAGGAGGAAGACACGGTTGTAGATTTCATCAAGACCCGGAGACCTCCCTCTTAAATATCCCAAAATGTGAATAATCAACAAGTGTTCTTAACCCTCATGTTGTCATTGGTTCACATTTGACCCCTTTTCTAAACTTCTATATCAGAAATATGGGTTTACTGTATTTTATTACCCAAAAAATAACGCAGATTTGCAAGTACAACAAAACATATGGATCTGTACTTTCAATGAATTTTGGGTGTTTTATTCAATTCTTCTGTGACATGTTTCAAAACAGTATTCCAACTAAACATGTCAATACACCAGTATGTGATTCTCCTTCCTTAAATATTAGTCATTTCTGCTTTTTTTTTAACTCAAGAATTACGTATAATTTCCTACAAATAATGGTTCTTGACCATGAATTCCAAAAATAAGTGTAAAACTGGTAATAAGTGAGTGTTATGGGTGTTTATTATGGTAGTCAGAAGAAGTGTTGGTACGGCCAAAGGCCAAAAAAAAGCGCAAAAAACAATGAAATTGTCAAAAAAACCAAACCCAAACCTAGTAGTTGGGATGTTTCCTGAGAAGAGGAGCAAAAAAGAGATTGGGGGGGAAAAAATAGAAGAATGCGGACAACCAAGAGGGTCGAGGAAAGTAAAAAGGGGAGGAGAAGAAGAAGATAAAGCCCTCCTGTTGTTTTCCTCATGAACACAGTTGGGTCAGACAAGGGGCAGCTTCCCAGGGTTAGTCCACATCGAGAGAAAAGATGTTGTTAGACCACAGAAACATATGACGCTTCTCTTTTCACACACACACACACACACACACACACACACACACACACACACACACACACACATATAATGTCTGCATTGAAAGACAAGAGAGCACACAAACCACAGACCTCACGCTGAGCCTATATCAAGTCCCTCATTTTACTCCTCCACAAACACCAGTGTTTTAATGTAACACAGTATGAATACTACGTTGTCACTGTACTTACGTTGCATTTTCGTGTAATTGTTTTTTCATATATTCTAGAAACTTATTTAGAAATACCATGCATATCAGGGATTGTCGTGCCCCAAAAACGCTCACATGAGTCGTTTTTTTCAAGCGGCAATTACGACTCATATGTAGCGACAGCACCAAATGGTGGCCGCGAAAGTTATGACGTGAGCATTCCGACGTGTTATGATGAAGATATGCGGCCATATTTGCAGGAAATGTCTCCGTTCGTTTGGAGTGAAAGTGATTTTTCCTCCTCAAAAAAAGTGTATAAACCCTGAATACTATAGGGAAGCCACAATGAAGTTCATAATCAAATGTTGTGTTTTTACTTATAATTAGGTACCTTTTATTATCAGAAAATTACTTTTGGTAAATATCATAGATTTTAAGACTTTAAGGGGCACTTTTACTTCTACCAGAGTCATTTTCTGGTAGTACTTTTACTCAAGTATTGCTTTCAAGTACTTTATACAAGACTGCAGCTCACTATCTTGATCTGCAGTTTGTGCTTACAGCCTCTAGGGAACTCTTCATGGGGCCAAACGGGGGGATGAGGCCTGTGATGTCACCAGATGGGGTTCGTCCATCCCGTTGCCCCCCCCCCGGGGTTGGGAGGTCTCAATTCCCCCTCCCTCCACCTGTCCCATCATTCATAGCTTTTCGCCGCGGGGAAGTCGAAGCCATTATTACTTAGTTGGCTAATTACATACACACATCTGTCCGTGGAGTTACAAACACACACACACACACACACACACACAATGTATTTAAACACGTAATGTGTCTGCCAGGGGGCTTGGTCTGACTGGGCGTTGACAGCAGAGAGATGGGAAAAATGGAGTCTGTAAAGTATAGACAGATCTATGTTTTTTTTTATTAAGCTTTTTTATTTTTTTTTTTTAACTGCTGGGAACACAACCTGGGGAGGTGAATAATTGACCTCGGATTGAAAACACATTGTGGGAAGGCGAGAGAGAAGACGGTGTGTTTCTGGATCCTGGGGGTCCGGGCTGTGCCAATCACTAAGTCGTCCTTCGGTGCAGCTGCAGCCGCTGTGTGTGCCAGGCGGCCGGAGCCCATGCAAACAGACAAAGTCTTATGTCGAGCGCCATGTATATTCTAATCTCTTGCAAATTATGCCCCGCTCTCTTTGTGCATTGAGTGCCAGTACGCGCTGTGAGGAAAAAAACAGGAAACCGGGCAAAACAATACAATATTTTCTCTCAATTCCATACATACTTGTTTTTCTACAGAACACTTTTTCTCATTTAAAAAAAAAAAAAGTTCTTCCAAATGTTCAATGAGGCCCTTGTCTTGGCCTATATAATGTCAATTCATTAAAGGAAAGTAGGAATTTCCTTTGAAAATAAAGGTGCATGCAAATTAGCACCTCAGAGTTTAGTTAGGGGACTCACAAAAGAGAGATTAAAAAAAAGGAATGGTCAAAATTGAGATATTCTGACTTTTTAAGTCCATATTAACAAAAAAAAAAATTACATTTCCCATAATACAACTGAATAGTTTCTTTCATTAGAAGCCCCTTTGCCCGATAATGCCCCCTTCTTTCAAACTCAACGCCACCTGTTTGTAATGGCCGCTTCAAGATGACCCTGATGACATCACTCTGACATCATCACAGGCTTAGTGTTACTAACAATGACAAGTAAACTGATGAAGTCGGTAGAGTGCCCCATTAAATCCAAGTAAGCAGTCATTTTTTTACGAATGTATAATTACAAAGGGTATTATTCTCCATATGTGTGTATATATAAAAATACAAGGCTTCGGTGCAGCACCAAAGCCGTTTTGGGGCACATCACCTACGCCGAAATGAAAGTAAAATCCAGTGGAGAGCATGAAAACTAACCGAATGTCTTCCCCCAGACTTATAGGGAAAACACCGCCGACCTCCACGTCCAGCTGACCTGCTGTTCACTGAATACAACTGGATGCAGTTGAAAAGTAATAGGCTTCTCCAAGTGCTAAATGAGACACAGCAGGCAATCAGGCCGAGAGATACTTGACGTCTTTGAGTGACGTGGCCCTTTAAGATGAATATTTCGGACTTGTTACGGACTGAGACGGACAAGAGAGTCTCCTTCTGTCTTACATGGATGAGGCAGGTTAATTACTGACAACGCTACTCTGCTGTCAAAAAAGGTCAAAGCAGCAACAGCAGAAAGGGGTTAGTGTCAGTCGACACACACACACACACACACACACACAAACACACACAGCAGGGCTCCGTCATTCAGTCAGTGTAAAACCCCAAGGGGCTGACAGAGCGAGTCATCAACCCCCTCCGTGCAAAAGATGGTTGCTCAGGTTGCCATGACGGCAGTTTACAACAACACACTACTCTGTGTTTATATGCAGTTTTAAAACCTGATCCTGGGTTTCGGATGGACGAGAAAACACAGTTTTTCCCAACGGTCAACAGAAAGATTGTGTTAGAATTTGTACTCATTCGGCTGATGTGGCCTTTTCTTTGTCCCCTTTCCTTATGACATGTTGTGTGTAAACCTTCATAAAACGCTGAATAAAAATAAGAAGTTAAGAGGGAGGAAAAAGCCTTTTGGGTTAGGGTTACACTGCAGGTGTATACCAGTATGAGGGCACGCATGTACATGAGCCCAGACCCAGTGTCACTTCCCGATGTGAGTCGAGTGCAGATTTGAGTCGTGCATGCGTCACTTGGCAACAAGTAGCATTCAAGATGCTAACGAGAGACTTCTTTAATGTCAACACGGTAAAAATGGACCTACTTAACCAAGTTGGTTCACTGCTGGCTACAAGTTAGCATCAAACGCAACGAAGGCTGTCAGTTGAATGGCGTTTTGAGCTAACGTTAGCAACCAAACAACCATAGATAGCTACAACGTGTTTGAAATGACTGCTAGCTTAGCTACAAGCTAGCAATCAAACACAACGAAAGCTGTCAGTTGAATGGCGTTTTAAGCCAACGTTAAGAATCAAACAACCATAGATAGCAAGAACGTGTTTGAAATGACTGCTAGCTTAGCTACAAGCTAGCAATCAAACACAACAAAGGCTGTCAGTTGAATGGCGCTTTGAGCTAACGTTAGCAACCAAACAACCATAGATAGCTACAACGTGTTTGAAATGACTGCTAGCTTAGCTACAAGCTAGCAATCAAACGCAACGAAGGCTGTCAGTTGAATGGCGTTTTGAGCTAACGTTAGCAACCAAACAACCAGAGATAGCTACAACGTGTTTGAAATGACTGCTAGCTTAGCTACAAGCTAGCAATCAAACGCAACAAAGGCTGTCAGTTGAATGGCGTTTTAAGCTAACGTTAAGAATCAAACAACCATAGATAGCTACAACGTGTTTGAAATGACTGCTAGCTTAGCTACAAGCGAGCAATCAAACGCAACAAAGGCTGTCAGTTGAATGGCGTTTTGAGCTAACGTTAAGAATCAAACAACCATAGATAGCTACAACGTGTTTGAAATGACTGCTAGCTTAGCTACAAGCTAGCAATCGAACACAACAAAGGCTGTCAGTTGAATGGCGCTTTGAGCTAACGTTAGCAACCAAACAACCAGAGATAGCTACAACGTGTTTGAAATTGATTCCCATCTTCTGTTATCGTTTGTAATGAGAAAGGTTTATTATTTAATGGATTTCCCAAATTTCAGAACGACAGTTATGTCGTAAACCGTTTAAATCTGAGCACGAGGGACTCACATCTGCACTAGACCTCGGGGAGTGACACTCAGGAACACACTCCTCTACGACCCATAATGCCACATGACTCCAGGAGGCCCAGAGCAGCTCCTGTTCAAATTACCCCACTTAAACACATGTCCCATCAGCCCACTGCACACACTTCGCGATGATGACAATGAGTTTTTAATTCGACTCAATGTGGACGCCCACGTTAGCTCTGAGAGTGGCCCCAAGTCCCAGCATGCCTCCCGGCAGACGAGCTGCTCGCCGCGCCCGCCTGATATCGATCTGACACCTTAGACTCTGAGCCGAGGTCAGGGGTTAGCGGCGGCTCATTATTCAGCCGGAGAGCCATTGTTTGGTCAGTGTCTGGGCCCAGGTGACGGACTGACCTCGCTGTCGTCCATCTTACGAGCTGCTGAGGGACGGAAGGAGAAGTTTACAAAGTCTAAAAAACAACCCGCCGTGAACTGCTTGATGCCTCAGTCACGTCTATATCAAGCCGCATCCCTCAAATCACTGGAACCTGTGCAGTTTTCTTTTTAAATAAGATAGTGTTAGTAATTAGTAACTAACAGTGTTAGTAATTTCATTTCATAATCTCAATATGTATTGTAACAAAGATTGCCTATGGTGTTCATTCCATTCCGACGGTTTTTGGACAAAATAACGGGGACGTAGGTTTTGGGCAAATCCAGCAAATGAAATACCTGAGAAAGTGATCAGCAGGGCCACACGGACTCTTCACAAGCACAAGTCCGCAGATTTGAAACCAATTGGAAAAAAATAGACTCCCCAAGCAGAATACTCTATTCTGCAGATTTCCATCCTGGACCAGCGCTGAAAACTGTCAAAAAGTCTCTACATTCCGTTTGGATCTGGTGATCAGCCACATTTCCTATACTGGTCCAATACAAGCAATGGTAGAAATGATAAGAACCCACCAATCAGCTGTTGGTGTAACAGCCAACCGGCTTTCACACACACAGATAGAAACCCAGATGGCGGCTAGCCTAAGCAGCGGTGCATTCTACAGGCGGTCCCCGCCTGAAACGTGCTGATCCTGGCCTCGGCAGGGCCCAGACTCCGACCCCTGACCTGAGGGGGGAGATCCGAGCCCCCTGCACTGCCCTATCACTTTACTGCACCCCAGGGAGCCGCGGCCCTGCCCCGGGCCCAACACACTCTGAACCCCCCTGACTAGGGGGGAGGGGAAGGGGAGAGAGGACGGCGTTTAGAGGCACCCACAACGTCTGGACTCAATCACCCGCCCATGACATGCCTGCAAAGCTCTCTCTCACACACACACACACATACTAACTCCAGCACTTATCCACCAGTGAGGTCTCACACACATCAAAGTGCGGTGGAGCTGACTCGGTTGAGTAATAGGCGTCCTGTGGGGAGATGGTGAAATGCTCAAAACTCTGGCTCGGAAAAATTTGTTGTGTTCAAGGCTCGGAGGAAGAGAGGGGGGGGAGAGAGAGAGGCTGAGAGAGGATTCTATTCAAGGCCTGCAAGTGAGAGAGACAGTGAGAGAAAGACGGACAGAGGAAGGGGGAGTAGAAATGGCAGCGAAAGACTGACGAGTGAGAGAAACGTAAAGGAAGGAGAAGCCAAAGTGATGAGAGAACATGCGAGGGATGAGAAAGAAGGGAGTGGGAACGGGCCCGTCCTTGATTTAAAACTCCCATAGGTCCTGTAGAAGAGCTAGGAGGTCTGTGTGTGTGTGTGGGAGAGACCGTTGAGTCTGTTTGTATGGCCCAACATCACATAGCAAGTCTCACCGGAGGACAATTCCTACAAAACAATAATGTCCAGTTGCGCAGAGATGTGTCAGTAAATGAGTTTCAATGGAAAAAAAAAAACATGGCAGCACAGCGCGATGTTGACAACAGGCAGTCTCTCAAGGGGCCACGAGGACCCGCCAGGCCAGGGTCCTTTACCAATGGAGGCAGCTGCAGAAGTGGCTAATAACACATCTTAACAGGGCAAGTTCCCTGTTAACGGAGGACTCCTTCTTTGATTTCACCTTCACAATTCTTACATCCATTGAACTTGTGAATTTATGGAGAGTTTCTGCTTGAATTTCTTTGCAAGATGTCAGAACAGCCAGAATAGTCAGAATGGGGGGGGGGCACACCATGCGTTGCTGTCCTTGTAGGCCCGTAGCAGCCAATGACACAGATGTATTCTTTGCAGCATGAGATGCATTATAATGCATGAAGATGACTTTGCTACGGAAGGCACGGTTCTTCTTTTTGTAGCATGGAAGAAAGTGGTCAGTCAAAATCTCAATATACTCATTTACACATCTTCAGGGACCCTAGAGGGGCCTACCAGCGCTTTCCACATGATTCAGGGACCCTAGAGGGGCCTACCAGCTCTTTCCACATGATTCAGGGACCCTAAAGGGACCTACCAGCTCTCTCCCCGTGATTCAGGGACCCTAGAGGGGCCTACCAGCTCTCTCCACATGATTCAGGGACCCTAGAGAGGCCTACCAGCTCTTTCCACATGATTCAGGGACCCTAGAGTGGCCTACCAGCTCTTTCCACATGATTCAGGGACCCTAGAGGGGCCTACCAGCTCTTTCCACATGATTCAGGGACCCTAGAGGGGCCTACCAGCTCTCTCCCCATGATTCTGGCCCAAAACATGACTCCGCCACCTTCTTGCTGACGTTGCAGCCTTATCGGAACATGGTGGCATTCTGCTAAAATACATCAAAATACTAAGAATTAAAAAAAAAAAAAAGGCACCGCTGAAAAAAGAATGACAGATACATTCCACATACATATATACACTACCGTTCAAAAGTTTGGGGTCACATTGAAATGTCCTTATTTTTGAAGGAAAAGCACTGTACTTTTCAATGAAGATAACTTTAAACTAGTCTTAACTTTGAAGAAATACACTCTATACATTGCTAATGTGGTAAATGACTATTCTAGCTGCAAATGTCTGGTTTTTGGTGCAATATGTACATAAATGTATAGAGGCCCATTTCCAGCAACTATCACTCCAGTGTTCTAATGGTACAATGTGTTTGCTCATTGGCTCAGAAGGCTAATTGATGATTAGAAAACCCTTGTGCAATCATGTTCACACATCTGAAAACAGTTTAGGTCGTTACAGAAGCTACAAAACTGACCTTCCTTTGAGCAGATTGAGTTTCTGGAGCATCACATTTGTGGGGTCAATTAAACGCTCAAAATGGCCAGAAAAGAGAACTTTCATCTGAAACTCGACAGTCTATTCTTGTCCTTAGAAATGAAGGCTATTCCATGCGAGACATTGCTAAGAAATTGAAGATTTCCTACAACGGTGTGTACTACTCCCTTCAGAGGACAGCACAAACAGGCTCTAACCAGAGTAGAAAAAGAAGTGGGAGGCCGCGTTGCACAACTGAGCAAGAAGATAAGTACATTAGAGTCTCTAGTTTGAGAAACAGACGCCTCACAGGTCCCCAACTGGCATCTTCATTAAATAGTACCCGCAAAACACCAGTGTCAACATGTACAGTGAAGAGGCGGCTGGGATTCTGGGCTTCAGGGCAGAGTGGCAAAGAAAAAGCCATATCTGAGACTGGCCAATTAAAGAAAAAGATTAAGATGGGCAAAAGAACACAGACATTGGACAGAGGAAGACTGGAAAAAGTGTTGTGGACGGATGAATCCAAGTTTGAGGTGTTTGGATCACAAAGAAGAACGTTTGTGAGACGCAGAACAAATGAAAAGATGCTGGAAGAATGCCTGACGCCATCTGTTAAGCATGGTGGAGGTAATATGATGGTCTGGGGTTGCTTTGGTGCTGGTAAGGTGGGAGATTTGTACAGGGTAAAGGGATTCTGAATAAGGAAGGCTATCACTCCATTTTGCAACGCCATGCCATACCCAGTGGACAGCGCTTGATTGGAGCCGATTTCATCCTACAACAGGACAATGACCCTAAACACACCTCCAAATTGTGCAAGAACTATTTAGAGCAGAAGCAGGCAGCTGGTATTCTATCGGTAATGGAGTGGCCAGCGCAGTCACCAGATCTGAACCCCATTGAGCTGTTGTGGGAGCAGCTTGACCGTATGGTACCAAGAAGTGCCCATCCAACCAATCCAACTTGTGGGAGCTGCTTCTGGAAGCGTGGGGTGCAATTTCTCCAGATTACCTCAACAAATTAACAGCTAGAATGACAAAGGTCTGCAATGCTGTAATTGCTGCAAATGGAGGATTCTTTGACGAAAGCAAAGTTTGATGTAAAAAAAATCTTATTTCAAATACAAATCATTATTTCTAACCTTGTCAATGTCTTGACTCTATTTTCTATTCATTTCACAACGTATGGTGGTGAATAAGTGTGACTCTTCAGGAAAACACAAAATTGTTTGGGTGACCCCAAACTTTTGAACGGTAGTGTATATAAAAAAAAAAGAGCTGCAATATGCTGCGGCCTTTTGCGATGTGTTAATTGGACCAGTTGCTATCGTGACGATGTATTGTGCAGCCCTGGTCTAAAGTGGCCTTTGTTCAGGCCTCGAGTGGGAGAAGCACCCTTGGGACCACAGCTCGCTCGTCTTCACATCCAGCAGCAGGCCCAGAAAAAACAGCACATGTAACATCATGTAAGGGCTAAACATAGACGCGTCGTCCGAGTGCCACGCATGCCGGCGCCCGGGCCGTACCACCTGGTCCGCTCAATCTGCCAGACCCCATCGCACCCCCCTTCCCCTTTCCCCTTGATGTCTGTCAAAGTCCCGTCCATCAGCCTGCAAACCGGAGACCATATCTCAGATCTGCTCATACCCCATAGCTCGGACTCGCACAGGCACCTTTTAAAGAGCCCCGGCTCGGATTCACCAGTCCCCCTTAACATGCTGTATTTCATATTCACACCGGCTGTAGCATTCCTGTGTCAGCGCCGGAGGAGGCCATGTTCCTCATTCACAGATTCAGCGCAGACCAGGGCGAGGCGTACACTCAGTAGGGTTAATGACCCGTCTTTTAGGGCCTCCAGTGGGCACATTTTAATGCATATAAAAAGGTTTCCCACTGCTACAGAGCATAAACAGACCTGAGAGGTGCTCCAATATTTCAGGCACATGTGAATACCTGACACACACACACACACACACGCCACAAAGCGGCGGCAAGAGCGAAAGGTTTATGACTAATTTCCTAGTTTGAATCCCTGACTGAATGGGATATGAGTTATGTGATACGGAGGAAGAATAACAAAGAATAATTCATCAACAAGTGCCTTCCGCACAGACAGTTAATTCATTTTATTGCATGTACATCCAGTATCACATCTAGTTATCAAATCCCAATCCTCCGGAATCCCTCATCCAATCTAGAAGGATTTCATTTTTCAAATATTCAAAGTAGCAGAAGTTAGAAATAATTACGGTTTGAAAAACTAAAACATAGCGACATTCAATTGGCTTTTTGCTGACACAAATATATATATATATATATATATATATATATATATATATATATATATATATATATATATATATATATATATATATATATATAAAATATATGAAATAGAATAAATCCACCTCAGAATCCAAGAGTAGACCCATTACTAGGGGTGTACCATTCAGAGAATATCACGATTCAATTTTCAATTAAAAAATTACTCTGAATTAAAAAACGATTCACAGGATGTAAATGTAGTTACTTTTCCCGTGTGTGTGTGTGTGTGTGTGTGTGTGTGTATGTATGTTTGTGTGTGTGTGTATGTATGTATGTGTGTGTGTGTTTGTATGTATGTATATATGTATGTGTGTTTGTATGTATGTATATATGTATGTGTGTATGTATGTATGTTTATATGTATGTGTGTGTATGTATGTATGTATGTGTGTGTATATGTATGTATGTGTGTGTATATGTATGTATGTTTGTATGTGTGTATATTTGTGTGTATGTATGTGTGTGTATATGTATGTATCTATACATGTGTGTATATTTGTGTGCATGTATGTATATGTGTATATGTATGTGTGTATATTTGTGTGTATGTATGTGTGTGTATATGTATGTATGTATGTATGTGTGTATATTTATATGTATGTGTGTATATTTATATGTATGTGTGTATATGTATGTATACATGTGTGTATATTTGTGTGTATATGTATGTATGTGTGTATGTATATTTGTGTGTATGTATGTATTTATATCCATATTGTTTATGTGAATTTGTTTATTTGTTATTGTAACATCCTGTTACGATGTATGTGTATGTTGTGTGTGATGTCTGTAAGCTACTGGGACCTTGAATTTCCCCTTGAGGATCAATAAAGTATCTATCTATCATGCGATTGCAATAAAAAAATTAAAATTAAAAATTAAAAATTAAATATAAATAGATTTTTGAATCAGTAGAGATTGAATCACGATTTGAATACAAATGGATTTAGTTTGCACACCCCTATGCATTACTATCGTCTGCACCAGTGGTTCTCAAAGAGGGTACTGGGGACCATGAGGGGTCCTTGAGGGGGTTCCAGGGGGTCCTTTCACTTTAATTCCAACCACAAGTAACACAATGACAGAATGTATGACTATTTTGAAAGCACAATCAGATGGGGGACCCTGTGATTTGGGTCAGTTTAGTAGTCCTTGTAAAGGTTTGGGAACCACTCTTCTACGCTACGTTGGAACTGAGCTTGATTCAGGGCGTTGCCGGCAATAAAAACCTCCCTGGATGAATGAAAGTCAAATCTGTGCACTCTGCAGACACAGCTTATATTATTCGGAGCCAAAGGCCGCAGAGAGCAGCAGAAATCTGGCCCGGGAATAAACAGACGGGTCCAACAATGTGGACTGGCCCCAAAACAAATATGACCAGCTGCTGTCCAACAGCTGATCAGCATTAAAACAAACCAAGCCCGCTCCCGTACAGAAACACGCCTTTTCAAACGGACGAAGCGACTCCCATCCAAGACCAATCACGGGCCTTGTCCCTTTTTTTCCCCGTATGTTTTGCAACACCTGCCCCCATGTCCCGTCTCCATCCGCCGCTCTATGACCTCCCCACCCGAGCCCAGCTCGGCTCTCGGATCACTCCTCGCCGCGAGCCTCGTCCCAAGCCAGGCCGGGTTGTGGACTCGCTAGATGGGAACCACATGTCAGCAGCTGCATGTCCGTTTGAGGAAGGATTTACTGCTCGGGTGTGATGATGGAGGGAGCCGTAAAGGAGAGATAGAGCCGCTGTTGATAGACGGCCTCGCCATCTCTGAGAACACAGGCACGGGACACTTACAACAGATGTGTATCTATTTTCTGACTTCTGACTGTCTTAGGGTCTAGATCTTAGGGCTGGGCAATATATCAATATTATATCAATATTGTGATATGAGACTAGGTATCGTCTTAGATTTGGGATATCGTTATGTCATAAATGGCTTGAGTGGTGTCATTTTCTGTTCCCACGCTGTTCTAGCTCTTCTGTTATTTTTCCCTTTACCCACTTTATTTATCTTAAATCTCATTGGAAAGATATTTTGTGAAAGCACTTATAGTCAACCCTTGAATATCTCCACAAATATCTCCACAAATATCTCCACAATGGAGGTATTAGGACAAGAATCGTGCGATATCTGATTTTCTCCATATCGCCCGGCCCTGCTCCAGCTGCAAAGATGAATGGATGAGTCTATTAAAAAGAATCAGCAACTATCTTGATAATCAATTAATATAATATAAATCATAAATAAACTAGGGGTTGACCGATACTGTTTATTTTTTTTTAAGGGACGATACCAGTTAGTAGTTAATGAAACCCATAACCTCTATTTGGAGCCGTTATATGCATTTACAGTGCAAATAGAAATCTTTAAGTCAAAATTCTGGACATGTTACAAACTCCAACACATTGCTTTGAGCAATTATTTCAAAAAGAATATGAAACCTTAACCGCACAATAAATCGCAATTGTATCAAAATTGCAACACGGACTAGTGCAAAAGTCACACTATAATCATTTTAATTTCTTTCAATGTTAATAATTTTCAGTGTAAATGAGAAAAATGATACAGAAACGACCATTCCCTCCAATACCGTGAATCATATTGCAATATTTAGATATGTTATATTACTAGATATTTTCCTCATATCGTGCAGCCCTACTATGCAGTCAAAAAAAACGAATGAAATAAAAGAAAAATTAGCGTTGTTGAGTGTTTATTTGCAGGTGTTACAGACTGCTTACAGAGCTGTGGAGGAGCCAAAGTTTTGCATTTTTTTAATATTTATTTTTGATTTTTTTCAAGACTTTTTTGGGGGGGGCTTTTCCTTTTCCTTTTCTCTGATTAAATGTAAAATATCTTCTAGTTTCTTCACTCGGGAAACACTGATCGACTTTTTTTGAAACCATTTTCTCGACCAAACAACTATGCCGTTATTCCAGGAAATAAGAGATATAATAATAACAGATTAATCCACAATGGAAATAATCATTAGCCTCAGCCATTTTAGTGTCAGAAACGTCCTTTTTCGTGCATTCACTGTCCGCCACAGTGTGCCTGTGTGTGTGTGTGTGTGTGTGTGTGTGTGTGTGTTTTGACATGTACAGTATGTGCCTGCGTTAAATTAAGCGTTTCGAGGCAACCGAATCCTCCCCGGTGCACGTCATTATCGCCGTGTTTTAGGGAGCAGACTGCAGAGATTAGCCCCAGCCGCTGAACCGTGGGCCACCTCATTTAACACACCACTTGATGTAATTGTTATTGGAGTGCAGATACTAGCCTGCTGTTCAAACTGCAACACTTCTCTCCTCTCTTTCTCGCTCTGACAGTTGCTGGCACCTGGCCAGAACATTGGAGTATACGAAAAATAGAGAAATTAAGATTTGGCAACAGAGCGTATGGAATGGAGGCCTAAAATACCATGATTAAGACAATGTGTGTGTGTTTCTGCACACATTCGCTATATTGTGACATTACTATGCATCAATATCGGACAAAACACTATCAGACGAACCCCCGAGATGCTGTATTATCATGATACTTGATACAATATTAATGCGATTTTAAGCATATTGAGATATTCGGCAATATATTGCCTTGTAACCTAACCCTAACCCATTGATTTCTTTCCAAATTCAAATTATTCCCCCGAAAAACATCATGTTTTATCTAAAAGAACATCCATCTTGCAGTTCATCTTACTTCAATTTTCCATTTGTGGACCGAAAACAAGCAATTTATTCGATTTATTCTAATTCCAAAAAGGGAAATTCTCATTTTAATTTAAATAATAAAAGATTGATACTTGGCGGGCATGTATCGAAACAGTATCGGAGAAATGATCGTGATACTATGTACTATGTATCTATCCCCACCCCCAGGATGGAGCAGAGGGAGTTATAAAGACAAAGGGAGATATTAGGGTGAACAAAGAGAAGGGAGGAAATTGAAAATGAAAGATTTAAAAGAACAAAGAGAGAAAAAGGAAAGAGCTGGAGCAGGGATAAGATATGGGGGGGGGGGTGAGATATTCAGTGGGAGACAGTGGGGGTGGAGGATTGGATAAATATACTCCCCTTCACTGAATGACAGGCATTCTCATCTCTCATCTCCCCCTGGGGGGGAGAGAGAGAGAGAGAGCGAGAGAGCAGGGCAGGACCTGCCATCTTAACCCTTCCTCTCTGCTCATTTTCCACCACCATCCCTTTTTCTTCATCTCTCCGCCTGCTCGTCTTCCACTCGTGCTCCGGGCTGCCATCTTAACCCCGCATCTGTAATCGTTTCATTACCCCCACCCCCTCCCCCTTTGTTTCTTTCTCCCACTCTCTGCCCTTTCGCTGCTATCACTAAACACTCTCTCCCGTCCCGAATGGCACGCGACCGCCGTTATCGCCCTGCGTCATCGCGTGTGCCGTCACTTCCGCCCATCGCCATTAAGGCGCGTTGTAAAAAGATACGACCACTCACACGGCGTCGTTCAATAGTGTGTGGGGAAACACAGTTTGCATCAGCACACGCTGCCATTACTTTTTACAACTTTAAGTACTTTGGGCCCTAATGTACTGTACACCCATCCCTCCATCCTGTCGTTTGCCGTCGGAAGCTAAGGGAGGGCGGATGAGGGGTGGGAGGGACTGCCACAGATTTCTTCTTGGCACTACTTAGCGGGGGCGGGGCAGAACGTCAATACACTGCTGAGATGTCAACTTGTCTTTTGTGACTGTAAGGAGAGTCCGTATGAATGTCTCTCATAGGGGTGTGTCAAAAAAATCCATTCCCATTCATATCGTGATTCAAGCGCCACAGATTCAAAATCAATTCCTAGTATTCTAAAAATCGATTCATATGTCTTTCTTTTTTTTTTTCTCGTTTTCTAACGACGTGCATGCTATCACATGAAAAAAAAAAGCAACTACATTTCCGCGCTGTGGATTGTTTT
Source organism: Percina caprodes (assembly GCA_013375575.1). Classification (NCBI taxonomy): domain Eukaryota; kingdom Metazoa; phylum Chordata; class Actinopteri; order Perciformes; family Percidae; genus Percina; species Percina caprodes. The sequence goes on along the minus strand of JABXJD010000123.1, from coordinate 302,621 downwards.
GGACTTGAAAATCGGTTTTTGAGTCGAATCTTGAGCCTAAGAATCGATATTGAATCGAATCGTGACATTTTCTGAATTGTGCACCCCTAGTTAGTCATAACATGGAAATTGGACATGGGTGCACTAAATGTCAATAGGGACCAGGGAACCATCACCTCTAAAAAACAAGCCTAAAGCCTGATTTATGGTTCTGGGTTGAATCCACACAGTAGGTACACGTGGATACGGACCATACCTGATGTGTGACTCCCAGGAAAGTCAGAGCCGCCGCCCAAACTGCGACAAATGTTACTGGTGCACGCTCAACCCTGGTACCCTTGGTAGCTTGGTAGAACCAGTAGCTCAGTCCATAGGGAGTAGGGTTGGGAACCGGAGGGTCGCTGGACCAATGTACAGAGTGGGTCCTGGTGGCTGGAGAGATGCCAGTTCACCTCCTGGGCACCGGCAGCCCACTCCCTCTGACACCTGCATGTATAGAACCTGAGCATGTGTGTGTATTTCAGGCCTGTGTGTGGTGTGTAATAACAACACAGTGTAAATTGTAATTTCCCCACAGGGGATCAATAAAGAGCATCCATCTTTCTCTTACACATTATTATTGAGCTATATCAGTCGGGATCACAGTGATGGGCCGAGTGTGTCATCCATAGAGCCACGCCACTAGCATGGTTTACCCTCCAAACCTGGGGCGGTCACAAGGCCGTGTACCCTTTTAGCATTTGCCTCGCAACATATATGAGGATATTTAACCCTCATGTTGTCTTCAGGTCAAATTGATCCGTTTTCCTATATCAATGTTCTTTTTAATTCCCCAAAATAAGATGATTGATTCCACACAACGCTCTTTGCCAAGTACAAATCTCTACTTTCATTCATTTTGGGGCATCTTATTCAATTTTATAGCATTTGGAGAAACAAATTGAAGTGTTTTGAAATAGTATTGAGAGTAAAAGTTGACATATTCCAGTCTGTGATTATCCATCAACATCCATTCCTTTAATTTTAGTCTCAATAATTCCTAATTTCTGCTTTTCTAACTCAAACATTAGGTATAATTTCCTATAAATGAGGTTTAACGACCAGAAATTCCAAAAATAACTGCTAAACTAAAGTTAATAAGTTAGGGTGACGTAGTGTTGAAAACGTCGATAAAAAGCATCAAAAGTGTTGAAAAAAGGGATTAAAAGCTTCAAAAAAAAAAGGGTTTGATTTTCAATTTTGTCTGGAAGCCAACACAAGGGTTAAAACCTAACGGGTGCTGGGTGGCTGAGTTGGGTGAGCTCTGTCATCTGGACATTCAACTGGATACGCTTTGGCTCAGCTCGCGCCTCGTGACAGAGGAAAGGTGCACACTGTGACCTGAAGGTGTTAAACTGTGGTGACCCGGCTCTGCCATCGGGACAGGCCGCATGTGCCAGACGACATCTCAACTCCCCCCCCCCCATGTGCGTGACCTCAAACAGCAGCAGTAATGCTGGAGTCGACGTGGATGTAAAGCTGGTCTATATGAGAAAAACTAATCCCAACCACAACCCCCTGCCCCAAAAAAGTCTGTTAAATTCAACTTGGAGTGTACTTCATATTTCCATCATTCCATAACTTTGATTACCAATACCAATTTGGACATGTAACACATTTTAGTGAGTTTTGAAGGCCACAATCACAAACTAATTGTGTCCATGGTGCCCAAACTGCTCGGATCCTCGAAGCCTTTGTGAAGCTATTCATTTTCAGGTTTAATTAGGAAGGGTGCTGTGGCAATTACTGAAGCTGAGACCTTTCAAAATAAGGCAAAAATAATAAAAAAAAACCTCCAAAATGTCCTCAAACATTAGTGTTAAAATAACATGAGTGCATCTTTATTTTCAAATCTGAAAAAAAGTAATACTGTAATACACACCAAAGTCACTCAAACATATGGACTTCACTGGAAATTAGAAATAATCCTTAAAAGTCAAGAATATCGGACACTTTTCCAGGCTAATATGTAAATAATAAAATATAAAAAAGTGTTTCTGCTGATTGGTTGACATTCAGTTGCCAAAAACTGCCAAGTGTGTGCGTGAAAGAGACAGTTTGGGTAAGAAGGCCAGAGTTTCAAATCACTCTGAACCACTATTAGTCAGCACACACACACACACACACACACACACACACACACACACACACACACACACACACACACACACACTGTGGAACGCGCAGTGCACACACAGCAATCAGCACTCCCCATGATAACACACACACCGAAACACTTCACAGGCTCAACACTTCTCCGATGGTGTTTACCGTCGGCACAACAGCCAATCACACACACAGGGAGGCTTTAGGCAGTTCAAAGCCATTAAAATCACAGAGACACACGTATTTGGACATATTTCATGTTTTTCCCAATGATGTACACTGTTAAACCCATTTGAACTGTTCCTGAACTCTGACAGCGTTGTTCCACCCCCATTGCATATATACATATATTCCCTATAACTGGTATAAATCACTTTGTCTTTTCTAGAAGCCATCCCAAGAACTAACCCTTCCATACCTGTCCCTTTGTAGAAAACGACAGGAAACTAAAATAAAGTGTAACCTCATAGCTCCTTTTCACGGATCAAGCTCTTAGAATCTAGTTTTCCTCTAATGACTATTGACTAATAGCTCATTCCTGGACAAACGACAACAGGTTTCTTGGTTGAGTGAAGACCCTAATGACCAATTAGTTGAGTGATCGACCGAGAGGCGGCAGCCCTACAGTTCACTTGAAACGGACTACTTCATATTTTTGCTTACATTGATACAAACTACTTGGTTGTGCCATTATTATTTCAATTCTGGCTCCTTTCCCCCCCTCTACACTTTGCAAGCAAACTCATATTTTGTCTTAAAAAAAAAAAAAAAAAAAAGTATGAAGGGAAATTTCCCTGGTTTCACAGTTTTTTGGTCCCATATTGTAAAAATGGATATTTTCATGTCTTTTTGTATTATAAAGCAGGTTGAGCTGCTATATAAATACTGTTAAAGTATGAAAAAACACTCAATGCACAGAGAAATACACACACTGTGCCCTAAATCGAGCCGTCTGGACTTCCCTATGTCACAACCTCTCTCTCTCTCTCTCTCTCTCTCTCTCTCTCTCTCTCTCTCTCTCTCTCTCTCTCTATATATATATATATATATATATATATATATATATATATATATATATATATATATATGTAGAAAGTGTTGCTACAGTGCTGTTACAGTCATTCCCCGGCTGCACTGATGGTGCAATGATGGAGAGAACAGTGTGGAACATCCAAAAAGCTAACCAATCAGAGCAGACCTTTTCAAAAGGGGGTGGGCTTAAAGAGACAGGCGCTAAAACGGAGCATTTCAGGGAGAGGGTGACTACAGGTGTATTCAGACAGACGGTATAACAAAAGTATTGTGTTTCTTAAACATTAAAGCATGTAAATGTACTAGCAGAAACCCATTATACAAGCACAAACCTGAAAATGAGCATTATATGGGACCTTTAATTTCAATAAATGCAACATCTTTCCAAAAGTCAACGAGTAATCGCGTTTAATAAGTGCAATTTCATTATGGGCAAAATTAATCATTGTGATTTTGGTTGTTTTGAGGTGGGGAGGGGGTTATGAGAGTTGAGATGTCGCCTTGCACATCCGGCCTGTCCCGATGGCAGAGCCGGGTCACCACAGCTGAGAAGAGGTCTCAGTTTCACACCCACAGGTCACGGCGTGCACCTATCCGCTGCGATGAGGCGCGAGCTGAGCCTGAACCCGGGGAGTAACCCGAGCCCTGCGCCGCAGTCGGCTAATCGGCCTCAACAAAGCCGTCCTGCTGCTCTGACAGCCTGAGCGATCACCAGCCAGGTACGGCAAAGTGCTCCTGCCTGACCGGCGTACACACAGGTGGCTCTACGGACCGCTTTGTGTTTGACTAGGTGTGTGTCTGTGTGTGTTGTAAGGGTGGTATGAGGTCGTAGGACACACTTTTGATAAACAGTGTGTCCCTGGCTGACAGTATATGTGTGTGTGTGTGTGTGTGTGAGACATGTCCATACCTGTAAGCCTTTCATACGACATGAGACGCTGTCCGACACCGCAACGACTGATCAGGCTGATTTTCTCACACTAGGTAAAGACTCAAATCCCCATAATCCCTCATATGATTAAGCTCTGCTCAGGAGTGACAGCACACACACACACACGCACACACACACACACACACACACACACACACACTAGGTACTAACAGCTTACAGGTTTAATAAGTAATATAAAGATAGACATTTGAGTAAAATAAGTGGTTAACTTTAATTACATGTACTGTATGTCAGTGACATATATATATATATATATATATATATATATATATATATAGTCATCAACCTATAAAAAATATGGGATTCTTTCAACCACACAGGATGAATGGTTCCATACATGATTAACAATCAACATCCGTTCCTCTTAGGGGTGCAAGATATATTGCCTCCATAGCGTTATTGCAATATAAGTGTTGCAATAATGATGCAACATTTAGTTCATTTTGTGGAGCGCTGCGTCCCGTCTGTCGGCTGCGGGGCTCAGTTGTGTTTGATTGAGAGCCCGCTGGAGACGCTATAAGGATCACGTTTCATTGGCCAGTTCCGTGCCCCTTGCACACGTTAGTGCACGTCAGCGTGTGCGTACGGTGTAAGTGACGAAATGGAGACGACAAAACAGAACGAATCAGAAGCGAAAGAAAAGTTGTGTCCTGTTCTGTAGACACGGGTGATATTTCTTCATTCATGTTGTACCAGTGCGATATGATAAGAAAACTGGTTTCATTTGTTATGAATCTATTTTGATGCGTTTCCCGTCACACATGTTGAAAACTACTGAAATGAATATCAATAGCAACATTTTTCTATTTCTTGCAACACTATTTCCTCTGATCTTAACTTTTAGTCAAACAATTCTGAATTTTTTTTTGTTTTTGGGGGGGGGAATCGATACAGCATCGTATCGCGATATTTTCAGTGGCGATACTGTATCGATACACAGACGCCAAGTATGGATCTTTTATTATATATTATATATGTGGTGGTCAGTTTGTCCCATTTTGCAGCAATACAATTGAAGTTGATATGAACAAACAGAGAAATGTATCTTTTTATGAAACAAATGTTGATAAGTTTCCTTTTGGGGTTTGTCATTTGAAATTGGGAAAAAAATTTGAAGTTGGAAAAAAGGTTATGAATTGCAATACATCGCAGAATATCGCAATATGTTTAAAATCGCAATAATATCGTATTGTGGCATAAGTATCGTGATGACATCATATCGGGAGGCGTCTGGTGATTCCCACCCCTAGTTTTTTTTTCACGCAAAAAATAGATCTAATTTATGAATGATGTTTATTGACCACGCAGTAAAAAAAAAAATAAGAGTGGTATACGTTAGTCCTGAATCCTGCAGGGCCCGGGTTGCTGCGTGTCATCCCCCATCTCTCTCCCCCTTTCATGTCTATCCACTGTCACTATAATAAAGGGAAAAGCCCCCCCCCCCACAAAAAAATAAAATAAAAAACATGTGTGTTTGACATGAACAGGGATGACACTATATATATATATATATATATATATATATATATATATATATATATATATATATATATATATAGGGCAAGTGATCTGACATTTCAAAATAAAATAAAAAAGGAAGTGAGCGGCTTTTTCAGCAGGCTGGTTGAATTCTGGAACAGACGCTGGTTAGCCAGAGGCGAACAAACTAAGACAACAACAAGAATAGCCTTCAACAAGCTAGTGAGAGCGATCCGTCCATTCTGAAACAGTACAGGGAATTAGAGGAACACACACACACACACACACACACACACGCACTGAGTGTGTGCTGCATTCCTCTGTGCCTTCTGGCTCTCGTCCCTCCACACTTGTCAGCGGACGGCGCAGCAGGGCCCGGCAGTGTGTGCCGGCCAGCCCGAAGTGGCTCTCAAAGGCCTGTTAGCATGCAGATGGTGACAGGTGACAAGAGCCACAGCTGATTGGAGGACTTCGGGGGCGCTCAAGCCTGACGACGCAATACTTTAGCCTCTTTCCGACCACGTGGTTACAGGAACGTAAGTTATAGGAACAGTCTCCCCCCGTAGGAACCCACTTTTGTTATTATAACAGAGCATCTAACCACCGCTATGTGGAAAAGGGAGAAGACCCTGGAGTAGGAGCTGAAAGAGGAACCTAAAGGTCCCACGACGGGCCCTCTTTGGATGCTTTTATATAGACCTTAGTGGTCCCCTAAAACTGTATCTGAAGTCTCTTTTATATAGACCTTAGTGGTCCCTAATATTGTATCTGAAGGGTCTTTTATATATACCTTAGTGGTCCCCTAATACTGTATCTGAAGTCTCTTTTATATAGACCTTAGTGGTCCCCTAATACTGTATCTGAAGTCTCTTTTATATAGACCTTAGTGGTCCCTAATACTGTATCTGAAGTCTCTTTTATATAGACCTTAGTGGTCCCTAATACTGTATCTGAAGTCTCTTTTATATAGACCTTAGTGGTCCCTAATACTGTATCTGAAGTCTCTTTTATATAGACCTTAGTGGTCCCTAATACTGTATCTGAAGTCTCTTTTATATAGACCTTAGTGGTCCCTAATACTGTATCTGAAGTCTCTTTTATATAGACCTTAGTGGTCCCCTAATACTGTATCTGAAGTCTCTTTTATATAGACCTTAGTGGTCCCCTAATACTGTATCTGACGTCTCTTTTATAGAGACCTTAGTGGTCCCTAATACTGTATCTGAAGTCTCTTTTATATAGACCTTAGTGGTCCCTAATACTGTATCTGAAGTCTCTTTTATATAGACCTTAGTGGTCCCTAATACTGTATCTGACGTCTCTTTTATAGAGACCTTAGTGGTCCCTAATACTGTATCTGAAGTCTCTTTTATATAGACCTTAGTGGTCCCTAATACTGTATCTGAAGTCTCTTTTATATAGACCTTAGTGGTCCCCTAATACTGTATCTGACGTCTCTTTTATAGAGACCTTAGTCTATCGACAGGCCAATATTATCGGCCGATATTAGACATTACCGTTATCCGTTATACCGTTATGGCTGATTAAAAAAATTAAAAAAATAATAAATAAATATTTAAAATATTCATTCATCAGATTCATTTATATAGAAAAATAAAATAAAAACGGACGGTCAACTGTGTTGAGTGTTGGCGTTGCATAGTCTGTCCACCAGAGGACGCTCTACAACGTCCCTGTTGGCAACATTATTAATTTCACTATTATTTTTCTTTTTAAGTTTCATATCTTAAGTTTGTATTTTTACACATTTCATTTATCAGAACTTTAATATATTTCGATGTTCCTCTGTTGTGACAATAAAGCAAATTATTATTATATTATTTTAGTAAGAAGTTCATGTTTTGTTACGCGTTTCTGGATTGTTTTTAAAAAAAAATACATATATTGGTCGATATATTGGACTTTTAATCGGTTGGGCTCTACAATACAGTCATCAAAGGATGATTGAGCCAAATGTGGCGGTAATACAATCTGGGTGGACAAAGCCAAAGAAAGACGGACACACAGCGGTGAGTGACAGCGGTCAGTGGCGGCGATGATGTGTGTGTGTGTCTGTGTGTGTGTGTGTGTTGGAGGTTCTTAATTGGAAAGAACAGCATTGCTCTTTTCAGCTTGGCAGCAGATGTGAAGCAGGACAGGCAACCAATGACCTCTCTGACCTTTCTCACCTATCAGACTGGGATCTCTGTCTCCTCCTCATTTTTCTTCACGGTGGATCATTTATGGCAAAAAAATTGGTCTTCTACTGGCACCCAGTGTGGTCTGGGTGGACGAAGATTAATTGACTGAGTACTTCCAACCGGATGTCCCTTTACTTTGGGCTTTCTTAGCGTCAACATTAACCGGAGGACTCCGGGCAACGTTACACGCTGGAAATGGCAAGTTTGGATGAACATCTGGATCGCGCAACAAGACAGAGTGCTCGGTTCCTGTGGGGAATGACTGTAAAGACTTCCAAAGAATACTTTTGCGGCATTTAAAGGGACCATTTGGTGAGATAGCTGTGGACAAAGTACACAAGAGCCAATGAGGGTTAGCCATGTGTCCAGCCAGTGTAAATAACTCACGTTACTGTATTGTGTGAACACTTAACCCTCAATGGTGTTTTAAGCCCCCGACGTTGACTTAAAGGCACCTAACCCTTAACCCTAACCATTGCAGCGCTGCCTGGAAGGCAACGTTCAGGGCAAAATACACCCCACACCACAGGTGACTTCATTTAACATTGTATGTGGGGGTTTTTGTATCGCAGGGTGTAAAGGTTACACAAAAACAAGTGCTGCACTCAGCCGAGCCGAGAACGGAGAGGGGGATTCGGGGAGGAGACAGAGACCGGGGTCACAAAGCAGCTGTTATGCTCACTCGGCTTTATCACAGAGGGGGGGAGAAACAGTACGGGAGAAAACAGACAAAAGGAGCAGAGATAATTGACTTTTTGGTGCTCTTGTCAACTTCGATGTTTACACAAGCTATAATAAGTGCGCTGTTACGGAATAATGAATATGTATACGTAGCGGTGTGTGTATAGTCTACTCGGCATGGCACAGTATGACTTGCCGTGTCTTTGTATATTGTATGCAGGCTCCTGTTTATATTTTGCCATATGTTTCCATATAAACTGGACAGAAAGTCCCTGTGGCAGCGTCATTAAGACAAATCCTTGCCTCTTTCCCAGTGATGAATCGATGCTTTGATTAAAATTACATATACACATATAAAAACGGGAACAACTTCAACAACTTAATAGCTGCTAATGAATCCCGGGGAAGGTCTTTACATGTGGATTTCTTTCCGGTGTTGTCTCATCCTGTATTTGTCTTAATAAAGAGGAATTTCCCCTGTTTGGAATACATATTCCCTCTGTGTTTCCGCTCTTTGAGGCGATGATCTGACACCGGAGATGAGAGCTCATACTCGCACACACACACACACCTACACCTTCAGGCTGTTCTGCTTCTCATTAACACCGCAGTAAAGTTCACAGATGTATGCATACAAAAGCACACACACACCCCAAGATATTTTGCCTGCACGCACACTGAAATCTCACAAGTTCGCAAATGAGCCTTCTTTCATCCCATTCAGTCAGCGGGCCCGTCGCGCAATATTCGACAGTGCTTTGCTCCTGACACACACATCACAGAGGGCTGCGTTCAATCACTCACTAACCTACTCTCCCAAACACTTGTGGGCTCGGCCTCTGGGCCTCTCGTCATGACTGAAGCACTCACTGCCTCGCCGTAAATGGATGAGAGCGTCGGGGTGGCCTGGCGGTCGGCGGGGCCGTCCCGCAGATGACATGTCACAGAGTTGGTGCCAGCGGCGGCCGGTGTGTGCATTCTGTGGCCGCGCTAAGTGGATGGTGTTGACGCTGAACGCTGCACAATAGGATGGTGTTACAGCGGATGAGTTTTTAAATGGCCCCGAGTGGATTTCTCAGCACAGAGTGCCAGTGGTCGTCCAAAGGTTGCTCTGACATCGCCGGGGGTGGGGGGGGTGCCTGAGAGGAACTGAAGCAGGGAAAACCAATGAGCGGCACCAAAGGCATTGAAGACAAACTGAAAAGTATCAAGTATCACCTCTAGGTTTTGAAGCCTTGCGTTGGGGGTGTCGCCACCTTGCTTTTTGTAACCGAATGGGACGGTTTTTGGCGAATGGGTGGAGCTGGGGAACTGCTGAGCCAGTTTTGTTTCTAATTGCAATGGCGCTAAGCTAAACGCTAAACAGCAGATTTTCTGGACATGCAACTTTCCCTAACTAGTCCTTAAGTTACCAGCTAGCTGTAGCATTAGCTAGCCAGCTTTAGGCTGTCACTTTTGACAAGTGAAAACACAGTGGGGGGGTCAAACTTTAAGACGGAAACACAGACCACACCCAAAAACAAGTTCACAGCTATTTGAATGGACTGATGGTTATCATTGCTGAGCCTCCACCCTGACTGACAGGTTGGTGTGTAGGCACGCCACTAAAGCATCCTCCTGCGTTATCCACCATTTTAAAGCTACAGTGACAGCAAAAGTATCGGCGGGTCCACATGATACAAGCCTTCCGTGATCGCGCACCACCCCCACCTCCTTCTCCACGCAGTTGTTAGTAGCGGAATATTGCAATCTGTTTAAAATGGCAATAATCTCGTATCGTGGCATAAGTGTCGCGATGCTATCGCATCGGGAGGCGTCTGGTGATTCCCACCCCTAGTTGCTAGTAGCCAAGGAGGACACAGAGGATTAAACTCATTTGGCACTGGCTTGAATGTAACGGGCGTTCAGTACTATCAACAACAAGTGTCCGTTACATATCTATTGTCATATTCTGTACCACTAAGAGTAAGAACCATTGGCTGGTTTAAGGCAGAAGAGGTGGGAGGACTGGTGAGGGAAGGGAGGGTGGGAGTCATGGAGGCGGGGCTTCCTGGCCCTTCACTGAGGCTCTAATCCGCATGGGCTCAGGAGAAGGTGTCGGCGTGAAGAGCGGGCCTGTCAGCACCCGGGGACTCCACCCTCTCCCCTTTATCCTTCCCCTCCCTTTATCCCTCTTTCTCTTTCCCTCCATCCCGGCCATGCTGCATTCCCACATTCCTCAGATAAAATGGCAGGTAGAGAGGAAGAAGAGCGACGGAGGGTTGAAGGGGGCAGCTGTGGCCCCCGGCAGCGGAGGTGCGTCGGGTAAAGCCCACCACTGAAGCCCTGATAAGCGTATCTCCCTCGCTCATGTGTGCCAGACAAAACCCATTTGTTTTTCCTCTGCTCCCCTGATTTGGGCCCGACAGCTCGGGGGTGAGCTGTGGAGGACCTGCGACTGTGATGGAGGAGGGGGTGGGGGGGGAAACGGAAGACAGAGTGAAAAAGACAAACATGCCTTCCATTAGTTTTGACATGTTGACATCCTCTACTCCGTCCATCACACGCGGCATCAGCCACCACTGATGGGATCGTGATGGGGATAAGAGTGGATTTCCTGTCACAAAGAATAATGTCTTTTTTGTCTTGGTCACCTGACCAAGAGTCGGCTTTTGATAGCATTTGATGCATTGATGTGATGTCGGAATATCTGGAAAAATGAGTTCCCGGCTGGGAAAAAAAAAAACCACACTGTTTCAATATTGAGAAATTTGTGGCCTCGATATGAACGACACCTTTAACATTACACCCGGTCATTTGATCCATGGTTAAGGAAAAGATTAAAGCCTTTCACCACAAAGCTAGTGCTAACAGTCCACACACACACACACACACACACACACACACACACACAAAAGACATGTGGTGTAACCGTGGGCTAGGCAGCTGTCAGGAAAAAGCAGGACGTTGCTCTAATAATTTACAGAAGCGTCTGCAGAGAAGGACTAACGAGGAGGGAAGAAGTGTGTGGTCCCGCATAGCTCAACTGGCAGAGCATGGTACCGCCTCGGCCAGGGTGGCAGTGATGAGAGCGGGGGGGGGGGTGTTGCATTCCCAGTAGAGCCACCCAATGCTAAAAATGTATGCACGCCTGGTACAGTGAGGGGCTTTGGATAAAAGCACTCACTTAATGGTGCAGGAGAACAAAGGAGAAGAAGAGACAGGAGGAGAACAGGTCTGCTGTAAGTACTGTAAATGGACTCCCTCGCTCTCTCTCTCTCTCTCTCTCTCTCTCTCTCTGCTTCACTTCATCCTGTTTTGTGTGGATGTAGGTCTCTCATCCCTTATAATCCCTTCCCCAAACACCAATGAGTAAGTCCTCCTGACACACAGCCGGAGTGCAGGCTCGGCCCCGCCGCTGGGGATTTACTGCCTAAATAAACAGTACACACACACACACACACACACACACACACACACACACACACACACACACACACGCACGCTCATGAAAACAAAACAAATTGAAGCAATAAATTCACACTGTCATCTGTTACTAGGGCCGGGTACCGTTTTCTGAATACATTCAACACATGAGAATCAGAACAGATGTGATTCATATGTTAAGGGGGTGGGGTGGGGGTATAAACTTTTTGTTTCTACAAAAGAAGAAGCCAGAGTTCCTAAATGGGGACGATCGGTCCGCGTACAGTAACGACAATCTGTCTTATTTGATACAAATCTAGGCCTTTCCTGTTATTTCTGACAATTTGATACACATGTATTTTGTATTTGTATATAATACTAGAGTACATATACGCATACTGTATATAGACATATACACACACAAAAACACATTTCAATTCAATTGTATTTTATATTGTCAAATCCCAACAGGAGTTATCTAAGGACACAGATAGAGTTGGTCTAGACCACACGCTATAATTTACAGAGTCCCAGCAATTACCCAAGAACAAGCACATAGAGGGGATTTAAATAGCTATTTGTATTCATTTTGGTGCTGGTGATTGGTGTGTTGCCATAGATTCCCCTATGCAGGAAAAAGCCTGTGGAGGCGGAGTCCAGGCCGGGGCCGTCAGAGGAGATGTGGCACACCTGTGCCCACCTGTGCACACCACATTACTGTCTTCCAACTCCTGTTGTCCTCGGGTCAAATTTGACATGTTTTCAAAGTTTGTATTTCAGAATATTAGGGTTCTTCAATATCAATTGCACAAAAAAAAAAAAAAACATGGATGGTTACATCCAACCCTCCTCACATGTTCAATGACGGTTCAGTTCACTACTTTCATTGATTTCTTTTTTTGGGGGGCGTTTTATTCAATTTTAAAAATCAGTTGAAATGGCTTTAAAACAGTATCCTGACTTAACTTAAACAGACGTTCCTCTGCTCTTAACCATTACTCCAAATTCATAATTTCAGCCTTTTAACTCAAAAGTTGGATACAATTACATATACATAAAGTTTATTGTCGGTTACTTTAAAAAAGGTGTAAAACTAGTGGTAATAATGTGGCATATTGGTGAAAAAAAGCATAGAAAGAAGCCCCGGAGGCCGAATGGAAGACAACACATCGGGTTGAGTCGACGCTAGTGGGAGCTTCCTCCTGTGTAACGAGGAGAAGTCAACGAACAAAGCGACCAATCACCAAACGGCAGCGCTTCTGCATTCTTAACCAACACCCAAAAGCTGATGACAGCTTGTCAATTGAAGTTATTCATAGTCCCTTGCAAATGTTTTTTTCTTCAGCTGAACCTAATTAGAGCGGTTAAAAGGATTTGGATTCAATAAGAGGAACCGGATCCTGGGCTTGATGAATGCAAATGCCAATAAACCCCGATCCCTCAAAGAATACGTAGACGAGATTACAGATCTGCTGAGCCACACATTTCACTGTGCCAAAAACATGTTGAAGTATACCGAATCTAGGGCTATACCAAATAGTTCAAAGCCTGTGACGTTAAAATGACATTAAAATTAAAAACATTTGAAATCTGCAATTTTTTAGCCGCATTTTTTCAGTTTATTCTGTTATTCCCGCCAGTTGCAGATTAGAAGATTAGGCCACATTAATATTATTAGTATAATGCTATTTGTAGAATTAGATTCCAGTAGTGTCTGTGTAGGATCTCCCCCCCCCCTCGAGTCGTGTGATCCAAACATTTCCAATAACTCCGGAGCAATGTAGCATAATGTTGCTACAGGCCTAAAGGCACAATTATCATTATTATCATTATGTTATGCCTGGTTGGATAAGCCTGCTGCATGCATTTATGTTGAGTTATATTCATTAAATAAAGTTGATTTAATACAAAAAAATTCATTCAAAAACTTGAAAAACAAAAAGCTTTGAATTAAAATAATAATAATAATAATAATAATAATAATAATAGTCATTGGGTGAAGCCCCAATTATGTTTTAAATTGGAAAAAAAAAAATCAGAATTCAGAGGAAAAAGTATTTTTTTCTCTGAATTCTGACCTATTTAAAAAAAAAAAAAATCTTTTTAAAATTCCGACTTTTAACCCCAAACTTAGTAAACGTTTCCACATGTGGCCCTAATCCTCTTCCGTACCTAACGCTATCCATTATATTTCCAGATGAAATAGCTGTTGGCAGAAATCCTGCAGTCACTCCAGCATCCCTCAGCGTTTAGCAGTCTGGACCTGAGATGTCACACCGCCTGAAAGAATTTAATTAGCAGGGGTCTCGGCGGAGACTTTTAATGGCGCATCAGCTCGATGCTTGTCCGGAGGCCACCATTAATTCTAGGGGGCGAGCCCCAGTCTAAAACAAAGTTAAAATCTCATCTAAGACAATATAAAGTTTTATCTTCTTCCTAATGTGATCCACGGAGCCAGAGAGACAAATGGCTCCCAGGAGGTTTAGGTTTCCCCTCGCAGTCTTACTTCCTTCCTTCTCCCTCACCCTCTTTTCCTCCTAACAACCGTGCCGCTCGCTGGCACATGGCCCACGTTGATCCATAACCCCCCATCTGGCATGTGTGTGCAGTCTATGAGGCATTGATGAATCTGAAGGTGCACATGAGAGTGTGTGTGTGCGTGCCACACCTGCTCCACATACACACAGCGCCGGGCCTGTTGGCTCGCCTCAACACTGTGTATTGTGCCGTTAGCCAGCGTGGCGTTGCTAATCGGTAGCGTTGGGGGTTAGCTGGAGGCTAACACGCTGCTGTCTCGTTCCACTTGGGTAAACGGGAGAGGAATGTGTGCACAGATGTTGGCTGTGGGGGTCTGGCTGCTGGACTGCATGGCGACTTGGCGAAGACGTGGACTGGCTGTGTCACCGCATGCAACAGTAATGAATAACACGGTAAACATTAAGCGAGGAACTAGTGTGATTAGTTGTCGGAAGTGGTGACGCCGTGGATCACGGACGTGGAGTCCCCTTTTTCTTAGACTGAAACATTTCACTAGGACGTAAAACGTGTCGCTCGAGCTTGTGGGCGCAAAAGTCGCCGGACTACGCCATTTTGTAAAGAAACCCATACTGAGAAATCCAACTCAACTCAACGGTCGTTCATTGATAATCAATTGGCTCGCCCTGTTGCTTTAAATAGATCGCCAAACTATTTTGACAAACGGTTTAAATCCTTTTTGTGAAAAAAAGTATATAGCTTCTGAAATGTGAATATATTTTGGAATAGTGTGAATGGTTTCTTCCTGCCTGCAGGGGCCTAGCACAACATCCTGGGCCCTGTAGAAAGGCTTCCTCTATGGGCACCTTCACACATTCCACAGCTATTCATACTAGCATTTGTTTGGGCCCTCCTCACATGAGGGCCCTGGGTACTCAGTCCCATTTCCAGTAAACTGTATATCTTTAAAGTATTTGAGTAGCCGGTAATCTGATTTCCCTGTTGGAAACCTGGACGTTCTTAAGTCCCGCTTCTGTTCCAAAATCTGCAGGGACCAATCACAAACTAGCTTTTCCAGGCGGGTTTAACGCGATGACGAGGAGCTTTTTGTTCACATTCAACACGGAAACGCCACCGAAATGCAGCATCCCGTCGATGCAAAGTACATCACCCGGACCGTTGGTCTGATTGGTTGAAGGACTATCCAAGCCATGCCCGTGATCAGGTCCCCAGACTAGTGTTCAGTCTCTGAAGATTGAGCTTGGTCTGGTGCGGACTTTACGAGGACTTCATCTTTCAGAAACAACGACTGATTGGCATTTTATAGACCAAAGGACTAATCAACTCATCAAGATAAGAATCCACGGATTGATCGACAATGAAAACAATCGTTAGAGTCAGCCCATATAAGCACCAGTCATTTCAACTGGGGTTAAACTGCGGTTATGGTGCCAGTGTTCTTCCCCTGACCTAAAGACTACACACAGCAGCAGTGGCTGACATGAATCACAGCACCAGGGCCTGTTGTTTTCTGGGTATGCCCACTCACCACCAGCTGACATCTTGGGTTAACATGCAACGCTTGGGACCAAAATCTGGAAAAGCAACAATTTCATCACATTTGGCACATGTACCTTGCCTACATCTTTATGGCACATGTGTGTGTGTGTGTGTGTGTGTGTGTGTGTGTGCGTGCGTGCTGGAGTCAAATGACATGACACATGGTGACACGGCTGGTGTGTGTTGCCCTTTAGCTACTGGCATGCTGTGTAAGCCTTATGGGAGCTGTAGTTGTTGACTGCTAACATAATTAGAGCTTTTTCCTTGGTTAAAAATGATAAATCACACATATAGACAAAATTAATGACGTTATATAACATGTTTTCTGCTGTGTCCTATGGTCGTGGCTCATTTGAACCGTTGGCTACCCGGCCCCCATGATTTCCAGTGCTTTGAAGAAGTTACAGTCCCATTACATTTTAACCCTGTTGTTGTTCTCGGGTCAAATTTCACCCATTTTCAAAAGGATATTTGGGTTATTTTGGGTTCCTTTCAACCAAATTGTCACAAAAATAACCTGAATGGTTCCATACAACCATTCCTCTTCACAAGTGGAAAAAAATCAACTTCTTCACTACTTCCATTGAATTTTGGTGTTTTAATTCAATTTCCTAGCATTTGAAGAAAAAGAAATAACAGAATGCTGAAATAAAGTAACAAAAGTGTCAAAAAAGTGAAAAACAACTTGGAAGAAAGAGAGAAAAACATCGGGAAAAGCCAAAAAAAAAAAAAGTTTTCATTTTAAATTTGGACCCAGGGCTAAATATGGTAACTTTTAATGGGTAACCAATTACATTTCCATAGTAACCTTCCCAAAACTGCAGGACGCACACATGAAGAATGGAACCACACAACTGCACAACTTTCTTATTGGCTATATTAGCCCTCAAACATAACCTGGACTGTGGTCATAACATCTACATGTTCTAACTTATTCCCTGTGACATAGTGTTCTTATTCAGTCAGTCAGTTTATAGGTTATGTTCATATTCATAGTCTTAGTTAATATTTTATCATGATCTACTGCACTGTTCAATCCCTGCACTGTTCACTTTTGCATTATCGTCATTATTATCATCATGGTCATTGCATTTCTTGGAGTGATTTTTCTTTTTATCATATATGTGTGATATATATGTGTGTGTGTGTGCTGTGTTATGGTTGTATAGCTACTGGATGCCTAAAATTTCCTGCCAGCCCAACACTCCTTACATCTGCGCCAGGCCCGCACAACTTCCCACGAAGAAAACACAAACCACTTGAGCAGGAAGACAATCAGGCAATAACTCTCCCCCACCCGCCCATGAAACATAGTTATTATGACAGCGGGCCCATTAGCTAAATGGAGAAAGAGCATGTGCAGCATGTAGCTCTGGCTATATAAATCTGCCTCCCTCACCCTGACCCTTCTCTGGAGGAGTCAACCTGGGATAATTCCAGCCACCCTGTGCTGACCTCCGGCTGGGTCAGGTCACCGTAAATCTCAGGCTGATCAAGACCAAGTGACGCCCGCGGGCGTCCCCATTTTTCTCCACGGCAACACGGTGTCAGCGGTCGTGAGGCATGTCAAGGACTTGGTCGGGGCCAAAAAGTGCTGAGCCGGGCAGCTGGTGGTCAGGGAGCTGTGGCGGCGTCAGCGGCCACAGCTTTTTCGTTTTCCACTCAGGATATTTATGTGTCTCTGGGCAGGGGCGGAGCGAAGGGCGGAGCTTCTGGGGCTCCAGCCCCCGAATGTTCGGACTCTTTGACGGTTTGACAATAACTTTTTTGTTACATTTCCCTCAAGTCTCTCTGAATAGTAAGATAATAGTAACGCCTGGCCCTATTTTAGGTGGCAGGAGGGAGCATTAGTCATCATTGTTGCGTTCTGGTTTCAGAATAATGAAGACAGTTGTAGGGCTGCACAATCTGGACTAGGGCAATATCCAAATCGCAATATTTGTTGAAGGCAAAATATGTGTCAAACCACAATTATCATTTTTAATTTAGATTTTTCAATGAAAGTGAGTGATAGCAAAATTGCTCATTCCCTCCAATATCATCACTCATAACGCAATCACAGCATCAGTCAGAATAATTACATTTAGATATTTTCTGCATATTATGCAGCCCTAGGCAGTTGGAGTGACCCCAAATACAGTAACTGCAATAACATTATGGGTATAATGCCACCTCATTGGGTTTATTTCACTTCATTGTTATATTTTACTATTTCAATTTTCTATTTCTGCTTGTCTCTGATTTTTCAATGTCAATAAAGATCTATTGTATTCTATTGGAGAACAACAGAACTTGCTATCTAGGGTCATTCTTTTCCTTGGCCACTTTCTTTTCTTGTTTTTCCCCAAATGATGTACAGATTTTTTACACATTTTATTATCTTGAGAATTAGTGCATATAGCTGCTGGAAATGGAGCATGATCCGGGACACCCACCTAGATTTGGGACTGAGCCGAGAGGGTTTACAACATCTGGCTCCGCCCCCTGTCTCCGGGTAGGCCTTCAGCAAAGGGAGAGAAAGGAATGAACTGTGGCTAATAGCCATGTTGGCTAAACGAGTAACACGTGCGTAAGGGTTATAGAATGACTTCCATTCCGTGCTGTGAAACAGATGAGGGCTGAGACCGCAAAAATGAAATACAGTAAAGAGACGTAAATTAAGGCCTTCGCTTCTGGTGGTGAAGAAGTGTTGGGCGAAAATAACGGTCGTAAATCTAACGCTGCGGCAGGCTTCGTCCCGCTCTGGGACGCCCGCGAGACCTCGGAGAGCCTGAAGTCACAGATTCATACCGAAGAAAATGAGCTGGAAGTTGAGCTGGGGGGGGCAGCGCTATCATGTGCCATGGCCTCTGTACATCTGATGTATTTAACATAATGAGGCAGTGAGTCGAGACGTGTGATTCACTGTAATTCGCCTTCAGCAATTACTCAATGAAACGTTATCATGTGAATTTGAAGGTATATTTATTTTGTTATTCATAAAAAAATGTATGACGGATCAAAAGCTAAACCAAGGCATTGGAATACACATGGAGTACTATAATAAAAATGTTTGAAAGGAACTATTTTTGTACATAAAGGGAGCATAAAATAAGCCTTAACTCTCCATATTTGCAGCGCATTACTGACCTGTACGAGACCATAGCCCATACCCATGTGGACTGACCACGGGTCAATGATGGGACCCCCACTCCCTCCGCCATGTTGACACCCAGGGTCTTATCGATATCAGCTGTCCGGACCGGTCACCACACACCGGCAGGAATCCTGTCCTTTCAAAGAGCGCCACTGACGGATGTATTGAACGCTTTTGGAGCATTTCCTCTGATTTCCGTTGTTTAGGTGTGTGTGTGTGTGCGTGTGTGTGTGTTATTGTAGATCTCAAGAGCAGAAAGGGGAGGACGGGTTGCAGGAGGAGGCAGAGACACCGTGATAAGGTCAGGCCCCCTTTACATCTCTGTGTGCTGATAAAGCATGGCACGCACACACTCACACCCACACACCCACAGACACACTCAGACACACTCAAGACAGCCATACCAAAGCATCAAAGACTGAGATCACACCTCGGCATTATCTTCCTGTGGCTTTGTCACTGTCTACACAACACTCTTCATTTTTTTTTTTCTTCCCCACAGCAGGGCAGTGGCGGGCTTCAACAAGGCACATCCATCTCAAAGTGGTTCCAGGAGATCAAGCTTTATTCTGATGGAAGGTTGTTTTTTTTTGTTTTTTTTTCGTAAAACAAGATTTTTATCAACTGAGAAAATCCGATTCACACGGGATCACTGCTATCAATAGCAGAAAATGGAGATAACAGTGCTTTTCAATTGGAACTCCGCCTCCCATTTACTTCCATTGCCGCGGTCGGTATACCACCAGAATGTCTGCTTTTACGTTCTTTTGAGCGTGCAATGGTTCAGTTTATCAAACACCGTAGAAAATCCCAGACTACAAGATGGTACATGGTTTGTACCTGACACCGAGTAACACTGTTGCAGATTGGAGCCTCTATATCTTGCAAATAATGATTTTCTGCAAATCATTCTGTTCATTTGCAAGCTTTTCTTTGCAAATGAACTCTCTAAATGCATCATGTGATTAAAACACTGCAGCTGATAAAAGGCCTTCATTTGCAGCATGAAACCGTCCAAATAACTTCCAGGAACACAAAGTCGGACCGTCTGTCGCCGTGCTGGAAACCCAGCAACAGAAACACCGACGAGGTAAACTGGAAATCCTTGGGCAATTTTGACAAAAGCTCAATCCAGACAATAGTCTTATCCCTCATCCGGTACAAAGCCCATTCAGTCGGCTCTTTCATCTGCGCAAATAGGGGAAGGGTGGGGTGGGGGTCAGAAAACATTTGATCAAGTCAGAGTTAATCTTCCAATAGTTTGAACTCACTGAGCTCGGTTACAATGGGACCCTTCAGAGGACATTTTCCTGAAAGTCTCACCGAAAGAGAAATGTCTTCTCTGTGTTGTTACCTGTTGTCCCCGAGTGTTGTTTAATGCATTTGTGTGCAGTTTCATATCAAAGCCTTCCAGTTTTCTTGTTCTCACCGAGAGACATTCTCCACTTTGGCGCTTGTATAAAAATGCCATTTATTAAAACAGCATAATAGATTTTGGAGTGATCTAACAAAGCTCCCCCCCCCGGTCATACAGCACAAAAACTCGCAGGTCTTTTTTTGAATTTGAAATTAAGACGCTCCAATGCAAAAATAGGCCACATTGCAAAATTTCAAATTCCAAATTTCAGACGTTTATTTTGTATTTTATGCTACTTTTGTGAACCAAATACCTGTGGCTACTGTGTGTAGTAGGGCTGGGCCATATGGAGAAAATCAAATATCACGATATTTTTGACCAAATCCCTTGATATTGAACGACATTGTAGTGTTGACTACTGGTGCTTTCACAAAATATTTACACAATGAGATTTTTGATAAATAATCATCAGTAATATGGATATAATGACTAAGTGGGTAAAGGCAAATAATAGGACAGATCAGTAAGATCAGAAAATTACATCACCATCCAAAATCTAAGACCATTTCTAGTCTCATATCCCGATATCGATATAATATTGATGTATTGCCCAGTCCTAGAGCGAAAGTATGTTTTCATGAGAGATTTGAGAAATATTAGCACCAAACTATACACCATACAGAAAGCTGAGTTTGTTCTCAACATTCTGATATGAAGCACATGGGGATCAGGTTATGAACAAAAACACTTAATAGAAGGATTCCATGCGATAGACGACAATGCCGTTAAGACCTCTGATGCCGAGAAGCTGAAGTGTTCTTTGAGTCTATTTGTGTAGGAACGGAGCCCGAAGAGTCTCCTCACGCTGTGCTCGAGGTATCCGCCAGACCCTTGTGGTCCTCGGTTAACTTGTCAACACATCTCGGTCCGGGAAAACTAATGCCTCATAATGACTTTTCTTTGGTTTCTCTTTCTCCTTCTTTGGCTTTTTTTCGATACCATCTTGTGTTTGTGTCTCGTTTCCTTCCCGGTCTTGGGTTCTTGGTCTTGTCTCGTGTTCCCCTGAGTGTCTGCTTGTTCTGTTTCCTGTTTTATTTTGAAGTCTTTAGTTTTGCTTCCTGTGTCTTCCCGCTCTTGTGATTACCTGATGTCTTCCACCTGCCTCTCGTTACCTCGTGTATTTAATGTCTGTGCTTCCTTTGTCGGCCTCTGCCCGAAGATGTTCCCCACATCGGTCCCGTTTTCTGGGTTTTCCCGTGACTTTTTCCCTGTCTTTACTTCCTGTCTCCCACTTGCCTTTTCCCCCCTGGACGTCTCTTGATGTTTTGGGATTTTGGAGTTGTTTTTGGATGGCGTTTTTTTGCCTTTTTTGTCTGGTTGTTCATGAACTCTTAGTTGCAATAAACTCTTTTGGTTCTCGTTCTCCCACTACACGTCACATTTTCATTCTAAATATCAAGTTTAGAATATTGTAATATGGCATAAGTGGTGTCTTTTCCTGGTTTTAAAGGCTGCATTACAGTAAAGTGATGTCATTTTCTGAACTTACCAGACTGTTCTTAACTGTTCTATTATTTGCCTTTACCCCCAAAGTCATATCCACATTACTGATTATGTATCAAAAATCTCATTCTGTAAATATTTTGTGAAACAAACAGTAGTCAACACTACAATATCATACAACATCAAGGTATTTGGTCCAAAATATTGTGATATTTGATTTTCTCCATATTGCCCAGCCCTACTTTCCTCTAACTTGTCACACTTTACACTTAGAAACGACTATTTTTAACACCCCACTTTGATGGGAAAAGAAGGAATGCTCAGTAGGAGAAATTGCATTTCATAAAAATGCCTTTTGGGTAATACAAGCATTATCTGAGTAACTCAAGCCATGGGAGACCTTCAGTTCACCTTTGGGGAAACCCAACCCTGAGCTGCATGATAAAAAAACAAAAAAACAACACTGGCCCTGGACCAGTTGATAAGGACATAAAGTCTAAGTTATTAGAGGGCATAAAGTAAACAACCGGGGTGAACCCGACTCCTCCGGGGCGGCCCCTGGGTTGGCACCGCGGGGGCAGCGGTGCCACCCGATCCCGGAGCCGCCGTAAATCAAGAGGCGTCCGAGTTGCTGAGCTCGCGGGGGACACGAAGACGAAACCGCAACCAGACAGGCAGGAATGCTGATGTGTGTCTCTGATAACGCACTGCTACAGGACACATACACACACACACACACACACACACACACACACAAATCTGCATTTCCCTCAGCGTTCCCACTCTCACAATAGAGCCGCACAAACAGTGGAACAAGAGAAGATCACAGGACTGCTGACATAGTTGTGTACACACTAATTAGGCACACTGGCGAAGCCACAATGGGCTTTTTTATACCCTGCGTGCATAAATCACACACACACACACACACACACAGGATGAGTATAAGGGTCGGCGGGAGCTCTGCCATGTTTGCTATGATACCCTCTGTGATCTGGGGTGAGAAGTTTTTTGCCCCCCAATAACAATATAAAAAAAAAAGAAATGAGACAGCCAGGGGTGGGGGGTTGGAGTGTTTGACAGTCACAGTGTGAATGGAGGATGCTGTGTTTTGTTCCGGCTCTGTATGAACAGGCGTTTTTGTTTGCCCGATGACATGTAGACAATGGCTGCAGGACGGGAGGGAGAGAGGGGGCGCACGTTGTCGGCGGCGATCATATGAGCGACGTCTGACGCTTTTTGGGCCCGGCTGAAGAGCGGAGGGTCAGCAGGTCGAGAACGAGTGAACTCTGCCGGCATCAGGGCACAAAGTGACATGCAGAGAGAGGAACCAACAGCTCATTGGTGCACGGGCCTCACATTATATATAATGTATCATTTATGCTCACTTATCAAAGTCCTATTCCTTTTTTTTTTATTATTAGTTCACACCCCTCACTTTTAGCATTTTATATTTTAAAATGCATCAAGAACATCGGACTTCTGAGCACTGTGTCAGGGCACCTTTATTAAATGCATCCCCGTTGCATATTTAGAGAATGCCCAAAATATAAAACTGCCATACCACGTTTCCACTGCTACCTTGCACCCAGGCAGAGTCTAACACGAGCGTGCACACACATACACAAATAGCACATGCGAGCGACACAGAGATGGAAGGTGGAAGGTGCAATGTTCCTCTAAAGTTATAAGTCTGTATAGTGTGGATCAAATTTATGTTGCAGTCCTCCACTGATATCAGCTTATAGAGATTAGCTGAAATGTTGTCTGTCCCTGGATCTGGATGCTAATCGGACTGTCAATGAACAGCGAGGAGGAAATCTTGGCCCGCTTATCTGCTGGGGACACCGGAACCCCCCCCTCCCCCCCCGAATATTGGCCCCAAAAGGAGCCACAGCCCCTGGCACATAACCCCGCGTAAAAACAGATTGAGGAAAAACACTCAAACATCATCCATCCAGAGTCGTGTGTGTGTGTGTTGAGTGACTTCCTGCCGCCTGTTTGTCTTCTTATCTCTTAACCAGAGGCTGATCACTGTGATAAATACACAACAAGGTCGTCATCTCACACACACACACACACACACACACGTGGAAACATTCATGTAACTCCAATCAGGCCAGTTTTGTTGTGTAGCTGTTATTTGCCACAGGTGATGACTTAGGTAGGACTTCCACTCATATCAACAACGCACTTCAGAGCCAAATCATCAAACACGCACACGTGTACACACACACACGCACACACACACAGAGGCTGAGCAGTATGGGGGAAGTGGCGGCAGACATGAGATAAGGTCTTGATTTGGTGCACATGGCGGGACCTCAGACTCTGTTGCAAGGGACTCAGCGTCTGGGTGGAAATGTTGACACAGAGATGAAGATCTGAGTGGATTCACTTTACTCTATCGCCAAGGTGTCCCTCAATCCCTCCTCTTCCTCTCCCCCACCACCCCTATCCTCATGCACTACCTCGAAATGCACGCAAGAACTAGCTGTTGGAGGTCAGGGCGTGACAATTTCTGTAACTTAAGCAAAACAAGCATGTGCAGGGTTTGAACTCTCACACTTATCGTGTGTGTGTGTGTGTGTGTGTGTGTGTGTGTGTGTGTGTGTGTGTGTGTTGTGTGTGACAGAGGGCAACACTATGAATGGCGCGCAGAGGAGAGACTGTCTAAATGTGTGCCGGCATTACCATATTCAAACGATTGTTGGGTCTCGCTCCTCTTTAGGAGGACTGGCTCTGCACCCCCCCATCTAAACTGTAACTATTGCCTCTTCATCCCGCCACATTAGTGTCCCAAGTGTCCTGTCCCTGTCCAGAGCCTTTGTCCCACACATGCCCATGTACAAAGACCCCATCTCTTTTCCAGTAGGAATGGGACTCCCTAATGGAGAAAAGTTAAACCCAGTCCATCTAGGGTACACAGAGGGGCCGCCACCCCCGGCCCCTGTGATTTAAACACCTCATCAAGCCGGCCTTACACCTCCCCCAGAAATAGATGCTTTCTATACATAGTACATAAAATAAACAGTTGAGGCCCAGTCTGCTTCCACGGACGCCTGGGCCAGAGAGAAGACTTCTGAGCTATCAGCTGCTCCAGGGCTGCAGTTAGAAGGGAATCACATGTTTGACGCCGTCAGATGAGAAGAGACAAACATGTTGGGGAAAAAGTACAGGAGAAGAGGAGTGACTGGTCGCACTGCTGCGTGAGGTAAAGAGAAGCAGATCTTTATGGGAGGAGTCATCAATGACGGTTATATCTCTGTTATAAGTCTGTGCACCTGTTGCAGTAACTTTCCCCCGTCAACCTTTTGGTGGACAGTTTATTAAATCTACTACAAAACATGGTCGCTAAAATACTTTTAAACAACAGTTATATATCGACTGGACGTCTAACTAAGACAGACCTAGACATCTTTCATTGGCCACACAATAACACCTTTATACGTAGGGCTGGGCAATGTATCCAAGTTGCATCAATTATTAGACTAGACATTGTCTTAGATTTTGGATATAACGTAATATCGTAAGTGTACCTTTACCCACTAAGTCATTAAATCATTTCTGGAGAATATTTATCAAAAATCTCATTGTGTACCAATAGTCAACCATACAGTATCGTCGCAATATCTACATTGAGGTATTTGGTGAAGAATATCGTGATATATGATTGTCTCCATATCGCCAAGCCCTGCTTACACACAAGTGTAAGGATAGAACTTCATTTCAAATAATCAGGTGTATGTCTACCACTGGGCAGCACATTAAGCCCAGTTCAGACCAAACCGTTTCAGAAGGTCAGGAGGGAAAAGTTGCAGCTCGATTCGAGCCAGCTGATGGTTTCGCTGCGACTCAGCTGGTCGAGTCTCCGGAGGCTGGTTTTAGAACGCAAAGAGATGCCACCTGGTTAAGTTAGCTCCAAACTATAGAAATCAAATGATCCGTGATCCATTTAATTTCTACGTTACAAACCGCTGGTCCAAATGGCAGAGAGAGAGTGCCCAGCAGCGTTAACACAAAGCCCTGAATCAGAGAAATAAAACCCATTTTTGCCGATTCAGCTCTAGAAATGCAGCTGTAACAAGCTTCCCACTATCACTGACGTTATTCACATTCATATTTGCATTAAACAAATTATATAGCCAGCTGCAAAGTACAAAGAAGCGTTGTTTTTGGAGAGGATACACCGCCTCGTCTCGTCGCATCGGTGTGAACGAGCGGCTTCCAGAACGCTGCTGACCGGCCTGTTGGAAGCAGTTGCAAGTCTCAGGTGGTCTCGCCGCGAGTCTCTGGTCTGAACCGGGTTCAAGCAATCTAGAGGTGTGGAGATGTGTTCAGCCCGCAGCCACAAACCTCCTTAGCTTCTTCCTTCACACCAACAGAACGCTTCACCTTCATTTCAAATAATCAAAAGTGGTAACCTAGAGCTCCAATTTATGCGATCCCATATGGGGAAAATACAATACACGCACTACACACATGCTCAGCTCCTACAAATGCAAGACATGCAATGCTCAAGAGCACCTTGGCAGTGCCCAGGAGGTGAACTGGCATCTCTCCAGCTACCAGTCCACACTCTGTACTTTGGCCCGTATGGGGACTTGAACCCGCGACACTCCGGTTCCCAACCCAGCTCCCTATGGACTGAGCTTTTTTTAAATCATTTTTTAAATAAAAACAATACTAATTCAATTTAATAATACAAACTGCATGAAAAAACATCTTTGGATTCTATCAACGGGACATCGAACCAAAGTTTTCATGACTTTACCTTAACCGATTTGTGTTAAATGTTATTGTCTTTGTCCTGTAATAGGCCTTTGTTACAGTATGTGTAAAACACCGAGGACCATGTTGGAAATTAACATGTTATGGATTGGATTATGTTGTCTGTTAAATCCCAAATAAAAAAAAAAAAAAATATATGGTAATATCTTATCTCTAGGATTGGGCATCGAGAACCGATTCCTACTTGGAATAGTTTCTATGTTGGAACCGTTTGGAGGGTTTCAAATCCCATCACCGCTCCCATATTTATTATGCGTCTGTTTTGGTTTCCGTAGCAGCCGTGTAGTACAGTAAGCGGCGCTCTGGGGTGGCTTTTATTTCTTGTTGAAAAAGCCCGGTAAAACTTTCCTCTCATTTGGGAAATAAGAATGAGACCCGGTTCAACCCCACCCCGCAGAGACTCAAAAACCGATAAGAGCCAGAATCAAAAGAGAGAATGGGAATTGTTAAAATCCGAACGATGCCCAAACCTAATAATTCATAATACGACTAATGCCACGTGCTTTCAAATAATCTAGGCTGTGTCCACTCTTGGCCATCACATTAGGCGATCTAGAGCCGGAAGGGGAATCACATGTTGGGCCTGACGTGAGAGCGCTCCGTCAGATGAGAAGAGAGAGAAGCCGTTGAGGAGTAAGTGCGAGAGCAGAGGAGCGACTGGTTGCCTTCCAGCCCGACCGGCTCGGTGAGGTAAAGAGAACCAGATCTTTATGGGAGGATTTACTACGTGTAAAATATTAGGTGTTGATAAGGCGCCGTTCGGATGAGAGCCTGAGAAAGGAGCAGAGCTTCGGTTTTTATTTTTAGGGATTAGTTTTCCCATCAATTTCACCCGAGTCTGTAAAAAAAAAAAAAAGGGCCCATTATGGCGAGTCGAGTAGAACAGCAACAGAGGGCAACCTGACATCCATCCCCTCTGCTGCTTCAGAGCCCGGCAACGCACACCCCAAAGAAAGCCAAGTGAAAGAAAAAGTTGTGTGTGTGTGTGTATGTGTGTGCGCGCGCACACAAGCTAAGCGCCTTCTTTTGTGTACAATCCTATCAATGTCACAAAGGTTACGCTCCCTCAAGATAACCCGCGGAGATCGCCATGGGCTCCGGCTGTTTTTTTGTTGTTTTTTTCCACTCCTTCTCTTTTTGTGATCAGGTGTCAGCAGAATTTCCTTGGTGTGCAGATGACGGCTTTCAAGTCGGGGGTTTCTCATGGGGCTCGCGGCCTATCGAGCCGCTCGCTCAAAGGCGGCATGCAAAAAAAAAATGCGGCCACAGAGCAAAGTACACAATGTCTGTTTTGGGTCTGGTCACACATGCATGAACCCATATTTATCCGAGCACAATGACGTCCTGCAATTCTGCAATTTCTGATGTCGGCTGGCAATAACAAACAGCTATTTCCTTCCCTGTTCCTTATTTTAGTTTTTTTCCCACAACTGAAAGTGTCAGTGTAGACCCTTCCGTATTTCTCACATACAGTTATCACATGAGTTGAGAAAAAGGGGAATGTAAGAGCCCGAACAAATCCCCATTTTATCGCCTTTGAACTCAAGATCTTGTGATTGAAAACATGTCTCCGGATTTTGGGTCGAGGGAATGTAGCAGAAACGACTTTGAGCAGGCCCAGATGTGGCAGCGCTGGCCGGAGTGGGCTGCTTGGCAATGACACAGTCTTTGGAAAATGGAATTTGTTTCTCAGCCACCCCTCGGATAGACTGCGGTTTGGTCGGAATGTGCTCTCTTTTCGACATAAACTTGTCATTTAGAGCAGTAAACACCCTGAAAAGCCAGCGGCTCGGGAAACTGAGCTCAGTATCCTTCAGGCTTCCACCTGCACAGCTGTTTTCTATTTACCTGAACTTACATGTGTTATGGAACACATGTCCTCCCAATGAATAACTCACACATATCTGTGTCCCGTGACAGACATTACACGGTCCAATGTGTAAGACCTTCTCTCATCTAGCGTTGAGAGCATATAATGCAATCAACTCTCTCGCGCCACGCAGTTCATAGTACGTGTTACAGCTACGGTGGCCTTCAAGCTTCAAAAGGCCGGTATTTTGCCCTTTTCAATATCCTTTTTCTTCTTCTGGGCGAGGAAGAAGACTTCTCCTGATTTTGAATACGTGACAGCAAAAAATGCAAAAAGCGGAGCAGTGTGTCCTTTATGTCCCTCGCCGGCTAACGTATTTCAAGATGGCGCATGAATACGGAGCGTCTACCCCAGTTCATGCAAATGGAAATGTAATATTTCAAATATAGGAATACTTGATTCCTCATTCATGAAAAAGGCCAAGTTGATAACGAACTATAACGTGTTTATTGTTCATTATAAAAAAATCTGTGTTGCACTCAGGGCCTTTAAAATCAATGCCCGATGTTTTATTGAATGTTTTTTAGATCGTTCAAATCATAAGTTGTTGCTTACATTTCAAATAGAATTTTTAGCGGTTCATGCATTTGATGTAATAATGTTTGCTGCTAGATTTGTCAATAACGTTTGCCTCTCTAATTCTGTGCCCTGGGCCGTAAAATCCATAATCTCCCCGTTCAACTTTTTGGCACTAACAGTTTATTAAATCCACTAACTATACCATGAAATATGGTCGTTGAAATGCTTTTAAACAGCAGTTCTACATCAACCGGACATCTAAAGTTTTCTAACAGCCTGACTTTAACCTAGACATCTGGACATCTTTAAGGGGTCGGGGGAACACATCTCTCCGCTCGCCATTGACTTGTTGAAGGGGTCTGCTAGCAAACACCAGAAAAATACCAAAAGCCGCTGGGTGGTGATACTCTCTACCGACAATGTTAGTGTTCTATAAATGGATTTTTTTTTTTTTCTCTCATTTACATTTGTTTTCTTCTCTCACCTGACTGGATTTGCAAGTCTAATTCTACTATTGGAGACAATGACAAGGAAGCTCTCTTGAATCATGAGCCAGTTCTGTTTGTCACGTGGAGGCCGAGCAAGCTGCTGCCTCTGTGTGTTTCTTTTCACAGTTGTAAAATTGTGTCTCAAAGAAGTATAAACCGCAGTCAAATGGGTTGGTGTTTAATATTCCCTTTCACACTGTCCTCACTGGGTTGGGTTCACACCAGTGCAAGCTGCTATGGCTGTTTAATGCAGTGCCTTTGTGGGTCTGAACGCAGCCTCTCCCATAGTATTCCTTGCATTCTGGATGAGGCCTAAAATGTAAATGTGAATGTGATTTACCATGGGAACTTCATAGCATTCTTCTTCGTTTTTGGAGGACTGTGAAAGGAACCGGACCTGAGCCAGCTGAAAAGAACAGTGAGGTCTAACAGCCCGAGGAGCGGCTGCACTGAAGCTAAATTGAGAACGCCATATAAATCTTGGCTTCTCAGTGAGCAACATCAACATGCAACCAGACACACACACACACACACACACACACACACACACACACAGATACACACATGCACAGCAGCTCTGCAGCGACAACTGTTTACAGCTGATATGTTAATGGTTGAACCGAGGGCTGGTTTGGTGCCAGGGCGCCAACACTGGCCTCGGAAAAACTCCAGTTTTAAGGAAGACGAGTTCCCAAAAGTCATTTACGCGTGGGGTGGGGTTGGGGGGACACCAAAGGATGTCCTGTAACTAGGACTGACCACCGAGAACCGGTTCCAACTTGGAATAGTTCCAACAACAAGGAAGTGGAATTGTTTTCCAAAATTGGTTTTGAATACGATCCCGGTTCCGAGTTGAACACGCGTGGGTTTCCGTAGCGGCCGCTGTGCTTCTTCTTCTGTCGCAGCCACGGAGCGTGGGGGCTTTATTTTACGTCGGGAAAAGCCCGGGAAAACTGTATAGTAGTAGTAGAGTCAGAATTGGGAATCACGTATTGAGTACCGGAATCGAGACTCAATGAGAACCAGAGTCAAACGGAAGAATTATAATCAGAATTAAAAAAAACATGCCAAACCCTACCGTGTGTGTGTGTGTGTGTGTGTGAGTGTGAGAGAAAGAAGAGAGAGGCGGTGGTGGTGGATGGCGGGAGACAATGAGTGAGAAAGCAAGTGTCAAATCCAAAAGCAGCCGCCCCGGCGCTGCCGCACACCTTGACATGTCAGGGGAGAACGTGGGAGAGCGTTAGGAGCAGTGTGCGAGGGAAAATGGAGTGGCGGTGAACAGACTTGACTAGCAGCGAGGGGGAGGGAATCGCAGCTCCTCTCACGGCTGGAGGGGTGTGGAGCGGCGGAGAGGGAGAGACAGAGAGAGAGACTGATGTGAGGATGGAGGAAGCTTTGGGGTGGGTGGGTGGGGGATTTCCTGGACTGTGATGTCACTGGGTGGGTGGAGGCCTCCACTACAAAGCTGACCCCCGACTGCCCGGGCCTTCCTGATCCTTATCATGCCAGTGCTGCTACTACAGCCTCTCATACAGTTTGAGTACTCGACAGAGGCTTTATTTGAGTCTGGGGAATATCTTCTTTTTTTTTAAACCAAACCTGTTTTTTTAATTTCTTTGACCGGGACAACGCACAGCTCCTTAGCAGTACCAGAGTTAGCGATAAGCTTCTGTAGTCCCTGGGCAGGAAACAGAGAATCTCTGTCAGGAGGGAAACAACAGTACATTTCAGACTATTGTAAATCAAAACTAGGCCAGAAAGACAAAGACCAGCTCATAGTCCCGCCATCTAGTTCCTCGGTTTTTAATACTAGGGCTGCGCGTCACATCGTCTTTTTTTATCGTCATCGCGATATCCACCGCGCAATAGACCCGTTGCGAAAGGCTGCGACGCATTGCAAATGATTGTTTTGTGTGTGTTAATTGAGAGCGCGATGGTGTCCTAAGCCCTCAACGTCGCCTTCCAGGCCAAACCCCTACTTGAGAGGACGTATCAGTCAAAAACTCCACTTTGAAACGCTAACTATGGTTCTTTTTATTAGTGGTCCGTTTTAGATTCTATTAAATGTTCAATTTCAATAAAACAACACTGGAAATGGCTTCCCTTCATTTTTTTTAACTCAACAAGCAATGTGTTGAGCAGCAGAAATGCAGAGCTGAGTACACAGTCATGTGTTTATTTATCGCAAGAAATATCGATATTGCGGAATTCAACAGCAGTATCGCATATGTTTGTCATATCGTGCAGCCCTATTTCATACAGACCATGCATAAGAGCAGCTGCGTGATAAAAAAGCCATGGAAGCCTCCTTGCTGTTGAGATGTGGGCCAACATACAAAGATGAATCCAAAACTAAGACTTTAAGTGCAGAACAGCATCTTGAAATAATGTGTGAAAGCTCCCAGGTCATAAATGCGTGACGTTATTTTACCGTTTTCACGTTCTGCCAACAATGTGGGAGTGCAGAATTCACGAGTAGAGAAAAAAAATAATAAAAAAAGAAGTGGAAAACAACCAAACTATTAAGAGAATAAACCTAAAAAAAAAAAAACAGGCTCTGGTACTTTTGGGCCTCATTAAAATGCTTAATGATCGTTTACACCCATCATTAGCAGATTTGTGAGTTTGGATCGGCAGGAGTGTTGCGTTAGGGGCCCGTGGTGAGAACCAAAAACACAAACTTATCTGCCACTTGTTTCTTTCCTTCCTTGCCTGTTGTTGTCCCATCATGCACTGCTGCGGCTCCGTCAGCGGCATGCTCACTGCAGGCCGAGGCCAGACATCCCGCAGGGTGCGACCCTGTCCTCGACACCGCTGCCTAGCACATCATGCGGCTTCCTTCTGCCTCCCACTTAACCCCTCACCACACACACAAGTATGCTTCCCGCCGCCCCCAAAAAAGAAACACAGAAAATATGCTAGAGACCAAATAAACATTGCGATCTGGTGAGGAGATGCAAATAAAAGGCTGAGATGTGGGACAAAAAAAATTGTCCGAACGTTGAAGCCAGGCAGGCTGGAGCAATGTTGGCAATGCACCAACACACTCACTCACACACACACACACACACACACACACACACACACACACACACACACTGGGGTCTGCAGCAGAGCGAGGTGTCAGAGCCCGTTAGAGGCCTTTGGCTGGACACAGCTCCAGAACAAGTTGGACAAAAGGGTTGCCTGTCTCCCCTCATTAAGTGATTTAAGATCCCGTGTTCCCCCCGACTCCTTTCATCGCCGTCCAAAGTGAAAACGCTCAACAACAAAAAAAAAAGCCCAACAAGACTGCCAGGACCTGCTGACATGAATGGGGTGAAGAGGGGGCAAGGAAAGCCAAGTTCATGGCGGAGGACCAGGGTCTAAAGCTGAGCTACGCTAGCCATGCCCATTAGCCTGCAAGCAGATGGAGGCTTGAATAAACCGGGGCACGACGGAGGCTCGGCCCCCCGGGGGGGAAACAGCGGCCACTTAATCCATTAACAGTTCTTCCTCCCAACAGAAGAAGCAGCGTTTTTCCCATGAAGTTGAGCTGAAATGTGGACCTTTCCACATTCCTGGCTGATTTCTGGGGACGCGGGATACGATGGAGGAGATGGATGGAACAGCAGAGCTGCAACCAAAATCAACCTTATGAGGGCGCCGGGCTTTGGTCGAGTCGTGCCATGATTATGAGTGATTAAAGCACACTATCGTATATCACACGGTTACCAGGATTTGCTCCGAAAACTCCATTAGTGCCTGCGGTCCGGGTTGGGCTCTGGATTTGTCAGCAGTGGGGGAATGTACCAAATGTTTTAGCAGCTGCTGCAGAACAAATCTCAATCTTTACAAGCCATGTTGGTATATTATCAGAGGTGGAAAGTTTAGGATTGTTCAAATAAGTGAAAAAATTGTATTACTTTTCTAAAAAATAATAAGGTTGTTTCAGGGCAGAACACACTAAAGATCAAGATCTCGCAAAACAAAGTCAAGATCTTGCAAAAGTGATTGTTCCCGAAAATGTTTTTGTAATTCTTTTTTTCTCCATGTCAAAGTCAAGATCTCGCAAATAAAACTCGAGATCTCGCAAAACAAGGTCAAGATCTCGCAAAACAAGGTCAAGATCTCGCAAAACAAGGTCAAGATCTCGCAAAACAAGGTCAAGATCTCGCAAGTAAAACTCAAGATCTCGCAAATCAAACTCGAGATCTTGCAAATAAAACTCGAGATCTCGCAAAACAAAATCAAGATCTCGCAAATAAAACTCGATCTCGCAAAACAAGGTCAAGATCTCGCAAATAAAACTCGAGATCTCCCAAAACAAGGTCAAGATCTCGCAAATAAAACTCGAGATTTCGCAAAACAAAGTCAAGATCTCGCAAAACAAGGTCAAGATCTCGGAAGTAAAACTCAAGATCTCGCAAATAAAATCAAGATCTCGCAAAAGTGTTTGTCCCCAGTACATGTTTTTTTTTCCTCCATGTCACCTCCGGGGCTCCGTACGATTGTAACCTTTCCCACTAAAGATAAAAGCCAGATGTTAGTGGGTTTATTTTTATTTTGCTAGTGCAGGTTTCCTCCACTAATACAGCAGCAGTCTAACATGACACACATACGCTAACCCTTGGCTAACTTCATGTTTAGCCACTACATAGAACACGTTATTACCTGGTTTTATTTTTATGCAAAAGGACATTTTGTCGTAAAAAGCGTCTTATTGAAGTAGAAGAAATGACATTTGGGTGAGTTTAGGATAAAAAAAAAAGATGAATCAGCTTGAGGCTAGACTCGCTAAAAGAACTCCATTAGTGCCTGCGGTCCGGGTTGGGCTCTGGATTTGTCAGCAGTGGGGGAATGTACCAAATGTTTTAGCAGCTGCTGCAGAACAAATCTCAATCTTTACAAGCCATGTTGGTATATTATCAGAGGTGGAAAGTTTAGCATTGTTCAAATATGTGCAAAAATGTATGACTTTAAAAAAATAAATAAAAAATAAAGGATAACATACCAAAGGATTGGGCAACAACATCTGCAAAACATATCTCTGTCTTATCAAATTAATCTTGTATTTTAAGAAAAAAAAAAAAAAGCCTCTCAAAACAAGACAAATGAAGGCATATTGCACCGGAATAAAGGAAATTCATACTTTTGTGTTGCAATTTCAGCTCATTAGTACATGGAACAAGTGTTTTACTTTGATTTTCAAGTCTTAATATAGACATAAAATAGAGATTTCTGAATCTCTGTGTGTATCTGTGTAGGGGTGATTATGTGGCAAAACTGCATGTGTGTGTATGTGTGTATATATATATATATATATAAACGTACTGCACACAGCTTCAATTAACACCTGAAAGGCAGCAGGCTCCTCTGGGTCATTATGTCATCTGTTAGCGTTCAGAGGGAAGCTTTGCCAACGCCTCCTCAGATCAACCAGTGGTCTGCCCCCCCCCTTAAGGAACGAAGTTCTACAGCCGCTTTGAAAATGTGTTTGATGTCGGTCAACGCTGTGAGAGATGCGACGAGCAGAGCAGAGCCCCGAACTGAGCAAAGAAAGCTCTAATTCTGACTGGACTGTTACTGCACAGGAGAACTCTTTACCATATCTGTTAAAAACAAAGAGTCTTAATTGGAGAGTGAGTGTGGTCTGAAGTGGGCAGTGTACAGAGAATGCAGAAAATGTACTATTTGGATTTAGGAGGAGGAAGAAAAAAAATCCTCTGTGCAGCCAAGGTCCAATTAGTGCTGTATACGATGTGGGATTTGTTTACAAGAAGCTGCTTTTTCTTCCTCATCTCTGTCTCTCTCTCTCTCTGGGACAGGGGACCCTGGTCGGATTCCACGACAGCTCCACAACAGAGTGGGTGGGGCTACACCGCACAAACCTCGGGGCCTTTTGACATTACACCGCGCAACCATGAGGTCAGAGGAAGGCTCTTTCTTCCGAGGCACAAAGGAGTGATTTTTCACTCGCCCCGTGAGAACAGCGGCGAATAATGAACTCTCGGGCCCCTGGTATCACGTTCGGTTTCACACGCGTCAACTCCATTCTGGAGCGGAACAAAAGGGCAGTAGGAGAAACATTTGTGGGGAGGGAACAGCGTGTCTAGGGCATGCCATGCAGGGTGAGTTTGACGCATTTCCAGGCATTTTTTTATGGCGAGGGTGCTCATGAGATGAGTAGGAACGAGTTCAGCCAGACAGAGGGAAGCATGCTCAAACCAGGCAGCCATGCAGATAGACGTGAAAGGTGGTGGTCAGGCTAATGGCAGCAATTCAGCATGATCGCAAGCTAGAAGCATGTGTCCGACCACATCGCTGTCTAGAGAAATATCTGGATCAGAGCTGGATTGCTAGGCGCTCTGCTAGACAGGGATGGAGGAATATTCGGACGGCACGATCTTATATCATCTTTTAGCGAGTCTAGAATAGAATATCCAGATTTTTTTTTTTATCCTAAAACGCACCCAAATGTAATTTATTTGGCTTCAATAAGACGCTTTTTACAACAGAAACGCCCTGTTGCAGCAGGCGTCGTTTCGAAAATGCTTCATGTAGTAGGAGTCCAAATTTCAGTCCGTTTTTTTTTTTTTATCAACAAATTCCCGATTTTTATTTTTTTGTTCGTAATAACGTGTTCTACCTAAAGGCTAAACATACAGAAGTTAGCCAAGGGTTAGGGTATTTGCTTCATGTTAGACTGCTGCTGTATTAGTGGAGGAAACCTGCACTAGCAAAATAAAAATAAAAAAGCCACTTACACCCACTAATATGGACTCGAACATGAAATCACATTAGTCAGCACAGAGTTTGAAATGCAGATAACGGACTGGGCTCAGTGCTGCTTTCTACAGTCAACCCTCTTTTTCTGAACGTAACACAGCAGAGGTAAAGGAAAAGGAAATCGCCCACGTTTAGCAGGTTTTGCCGCATTTAAAAAGAAAAATAAAAACCTACATACGCAGTAAATTTGGTAGGAAAGGTTACAAGATAAGGAGTCCTTAGATACGTGGCATTATCAGCCAAATTGATGACAATGACCAATTATACAGCACACCTGGCATGTATTAGCCTACTTGTTATTCCTGCTACCTGCAATGCTTTCAAAGTCAAATTGAGAGCTATAATATGCTCTTCATGGAGTAACTGTACTCTTACACACATTTTAAAAGTGGATCTTTTAGGACTTTTTTCTTTCTTGCGCTGTTTTGACACTTTCAGCGTCAAAGTGAAACCACATTTTGCATACTTTAGCCTCTATATTGAATTACTTTTAATCAATTTCGGTTCCTTTTGGCCTTTGCCTACTGCAGATCTTCAAACCCGCACACCTGAGTCATTCATTCTAGACGATGGATGATACGAGTGCAGCGTGCATGCTGTGGAGGTGGGCGTGGTTTGCAATCAGCTACAGTGGAGACAGGTGTGGGGATAGCTCATGAGCGCAGTGCCAGGTGACTTAATGGACCCAGCTGGTGCTTGTTGGCCTAATTACGCTGTGCTTTTAGATGGAGTAGTGTGCTGGACTTGAGACTTGAGACTTCAGACAGAAAGAAGCTGTGTTGTGAGACAGTGGTTCCAAACCGTTTCACTTTAATATACCCTCACATACTCCTTCATCAATTCCAAATGTGTTCCAAATGTATTTTCAGCATTCATTACACAAGTGGATACTTTTTAATTATTTCATACACTTGAACTGTTAATAATAAGGTTGGTGTGGCCAGCAAATGTACTACTAAAACCCTTCTAGGCACAACTGCTTGAAATGTAGATGACTTTTTACCCATTGTTTCCTCGAAAGCTATACTGGTACTGGTGTGGTAGCCATGTGATACAAGCCTCCTGTGATTGTGCACAGAAGGCTTGTATCGGAATGCCAACCAAATGCCAAACCAGTTTCTGAACATTGCCATACTGAGAAATACAGAAAGTTTTGCCGAGCTGATAGTCTTAACTAGATTTGCATCAACTTATTTGGCAATGGTTTGAATGTCACACACGTTAATTAATATAAAAAAGTTAACCAATAAAGCTTTAAACCATTACCTTTGTAGCAACTGTGCTCACTACTTCAACTGTTAGCTCACCACTTCCACTGTTAGCTCACCATTTCAACTGTTAGCTCACTACTTCAACTGTTAGCTCACTACTTCAACAGTTAGCTCACTACTTCAACTGTTAGCTCACTACTTCAACTGTTAGCTCACTATTTCAACCGTTAACTCACTATTTCAACCGTTAGCGCACTATTTCAACTTAGTTCACTACTTCAACTTATAGCTCGCTACTTCGACTGTTAGCTCGCTACTTCGACTGTTAGCTCGCTACTTCGACTGTTAGCTCGCTACTTCGACTGTTAGCTCGCTACTTCGACTGTTCGCGCATTACTTTAACCATTTTTTGCTAACTGTTTCACTTGTGAACTAAATATTTCCACGTAGCTATTTTAACTGTCTAGTCATTACTTTTAGCTAGTTATTTCTCCTATTTGTTCATTAGCCTACCTTTAGCTATTCTGAGCTGACTTGCTAATTTTTCAAGCACTCTTACAAAACTGCAACAAAGTGTTCAGGTGTTACGTCTGACTTAATGCTAATATGTGGCTATATTCTTCCAGCCAAGTCATAATTTCTATTTATTTTTTAAGTGGAGCTGCACGTACATATACAACTGGTTGGGAATCCCTGCTGGGAGATATTAATTACTTGAACGGTGTTAAAAGATCTGAGCTTCTGGACTGCGCTCACGAGAGAAAAGCAACCAGAGACACATGCTCAGAAAGTTTAAGAATTTAAGTTTGTGTATGTATGTGTGTGAGGCGAGCAGTTGTAAAATGAATACTGTTATTAGTTAATGGTCTGTGTAGGGGCTCCGATTTGAAGGATGAACCACGGTGTCGGCCAGACTTGCTACGCTCGCCCGCTCAGATTGTGCCGATAGGACAAACTGTCTGAATGTGAAGGCAGATGCTTCTGAGATATGAAATCTCCTCCTGGATGCACATTTCCCCAATGGGGGCAGGAATTTATCGCGCTCAAGACACGGCTGGCACTAACGGCGGCGACTTTTCCAGTTCTAAGGCATTCTATAACCAGCACCAGCACTGATCCGCCCCGCTCGGTGTCATCTGCTCTGCTCGACTATAAAGCGTTTGGGAAAGGCCAGACGGATTAGGCTGCAGTTCCTCTGACATGAAAAGCTGCACTTAATTCAAAAGCTCTCATGGTTGATTAATCACAAATTATGATCAAACAACTGACTTACAGGATAAACATATGACACCCTGCTTACGAGTCTGCATCAGCGAGTGTGTGTGCGTTTTGTGAAGGTATGCGCGGCCTGTCTGTGTGTAAAGTAAAAGTGTGTGTGTGTCTGTGTGTGTGTGATCACACTGTCTCCCCAAAGTCTGCAGACTCATTTTCCACAGCAGATTAATCGTGTGTCTGCACCCAGAGAGCACACCGCCAAATTAAAGTCCCCAATGCGCTGACATTCATCTGCGCCGCATGTGAAAGCATTTTCTCAGAAAGGAGAATAAAAATGGGCCTCGCTCACAACACGGGTCCACATTCTAAAAGGAAGAAGCTGAAACTGGAACGATTGGTCAACTTATCAATTAGTCGATCTCTAGAAAAATCGAATCGCCGGCTATTTTGATAACTAACGAATCGTTAAAGGAAGGATTTCATGCAAAAAATGGCAGAAAATGCTGTTTTCAGCCTCCCCAGTGTGGAGATGTCCTGCTCTTCCCGGTTTTATATCATATTAAACTGAATATCTTTGGGTTTTGGACAAAAAACAAAACATTTTTTGGCCCATTTTCTGACATTTGATAGATAAATCGATGTTTGGCAGATTACAGGTGATGATTGGTTGCAGTCCTACCCGAAGCATTAGAGTTGTCTGGAGGCCCAACGCCAGCTCGTTGTATGTTGCACACATGGAGGAAGTGAAGGAGTCAGCTGAGGTGGATTTTTTTTTTTGCTGGAGTAGAACAAAGCTGTGAAGTCTGAGAAGCTTTATTGACCCTCATCAGATGTGATAGCAGTCAGCAGCTGCATGGAAAACATCTGGACCGCGGGGTTAGCCGAGCCGAATCATTACGCAGCTCAGGGCAACAGGGGCAGTGGAGCGTTTCCGAGTGTCCCTGTTAGTTGTTTGTCACTAATGAAATATCTAAAGATTATAATCTGAGAGGTGGATATCTTGATGGCGCTATAGCGCACTAGCTTGGCAGACATTTTGTAATTTGGGGGGCGCCAAGGCACATTTTGAGCATGCTCTCGTACGTGTCTGGAGATCTGGGGCTCCACAAATGTTGGTTTGATACAAATGCGTTGCCATACTGCATTTGTTTTTACAAAATGATATATACATATATGCCGTTGCATAGTGGAAACCAATGTCCAACCAATTTTTTAAGGAAATGAAAAAATTGGCTAATAAGAAAACTATGTATTGAGCCATTCACCTTAACATAAAGGGACATAGACATAAAGGGTACCCAATAGCATTCATTTAGGAAAAAATTAAAATGACGAAATAAGCAACGATATATATTTTGAGTGGATTTTGTGCTGCTATGACAAATTTTGGTGACTATCGCAAATACATTTTTTAGGACACTACACCAAAACTGTAGTATTTTGTGTGCACTAAAATATTTGTATCAATCATGACAAGAAGCTTCTGTGTGCCCTACATACAAGATTTGCAAATATATTCCGACACTGTAAAAAATGTTGGGATTATCACACATAAATTGTAGGGCTACTGCACTGGATTGTAGTATCCGTGTGCACCGTAGTATATTTTAAGATACATTTTAAAGCCATATAACACATTCTGGGATCATAACAAATGCGTTAGATTTACTGAAACACATATTTGGATCCTGTGAAAACAGTCACAAATTACATTACATTTTTGGGATAGTAGTCAAATTTAGGGGACATATACATGCCCTATGACACATATTTGGGCCCTATATGCACATCTTGTAATTCTTAGAAATGTTGAGGCTGCTTCTCTAAATGTTGTGATTATCTTGAATTACACCATTTAAGAGCCTAATATAAGTGATTTGCATGAACTATAACATATGTGTGGGTTATGCCAAGCACGTTTTAATAAGGGCCTTGTAACAAATGGGTCGTATATAACAGATTTGGTTTTTTTTTGCACTGCATTTACAAAGTCTGAAGCTTTTAAAAGTTTTAAGAGGACGCCCAGTAATGACCAATTTGGTAGCAATAAATCACATTTGGGCAATTTTTGAGTAATATGACCATTTGGGCTTTTGGTCAGCAATTACTAAAGACGCTATGAAAATGTTGCTATGAAAATAAAAGGGTTTGGAAGAAGGGCAACACAATAATAGAATTTGGGATATTGTGGTGTGAGTAGCAAATTTGAAGATGTACACGAATACCAATTATGGGGGGGGGGGGGATTATGTATGCTACAAGCAGGCTGAAAGTGTATAGTTAAAAGCCAGTTTGTTTTTTGACAATTATGTATTTATTTATTTAAAAGGAAACGGTGGCGAACAAGTAGTGCTCAATCTTTACAGATTTTTAACTCGCAAGTCACAAGTGTGAGGTAATTGGAGAGAGAGAGAGAGAGAGAGAGCTCAGCTCCCTGTAACCTTCTGTAACATTACATTATGCTGGCAGACAAGTGTGTGTGTGTGTGTGTGTGTGTGTGTCCAAGCCATGACGAATAGACACTATACAGATTGTGATTATCTCAGATAGTTGTTTGCATCCCCCCCCCCCAGAAAGCAGCAGGCTGCTGCAGCATGACTTCAGCCTGCTGCATCAGGAAGAGGGTTGCTCCCTTCAGGCAACAAGGAATTGTGGGTTATTTCTACCCTGGTGTATCTGGCACAGTTTTGGTTATGCGTGGCTCGGTGAGCCAATGAAAGCACAGCTGCCTCCACAGCTCATTGGCTGCCGCGGGCTTACGGGTTAATCCTGATTGGTGACTTTATGGGAGGACACACCCATGGTATTCTTGTTATTTTTTTTATTTTTTTTGGGTAGGGGGGGGGCTGGAACAAACTTGCAGATTTATCCATTTTCACTGTAGCGTGGAGGATGTGTAACCTAATTTTTGAACCTTTTTAGGCTCCAAATGTCAGACTTGATGTCGCTAAAGGTAAAATAAAATAAAAAAAAGAGCTCTCAGCTGGGGCTTCAGCCTCCACAGCTGCTCCCCAGACTCTCAATCCAACACAGGGAATATGTATTTAAAGTATTGTAATCATCTCAACACATTTGTTTTGAAATAATCAGAAAATAATGTGATTTCGGATTGGGGGGGAAAAAAAAAAAAGTGTGTCAAAGACAGATCCCACGCCACTGCTGGGTTGCTGGGCAAATCTTTGGAAGGGGCCTGCCTCCATACAGGAGTGGCTCGGTGGATGGTAAACGTGTGTGACGTGTTTCTCTAACCCCCCCGTGTATCGCGTGTCTAGACCTCGCCGCCGCCGCCACCACCACCACCACCACCACCACCACTTCTTCTTCTTCTTCTTCTGGACAAACCTTGTGACCCAGATGACTTCAACATACACACTTCAGGCCCATTTTTCTTCAACAACTTGGATCAATTCTTCCCCCTTTTTATTGCAGCCCATAATGCCGCACGCTCAGAACGGTCGAAGTGAGTGGAGGTGACAGACGTAGACCTCACATGGCTGCATCAACGCAACCATGTTCAACCACGCAACGAACCTGATCGCCTTTCAATTAGCGCCTTATTGTTATTTTTTTTTTTTCTTAACAATGTTGTTTAACACCACTTATAGGACTAAATATCACATGACTTTTAAGAACCACAGCTGCAACCATGCAAAAAAAAAATCGCAGATCAAATAAGACAAATGTAAAATCTACACCTTTCCCGTGATTTATTGCGAAAAGTGAATTTGTGCTTTATTACATGTAAGAAATGAGGTTAAATGAATACCTTCTGTCAGTTTTAACACATTATTTAAGAATTCTATTATTTTAGGTAATGTCATATTACACAATGGAAGCGTCAAATAGTTTCAGACCCATTCAGTGAAATGCATATTGCATATATATATATATATATATATATATATATATATATATATATATATATATATATATATATATATATACTGTTCACAATGTGGAAGTAAATTGTATTGATTTTGATGTATTTTCATTTCAAAGAACTTTATGATTGTGTTTTTGGAACAAATTCTACTTTCAAGATATTTTTTTGTTGTTGAAATTACCATTTTCAAGTATCCGTATGAGTACATAACTATGAATACAAATAAAGGCCAGGGTAAGGAATTGGGTGTAAGCCGTGACATATGAATAATCATAATAGCTGTGTAGATACAGGCAAAGATAATCTGATAATACTAATAATCTGATAATACTAATAAATTTATATAATTATATAATATATATATATATATAATATAATAAAATTGGTGACCGCGCGCTTGTTGCTACTTGCAAAAGTCCTCCCAAAGTTGAGAGTCAGCTCCACCAGAGACAGAAATATGAGCTCTGAGCGATAAAGACTCGTGATGGAAAACCTAAGCAGCCGGCACACTCAGGAAACAAATAAAACATCTTCACGAGCCGGCTTTTATGATCTTTAATAGGCACCGAGGCGGTCCAGTGGCCTCTAAGTGCTCCGTCGGACAGCTCTGGGTTCCAGACACCGGCACACTGAACTCTGGGTAATTAAAAGAACACTCTCACCGACCGTGAAATTCCAATAAACTCCCCATTAGCTGGGTCGGGTTTACATTTTGCATATTAGGACAGAATATGAAACTAATAGATACACATCAACCACTGTATGTAGGAGTCATTAGCTCTGTGTTGTTGTAATAATAATAATAATAATGATAATAATAGGAGACCAATTGTAATTGGAGGTGTACCGATTATTGCGAAAAAACTCCCATATTTCCAATTCACTTAATTCCATAAGCATGTTATTAAAAACATATAAGCACAAATAATCTGCAAATCAGGGTTTGAGTCAGCTTTTCTGACTTAATTCTGTTTTATTCCACAATGTGACTTTATTATTTATAGAAAATCCCAAAATGAAGTTCTTCTACTAAAAACAAGTACTCACCAGTGCAGTCATAACAAGGTAATATTACTATGAAGTGATTAATGCAGTATTAGAGTAAAGGTGAGGGTGTTATTGTTTTGTAAAATACTAATCAATGACTTTTTTCTTTTAAAATGTTTGTTTTAACCCTTCTTTCTGTCCTCGGGTCAAATTTGACCCGTTTTCAAAAGTTTTCTGTATCAGAATTTTTTTTTTTTTGAAAATGTTGTAACCTCATTAGCAGATTATTTGTGCGTATATGTATGTATCAAAAATGTAATAATAATAATAATAATAAATTGAATTTATATAGCGCTTTTCCCAAGCTCAAAGTCGCTTTATAGACTAGAAACAGATAAATATATATGTAATAATAATAATAATAATAATAATAATAATAATAATAATAATAATAATAATAATAATAAAAAAATATATA
Source organism: Percina caprodes (assembly GCA_013375575.1). Taxonomy (NCBI): domain Eukaryota; kingdom Metazoa; phylum Chordata; class Actinopteri; order Perciformes; family Percidae; genus Percina; species Percina caprodes. The sequence continues at coordinate 258,506 of JABXJD010000123.1, read as the reverse complement.
TATATAAAATGTGGGGTTTCATTTCCACCACATCAAAAAATATGATCAGTTCACTACTTTAATTGAATTTGGGGATTAATTTTCATAGCATTTTGGGGGGGAAACAACAATACAAGAAGATTAAAAATAACTGGACATATATGTAAAAAAAAAAAAAAAAGTGGGGAAAAATAACAAATGTCAAAAGTCCAACAAAAATGGACAAACATTGGAAAAAAGTGTCGACCAATTCTAGTTTAATTGTTTTTTTTTTTTAAACAATGTTGCAGGTTGACGGAGACAACACAAAGGGTTAATTTTTTTTTTTTTTTTTTTTTTTGCAGTGATTGAATATTTTGTGCGACCCTAACCAATCCTAAACCTTTTCTAACCCTAGTCCTCGATTCCCCTGACATTAATTTCAGACATTCTTCACAAAAACCCAACTTTATTCATGACATTGAATCACAGTGAAACTGTGGGCGAGGATGAAACCCGTCTCCTGAGTTTTTTGGGACCTGTCCCCTCCGAGGGGGGCCCGGTCTCTTTGAAGCCGGACGGGCCGGCTCGCCTTTTGTGAGCCAGACAATGCGAGCCATGCGTCGGGCCATTAGTTTCTCTTTGTAGGTGCTCGTCTAGGTGCGATGTCCACCCGGCCGCCGCTGATAGCGCAGGGCCGACGTCTGAGAACCCACTGCAGGGACAATGAAGGCCCTAATGAAGCACCCCCCAAGCTGGTTTACAACATTCCCTTCCAGTTTAAAGGAATCTCCAGTAAAATGTGATTATCCCAATTATACATCCCAATCAGCTTTAAAACCTAAATAATATCTTACCTCTGTGTGTGTATATATATATATATATATATATATTTTCAAGACATTTACAGATTGTTTTGTGTTACTTACGTATAGAGGTGAATATCTTTGAGTTGGTGTAACCTGGTTTTTATGAATCTGCTTCATAGTTCTGTTATCGTGAAAGTTAAATATATATATATTTTTTTATTAACACCGGGGCTGCACGATATCTTGTTTCTTAATCGTCGGCGTGATCAACACATCGCAAAAGGCTGCGACTAAGTGTGATTTTTATTTTTATTTTTTTAATGTTATTTTAAAAGGACATATAGGTCGATAACTGCACATTATAATGTAACGGCCATTCATTCTCTAGCGGCGGCTTTGTTTGTTAATTCAGTGTTCAGTTTGTTCAATAAAATGCTGGACAGGATTTTCTGTCTTTCTTTTTAAATTCCACAAACAATTAGTTGTAATTTAGCAGCAGCAGCAATCCATAACTGAGCACAGTTATATCACAGGTTGCATAATTCTCGCCTCATTTTTCCACACAGCTTGCCATATCTTGAATGTGCTGTCTGGAATGAAAGTGAAGTAAAACCAATAAATCAAATTAAAAACCCCGAAATCATAAAGGAAGCCGTCGAGAGCTCCTGGAAATCCATGGCCCGGTTCACGGGAACGTAGTACTCCACTCAGAGGAGACACTTCTGATTGGGCGGGGAGAGGAACGCTGCGATTGGCCGAGGGAGACCCATTCTGTGTCTCGTCAGCGCTGGGACCTGTTCTCCGCCAGATGCCCTCCTCTCGTCCCCTGCAATGTTTGCAGCCCCACGCACGCGATCCCTCGCTCCGCTCGGCTGCACCCTCTCATCGCATTACTTCTGCTATTCTAACTCCTCCATCAATTATGCACTAGAATAACTCCGGCCCCCCCCCCCCCAATGGAGCCAAGACATAAAAGAGGATCATCAGCGCTATAGCGCTGGCAGCGTCTGCCCGTGCAGCGTGTTCCCGCCTTGGTGCAGTGATCCGCTGGAGCCAAGGTGCCAGCTCCTATAGGGGGACAGGGGACACCACGCACCGACGAACCATCACAGCGTGGACCGCCATCAGTGTGTTAGTGGGTCAATCAGAGCTTAGCGGGCCAGGCCATGAACCGTTACTTAAGGGTGATCAACTCCCGTTTCAAGATCAACGATCGTTGTCCTTTTTTTAAAGATTATTTCATGGGACATTTTCCCACTTTAATCACCGGGACTTTAGATATGAAAGAGGATGGGTGGTGGTTTTGGGGGATGTGCAGGAAAGTGCCGCAGGTCGGATTTGAACCATGGGACTCTGCGTCGAGGAATTAACCCTCTACATGTGCTCTACCGACTTGGCTTCAACACAAGATCAATAATCTTGGCACACAATTTGAGTTATTATATTCCAGGGTCAGACGGCGCACAGCAACTTCTGAGCCAAATTAAAAGTGGGGGTGCACGACATCGACTTAAAATCAAAATGATATTATAATTATATCGAAAGTGTCACAATAAGTACGCAATGTTGATTTAGTTGGCGTCCCGCCCGTTGGCCGTGGGACTTAGTGGAGTCCATGTTTCATTGGCCAGCAACCACTTGCATATTAATGTATGCATCTTTCGACAGAGATAGATGAGAATGATAGATAATAATAATGAAGAAATGGATAAAGACGACAAAACAAAACGAATCATGAGTGCACGATGCTATCCCAAAAAAACGCCAGACCTCCCGCACAAAGTACGACAAGAACTCAGAAGTTGGCCAGATCCATCTACACAGTGGATAAAGTGTATATATTCCAATATTTGTTCTTGTATTTTATCCTATTACTACACACATGTATCCTAGTGTTTCATTTATTAGGATCAATAAATGAACTATCTATCTATCTATCTATCTATCTATCTATCTATCTATCTATCTATCTATCTATCTATCTATCTATCTATCTATCTATCTATCTATCTATCTATCTGTTGGGTGGGGGGAATCACCAGACGTCTCCCGATATTATTGCAGTTTTAAGACATTTTGCAATATTCTGCGATATAAATTTCATATCATATATTCATATCATTTCAATGTTACTGCTGCAAAATGGGACAAACTGACCAAAACATCCATATAATAATAGATTGATGCTCGGCATCTGTGTATCGATACAGTATTGCCACTGAAAATATTGCGATACTATGCTGTTTTATTTTTATTTTATTTTTTTACTCACCCATACGCTGCACGGGAATATTGAATATTTTTCCTACGTGACCGACCTGTGGTCCAGCCGCACTACGGGCCGTATATAAGTCTCACTGTACTCCATATTATTATGAATCTATGAATATTGTTCCAATGCGTCTTCCCGTAACTTCTGTGATTTTACAGATGTTTAACCCTCGTGTTGTCTTCATTGTCGGGACTTATTTGGGGTTTTAAAACCAAACCTGAAATAAAGATTTTTAACAAATATTGTCTTTATCCCAATTTCAAACAACTGAGATAACATATATGTTTAGGGAATGCAATCAGTCTCTACTAGAACACAATTAAAAATGGAAGTGGGGTTTGTTTTTTATCATAAGGTTATAATTCATTATTATGGTCATATCCAGAATAATTCTCTGAATTGAGTCAGAAATACAAATTAATCACAGAAAATAAGGTAAGGCCGTTGATTTTCAGGTAGAAAAAATGTACTTGTACCATTTTTCTTCTTGTAAAAATTTGAAATGGGTCAATTTGACCTGAATACCATCCAAGGGTTAAAAATATCAAAATGAATATCGATGTCGTAATAATCATGATCGATATCACAATACTACATTTTGTCAAGAGCGTGCGACCCTGATTAAATCCCAATATAGCGTCAAGAACCTGGATGTCCGAGGTCTGGCGTCGAGTCTTTCTGACTAATTCGAAGATGATCGACTGTCGATCATCTTCTCGATTAATCGTTTGGTCGTTTGGTTCTATGAAATGTCAGGAAGCGGTGACGATCGGTGGGGAACATGTTCACTTTAATGTCACAGAGGAGAGAAGACACTAGAACGTATTCCCTTTTAGGAAGCTGGAATCCCACGCTCTTCACTTGTTTTATGACTCCAACTCATACATTGATTATGAAAGTCGTTGGCAATTAATTCATCAGTTGAAAAACTAATTGATTCATCTTTGCAGCTCCATTTAAGACGAGATTATGTTTTGTTGTGGCCGGATTTCATAGAGTAGTTTCAGGGAAATCAAGTCTTTTTTTTAAATATTTAAATATTTATTTTTTTTTAGATTAATTTTTTGGCATTTTTTGGCCTTTATGGACAGGACAGCTGGCGAGAGAGAGAGAGAGAGAGAGAGAGGGGATGACCTCAGCTCGGGGCCCGCTGCGTCGAGAAGGAATATATGTGCGCCCGCTCTACCAACGGAGCCATCTGGGCGCCCAAAATCAATAATCAATAATTTTGTCATAGTTTTATTTCAAACTAACAAATATCTGTAGAAAGTCCCAATATTTGAGCTTGTTTGTGGAAGTGCTTTCCCTTTTTGTTCGGGCAGTGCTGCCCAAAGGTCAGACCATCATTTCCATCTCGCAAAAAAAAAAAAAAAAAATCAGATTTCTTGAAAAAAGACATTTTCTTCACACAAGGGAATAATTAATTCTAATAGAAACCAATAAGAAGACACATGAATGTCTGTATCTTGAGGGTCTCTTGAGGTAAATTTGTGATAGCGGCCTGTGTAAATGAAATTTGGAGTTGAAACTAGAAAAGACAAAAAAAAAAAGAACAAATATTTGAACTTCATAGATATTTTCCAGTTGTATGACTTTAATAAGTCGTTAACAGGCCTACGTCTGTACGGGGTTTACCTTCTTGAATCCGCGTTGGATCCGAAAAAAATCAGGAAATGTGACATCCCGGGATTCGTAACCTACTTTATTTTATTATTATTATTTTTTTTTTATTCCTTGACACAAAATGGAGCCGAATATTGGAAAATGGCTGCCTGTGCTCCCCGCTCCAGCAGCAGCAGCAGCAGCACATTGACAGGAGGAGAAGTCAGCCTACTACACGGGTTGGCAGTCTGAGACTTCAATTACTGACCCTCTAAATGCAACTCGAGTGGCGCGATGAAGAAAAATCCCAACAACAACAAAAACAAAAAATCACACAATTTAATCGCATTCATCGTCAAAGCGACGCCAGGCCGGGAAAATAAAATGAAATGACGAATACAAGTCCTAATGTCGACCCCTGTATTAAAGTGGTGGCGGGCCTGACCTGGATTCTCTCCAGGTTGCGTGTGAAGGCTTGTCCAGGCTCTACATCGTGTGATCACACAACAGCGCTTTTTAATATTTCATAGATTCCCTGAGCACCAAGTGTGCCGCAATCCAACAGGAGGAAACACTCTGGGTCCCCCCGGAGCCGAGAGCCACGCCAAAGGTCCCGCAAAGTCACGGCGAGTTCATGCAGCAACGACTGGTCTTCACACGCAGACACATGACAATCCACCCCCCCCCACCCCCTTGTTCCTTAGTGTGCACCGCAGGTGGCTGAGAAAAAAACGGAGAAAACAAGCGGAAACTTTCTCATCTGTTGCGGTTCAACACCAAACCATCATCAGATCAGTGGTGGAATGTCAAGTACTAAAAAAGTGAAGTACTAGTACTTCATTTTTTTCTTTTCACTCCACTTTCTACTTTTACATCGCTACATTTCAGAGAGAAATATTCCACTTTTTACTCCACTCCATCCATGTGACAGCTTTACTTTGACTTGATTTTTGCACATAAAACACATGTAGTTTATTAAATCTGATGTTTTATTATAAAGTAAACTAACCCCACAATATAATATTATATATCGGCCTAAAAGACCAATTCCAAGTACAATAATCAGACCATTAAACACAGAACTGTTTGGATCGTTTCCAAAATGTGAGGATTTTTCTGCTTTGAGTACTTATACTTGTTATACTTTAGAGAATAGAGACAATATCTTCGTTGTCGTGGTAACCGACATTAAGTGCAGTCCTTGTCAAGTGCCATCCATCTATGAGGTATACGCCAAAATAAATAAAAAATGCTACTATTGGGTACATAATATAATGCAGGCATCCACATTTGAAACTTGCACATACAGGCCGTTGACCCTCCTGGTGTCCTCGGGGTCAAATCTGACCCCTTTAAAAAAAATGTCTATATCTGAAATATGAGTCTTTTTGACCAAATTACCTAAAAATATGGATTGGATTCCTTCCAACGCTCTTTGCAAATGCAATTGCTCACTTTCATTCCTCAGATCTTAACTATTAGTCAAAATAATTCATATTTTCTGCTTTTTTTAACTCAAATATTAGGTATTATTCTATAGCAATGAGGCTTATTGACGATGAATTCCAAAAAGTAGTAAGGTGGTGGTAGTGGAAACTTAAAAAGTCTGAAAAGGGGACAAAAATGTCAAATTTTTGTCCGTTTTTGACCCGGGAGGACAACACAATGATGATACTAACATACTTTTACTTCAGTAACATTTTCAATGCAGGACTTTTACTTTTACTTGTAACTGGGGAATCGACTAATACTGATAATGATACCGATTATTAATGGAACCGATATCTTGAGCGGATAGGCAATCACAGTGAAAATTAAAATCTGTTGGAAATGCTTTTAAGCAAAAAAAACATTAAAAAAAACAGCACCCACAACATTGAAAAAGTGACAAAAAACGAACGATCTTTTTAATGCGTACTACGTTATTCGACACATCGTTTCCGATGTGTCGAATAACGTAGTACGCATTAAAAAGATCGTTCGTCCGATAGTGTTGGGGGCGGGACATTAGCCCTTGGGTCGTCTTCCCGTCATTTTGTGCACTTTTCCCGACATTTTTGGGACTTTTTACATTGCTTTTTGACCCTTTTTTTTTAACATTTCTATCGCTTTTTTTTATTTATTTATTTTTATTTTTTTATTCATGGCCAATAAACTTCCATTTAACCCTTGTGTTGTCTTCCAATCAACCATGAAAAAAGTTATCGTTTTTTCTGACATTTTTGTCACTTTTCCAATATTGTGGGTGTTTTTTTTTTTAAATGTTTTTTCCAAAGTTATTTGATATTTCTAATGTTGATATTTTCAGCTTATTTCAAAGGCCCATTTTTTTGTGATGAAAAAACTGAAAATGGGTCAAATTTGACCCGAGGACAACATGAGGGTTAGATAACATTACGCGTAATTTATAAATTTAAAAAAAAAGAAATTATGACTTGTTTTGATTAATAGTTGAAACTTATGTAAAAAAACTTTATGTCAAAGTTGAGTCAGGATACTGTTTTAAAACCATTTTTTCTTTTCTTTTCTTCAAATGCTTTGACATTGAAGAAAACACCCAAAATTCAAGTAATCATTAACGTGCATCCATGTTAGTTTTTTGGGCAATTTGGTTGATTATCTGAGTATTTTTTACAGTGTGCGAGTACTTTTAAGTAAAGGATCTGAATACTTCTTCCACCGCTGGATCAGATGAGACATTTGAACCAGAGAAATAGAAGCAATTACACCGCAGCGCCGCCTCATCCGAGATGTCTGGGTACGCCCGCGTGGCTGAAACAGCGACTAGCCTGTATCGCACGTACGTGCGCGCACGCCGCGAATCCCACAATGCGCTCACGCGTCCAAGATACACAAAGCGCAAAGCCGTCAAAGAAAATCAGGAAATATGGCCCCGATGAGGAGGAACACACACTTTTTAGTGGCGGGCGGCCCTCCAGAGCCGCGGTGACCCAAATACACTTCCCCAAATATTACCTCCGAGGTTTGAAAATCATCACACGTGAAGCGGAATAATCCCAGAAAGAGAGTTATTCCCCTCTGCAATAATCCCAACGCGCAAAAGAAAACCCTTCTTTCACGCAGTCCTGTCAAATCTAGAGCTGCGAGGGTTATTAGGGGGAGGGGGTTGCGAAAAATATCAATTCCCATTCGTATCGCGATTCAAACTCGACACATTCGAGATCCATTCGTTGCATTCCAAAAATGGATTCATGTTTTTTTCCATTGTTATGGCGTCTGTACTATCACATGGGAAAAAATAACTACATTTACATACTGTGAATTGTTTTTTTTTGTTGTTTTTTTTAATTAAATTTGAGACCCTATGAATCAATATGGAATCGTGACATTTGCTGAATCGTGCACCTCCTATTATTCAATTATTCATCAATTAAACAGCCACTTTTTTTTCTCCTTTTTTTTTACATTTCATGTTTATTTGAATGGGGACAGATGCTTAGACATTAACATTTGGGCAACACATGTCCAATGTACAGCATCACAGCATTTCTAGCGATCGCTAGTTTCTAATGGGCAATGAGAACTCCTTAATGGGTTTAAAAAAAATTCCAACAACTTTCATTCCTGCTTCTTAAATGTGAATATCTTCCAGTGTCTTCGCTCCTCTGTGACAGTAAAGTGAATATATTTGAGCTGTGGGCCAAACAAGACATTTTGGGGGGTTGCATCTTGGGCTTTGGGAAAAACTGATCGTCATTTTTCATCATTTTTTAGACCCGACAACCAATCCTTTCATCCAGAAAGTGATCAACAGATTTTTCGACTATGGAAACAGCCGTTAGTTGCAGCCCTAGTTCTCATCCTGAATATTTACTCTACTTTTCGAATGGAGTAGAAAATGCACCTTTAACTTCTCCACAGTGGAAAAATCTCCCTATTTTCATATCATGTTGTCTATTATGACTCCTTAAAGTCTGGAGGAAAGATAAACCGGTGAGTGTAACATTATTCCAGCCTTCCTCCAATACAAATCAACTTGTTTGAAGACTTTTCCTAGTAAGAAAATACATAGGATAAGGCCAATAGTTGCACTAGAATGACGCCAAAATGTAGAAAATGCTTAAAAACAAGCAAAAAAAAAACCTTTTAGAGTCAATCATACACAGCGAATGGGTGTTGACATTATTCCAGCCTGTCTCCCATACACAGCAACTTGTTTTAAAGACAGTTTTGGAAGAAAAATACATCAAATAAGGCCAATTGTCGTATTAGAATCGAGAGAAAATGAGTGAAACAAAGACTTTCACAACCAATAATACAAAGATGTATAGGTCAAATTGTTCCTGTGCAGCTGTAGAAGTCTCTGTCAAACTTTCAGGTTTTTTTGGACCAAAAATTCCTGTTTGACGATTTGTGGGGGAGTCTTCGGAGGGGCCGTAGCGTGGCCCAGCAGCCGCCCCGCACCCTTTGATGCCCTACAACCAGCAACAGCCTGGCCCTGTCTGCTCTCTCAGCAGCTTAGTGGCTCTTTAGGAGCTTTTTTAGAAGCCGTTTTCCGAAGCTTTACTGCAGTCATTAGGAGCTAAGGCTGATTAATGTGAATGGTCAGGCAGGGCCTGGCTTTCTGAGGGGGGGACACAGAGGGGTGAAGGGTCCCACAGGAAGTGTTTTGTGTCTCCACACAAAGGGAGGGCTGACCTCTTAAGCCCCTTAGAGCCTCTTTGCTAATACCCTCACCGGTGCCTACAAAGACACAGGGGATGCCATTTCACCACTCACATTTAAACAGCACACACACACACACACACACAAAAAAAAGATTCAAACGGCAGAAAAGTGAACCTTTGTGCAGCGGAGTGAGACCGAGATAAGGCCTGGAGAGTCCCCCACACACACACACACACACACACTAGTCCATTGACTGTCATTCATATCAAGCTCAGGATGGCAAGCTCACACAGCATCTGATCAATCAAGTCATAAGCCTTTGTTTTCTTCAACAATTGCAAAGAATCTGCTTATATAAAAATATTATCATAACCTAATTCCACCGGTCTGATTTGTTTCCACCTGACTAATATGTTGTGATATGTGATTTTTTTTTCTTTTTCACATTCAAGTCACAATTTCCCTTCTTTCAAGATAACAGGATCAATTCTGGACCCAGTCTTGAAACAGGTTTATTATTATTATTATTATTATATTGCCAAACGGGTTATAATAATCGTACCGCTGACAGCTTTTCTAGATGAAGAAACATTCCAGTGTTTGAATTTTTTCCCTTTTTGGGAAATCCAGAGTTCTTGCGAGAGCACGATTTGAATTTGCTCAGCGAGTTACTCTGGAGTAATGCTGGGCTGCACCAATCACGTCAGGGTATCTGATATAGGCGGAGCCAGAGGTCAGCTGCACCAACCACATCGGCGTATCTGATGTAGGCGGGGCCAGAGGAGAGCTGAACAGATGACGGCAGTCTAATAAAAGTCTAGCAGCTAGCTCTGCACACGTCACCCCGTGTGTTGCTGTGATTGGTCGCAGTGTTATCCAATTACGTGCAGTGAGATTTTCAAAGGCACGCTTGGTGCCGCCCCCTCGAGATGGGGGCGACTTTCATTACACGAGGCCAGACCCTCAATCCTTTTGGATTTGGGTCCTCTGAGTGGAATCGAGTCCGATTCAGACTTGTATTTTTCTCGATTCCAGTGCTTCCTTCTTCCAAGATCCTGCCAATCAAATCAAGTTTTCTGGATTTTTTTTGTACATATTTTAAGTAAAGATTTCGAAAATAAAGTCTTTTCTTTTAAGCTGCGATCTCCCATATTCTTTCATCAATCAGTGAATTGAAGCGCTAAATTACTGCGCGTTCACGGGGGTCTAGTTTTAGCTCTAGATGGGATGGGATAAGGGGACTTTATGTAAATACTTTGTATTTTATTGTGGCGTATACCTGCCCAGGGACTACGGAAACTAGCAATCAGCTCCAGCCTGGCACACGACATCTATTCGTGTTTTTTGTTCAAATAAATAATTTACAATTACAATACAGACAAAAAAAAAACCCTTACCTTAGTAAGTTATTATCATGTGTTTAAGCTCATCATGCTGCACTGACAGACTTTTTCGCTTCTGCTAAATTGGATTTTCCAATTTTTTTCATTTTTTTTTTCTTGATTCCAGTTCTACGTTTTATCTCGGCCAGTCTACTTCCGAGATAAAGAGCCTCAGTTCTAGAAAATTCGTGCTAAAAGTTGATTTGTATAAGGAACCTTGAAGAAAGGGGCCGACCGCATAAGTCAACTGGTTCACTTTTACGTCAAATCTTCTAAATTCAACTCAAATTTGGCCATTCCATTCATGATTACGGCCACTAGATTCTAGAAAATCCACAAAACAAGCTGACATATACTGGAATCGGAAGGAAGTCATCATGCTGCACTCAGAACCTTTTCAACATGGAAATTGCTTGTGATGAAGAAAAGGGGAAAAAAACAAGAGAATGCACCAACCTGCAACACAAAGCGTTGCATTTGCTGAGCCCAAAGTCAGGGAAACGCCGTGAAGCAATAAAGCGTCCCCACTTATTAGTAACCTTTCGTCACTGCTTCCTGTCAATCAGGCCCTGTCGGCCTGGGGGCCTCGTCTTATTAGTGTCAGCGTAAAGGGAGGGCGGGGGCGGGGGCGGCCTCTCTCTGCAGGCAGGGTCGTAGAGAGCATGGGGGAATGTCGGGTGACTCCACAGGCCAACTGCCCCCACCCTCCCCTCCCCAAATCGGCGCAGAGCTGAGTCTATGGAGCTCAGTCTCATGAAGTACATTCCGTAAAGTACGACTGATTAAAGTATGAGAAAGTCCCACACTGTAAAAAATGCTGTTATAAGTAAAAGTTTGTTTTGTGACCAGTAACTAAAGCAGTCGGCTAAATAATGGGAAGTACATTTCCATCTGAAATGTAGTGGAGGAGAAGTAGAAAGTGGCATGAAAAGAAAAGGCTTGAATTTGTACTTAAGTACAGTACTTGAGTAAATCTACTTAGTTCCATTATACCACTGGCGATGTGACGCTCTTTCATTTCAAGTGCTGAGAGACTGAAGTGCTGCGAGCAGGCTTAATGCTGCCACACTTGGTAATAAAATGGAAGGTAAACCTCAGATAAGAAGCCCTCTCATCCTCACTTTATTGACAGTTTCTGAAGCCTACCCTGCAGGAAATCACATTGAGCCAGGCTCTCTTTGATGCCTTTTAGAGATTGACACTTCCTCAGGGTGGAGACGTCGCTTGTGACCCCACCCTGGGACTCCGCGGCCTGGACACTGTTTCCCCTGTCGTAGCCTCTGGGTCTTATGAGGAAGTTTCTCTCACCCCCGCGTCTGTAATATCCTGTCCTGTTATAATCCCCGTCGCCCCACCTCCGATACCATATGCACACTCTCCACAACCACGACCCCCGTCCCCCGTCCCCCGTCTCCCGCTCTCAGTGCGTCTCTCTGCACAGCTAGAGGCCGTCCACGGGCCGCTGAGTTTGAGCGGAACAATGGCGCTTGGGAGAGGGCTGCGGTCCTGAGGTCTAGTCAATATTTGGACGTGGTTTTCCTTTTTGTGCCTTTTTTTTTTTTAAATCCAAGCGGAGCTGAGCCGCAGGGAGCCGGGGGAAAAGGCTAAAAGGGGGAAAGCGAGGGTAAACACTGGGAACAATGCGATCGGGGCAACTCACAATGCCACTGGGAAACTATCACAACATCAGCTGGCCACCAAGGGAAAAATGGAGTATTGTTTCTTTAAGTGGAGATTAAAAAGAGAGCAGGGGAAGAAAAGCAAAGAGCGGAGGGGAAGAAATGTGTCTAAGTGTCAAGGCAAGGAAAAGGAAGTACCATTTCTGACACAGGTCGGATCATCTGAGAGGTCTTCTAAGTCAGTGATTATTAACAAGGGGCACTTGTACCCCAGGGCGGTATGATTGTCGGGTAGCTTAAAAAAATATATACATTAAGTCAACTGTAAGAACACAGCAAAAAGTCACTAAATGGTAGAAAAAAATAGCTAGAAGTAATGGCTAAAGAGTTCAAATGATAAGTTATAAGTGCTGGATAAATGGTTGAAATAAAGCTAAAAGTTAACGAATGGAGGGTCAATGTTCAGCTTTCTTTAAGCAGTAGTAGCCCAGTCGGGGCTAACAACCACTGTTATATAACGGAATGGCGTTATACATCCAAACCATCCAAAGATGGTCCTCTTACACGGGGACACCGCCATCATATATCGCGGTTTTCAAAAATGGTCAAACAGGTCACAGTTAGCCTATGTTAAGGCACCAAATCTACTTAGTTGGGTTTGAGAAAAAATATGTAAGATATAACTTCACTTCCGGTTGTGGTGGGCATTGGGGCTGCCAGGACTTGAACCATGACGCGCAAGTCTTAGGTCTTGTTTGACCCATCCACCAACCCAACCTGGCTCCTTACATGGAAATTCGGCATAGTAAATCACCTTCCATCCGGCGTTGCTCCCAACAAAATTACTAGTCTGCGCCATTACTCTAAATATAGGTCGTAATTGCTGCTTGAACAAGCAACCTATGGGAGCGTTTTTTTTTTTTTTGGGGGGGAGGACATAAACATTTGGGACATAAATTGGGAAATGATGAAGGGTTCCGTGTGTTCATCTGCCATTGCTGTGGGGGTACCCCGGACCAAAGAAGGGTTGGAAACCACTGCTGTAAGTCAATAGCCACGCCAATGCAAACAGGCCACTGAAGCAATTCTTTGATTGTCTTCTGGAGAAATATGTTGCATCTGCTCGGGAGGGCTTTGGATGGACATTATCAGGGATTAAAGGAGACCCCTGGGGTGACAGTGCTCTCCCTGAATGCTGGAATCCCCCTCTCCCCAGCTGTCAGGTCCTTAGTCCCACCCAATGAGGTTCTTTGATGACGAGGGGTATCAGTTTCCATGGCGTCGGAGACACAAACAGCTTGGGAGATTAGGGACGGAACTCGGCCCTGATTCTCCGTTGATCCCGCCTATCAGCAACAAATAAACACCTTGGGCCACGGCAACGCCTGCATGCGGACCATATGGACCCGCGTGCGTTTTAATGAAGCAGCTAAATAGCCGGGGAGCAGGGAATTTGCTAATAGCCCCGTGTCAGAGCAGCAGTAAATGCCCCGCTCATACACTTTATTCCATCATTTGGTAGCCGACACAGACGGCAAAGCTGACAAGGAACATCTGTGACTCATTTTTCATCCATGAGCGCTTCAGCTTTTATTTTTGCGGGTTTTGATTTCTTGTTTTCATTGGGAGGCTTCTGTATTGGTGCCACTTTTTAGAAAGCTGTAACTAATGACTTAATTAATGGTTGATACCGGTGTTAATGGCACATTGATCACACAAAAAGGACAAATATCTGGATTATGATATTCAGATCTGACAAAACACTATAAGTCCTGCATTGTTATTACTGTTAATAAAAATAATTTGTTAATACTGCATATCTTAAGGATTGTATCTGTACAAAAATCCATTCATTAACAGCTTTTTGACGCAAATCAGTTATTGATGCTACATAGCTCAGACATTAGTAAAGTGCTAATTTCACCACAACCTCTGATCTATTTATGAATTATATAATAACTATTAGGGTGCAACGGTACGCAGGAGTCCCGGTTCGGTTAATACCGTGGTTCAGGAGTCACGGTTTGGGTCATACCATAGTTTGGGAGTAACGGGTCATACCATAGTTTAGGAGTCACGGGTCATACCATAGTTTAGGAGTCACAGTTTGGGTCATACCATAGTTTAGGAGTCACGGTTTGGGTCATACCATAGTTGAGGAGTCACGGGTCATACCATAGTTTAGGAGTCACGGTTTGGGTCATACCATAGTTCAGGAGTCACGGGTCATACCATAGTTTAGGAGTCACGGTTTGGGTCATACCATTGTTTAGGAGTCACGGTTTGGGTCATACCATTGTTTAGGAGTCACGGTTTGGGAAAAAACACCCAAATGCATAAGGATCCCTTTCTTTTGATTTATTCTGAACAGACCGTGCAAGTGTCGAAGACGGACACGATCCTCTTGTGGGGACTCGGGTAACATTTTGCCAACTGGCAACTTTGGTAAACTATTTTAATAATACACTTTTCTAATATTAACGCTTTCCGAAAAAAGGCAACAAGTCCCAAATTAGGCTGTTTGTACGAACACACAAACCGTTACAGTCCCATTAACTAATTGTTATAACTTAACTTTTTCCATGTCAATATGACAGCAGTCACACGCTAGTCTTCATATTGTTTTGATCATAATAAACCACGGCAGCTACAACTAAGCTTGTAATTTGCCACAGTGACATTCCTGAATTTCTGTTTTTTAATAATACATTTTTCCACTTTATAATTGGCATTTGCATGTGTAGTCCAACTGGTAGTAAAGTCATTAAAAAAGAGGCATCTTCCACAACAACAGTCCATCCAGTCTGCAGATGTAAGTGTCAATAAGTTATTATTAATAAATTGTTTTTTGTTCTACATGTTCTGGAGAAAAAAAATGAATAAATTAGAGTGGCATGACACTGTCAGGAACGTGTCAAACATTATAATAATCTCACAGAAGTGCGTACAAGTCATACACTTTTATGACCTAACGCTTCTTTTAGAAAGCGTCATTCGGTTTTATGATAACGAGCTATGTCACTCTTATGTCGATACCTTCAAGTAAAGTGTTACCCCATTTTTCCTGAAGTACACCATGTTACAAAGTGGAACCAAGTAGGATTTTCTAATCTAGATTCTGCTAACCATCCCTTATAGTACGCCCAGCAAGCATTACTTCTCATTATTCTTCAAACGGATCTAAAACCACTCTAAGTCTCCAACTAAAAGGAGTCACGTCAGTGTTTAGCCATGTACTCTTGTACCAGGTTTTTTGTGAAATTTGTGAACGTTTTCTACATCTAAATTAGAAGCATTCCCACGCTTGCCAAAGTTGCATAGCAACTATTTGAACACTTTGACTAATGGACTGACTGAGCAGACTGAACAATGCCAAAGCTTTCACTGCAGCATCTACACTAAATGAATTACATTTTTGACATATAAATACCAAAATGGCACTATCTAAAGCCCTTTTGGTTCGTTGTTGGAGAGAAGTGGCACTGGAATCATTACACAATTGTGTCTCAGCAGTTTCTCTCTAACAAGGCTCCCATAAACTTGAGTTTCATTTAATTGCATTAGGTAGCTTATACAAGCACAGCGGCTCGCTGTCATTATGGGAGCTTTTCAAGACGCCGAGGCATCCTCAGGGTTGTACTCCTCCGCTCCGGGTCCTGCTCGTGTGATCCTAATCAGCAACAAGCGTCAGGGCAGGAAGATGAAAGCACAGCAAACATGGACGCACGGTTATCTGAATTACAACCAAAAAAAAAAAAGGGTTCCTTTCAGGCCCCCTTTTGAAACAATAGAAAAACATGAAAATGTTGTCGCATTTCCATTTTTCACGACTCACTTCCCATTTCAATTCCCGAGCTCCTGTAGGGGATTTCATGAATGGCTGAGTATAGACTGCTGCTCCGGATGCCATTTCTCCCCACTTTGGTCAAATATGCAGCAGGGAAGGCAGAAGAGGGGGGTAAGAAAGCTCATCTGGAAGTTGGGACTGTACCCCAGCAGGTTTCCCAGAGCTCCAATACTGAGTACGGTTACATTAAACAGCAGGGACCCTGGGTATGGAATACTGTGAGGTTCTGCTGCAGGTCAGGGGGCCCCCAGGCTTTAAGCACGGCCCTCTCTTACATTATACAGCCGGGGTCAGGTTTAGATTAAAGTCATGAATGAGAAAAGGAGACAGTCATTTAGAGTTACTCATTTATTTAGCTTTCATTCTGCAGAGACAAAGCCCAGGCGGGGTGCCGTGCCGGGGGCCGTCACCGGGCCCCATGGCAGGCGGTACTGCCCCGGTTTTGACCCTGACAACGGTCCCCTCTGTGCTGCTTAACCCACAACTCGCCTGGTTACTACCAAGTGTGTGACCCCAGCATGTGTGGATCTCTCACAAGGCCGAGCACCACGCTGTGCCTTGGCCGCAGCTGAAATACCCCTGTGTACCCCCTTATTGTCCGCCACAGCGTGGGCCATGGGGGAGGGGCACTTGGATGTGGGGGAGCATGGCAACCAAGAAACCAGACTTGGGAACTGGGAGCTGTTTGAAAGAGACTGTTCTCCCCCGGATAAATAAAAAAACGCCCACATAAGTCGTCTTATTCAAGCGGTAATTACGACTCATATTTACGATGTGTAAGAGTGCCAAATTTCCGCGTTAGGATGGAAGGTTGGGGTTGGTGGATGGAGCAAACAAACCCAGGACTTTCACCCAGGAGACCTGTCTTGGTTGAAAATAAAAGTATCAGCCCGATCTTTCAATGTAATATTTAAAGAAGCGTCTTATTTTAAACCAAACCACACGCTTTCAAACATAACTAAAACATAACTACATTTCTGTTTTTTTTCCACATTTCTGTTGCTTTTTTTCAATGGCTTGTTTTTGGACAAAAAAACCCCACGTTTCAATGTTTTTGTTGCTTCTTTTGGAGCTTTTCTTGCCTTTTTTTAAGGGATTTTTTGGCACTTTTTTCTGAGATTTGTAGCCTTTTGACGCTGAGTTTTTTGTCTTTTTTAAGAGATTTTTTTTGTCTCTTCTCTTAATACATGCAGACATGTCCCAGAACCTGTCTGGATCGTTGAACCCAAAGCTACGCCCTTGGATATAAGGTTGTATTTCCTGCCATCGCCAGGGGCATTAGTTCATGAAACGCTCCTGTGGGTTGTATTAGAGGGTCAGGACCAAACCAAAGATACCCTGGTAGGATTTGGAAGAGAGGAAAAAGTTTTTAAAAAACCCACAACAGAACACGGTGCAGCCTGTGAGTGGGACAGAAAGCTGTTATCAGACTCAGATATCTGTCTGTTAGCGGAGCAGGAACTCCATCAGCCTTTGATGTCACCACCACAACATTTGGATTCGAATAATTAACACCCTGTCAGCCCAACAGACCGGTTTCGTGCTCCTGAGCAAATGTTGACATCATTTCTTGCTCTTTTATTTTGACTCATGCCGAAACCATAGCCAGCTCATACCAGAGCACGGTGAAAGTATTCCTGCCCAACTGAAACAAAGTGACACACACTCATTATATCACCAAGTGCTCCAGTGCCAAGCTGTATGGCACTGAGTCACCCTGGGAGGAGTCTTGACACATTCAGGAGGGAGTCTAGGTAGAAAACTGTCACTTTAGTACTTAAACTACAAACATCAGGGCTCATATGAACAGACTTTGTGTGTGTGTGTGTGTGGGGGGGCTAAGCAACCAGGAAGCAACCTAAAGATTTTCACTGCAGGGTTTTTTTTTAGTCACCAAACACAACAAAGACGCGTAATGGCCACTTTCGGTGTGTAAAGCATACAGCAAGTCTTCACTTCACCAGAATAAAAATAGCTCCAAAGACAAATACATATCTACAAAGTCTCAGGATGAGGGTCCATGTGGCAAAAAAATAAATAAATAAAAAAAGCAATTCTGTCAATTCAAATCGATGGCGGCGGACTGGAAGCGGCGCAGCCCAGCCGCATGCATCTGTGCTCGGCGCACGGAACCCCCCTCATACATTTCATTCCCCGACCTGAACGTGCAGCAAACACACTGGACATAAATGCGTAACAGCGCGTAATGGTGCGTAATAGCGGACAGCCCTGTGTGAGAATGCCTTGTCCCCCCTGGCAGGTCATGATTTACGCCGCTACGGTGTTGCACAAACATTGGTTCAGATATGGAGGATTGTTAACTGCGAGCATGACAGACCACAACTAGTACAGGTTGTAGTCAAGCGGCAACATTACTACTGTGTGTGTGTGTGTGTGTGTGCCCAAGAAGAGTTCATAATGGTGTAAAAGCATAATTTATCGCAAATGGACGTAATAGCATAATCGTCTTAAAATTGTGAATATGCTATAAAAAAAGTGACGTTTCATGTGGGTATGTTGTGATGTCTCAAATGGGGCTCAGAGTGTGTGATACACACCGTGCATCCAGTCACTCAACAACCAAACTGCTGCAAGCCGGTTAGAGTGCGACAACAACCGGGCACCGCCAAGGGTGAAGTCCGCCGCCTCCAGCGGGCGGAGGGAGCCCGTGTGCCGGCGCGTTCCTGCGGAAGAGCGGGGCTCACTCGGCGGGGTTACTTACTTGGGGTTGGTGCGGTTCCAGTACACGGCGTAGCGGTCCGTCACCACCTTGGAAGCCGGGTCCTGGCCGTACACACACATCGCAAAGATGAGTGTGAGGAAGAGGAGGATCATTTCCACCTGCGGCATTTTGGCTCTGGAACTCCGGGGAAGCCAAGGTTGACTCCAGCCCCTCTCTGTTTCTCTGTCTCTCCTCTGGTCCGGCTTTTTTTTTTTTTGAAGGATTCTGCTGGAAGGGTTGGATGCAATGTCCACTTGACACGGTTTATTCCCGCACAGATGTAGAAGCTCCCTCCTCGGTGTTAAAGAACTAAGACATAAAAGCCTAAATATCTCTCTTCCGTTTCTGGATCAGTCTGCGGTTTGTCAGTCAGGGCAACGACTTTGCAGCAAATAACCAAAACACTTCTAGGACACTTCAAGTAGTGGATATAGTCGCTGGAAATCCACAATATGTCTGCCTGAACAATCTCCCTCCGGCTCAACTCCGCGCGGCGCAGCGAGCACTTTCTCCAACTCGCCTTGGGTTTCCCAGAGAGGAGCGGTACGCAGCGGAGAAATCGGCTGTCTAATTAAAACCAGAGGAATAATATCCCACAATACATAGATAAAGAGAGAGCAGGGACGCAGTCCTTGTGCCGTCGCGCTCTCCAGCTTTCAGAGTCTCTCCTCTCCTCTCCTCTTCGCTGGGAATCAACCAAGAAGAAGACGAAAGAAGACTTAAAGCAGCAGCTTCAGCTCCGGCTGAACCCTTGGCAAGCACGAGCGCTTCTTCTGCCCTGCCAAGCAACAGCGCACGCAGTAAATCAAACCCTCTCTCGTAAAAACACAGACGCACACACAAGCTCCGGGTAAATGGTCGCTGGCGCGCGGCTCCGCGGCATCACCGAGAGCGCACGAGAAAGCGGTGTTATCACTGTGGAGGAAGCGGACCCAAAGTGTGCAGCGCTCCGACTCCTGCGGCCATGCTCTCCCGGACAAACCCCCCTAGCTTCCACCCCCCCCCCTTACCCTTCTCTCTCTCTCTCCCTCTCTCTCCCTTCCTCACTCCTTCTGTGCCAGCCAGGGCCACACTGCAAGAAATGTTCGCCTTTTTTGTTGCAGTTGTGGTCCTTGAGTCGGTTGAGACTGTTTGTTTGAATCTTCGGGGAGGGGGGAGATTAAAATCAGACAAATGCATTGGCCATCTTTGCTTTGGTCTCAATTTTTGCGGCGATGCTCCACGTTTTCAGAGGTTGCAGATAACCCCGTCAAAGCAGAGATATCCCTTTAAAAGAAATAGGAAAACCAAAGTTTCCCATTCTGTGTAGTAATGGATGCATTTGATAGCTGCGCGGAAGGACTGTCACATACATATATAATTCATAAACAGCAAAAAGTTAACCAATTTCACCATCACCATTATTATACCAACAATTCCACAAGAATGAAAGTATAGTACGTCCAAAAAGACTTCCATCCATCTGGTTTCTCGTGCAGCACTCGAGCTGCTTGTTGCTGCAGATATTTCTTGCAGTGTACAGTTTCACGGTTGCGCGCGGTCTGATTGGCTTGGGGAGGGAGGTGGGGGGGAGGGGGTGTTTGACTGACGGGCGTTTCATTTATAAAAACAACATCCCTCCTCCTGGGTGGAGGGGGGCAGATCCCAGGTCGTTTCATTTCAACAAGCTGCACGACAAGTTTCTTTCGCCGGGTACACTTTATTTCCACTAAAGACACAATCCCAATGTTACGGAAGGGGATGAGGGCCAATGTGGGAAATGGATTCGGGTTTGAGTCACAATGCTGAGTTTGAATTGGGAATTCTGATGGGAAAAGTGAGGCCTAATGTGAGTTTGAAGTTCAAATTCTTAGAAAAAATCCAATTTCTGAGCAAAAAAACCTCAAATACTTTTTATATATCGTCTCTCATGCTGTCCAGGTCAAACCTACATTTCCATTCTGCATTAAATGACCCCCCCCCCCACCCCCAGGGTGTGGGAGTGGGATTGTGCGCCCCACGTTGGCTGAGTCCTGCAGCCGGCCCCGGGCTCAAGTCCGACCTGCGGCCCTTTGCTGCCTGCCATCGCCCATCTCTCTCCCGCTTTCCTGTCTGTCCACTGTAGTGAAAGGAAAAGGACCCCCCCCCCCCCAAAAAAAAATAAATAAAGACCACACCAGACACACAGTTTGATGTCAGCACAAAAGCAATTGTGAGCATTTTTATTGGCCTCCCATGAGTCTCACGGACATTTCAAACGTTGCCTCCATCAGGTTTCAAGGCTGTAAGTTGGTAATGAAGCTGGAAATAAAGAGTCTGAAACACTGGAGTTATCTTTTATTTTATTATTATCTTTGGAAGCAGGAGGAGGCACTTTGACAGAGTGCCACTGCGTTATGTTGTGTATGTTAATTGTTCAAAACACAGTCTTCCACGGAGGTTTTATGGGTGAACATGCAAGGCTTGATGGCACGGCTGCTTATTATCAATAAGCGACAGGGGCAAACCCACAGATATGCTATATTTGTTATTTTAACGACTTCTTTCTAACAGCTTCTTTGGTCGTACCCTGCATCGCTCCACGCCAGAGACACAGCAGCACCCTATACGGCACAGGGAAGTTGGCATAGTCATCCAGCAAGCTGTGCACCGCTTTGGGTTCATTACTCAACGCGCCATGTAGTGGTGGTCAGGGGAACACCATCCTGGATTGTCTGAGGAGGTCTTTTTTTCGTTGCAGGGATACAATACGCTGCTCATTTAAGAAGAAAGCATTTGTACGGAAGAGGATTAGGGCCACATGTGAAACGTGTTTTTGAATTCCAAATATTCTGGCTTTTAATTGATTAAAGTCAGGATTCTGTTGAGCGTTATGCGGCGGCAAAGTGGAGTTTTTGGCACCAATAACCTGGGGGAAAGTCTTTAGTTTCCGGGGAAGGGAACGTCTCGGGTTACGTATGTAACCCTTGTTCTCCGAGATAGGGGAACGAGACACTGCGTCGGTTACGACACTATGGGAACGCCTTTAGGCATAGTGTCGTAACCAACGCAGTTCGAGTTCCCCTCGAAG
Organism: Percina caprodes; assembly: GCA_013375575.1. NCBI lineage: Eukaryota > Metazoa > Chordata > Actinopteri > Perciformes > Percidae > Percina > Percina caprodes. Next base: position 236,617 of record JABXJD010000123.1, on the reverse strand, counting down.
GGGAACGTCTCGGGTTACGTATGTAACCCTTGTTCCCCGAGATAGGGGAACGAGACACTGCGTCGGTTACGACACTATGCCTAAAGGCGTTCCCATAGTGTCGTAACCGACGCAGTGTCTCGTTCCCCTATCTCGGGGAACAAGGGTTACATACGTAACCCGAGACGTTCCCTTGCTTGAAAGTCCTGGACATTAACCCCCCCCCCCTCCCAGTGGCTTAAACAGCTAGCAACTGTAGCTCTGTTGTGCGGTGCATACCTTTTTGTAGGATATCATACAAACCCCTTCCTGGGAATGAATTACTGCTGACATAACAATTATGTATTATGGAATTTTATATTGAACTATGCAAATAAAGCATAATCTTACGCTAACTTTTGGTGAATTTAGGAGCCATCTAAAGGCACAAAGTGTGGTAAAATAAACACATATCCCTTAATGTGTGATTTGGATGGGTTTTTTTTCCCCAATATTCTGAAAAAAGACATGTTATGGAAGCAAAATCACTCCAAAACTCCAAATGTGAACGTCAAAGTGAAAAGTGATATATATATATATATATATATATATATATATATATATATATATATATATATATATATATATATATATATATATATAGATATATATAGATATATAGTGATATTTTGCCTGTAATGTCTCCTTTAGACTGCGTAAAGATCACGTAGATCAGTTTGGAGATTGTTCTATAGTGAGTGAGTGCAGATCCAGACAGACTTGAGTCTGGTTGCTGAACTAATCCACCCCATAACAACCGTACCACTGAGGGAGCTCGTCTCAGGGCCGCTGGGCTCAACGGGCCGAAGGGAAACTTTTCAGAGACACTGAACAGCCGCCGCTCTGCCAGCTGTGGCCCCGGGTCACAAACAACCTGATTTACTCCACCTGAACAGGCTCGCTGGACTCCATCTCGTATTGGTTCGGAGTCCGTCTGTGGAGCTGCTGAGGCCACAGTGTCTACACAAAACTATTAGGTTTTTTCTTTTAACCAGCACACAAGCTTTTTGTGTGTGTGTGTGTGTGTGTGTATGTATGTATGTATATATATATATATATATATATATATATATATATATATATATATATTTGTGTGTGTGTGTAAGTGTCTGTATTCTGTATTTGTCTTTTTTGTGTCTACCGTATGTAAAGTTTTTTGAGTTGTTTATGGTTATTGTTATTGGGCCCCCATTTCACGCGGCCTTTACATGATCGTTGTACCTTCTGAAATTGTGTTTAATGATACGATGTGTGAAAAAAAAAACAAATCAAAATAAACAAAATAACACAAAACTACTTTACTAGCATGATCTTGGAACTGAGATGTCAGCTGAAATTGACTCTTTGGATGGTTTCCACTTAATAAAATGGGAGGATTTGTTCACATTGAGTACTTAGTTTTAATCCTTTTAGTACATTTAGTAACATTTTTCAATGAAGGACATTTACTTGTAACAGAGTATTTTACAGTGTGGTATTAGTACTTTTACTTAAGGAAAGAACCTGAATACTTGGTCCACCCATGTCTGATAAAAAACCTGAAAAAATCGATGATCCGATTGAAGTGAAAATGTCCATTAGACGTTAGACCCACAAGACAAAATTGGCCTTTTCTGCAGTAAGATTGTGCATAGTACTGAATATTTTAAACACCTCAAGTATTTCCATAAGAGGAAACTTATCTTCCTTAATGTATCTTAGCTTACCTGATGGCTTAGATACTGGTGCTTGTGCTTGCTACGTCACGTCCCCTACAGAGCCAATGAGAGGGCATTCTACCCACAAGAGACACTGACCCCTCTGTCCACAATGCATAGTCTATTTCAAGTGGAGAGAAAAAAGTAAAGTGAACAAACATATTGGCACAGCCTTGTGATTACCGGGACATTCCGCGGATAAATTTCCCGGGACAGGTTATTAAAAAGAAGGACAATCCTGGTAAACCCGGGACAGGTGGCAACCCTACCTCCGCCGCTGGTCCATACCTGAACCCTGCTGAAAAGCCAAACATGTAAACCACAGCGACATGCACCTGCTGTACGCCATGATTCATCAAATCATTTGGACCAAACCCAACTTGCCAGCAGCACGATCATGTTCCTGAGGCCTTTGTTTACAGTAAATCCCCCTCACACTGTACATGTTTGGGTGCCGTGTGTGTGTGTGTGTGTGTGTGTGTGTGTGTGTGTGTCAGGCTGATGATCCACCTCACCCAGGCAGACTAATCCATGAGCTATAATCACCTCATCTCCCCAGCTAAAGTGCCTGTCCTACTTCATTTGCGCCTGATACACGTCTGTGTTCCCCAAGACAATGGATTTATTCTAAGTCCGGGTCAGTGGGGCTGCCAGCACAGCGGTGGATCCTAATGTTTCTCATGGTCCTATAAGGCGATTGTCACATGCGCGGAGGAGACTGTCCTCCCCCATAAAGCGCTCCCAGAGCGTGTTTGCACAAGCAGTAATTACGAGCCATGATTACGTTTCTAGTGGCGACCCCCTATAGTGGACGTAGTAGTTATGTCGGGGGCAGAGTAGGAAGTAAGATGACAAAATATAAGAGGGCCATTCCTATGTTTTTCTGTCTGATGGGAAGAACAATCTTTGACATTGATCCAGTATAAACCAAGTTCGCTGCTGTCTCCAGTCAGTGAAACAAGCTACAGTGTTGGGTAATGGGGCTGTTGTGCAGCTTGTGTGTACCTTCACAAAAGTGCTCGTTTTGCCCCTGACAGACTCATGTTAATATTCTAAGTGTCTGACAACATTATGGGATGGATTTCTAAGGAGTTTGATCTTTCTGTTAAAGAGTAGGCTCCTTTAAAAAAAAAAAAAAATTAATTTGCCATAGCCACCAGACTCTGTGTAAATAAACAATAATTTTAGCATTGTAAAATACGATTCGTTCAAAGTCGACAAAAACAAAATCAAGCTATGAAAAGCCGTTTTGGGTCGCCCTTCCACTTTTCCAACAATCACAACTCTAGTTTTGGTTGAAATAAACACATACTATACCGATTTACATGTGAAAACATTATGCACGCTAAAAGTATTGTTTTTTTAAATGGAGTCTGGTGGGTTAAATAGTCTAAGCCTTTCAGTGGCAAAAAAGCACTTTTAGTGGACCAAGTTAACTATGCACATTTTCCCCTCAGGGTTACATCACAGCTTGGTCTGAGGCTGCCGGTTACAGCGATCACGCTTAATACTGGACCAATTTCAATCACTTACACATAAAAACATAGGATAATAGGGTCCAGGTTGAAAAAAAACCCCTAAAATTACCCTTTAACCAAGTAGTTTTTGGTTTTAGTTTTTACGTTCAGCGTCACAATGCGTAACCAGAGTGAAGTAACGTCTGATTTCAACCTAATCTTAACTAAGTAGTTTTTCTTCCTCAGTCATTTCACAATGTTAAAGGCGTGTTTAGAATCATGTGAATCATGGAATCATTTTCCATTGCAGATTTAGCTGGTTGTCATAGCGACGCCGCAGGAAACTGCAATGACCTAACGTGACACACCCACACGGAGCTTCAAAGTTATTCTTGCCATGTTTTCCGCAGCCAGAAGACAAATTTAGTTTCAAAAGAAGCTGGAGGCAACAACAAAAACCCTCCGCAGGCTAAACTATTTGTTCAGAACCCCCCCCCCGCCCATCCGTACGTCGCTAGCAATGGGGACACAGTGATTAATGCCGATTCTCTCCGACCAATCAGCAGTCTGCAGCGATTAGTGCCGATTCTCTCCGACCAATCAGCAGTCTGCAGCGATTAGTGCCGATTCTCTCCGACCAATCAGCAGTCTTCAGCGATTAGTGCCGATTCTCTCTGACCAATCGGCAATCTAGTGACAATTCCCTCAGACCAGTCAACAGTCTAGTGACGATTCTCTCCTACCAATCAGCAGTCTGCAGTCATTAGTGACAATTATCTCCGACCAATCAGCAGTCTGCAGTCTGATTCTCACGTCACCTTTTGGTATCGCCTCAGCTCGCTTGGAACCTCGACTGAGGTAGTACTCCAAAAAGTACCTGTTAGCAGGTACCAGGTACTTTTTTTCCTAATGGAAAACCAAAAAAGGCGAGTCGAGTAGAGTCGAGTAGATCCCATGTAATGGAAAAGGCCATTAGAGGCTAGTGAACAAACAACCCATATTGTCGTGTGGTTTGGTTGGAGGAATGATATCCTTATATAAAGTATACATATCAGATTTGTTTTTTGCCACAGGACGTAGAATCACACATTGACGGCGGCATTTGCAGATTGTTCCTATTGTTTTTTTCCCCCCCAGATGTTTATGAATGCAATCTGTAATAAACCAGCGCCATCAAAGTGCCACTGAGTGTTTGTACTGTCACACAGGCATTACAGCCCCTCAGCCCTCTTCCATTAGCAGCCGGTAAACACACTGTTTTCTTCTTTAGAGAAAAATCCATTTCAATATTCCTCTCTTGCACTGAGAAGTAAATAAAATACAAGTTAAATAATTGCTGCAATCACTTGAGTTGTTCATGTTTGGCGGATTAATTTGAGTTATATAAAGCCTTCGCCATAGCTCTTTTATCATTTTTCTATAAAGACCCACATTAAGTTAGTACGGGATGATTAAAGGCAAAATTGCAAAAAAAAAAAAAAAGTTTATTGCTTTCCTCTAAATTTTAATTTTCTTCTTTGGACACATGCTGTATAGACGCACACTGTACGAGGCTGTAATGAAATAACAGGCCCAAAATGTAGGTGTTTAATAAACAGTATTTAAAATGCTGTGTTTATGTCAGACATTTGATTTAGTCACTGACTAAAGAGTCCTCATTTTCATATTAACTGACATTTCAATGAGGACTTTGTTGCAGATATGCAAAGATGTATTTGTAAGCTCCATATGGAGAATATGAAATGTACAAAGTCTTTGGTGATTAGATTCCATTGTATACAAAATATGTTGTAAAGGGCTCGGGAAACCCAGGCTTAGTCCCCCCGATGGACACCGGTGGTGGTGTAGGAGCACAAAGACCGGATCGAAGGAGTCGATGGGAGCGGTCAGCCAGATAAAGACCCAGGGTGCCGTGGGTGAAGATGACTGGAGGTGGAGGGCGAGGGGGAGGGGGAGGGGGAGGAGGGTCGCATTCTTTTCTGAACTGACAACTGACAGCCGGGGAGAAGAGAACAGATTTAACCCTTATGTTGTCCTCTATCAATGTTCTTTTTAATTCTCCAAATTAACATGTTTGATTCCACACAACGCTCTTTGGCAAGTACAAATCTCTACTTATTGAATTTTATGGCATTTGGACAAAAATTGAAGTGGTTTTGAAATAGTATTGAGTCAAAGTTGACATATTCCAGTCTGTGATTATCCATCAACATCCATTCCTTTAATTTTAGTCTCAATAATTCCTAATTTCTAACTCAAACATTAGGTAGAATTTCCTACAAATGAGGTTTATTGACCATAAATTCCAAAAATAACTGCAAAACTAAAGTTAATGATGAATAAAAGGACAACAATGTAAGAAAAAGTTAAAATTTTGACGGGAAGCCAACACAAGGGTTAAAGCAGGGACGTCAGGCTGTGATTGGCTGGTGAAAACATGGGAATGCCTCGAAACAGCTGATCAGTTTAGGAGAGATGTGATGAAGTTATTGAAGTTCCGCTGAGCTTCATTTGTTTTATTGAATGTGGCCCACAGCATACTAAATATTGATACCAACTGGATGAAGAGATATAGACATGAAGGACACCGTGTTAACCATGTCAACTGCATGCAACAAAGACAGCGATCTAGTTTTTCTTGACTAAAACAAAAATAACATCTAAAAAACCGAACCACATCCAGGACGCGGGACACACACCCCAGTCTCTGGTGCCAAAGTGGCCTGCCTTCCACTGGACACCCGACATCCAGGGAGCACATGCTGTCTGGATTCTGTTGGTTTATGAAGACGTTGGAGCAGGATCTCAGTTCGGGTTTGATCCCAGGGAACACTAGCCTGCCGTGGTTATACTCAGACTCTAGTCAGAATAATATGAGTCGATGGGATTATCAGATTACGGGACCGAACCAGACCTACAATCAATCAGAGCAACGGAGTACATGACCTACTGTATGTCGAATCCCGTAGGAAGGACGGCAAAAACATCTTTCCGATCGACAAATGCCTCGATCGCGGTTCTCTGTTCCTTTTTTAACGGCAGAATCTACACATCTCAACTCTTCAGTGGGTTCAGGACGGCAAAGTGGCGAGACAAGGGGAAGACATGCAAGAAATCGTCACAGATCAGATTCAAACCCTGGACCTCTTCCTCGAGGTATAAACCTCGTGCACCCGCTCTACCCACTGAGCCAACCCGGCCACAGCCATCTCTGTTGTTGACGAATTCAACCCAAGCGCTCTTTGGTGACGTGGTGATTACGTTACTGTCCGGCATCGTATAAAGCCCGCCCCGACAATCTGATTGGTCCCAACAGCTCTGGTTCGAGCATAGTTGCTCCACAATGGATCAAGTCTAGACCGAACTTCAAACATTGTGGGCGGGGCTAAATTCGGCTGATATCCAGGCTAAGGGAACACAGCTTCTACTGGAGGAAATAACTACTTGGTACGTGGAGTGAGCAACGCTGTGTGTTCATTCATCATCACTTCTTTCCATACTAGAAAATTATCATAAACTGTATTACATTAACCATGTTAGTATACAGTCATAATAATCCTCTTCAGATTTGTGACGAGATCATGTTGGAACGTGCAGCTACTTGCAACGAGCCGGTCTGCAGCGTTGTGAAACCTGCCAGGTCACACCGACGCAACAAGACGAGGCGGTTGTACCATCTCCATAGCGACGACTCTTTGTACTTCCGTCCTCACTTCCGACTTCCAGGCTCGCAATGCGGATGACGTAAGCGATAGTGTGACGCTCGCTACACTTCCGAAAATGGTTGCGTATCAGATGCAAACATTGCAATCATTTCCCAAGACAAGCGTTTCCTGGGAGATCCGACTGGGATTCTAATTCAATTTTCCAGAACAAATCAAAGCTTGCAATGCTTCTTCCTTATTCTGTAAAGCCCACAGCTCTGCAGACGCATGCCCAGTAATGGTTATGGTCACTTGACATTCTACAAGCCCCTTTCTGCTTTCAAAGACACAGGTCGCATCATTGTTGGAATACATTGTGAGTTAGATACAGATTCAGATTCTCCTCTCACCGTCCATTTGACTTCCTTTTACTTTCGCCTCTTTCTTCTTTCCCTCGCTTTCCGCCTGCTCGCAATGCTATCGCCCTCTCCTCGGGGAAAAGTAAATGTTTATCTCTCCCCCAAGGAAGCCGTTCATTACCCTGTCTTTCCTTCTTCATCGCTTTGTCTAAAACTCCAGTGTGAACCTTCCCAGCTGGCCTTGCATGCAGCCCCGTAAGCTGCAGGACGTAGCTGTGGAGGTTAGGAGAAGAACAGCGTCGTATAAAAGATTTGGCTGTGGGGAAAATAAACAAATTAAGGTGAACTAGGGGTTAGGAGAGGATGGGTGTGAGGAAGATGCACGATGACAGGCTGACTTCGAGCCAGAGAGACGTGGGAGGTCTGGATTATTCCTGTCCATTCTGCTCTTGTACGCCTGTGTGTGGCACCTGGTTGAACTCTTTCTGTATACACGACCTCTGCAGACACAAATACACAAACTCACACGGGCACACAAAAGCCTGAGAGCATGTTGAAGCCCACACACACACACACACACACACACACACACACACCTTGTGTGTGTTTTATGGAGGAAAAACTTCTCTCCATCAGTGTTTTCCCACTGATGTTTCCCTACATGTAGGTAAGTAATATCTGTGACCCGCGGAGCCTGCCCTGCTCAAAGTCTTTCAAACAGAGGGCTGCTGACACTGGAATGCTAGCTATGTCTGTGGGGGGAGGGGCTCGCCCGATCTGTGCATTTATACAAGTGGCGTGTACAGAGAGTGGTGATGTGGTGACGTGCCCCTTTATGTATGTACATGTGTATGTCTTTGTCGTAATGGGACAGTGTTGTGTCTCATTTTTGCTCTATTATCAAGGACCCCCAAGTGCCTTGTGTACAAACTTATGCTCTCGCCCCTTTTGATCATGTTCTCCCACCTATGGGCTGATGGACTTCAATTATCCCATGTGCCAGTTTGCTTTTCTTGTTAGCCCAAGTGCCCCTCTGGCCCACCATAGCATGCCCTCTAACCAGCCCAAGTGTCCCTCTGGTCCATCAAGTGCATTTGTAGACAGCCAAGACAGGACATCTGGTTGTCCAAAGTTCTCCAAAAGTTGTCCAACATTTCTCTCTGGTCAATCAAAATCCTCACGTGGTTGACTATGATGCCCCCAAGTGCCTTTTTGGCTAGCTCAAATGCCCCTCTAGTCACCCAACTTGTCCCAAAGTTGGTTGCAAATGGCCTCTGACCAACCCGAGTGCCCCTGTGTTCAACCAAAATTACCCCAAGCGCCCATCTGGCCAGCCCATTTTTTTGTCAGCCCACCCCTCCTGTTGATCAACATTCCCCCTCAAATGCCCCTCTGATGAACCCAAGTTGTGACCCTACACACAGAAAAATGATGGCTTAAAATAACCCAACCGCTGGATCAATATTGCACCAGACCAGCAGTAGTTAATTTGACCCAGCGAGATGGGTTAGTCATTGTTAACCCAACAGATGAGTTAAATAATCTACCCAAATGCTGGGTCAAATAAACTGCAATTCTGGGTTGATTCAACTACATATTTGTTATATAGTATACCAAAATGCTGGGTAAAATTAACCCATATGCCAGATTAATTCTAAGACATTACTTTACAATTTAAGAAAATAAATTGCAATATACCCATAGTTTTAAAACTGTAAACTACAAACCTAGAACAGAATGCATGCTAGATTTATGCATATATTTTTTTGAATAAACTTTACCAATTTAGACTGCCCTCCTGGCATTTCCTATATTACAATCTGTATGAATTCAATCAAAAAAAAAAATCAATAGATTTACCTTATTTCCTGTGATAAACATGCATTCCTGACTCAATTCAAAAAATTGTTCTGGATATGACCACTTATGTTGTTTCCATAGTGGATTTTTAACATGAATTATAACCTTATGACAAAAAACGAACCCCACATTTTTAATTGTGTTCTAGTAGAGACCGATTGCATTCCCTAAACATAGATGTTATCTCAGCTGTTTGAAATTAAGATAAAGACAATATTTTTTAGTAGATTATGAAGTAAAATTTTATTTCAGATTTGTTTTTAAAACCCCAAATAAGTCCCGGGTCAGTTTGACCCGAGGGACACGAGAGGGTCCCGAAAGTGAAGACAACACGAGGGTTAAAGGACCTCCTGGACAAAGAACCCAGTATGTATTCTTTGGTGAGGATTCACCAGAAACAGGAGATCTAGAAATCTGGCAAAAACTGAAGGGAGCCTGGTACAGAGCCCTCGGCTTACTCCAGTTAATTTAGTAAAGTTCAAATTAAAATCGAATTGGATTGCAACCTTAAAAAAATCAAAGTGAATCAGTTTGAGGATCAAGACAACCCAAATAAATATCTCAATGACATTTTTCAAAAAACACTCCCGGTTGGGTAGATGAAATAACGGATTGGGTTATCTTAAACCTTCACCCTCTTTTTAGTCCACCCATGGCCCAGTTATGTTCGAATCTTGGTCATTGAATCTGAGCGTGGCCCTGGTTCATACAGTTCATGTGGAAGTGACCGTAGCAGACCCAGGATCAGATCTCTGCGACCTCGATCGAGAGCTAGGAAGAGTCCCAGCTGTGGGTGTCCCTCCCAAAGACTAAATGAGAGGGTGCTATCAGAATCAAAGCCAAATCTGCCTCGGGGAGTCACACGCTGTGGCGTTCAAGGTCCAGCGCTCATCTGCTCATTGATCACCATTGCCCTTTCAATCAAGCTGCTCACTCCAATTCCCATAACGCAATTTGTTCAGCCTGAAATTAACTTATTGTTAAAACCGTAGAAGCCATGATTAGATTTGGGGAGAGGAACAAAGAGAAAATTGCGAAAGAAACGTACATTGATTATTTTGTAGCCAGTGCCATGGAAAGCATCCCTTACAGTATGTGGGACCTGGAAACAAAAGCAGAAATCAGCTTGGCGAGAAAGTAGCCTTTGAAGTAGCTCTTTATGTTAATTTCTATCAAAGTGATTAATTATACACACAGCACTTAAACCTCTTAGTTTTTCAAATGAAAAGGAAGTTAGTTTAGCCGGCATTTGTTCATTTATTCATTAGCCTTTGATCTGAAGCATCTCAAGCTGAAGTGGGGACTTGATCATAACCGGAAATCGGGAGCTGTGGCTCAGACGGGCGAAACCAAATCGCTCTGAGCACGGTAGAACTGATCTGGATCCAATAATCGAAAAGGACTCATCAGCTCATGTGTCTGCCGGATAAATGAGGCGGGTAGGGAGAGGGTCATGTACTGGAGGGTTATGATTTCACCCTGAACGGGGTCATGGTGGAGGGGGTGGGGGGGATACATTGTCTGGCTCTGCTTCCGACAGATATCTGATCCCCCCTCTGGGAGGATCTGTGTGAAAACGAAAGGGACGCTTTTCAAGAAAGCTGGTGGTCTTTTTGGAAATAAATGACTGCTGCAGTCAGCCTCAAAAATGGACAACAAGTCTACAAGTCATTATCGATTCAGCTAATGACAAAGCCGAGGAAGTGATCCGTTGCTGTTGTTGTTGTTTTCAGGATTCTGATTGGCCAACATGGGCTTCAGCTTCCCGTTACACTGCCACCTACTGGTCTGGCGTGCTTTTGACGGCATATATACAAGTGTACGTGGAAATGAACACTTTGCGGAGCACAGCTTGCTGCGCATTTAACAATAACGTAGGGCAGTGAGAGCAAAACCCTGCAGCCACGTTCCAGAATCTGGTGGGGACTTTTCCTAGAAGAACGGAGGCTGTTTTCACAGCAGCATAAGGCCCATGGGTTCAGAATACCATGTTCAACAATCACATATGGCCGTCATGTTCACACGTCCGCATACTTCTGGCCATGTTGTGTAAAACGCAGCCCTGAAGCAGTGATGGCTGTTGTTCCTCAAGAGAAACACAATCTGATACAGGAGCTGCAGAATGGCCTCTGGAGCCAGGGGCAGGGCTAGAAGTGCCCCCCACCCCACCCCCCGAAATATGATTGCGTCCCCCAGTCCATTGGGCTAGAGTGCTGTCATGCTGAGAATTGTGATTTTCATTGGTTTAGAGTACTGTCACTTGGCTGCCTGTTCGGCCAATGTTCCCAGCCCTTGTCACATGACCAATTAATGTTTCTATGACGACCATCAAAATTCTAATACCATGGAACTAGCACTGAAATTGTTTTGTGGCAGACTGAGCCAATAGAAAATGTGTAGTGAAATTAACAATGAATAGGAAGTTTTAGTCCCTATATTTCTAAGCAGATTTTCTACGCTGTTTTCCGATTAAAATGCCCCCACCCCCAACTGATTATTGGTCCCCCCCCCGTGCCACCTAACTTCACATATCAAACAGAAGCCGACCAATTAGGATCCAGTTTTTCCTGAACTTCAGCTGGCAGTGACATGTGCACACACTGCATTTTGCCTCAAAAGAAACTACTTCCTTCTTTTTCTTTCTGTGATGCCGAATACATCACTGCACTGTGCCTCGGAGTGCTGAATGCTAGTAAATAAAGAATTAAAGTGCCAGCAGATTGTATTTTCCCCCCAGGATTTTATTGAATTACAACTAGACCTGACAAATGTGGCTTGAGAGAGGATGCAAGCAAATCCAACGGGCACCAGATATGAGTTGTCAGCCCCTACTCTTTCTCATTCATTCATTGTACATGTGTAGCTTTCAAAGTGTGGCTCAGGGCCAATAATTCCTGAACGCGCCCTACGAGCAACCAAATTATCATGAAATTGTCAGGCAGCCAGCAGGAACCAGCTGCCAGGCGTAGCACCGGTGGCATTTCAGCGATTGGTGGGACGCGCGGTAAACAGCGGCACGTGGACGCCACAGACGATGTCACCCCAAAGATCAGCTGAAAGCAGTCATCAACATTTACTGACATTTCCCTGCTCTGGTGGGGGAACAGGTGTCTGGCAGGTGGTTTGATGAGATGTAACCACAAAAACAGCCTCATAGTGCTAAACTGCAATTTCACCAATATGCAGAGCTGCATACAGATATGAAACATGACAAGAAAATATTTACCTGCACCTTACACCTGATGGGGTCCATGAATGAACATTTTGTCATCATATCTTCAATTTTCAGCTCATGGATTAAACGCTCACAATGATTATTATTTTTTTTTAACATAAAAAACACACAATTCTCAACATGAACACGTGTTGTGTGTTCGCAACACCTGTGTGCGTCATCGTGTGCGCCATCAGCGACCCCCGTTCATCAGCCCCCACACCCAAATCGAACAAAAACTTTAGAAATTTCTTTTGTGCTTTTTTTCCAATTGGAAGTAGAAGCCTCATTTCAGGACAAAACTTTTGATATAACGGCATATTTAAACATCCCCTAACAGAGCTAAATCTAAAATATCACTGCTCCACGTCGGGCACTCGCGCATAACTTGTAGATGTTATTACTCCGCAGCTACTTCCCAACTCTCGGCTTCTGCTAATTAGCAGACGGCCTGCAGAGAAGTGTGGGGCCGAGGTGACTCCGCATTGCCTGTGGCTGGTAATGATGGATCACAGGCGTCTGCGCCGGCCCAGCAGAGCGGCACAGCCACGGCTCAGTGGGGAGAGAGCGGCGAAAAATATCTACATCTTAGCCACTGACTCCATCTCGTAGGGAGTCGAGAAGTCTCTGTTAACATCTTCTCAAAAAAAATCCCAGTACAACAGTGTGAGATGAAAACACACGCATGGCCGAATTGTATTGTTTCCCATACAAATACTTCTGATTTACCTCTAATCCAGTGATTAAAGCTTGTTGCTAATGGGTATATTGACAAATTGTGCCAGCACCAGCCTCCAAAAGAGCCCTTAATACACAAAGAATATACTTTTTTAAAACTCAAAGTTGTGCCTCCAAATATTCTGAGAGCCAAACGGCCCCTTTAAAGACAAAAGCAGATGATTCCATCTTACTGTACGCCCGGGAAGTACCCTTCAAGATGTGACAGAGCTCCTTATAAAAAAAGAAAAAATGAAACCCACTTACCTGAGTGAGGCATAGAAAAAGATATATAAGGAGGAGGACAGCAAAATACTTTTTACTAACTGGGAAACTTCCAAAGGACACAAAACCTTTTTAGTGTCTTCACAGTTAACTGCTGGAAAAAAAAAAATCAACATGAAAAAGCAACCGCCTAGATAGAGGTAGCACTTTAAAATCCACCACGGTAATAAAATGGTAATAGTGGGGTAACAGTATGAAAATAAAGAGGCACTATATAGGTAATAACAGGGTAACAAATCACAGTAATAAGATGTAATACTGGGCTTATAAGGTGATTAAAAAGGTAACAGATATAATAACATGCAATTACCAAGGTAATATGGTTCGATGATAACAAATGTATATCTGGGTTGTAATATAGTTATATTAATATTCTAATAACATGATAATGAAATTCATCCACCCTTTATGTTCCAAGGTAACATTTTACAAATTATGTTCAATCTTGTGTCTTCTTACCTGGAAACATTTCTGGTAGTTTTTGTGTAATAACCATGAAACTGTGGTGCTAAACGGCCTGTTTCTATTTAATTACATGGTAATAATACAAGAACAGAGGTGTAGATATTACCTGGAAAGGCTTCTCGTAGTATCTGTGTAATAACTATGAATCAGTGGTGGCAAATTGTGGTAAAAAGATTTTCTATTTAATTACTTTTTGACTATTACTGCAAAATAATGTTTAAAAGTGTGTATTAATACTATTAGGTAGTAGTCTGATGATACCTGATGATTTAAAGCGTGTATCAATACTAGTTAGGTAGTAGTCTGATATCTGACTGTTTAAAGCATGTATTAATACTAGTTAGGTAGTAGTCTGATGATATCTGACTCTTTAAAGCGTGTATTCATACTAGTAGGTAGTAGTCTGATGATACCTGACTGTTTAAAGCGTGTATTAATACTAGTTAGGTAGTAGTCTGATATCTGACTCTTTAAAGCGTGTATTCATACTAGTTAGGTAGTAGTCTGATGATATCTGACTCTTTAAAGCGTGTATTCATACTAGTTAGGTAGTAGTCTGATGATACCTGACTGTTTAAAGCGTGTATTAATACTAGTTAGGTAGTAGTCTGATGATATCTGACTGTTTAAAGCATGTATTAATACTAGTTAGGTAGTAGTCTGATGATATCTGACTGTTTAAAGCGTATATTAATACTAGTTAGGTAGTAGTCTGATGATACCTGACTGTTTAAAGCGTGTATTAATACTAGTTAGGTAGTAGTCTGATGATATGACTGTTTAAAGCGTGTATTAATACTAGTTAGGAAGTAGTCTGATGATACCTGACTGTTTAAAGCGTGTATTAATACTAGTTAGGTAGTAGTCTGATGATATGACTGTTTAAAGCGTGTATTAATACTAGTTAGGAAGTAGTCTGATGATACCTGACTGTTTAAAGCGTGTATTAATACTAGTTAGGTAGTAGTCTGATGATATGACTGTTTAAAGCGTGTATTAATACTAGTTAGGTAGTAGTCTGATGATACCTGACTGTTTAAAGCGTGTATTAATACTAGTTAGGTAGTAGTCTGATGAGTTGAGCCCATTCATGACGAGGATGGAAGAAGACGTGGAAAGAGGTGCACAACCAATGACAATGCAGGAAACTATTTAAAAAATCAGTGACAGAGGAGACAACGGATAGAAGGTAAGGTACTAATCCAGTCGGTCTCCAGACTCAAATATGTTATTACGGTGGTGGGGGGGGGCAACAGAGTCTGATAACTTCCTTTCAAAAAGTACCTGGCAGGTGATTGGATCAACCACATGTCTATCACATGCGCCATTGATATTTCTAGGTGAGAGAGAGATGGGGGGATGACACGCAGCAAAGGGCCCCAGGTCGGATTCAAACCCAGTCCGCCGCAGGACTCAGCCTACATGGGGCGCATGCTCTTCCTGGGTGAGCTAGAGGTCGCCCCGCGCCGGTGTTATTTTGCACCTTAGCTTTTTAGCGATTTGGTTTGGTTTGCTGCTTTTACGTGAAGCCTGACAAGATGTGATGTGTGATCTCGTGATATCGCGAGAATCCAGCTTCTGTGCAAGGTAACCTGTTAGTACAAAGTTTGGCTTTTTATTTAGCTCTGGTTCTTCCCCTTTACCTCATTGAAGGACCTTCAAAGGTTTGAGCAATTTAGATATTACAGGTGTTGTTGAGCGTTACTGCACATAGTCTAATACTCTCAAGTTTAGTCTCGCTTTTCCAGACCATTCCTCCACAGCGCTGTGTAGGAGGGTCTGGTTAGTCCGCACAGCATTCTGGGATGGGAATAAAACATGCTCTGTTTTTTTGGCATTTCTTTGAACCAATCACAATTGTCTTGGGGACATAATGATGGTGCCGCGGCAAAATAGCCTCGGGGAGGACCTTGTTTTGGTGGAACATGTTCATATCTTCAGTGTTGTCGTGACCCTGTGTGTTGAGCTCTCTGTTTTAGCTCGCATTTCTGTTCCATCTTTGTTGGGAGTCGCACATGAGCAGTAGCTAAGTAAAGACTACTAGCCAGTCAGAAGCAGAGCTTGAGGGCGTGCCACGCTAGCAGCTAGGCGACCATTATAATGTGTGTTGTAATTGGAGGTAAAGGCTGCACTACAGTAGAGCTGTTTGGAGCAGTGTGTGAACAGTGGTTTCTGTTGGAGATAATACATCCCTTTGGGGGGACTTTGGGCTTTTTTCACATTGGAAACCTATAAAATACACAAAAAAGATATACAATACAATAAAGGAAAGGGAAAAAGCTAAAAAGCATAATATAATGGCCAAGCCTACAACCTAAAGCCACTAAGGGGCTGCTACACAGACTTAAACAAAGTTAAGCCCTTTGGTTAAACCAAAGTACTCCTTCTACTCAGTAGCCTCCTGTTGAAATCCCAGACTCCAATAGTCCTTGTTGCGATTTGATGGTCATTTATTGATCACAAAGATCTTCATATCAATGTGCAAGAATCCATGTGTCCATTAAGCCCCATCAACAAACATTTGTTTGACATCAGTGGACAATTTGTGTCCTACACCCAAAACAAACAAAAATGACTCTGACACATAATATAAGCACTCTGATTGGACAGCTAGCTAGCTGTCTGGATTTACCCTGCAGAGATCTGAGGACCAGGTTACCATAGTCCTCAGATTGGACAGATAGTCTAGCTAGCTGTCTGGATTTACCCTGCAGAGATCTGAGGACCAGGTTACCATAGTCCTCACTAATCCACTGGAGGCTAGAATCCCAACACAAAGAAAGTGGAAGGTAACAGAATAGCAAAAGAAGTGACATCCAGCGGAATTGCCAATGGTACCGGAGCAATCCGCTACTACGGAACGTCGTGGATATAGACTACTTTTGAACTCACTGCTGTTTTCCAGCTGAGCCTTCCTTCTGTATTTATTTTTGAGAGGTTGTAAAGCTCTTAAAATGCCTTGCTCAATAAAGGTCCTACATACCTGAGGAGGGGGCTCTCCTGGCAGCAAATCACATTTTATTTTCATCTATTGCTCAAGGACACTTCGACAGTGACTGACACATAGACTGCTGTAAAGATGAAACGTGTGATTTCCAAGTCACAGGATGCCCTCAGTAGCATGCCATCAGATCACCCTGCTGTCACAAACCCAAACCTTGGCCTCATTCATTGCCTTTATTTCCCTGCACAGAGGCTCAGCCCTCACCGTTCTCCTTGAAGACAGATTTAGCCTCTAACGTTGATGTATTTGTTTAGTTAATCTCCTTTTATAATCCTGAAAGCCCTCGTTGGTGAATTGTGAGCAAGGTTTAGGGGGAAAATCTGCCAGCGGCTGCCTGGAGTGGAAACGGGGGACAGAAGACAGAGGAGAGGTCTCTTGACTAAAATCATTACAGTTTAGGGCTTTCCTGTTTGAAGTGAATGAACCCAGGCAAAGGTTAAAGACATCATCCCCTTTTGGGCCCAAGAAAGCAAGTCATCGTTGAAAAAAGTTGAAATAGTTTTCTTTTCCCACAGAAACGGACACTTGACATTTAACTGTCAGCAGAAATATATACAAAGTGAGTCAATTCCTCTCAGTGTCTGGTTTGTGTCACACAATGCATGCGGCTGACGTGATTCATAGAATGGTTGAATGGGAGCTGGCAGCGATTGCTCAAGGTAATCAACGTTCCCCAGCACTGAGGTGTCTGGGTATTGTAACCTTGTCATGACAAAAAAACAATAGACTCCCATAATGGACTGAAGTGAGCTGGGTCATAGAGAACTGAACTCTAGTTTATCACATCTACAAAGGAAGATGGGGTGAAAAACATCGCAGCAGTAGAATTATCAAATTGTTGTGCTTCCTGCAGGGCCTGAAATTGACTTTTTTGACTACCAGCCATTTCTTTTGCCTCATAAATATGAAAAACAGGAATCACATGAACGTTCCCAAACAACAGTCACATCCTCTCCAACTGCGCTGCCTTCATGGACGTCGGTGCCTTGACCGCAGCAGTCTTTGATAGTTTACTATTGATCGTACTACTTTTACTACTTTACTACTGATCGTACGTGATCGATAGGTGGCTTTCTGATGACTCCTGGTCCTTAATTGCATCTAATTTTAAGTTTTTAGTCTTGATTACAACAGGATTTGACTTTGCTTTCTCTGATTCAGTCACTGCAGTACATTTGTTCTGTACTGATGTCATACATCAGCCCCTCGCCAACATTGCCATTGGCCACTTCTTTTACTTTTCTTTGACTCATGCTCATCTTTTTGTCAGTTGTTCGTTTCAACTGGCCTCTTCACCCCAGTAATGTGCCGCCATATTGTTGCTAAAATCCAATGAAATGGATGCTTTCGAATGTAAAAGAACAGTTGCAAAAAAAAAACTGATGAATACCTCAATTGTCATTAGGCCAGTGGGTCACATAGATTGACAGAGTTACCCACCAATTGCCTGCATTTGGCGTGTGGTTGGGTGTTGATTTCAGGCCCTGGCTCCATCTTAGGGCCTCTTCACACCTGAAAGTCCCGACCAGGGTCCGGACCAATGTTGATGTTTTCATATACTTTTGATCCATCCATCCATCCATCCATCCATCCATCCATCCATCTATCTTCATCCGCTTACCCGGTATCGGGTCGCGGGGGCAGCAGCTCCAGCAGGGAACCCCAAACTTCCCTTTCCCGAGCCACATCAACCAGCTTCGACTGGGGGATCCCGAGGCGTTCCCAGGCCAGCTTGGAGATATAATCCCTCCACCTAGTCCTGGGTCTTCCCCGAGGCCTCCTCCCAGCTGGACGTGCCTGGAACACCTCCCTAGGGAGGCGCCCAGGAGGCATCCTTACCAGATGCCCGAACCACCTCAACTGGCTCCTTTCTACGCGAAGGAGCAGCGGCTCTACTCCGAGCTCCTCTTGGACGACTGAGCTTCTCACCCGATCTCTAAGGGGGACGCCAGCACCCCCTCCTGAGGAAACCCTATGTTGACTGAAGAAGTGAGTTGTACATGTACCAGAATGCATTGTGTGTGATCTGCAGCTTCACTAAGCTCTTTTGGCTGTTGGTTAGCAAACTAAATGAACTCACAAAAAAAAAAGAAGCTTCTTCCGTATGGAAGCACAGCTGATTTTTGAAGCCACGGCCGGCTCAGCAGCTGAGACGCAGAGAACATTGGAAAAGATCTGCAGCCGTTTTCCACACCATGTCTCTCATTTCCCAATCCGAGAGCGAATCGCTGAATTGTCCCCTAAATGTTTTTGAATAAATTAAAATGTTGTGATGCTGTACTCGCCAGAGAAAAACAAATCTCAAATACAGTAGTAGGAAAAGTGCTGGCTTTGGATGAGTTTTATTGGCTTTTGGTGTTCAACCACTTCTAAAACTTTACATTTAGGAATAATGCAAACTTCCCCGACTGAACTTCCCATCTTTCATTTCAGAATAATTATGTCATTTTCTGCAAACATTAAGGCCAGTTCTGAACAATAGTTTGTCTTTTCGAGTCTATTACTGCAGTCAAACAATAAACCCTGCTGCGCTAGCGAAGCCATTAGCTTTGTATTGCCTCGGCCTCTTATTGCCACTTTATGAATATGGCTTGTATTTCATCTGCCAATTTGGTCAATGAACAAAATTACAATATCCAGTTGGTTTGCCTCACTGTGATGGAACTCGGCTGTTCTGAGCGGCATCAGTACCATTTAACGTTGGGGCTTCATCACAGTGTGTGTGCATGGATATGGATGTGGTCATGAATATAAACATTTATGTTTTTCGCATAATAATAAGACTGTTACATTGTCCCGGGGGCCGTGGAGTGTTTACATATCTCTCTGTTATTACAGCTGATGGTGACACTGAAGCTCCACTGGCAGGTCAAAGCGCTGTGTCAGCAGCAGCTCTGTACAAAGCGGGGGTTCAGTGCCTTGCTTAACGGCAGTGTGGCAGTATGGATTCTCGCAGGGGGCTTTAAAAAACAGCAGGACACCTTCTTGTGTATTATTGCTTCCATATGAGTGTGTTTCATTCAGGGGTAGATGCGTAGGCCTTTCACTTGAACCGAAAGTTGTTCTGCCCCCCCACCCCTTGTGACGGCAGTCTCGAAGCTCTTATTCCTGCCTCGAGGAGCTAGGATGGAGGAGGGATCTCTGAGGAGCTGTGAGCGAGGATCAGTATCGTAGTCACAAGATCGGTCTTTGTCTTAAAACAACTTTTTGGAGGTCTCGGTCTTGTCTGAAGCCCTCAGGATTTTATTACAAGACCAGGACTTCAGGGTTATGCCTAAATTGCCCCTGCATTGTCTAATTTTATGTGTTAAGCTCATTACTGAGATGGATGTACTAGCGCCCTGCTATGACATGAACTACTACTACCACTTTTTAGCCACTGTTCCATTGTCTTTGTTGGGACTGTTATTGCCACTGTGAATCACACCCCCAACCGACACCGTAAGACTCCGCCTACCAAGAAACTGGGTCGCGGCTGCGCATACAACATGCTTTCTCTTGGGGAAATGACTAGAATTGTTGGGACTTTATAAATGAGAGAGTATGGTCTAGACCTACAGTGTCTCGAGATAACTGCTATGATTTGATACTAGAAATCAAATTGAATTGATGTAAAAGTTCCTGCTTGAAATGCAACCAAATAACTTCATTTCTAATTTGTTACTGTTAACTCTCCCACGCTTCCTTGGTGGGATGGACTAAGGCGTGAAGAAGGAAGCAAGTGATGGAAACGTGGATCGAATTCAACGACATGAGAACTAGCCGTAGCTTGTGTAAGTGAAGCCAAAACATCTGGATCGCCCCCTGGTGGCTGCCTGCAGTTCAGGTAGCGTCAAACACATTTTTCCCAAGGATGGTTACTGTCATCTTAGGTAGTTCTGAACACACTGCTTGTTTAAGTGTTGAATTTTCTGTTTTTTTATTAAAAACGGGGTGAAACGGCATGATTGACAGCTGTGATTGACTCGCGATCAGCGGGGTGTATGGGCGGTACGTTGATACCACGGCTCCACCGCTCGACCACTATTGGGATGGCTCCAAAATTATAAGATGGCGGCGCCCGTTTCTGGGATATTTAGGCTTCTCTTTTACACAGTTGGAGAAAGTGGAGATGTGTCGGCCATCTTCTTTTTCTACGGTTAAAATTAGTGCCTTGTGGGCTGCTTTTGTGTTCATAAATGAATGCCAGCCCGTTTCCACAACCTGGCATTAGCTTGTCATCTTATTAGCTGCGGCGGTAATTCTACAAAGAGCGTGCAAAATAAGAAGTCACAGGTTCAGCGACGCGTCAGACAATCTGCTTTAGCATCTGTGACTCGGCAGCCCTCCTCGCCACCCTCTCCTCAACCGTTTCCCTGTGTAAGGGCGACCGATAAGAGAGGAGCGGATGAAAGATGATGATGATGATTAAAATAATACGCCTCTTATCAGGGGCGCAGAAAGCCTGGCCGTACCCACTGAAGAGGCCTTGTCGTGCGGTCGATACCGCCTGTGTGTTAAAAATGAAAAGTATTGATCTCGTTTACCTCAAGCGGCTCAGCTGATTGAGCCTGAGAAAATCTGTATTAGCTGCCAACCCCTCAGAAGCGGACTCGAGAATGATAAACCAGGCGAAACGCCTCAGAGTTCATCTGAGGGAGCCGCGTTTCCTGTCAATATGATTTCGGGGGTTTGGCTGAGTGGGCTTGTCCTGTCCAGTCCTGTAAGTCACACTGATAACAGCTTTATCTCTGCGACGCTGCTGTCCTCAATCACACCTGGCCATCCCCCAGGTTTCAGATAGACTTGGCGTGACCCCCTTGTTTACACTAACATGCTTGGCGGGTGAGGTGTCTAAAATTGAAGCAAAGGCCCGCTCCCTCCCACAATAATCAGTCTGGGAAACAGCTGCAGGCTATCAGAGTCGGCCCAGACAACGTTTGTCATTGAGCAAAAGGTAACGTGGTGACAGACTGAGGTCTGTGCTCGGCAGCACTGCACTCCCTTTCATACACGCCTGCACAGTGAGCTCACAGCTGGATGATTAGATTAGTGTGACCTGTAATCGAATGATGTGACATACACACACACACACACACACACTCAAATCGCAGTGGGTGATTTCTGCCCATCTCTTTGTATCACAACATCACATGCGCATACCAACGCACTCAGATATGTGGGACAAATCTCCACCATGAACACAAACATGGACCTCCTGAGTGCATACTCCCCATCACTGTGTCCATATGTGTTTGAATGTGAGATAATGTGCAAAGTGGAGAATGGGACAGAGAGGCAGAGAGATCCCCTGCTCCATACTGATGAGGGACATTGATCGCAGAATGCTACTTTCAATCTGTTGGCTGGCCGGGACCGAACACACAAGGAGGTTTCCAAACAGCTTTTCTCCGTTATTCTTGATTTGGATCCTTAATTAGTCTCCACAAAAGTAAAGACAGTGAGTATGACCTTAAACAGCAACAGCTACGTCCCACCATTACACCACTTTGTCATGGTACAAAACGTTTCAATGTGTCTGCAGTAAAGAAAGCTGCAGTTTCAGGACTGCACCTCTACAACCGTGGTTATCAAGCTTCAACACTTAAGTTAGGTTAGGTTCTACCCGATTAACTAGGGTCCTTAAAGTGGAGTCCTAGGAACATGCTACTTGACCAGATTATATTAAAGGGACAACCGTTGTAATCAGTGTTGCTACTACGTAGCTTCTGGCCACCTTACTTGAGGCCATTGTCAGTCTGCAGTCTTGTATGTACAATACTTTTTGGATGTTTCATGAGTCCATAGAAACCATGGACCGGTGTCTGTTTAGGATCCTAACGATCCTAATGCCCAAAGTGTTTTTGGTGTTGAAAAGTGTGAACTTGGGGTAGTATTCCATCCATTTCATGTGAACCGGCAGCCACGGTGTAGGTTGATCAATCCTTAGTCGCTCATTGCCAGACCCATCTCCACAGCTCTGTGGAGTAAATGTAAATGGTCTGTTCTTATATAGCGCTTTTCTAGTCTTAACGAATACCCAAAGCGCTTTCACGTAGTACAGGAACCATTCACCATCCACACACTGTGGCCGAGGCTGCTGTACAAGGTGCCACCTGCTCATCAGAGAAACACACACACTTGCAACTCTGGGTTCTTCCTTCGACATGGGACTGCAGGGCCAGAGATCGAACCACCAACACTTCCGATTGGCTGGCGACCGCTCTACCACCAGAGTACTCCACACATACATTTTTGCGATAGAAGAAAAAAGCCCTTTGGGTTGTTTTCGTTTCTTTAAACCAATCACAATCATCTCATCTCCGGACAGTAGTCTCGGGAAGGATTTTGTTTTGGTGGAACATTTGCACCCCGCAAAAGCAAACGTCACATGCAATATTATATGAAGTTAACTGTTCACACGACACTGTAAGCTGAGCTATACATGACGAAACATCATGCTGTGTACTTCGTCCACAGTAATACCCCCAATCCTTCCCAAAATCATCCCAGTGAGAAAGTAAATGCAGTGAACACATTTTTTGTAAAGTTTCAGAATCATTCCTCAAATGAACCAAGCAGGCTCGCCCTATTGCACGATTCAAATTCCTTTAAAGTTGACTTTTTTTAACATGTAGCCTGCTAGCTCGAAAGGCTATTGTGGTTTCCCGTAGCGACGGGACTCAACACACAGAGAGCAGCCACGCAGGATGTCAGGCTTTATCCTGGATACGTACTTCCCTTAATCCAGAATTCTCACGTTCTTGTCCGCCATAATAACACATTTTCCGGCTCCGTGGATCGATGAAACGTGACTGAGGACCAACCCGCCTCTCTATTGGAAATATGATCTAACATAGATGACAAATTCTAACTTGTTTTTAGAGTTCTTATGCAGCCTGAAAGAAAAAAAGAAAACTGCAGGCAGACTGAGAGCTGAAAACTGTTCTTTGGTTAACAATATATAATCTATGTGAACATATACAGTAAATATTCTCCGTAACATATATTTTTTAACAAATTGGAGTGTAGCACTTCCGTCGCTCAAAAACAACAGTGCCACAAAACATAATCCGAGCAGCAATTTTGTCTCCCTTCAAAGAGTATTTGATACAAATATACAATTTACATATAAAATGGTTATTACAAGGCCAACCATTCATTCTCAGAGCCGGAAATGCCTGAAGAAAAATGTGTAAAAGCAATGCTTTTAGGGTGCTAAAACAGTCACACTTCCCTTGTTCTTATTTATTACAGGACTTTTTTTTTTCCCTGGCTTTGAACTGCTCGCAGCAGTTTCAGTCCAATGCAATATGATTAAAGGAGGCTGTGGTATTATTATGATTAAATAATCTCTAATAACATACTCTACTGGGTGGCTCTGAGGTTAGCCAGCACCAGCAACTCAGACTCTGACCCACGGTTCCAGCCCCAGTCCAGGCTAGGCCTTTTAGTGTGGAATTTGCATTGGCCTTCCAGACTTTTGCACACACTATTCTATGACTTTATGATTTTTTTCCAACATACTATACTATGACTTTTGTTTTATTACATCATTTAATCCATTTTGTATTTATTTATACTGTTTATTGATTCCCAGTGGGGAAATTACAAATTGCAGTAATCACTACACACAGGCCTGAAACACACACACGTCAGAGTGAGTGGGCTGCCAGTGCTGGACCAGCACCCTGAGTGGTTGGGGGTATGATGCCTTGCTCAAGAGCACTACCACTTATGTCCGTACCACCGACCCAACTCCCCAGTGCCACCCCACATACTACACT
This sequence comes from Percina caprodes, assembly GCA_013375575.1. Lineage (NCBI taxonomy): Eukaryota > Metazoa > Chordata > Actinopteri > Perciformes > Percidae > Percina > Percina caprodes. Next base: position 212,131 of record JABXJD010000123.1, on the reverse strand, counting down.
ATGACCTTTTTATCACTTTTTTCTAATTACTATACTATACTTTTGACTTTTTTAGACATACTATATTCTGACTATGCTACAGTATTTCTTGCCCTGCTCAGAGCCTTTGTCCTGAGCATGAATGCCGATTTGCCGTCCCACAACGGTGTTCTCTTAAAGAAACCGGCTCCGGTATCTTTTTCTGTGCTCCAGTATTTTCCAGACATATGCAACAAGTGTTAAAAAAAACTCCCGTAATACAATGAATAGATCAGATGAATTACATCTGGGCTTATTCATTTTCCTATTTATTTGTTTGCACCCCTGCTGGTAATTTGACGGGCTTAGTAAGAGTCCCCCGTGCGCTGGATGTTCCCACCCCATCTTGTTACGTCGCTGTTTGCGACGGACACTTAAATGATGACGGAGTGAGTCTTAATGCGTGTTATCCTATTAAGTGGGAGGAAGAGGAGGAAGAAGAGAAGCGGGTGATGAAAGAGAGACGTTGGGACTGGTGCGAGAGGATGAGGAATGAAAGGAGCAGCAAGAGGTGAGAGAGGGAGAAGAGCATGAGGGGGAGGGAAAAGGATGAGGAGAAGATTAAATGTGTAAGGGGAGAAGTAGCAGGCAACGAGAAAGAAAGGGAGGTTTTGTGAAACTCGAGGCGCAATGAAAGGAGGAGGGGAAAGATGAGTGAGGGGACAAGGAACACAAGAATGAAGAGCAAGAGATAAATGGCTAAAGGAAAGTAATCGAGAAAGAGAAGGTGAAGGAGGAGGGAAGAAAAGACTGAGGAGGAGACTAGTGACGGGGAGCAGGAGGAGCAGTGGTACTGTAGTACTAAAGTACAAACTGGAGGTACTTGTACTTTCGTTGAGTCTTTTCTTTTTTTATACCACTTTCTACTTCCACTACATTTCAGAGAGAAATATTCTACTTTTTACTCCACTACAGTTATTTGACATGGAGTTACTTAACATATTCACATTTTTGCACACAAAACACATGTCATTTATAAAATACAATGTTTTATTAAAAATAAAACTACCCAACAATATACAGGCCCACAAGTCCAGCTGACATGATTTGCCGATTACACGCAAAACTGTTATGATCATTTCCAGTTCCTAAAATGTGAGGATGTCTGCATTGAGTACTTTTTTTTTTTTTATACTTCAAGTACATTAGCCTGAGTGTACATGTGCATTATACACACATTTCCTGGAGGAACATTTTCAATGCAGGACTTTAACTTCAGAATCAGAAATACTTTATTGATCCCCGAAGGGAAATTACAGTGCACAGTTGCACAAAGTATAGAAATATCAGAGTAGAAATATAAATAAAGAAATATAAGGAGTGTGGATATGCACGGTATTGACATAGTTAAAGGAGTTTTTATGATACAGTATTTACATAATTAAGGAGTTGTAATGGTGAACAGTAATAATGAATACATAGTAGCAGCAGAGTATTGCAGACATTTTAAGCCAGTGTTATTGCACAAAACAGATATTGTCCAGTACTGATACTATTATCCAGTATCAAACTTGTAACAGGGTGGTATATTAGTACTTTTACTTAAGTAAAGGGTCTTTATACTCCTTCCAGCGCTGAGGAGGTGTATTGGAAGGGCAGGGCACGGGCAGCCCAGGCTGCGGGTCATGGAGGCCACAGCTGATTCCAAAGATGGGAGGATCTGATGGTGACCTCCTTCCTGAGAGAGGAGGTGATTTATCACACAGGCCATAAATCGGCATGTCTGACCTCCCCCTCACACAGCTCCCGCCCCCAACTGTTTACTCTGCCGCCCCGGCCATCCATTATGTGGCAACTGTCAGACGCAAACAGCAGCCGATACACTGATGATGCACGGGTGTGAGTCGCCCGGGGCGTGGAGATGGACTGCTAAATGAACACTGCTTAAGCCAACTGCTTTGGTCAAAGTTGCATTTCCAGTTGAACGGAGGTCTGTGTTTTTTATGTGGAATACCTGTATCTGGAGGGGTCCAAGGGGTGGCTGGTCGAAGAAGGGCTGGGGACAAAAAAAATATGTTCTAAATGGTCTTGACAAATGTGTTTGGGAGGAAACATGCTGTGTGGATTCTGTTTATTGGCAGCGGGGCTCTTTTCCCGGTCCACATCCAAAGATCGCTTACCGCAAAGACTTAGTGAAGTGGTGGTCCTGGTGCAAAAAAAAAAGGGCAATCTGTTAAACTTTGGCTTTGCTGAAAAGTATTAATTTGGTTTTACCCAACTTGATAATAACATGTTCTACTGATTTGTTGTGTTCGTACCATAGACTTTAAAAAAGAATGGACAAAGCTTCCAGGCCTGAAAGGTGAAGCCAATGCCGAAGTGCATTGCAACCACATACGTGATCTATCTTGCCAGATAGCAGGAGTTCCCCCTTTACATTAGGCCTATATATTCTCAATATCAAAATGTTCTTTTTTTAACCTGTAGATTGCGCACTGATCATGTTGGCCCTTTGAAGCTCTATTCATATCTTTCACAGTTTTCTTGATTTAAAAAAAAATCAATTTTCTTCATTGAAGCATTGAACAGGATTTTTGATTTTTGTCTTTCTACGGCCGACCTTTTCAAACTTCTGCAAGAAGCCACCTGCCTGACCTTCTGCAGTAATTGTCATGTGTGTTTGTGTAGCCTAAAGGCGGAGGATTGGGTGGTGTCATTGTTTTCGGCTCATTGCAGTTGTTTACATGTAACTACTAAGCTGAACTTGTCAGGAGTTCAGTGTCTTAGGTTTTCATATTCAGGTGCTCTTTCTCAGAGGCAACAGTGTTGTCCATGTCAACAAGTTCAAGTTTTTTTAATTTTTATTTTTTTATTACCACACGGCCAGGCTGGTGAATTTATTCTTAGAACACCACACCATCAGTGGAAACATACAGGACATGATTGCGAAAAAGAAATGCAGTACACGACTTTGCATACAATTATAGTTAGGCCGACCTTTGTGTATTTATCAAATACACAGCTTTGGGGATAACCAGTATTTCTGGTTTCAGTTCCTCAGCGCTTGTGTGTATGTGCTCAAATTATATGACTGTTGATGCTACATCAACGAGAATTATTTCTTTGCGAGTGTCACGGGAAAATCCCAGAACTTATGCATCACAGTTCCATTAAATGTTTGCTAGATAAGACTCGTACACACCACAATACTGCACCAAGTGCAACCTGCACAATTGGTCTATTTATTTTTCATCATACTATTTAAGCAGTTGCACATTTCTGTATTCTCAACTAGTATATATTCAAATATTTGTTCTTGTATTTTATCCTGTTATTATTTCATGTATATTGTATGTATGTATGTATGTATGTATATTGTATCCTAGTATTTCATTTTGATTTATATTCTGTGCTGTGTGACTGATTTTGCTGCTGGAACACTGTAATTTCCCATTTTACTGGGATCAATATCTATCTATCTATCTATCTATCTATCTATCTATCTATCTATCTATCTATCTATCTATCTATCTATCTATCTATCTATCTATCTCTACTCATGACATAACAGCAGACAGTTTAAAATGGGATTTTTAATCTTCATTATATTGCACAATCAGAGTATATTTCTCTCTTTTGTATTGATAGCTAACCCATTAGTGGAAAGTAACTAAGTAAATTTACTCAAGTACTGTGCAAATTTGTGGTACTTGAACTTTACCGGAGTCGTCTTCTTCTGCCACTTTCTACTCTCTTTTTTACTCCACTACATTTATCTGACAGCTTCAGTTACTACTTTACGAATTAACACTGTTGCACACGACAGACATGCAGTCTATGAAACACAATGTTTTATCATAAATTAAACAACAATGTAATGGCCTAAAATGCAGCTGACATGATTAGACCATGGAACACAGAACTGTTTGGATCATTTCTAGTTTGTAAAAGGGGAGGATTTTTCTGCATTGAATACTTTTACCCATAATACTTTAAGTACATTTTCCTGATGATACTTACAAACATTTACCTAAGGAACATTTGCAATGCAGGACTTTGACTTGGTATGGTATTTGTGATCTGAATACTTCTTCCATAACCTCCCTCTTTGCTGTGTGCGCTCACACATCACAGCAGAGGTCCCCGGCCTTAAGGACAGATGACATCATCATGTCCCTACTATCAACATTCCTAGGAAGAAATAGAGCCCCATGTGAGCTGCAACGCCTCCTAGTGTCTGAATGTCAGCAGCACAGCATGGTGTGAGTTCACAGCATGATGAACTGGAATCAAATGATCACAATGAGGTGCTTGGAATCCAGAGACAGTAGCCACATTCAGCTGGAGCAAATGAAATCATGAGCACACGCGCTCTGTTTAGCCACGCATGAACTCCCTCACACAAATGCACACGTAGAATTAAAAAATACAGACACATATATGACTAGTATGCACTCTGGCACCAGCATGATGCTGTTTTTAGGATCACCTACTTGACAAATTGTCACTACTCTGATCAAGTTCCCCTCCTGATTAGGAAAACAACATTAAACATTAAAGCTTGCTATTCATTTCATATTCGTATTCATTTCACATTCGGTTCATAGAGACTCTAATGCTTATTATACCGCATAGTACAAAAGTGTGCAATGCGTACAGGATGGTGCCACAGGGGGAAAAAAAAAGCCATGGAGTTATTAAAATCAAAATGGTTTATCACCTTGGAATAATGGATGCAAGTAGCACATTTCATGGAAATGTTCCTGTTAGACTATAATACATATCCTGAGCCCAAAAGACAAAAAAACTCCTATTTTGGCTAGAGAATGGAGCTAGAGTCAAGTTTCTTTATATTTTCATAAAAGTAATTTTACTGAAAGGGTTCATTCTCTGGGGAGCATGTTGATTGCATTTTGTAATGTTTTTCATTTTTGGCATTTCATGGCTTTATTAGGTAGATTTATTCTTTTTTAAATGATGACAATACATGAGCGGAGTGGCTTACTATCTTTTACATGACAAATACATGAGCTCACCATGGTGGTATTACTCCTAACGCTCCTCGCTGCTGCTTGTATTGAGCTACATATGCTACTCCTAGTACCACAGTGCCGGCTAAATTCCTAAAAAGCTGTGGATTGTGTAATGTAATGTCACCTTGTACCGTGTATAAGAGAGCGCTAGGTGCTAACGTCTCCCTTAGAACACGAGGAGTCCACATTCCACAGGCCCAGCTTGCCTCGGACCTCCAGACAGAGGTCCTCATTAGCAGCGACCTCCCTGTTAATAGCTCTTAATTTCACATGAGCATGGTGAACTTCAGCACATTAGGGTCAGGGGTCGTGGCCCGGCTCTCGTTAGCTCCGTGAGAGGACACTGGCCACATTTTGCATCCTGGTGATTGAACCCTATAGCGGGGGCTCGGAGTCTTTTCTCCCCTAAGAGTTTACCCGACCCTAACACTCAGCTCTGTTTAGAGCCAAAGAGCTTTCAGAGAGAGGGGCACGCCTGAGCCGGACGCTATCAAGAAGATGACGCACTCCTTTTGTTTCTTTTACTAATTCATTTATTCCCTCCATTAATCCTTTAAAACCCTTTGGAGGAACCATACGTTAGCCACGCTGGCTGCTCACGCTGAACGGATGGCAGGGTTTGGTCAGGACTGAGTTACCTTGACGACTTTTGGATCAGGCGCCACCAGCATGTTGACATCTTTGATTCAGGGTGGAATGTCTTGACAACTGTTGGATGAATTCATGTCCCCTTCAGATTGAATTATAATTAGCTAAGTGATGTCTGGACTTTTCATGTAGAGCTGCCAACAGCCCAACATTTCAGTTTGTTTAATGTGAAGGAAAAACTCAGGAGCCTCACAGCTCACTTGACATACGTGTAGAAGATTCGGGAGACCTTGATTAATTACACAGGACCATTAAATGAACACCCTCTCCGGGAACCATCACCTTATCGTGGTGGAGAGGTTTGTGTGTCCCTATGAACCTGAGGGCTATGTTGTCTGGAGCTTTGTGCTCCTTGTGGAGTCTCCCATGGTTCAAAGATCCTATGAAAAAGCGAGGACGGGATCGAGGGACCTTGCCCGGAGGAAGCCCGGGGCTCGTCAGCGCCTGGTGGCCGGGTTTGCCACGGAGTCCGGCCGGGCACAGCCCGAAGAAGCTACGTGACGCCTCCCTCGAAAACAAACTCAAGCTGGACACCTTTAAGGGAAACAAAGATATTGTGGGCCCCTAAACACAGATGCTAAAGCCTAGTTCAGCGTATCTTTCTCTCTGGGAAGTATGCTAAAGTGTGGCTAGGCCACGGGCCTCCAAAAGGAGACGCTCCTGAGACAAACACTCCCTTATCATACAGCTGCCTAGGTCCCTGAATCTGGACAGAGACAAACACAACTCCAAATGGACAGGTTGGGTTATTATATTCTCGTCCCCTGACCTGTGACTTATGAATGACCTGATGATGTCTAGGCTTTCCCTGGGTCTCATCATACCACATCCGGGTGTTTTGGGAAATTCAACCACATTCAACACTTTGCTTTATAGGTATACAGTATATGTTTTAGGTATTATATAATAGTACTGTGCAATACTGTAATACCTAAAAGGACACTGGAATTCTGTGCAATTTCATTACAGTGCAATATTTAATTTCATTACTGTGAAATATTTAATACTCAATCACTTAATCTCATTACTGTGCAATATTTACTAATAATACTCAGGACTTTTGATACACCAAACTATATTTCTGCATAATGTGTATACAAACCCTCTATATTTCTACTACTTTATATGTATGTATGTATATAGTTTTTGTCAGGACTGTGCACCACATTCCCCCCTTTCCTTTTTTTGCACTACTTACATTTTATATTTTTATATTTTGTGTTGACAGTGTAAAGGTTTTGCTTCAATCTTGTTGCACAGGTACTGCACTTGTGTATAATGACAATGAAGGCTTTCTATATTCTGTTATAGTGCGTGAATGTTCTACATAGTGGTAACGCCCCACAGGTAGAACAGTGGGGGGCATAGCCCAAAATGTAAACCCGACCACGAGCTGAATGCGGGTCCATTTGGCCATCATCGGGTGAATTTGTCAATTAACCTTCCACGTTGATGGGTAGCCAATGGTAATCGAATGATGCATTAGTTGTTTTTTGCCACTGTTGTTCTTCCACATATCAACCAAGTACGCCATTGCGTTGGATTTGAGCTCCAAAATGGGTCAATCAAGAGTCTTCAATTCTATTGATTTCCTTTATAAGTTTAAGAACGATGCTCATGCATTTCCTGTATTTCACCTTTACTGTGGCAAAAATAATAATAGGCTGGTAAAAAACTAGTGGATTTTAAAAATGCACCTGCCACAGTGGCTGGTGGCCAAAACACTTCAGGTCCAGTGGGTGGTAAAAGGATAACCAATTAACCCTGCAATAGCATTTATGTATCCACTAAGGGGGAAGTAGGAAGAAGCTGTAAACATAACATTTGTGGTTAATCACCTTTTAAGTTGATTAAGTTAAGCTGTTAGCGAGCAGTATAAGATGTATGTATCAAAGGAGGAGGAGGAGGACCATGACGACATTATGATGCGTTGTCCATTCCTCTATTTGTGTAGGATCACATTCTCAAGTGAACCGAACTCCAGTGCACTTGGAAGCAAACTTAAGCCCAGTTTTACGGGCAGACCAGAGTTTGGTTGTTTGGTCCGCCCCAGAGTTTGAGCCAACCGGACTATCTTGCAAACCAACCAGACTATCTTCGGTAACGCTCCAGGATTTGGTTTGGGGTGGCAGTAGCTCACTCCGTAGGATGTTGGATTGGTAACCGGAGGGTTGCTGGTTCAAGTCCCCATATGGACCATAGTATGGTGGTGGACTGGTAGCCAGAGATGTGCCAGTTCACCTCCTGGGCACTGCACAATGAGCAAGGCACTGAACCCTAAATTGCTCTGGGTGCCTTTCCATTGGCAGCCCCCCCACTCTGACATCTCTCCATTTAGTGCATGTATAGGTACTGAGCAGGTGTGTGTAGTTCAGGCCTGTGTGTAACAACAACAGAGTGTAAATTGTAAATTTCGCTTGTGGGACTAATAAAGAACACACTTATACATTCATCTTGATATTAATCTTAAAACGGACCAAAAAGCAACCTAAGTCCACTATTTACTCTCCTTTAGTTCTTTCTTTGGTCTTCTCCAACTCCTGAGTGAAATATCTGGCTCTTTAGCGGCTAAATGCTCCCCTATGTTCATCAGCTAGTTGCTAACTGTGTTTTTCTGTTGTGTGTTGCCGGGCAGGTTGTGTGCAGTGGGTTTTTAGAGCTTTGTCACAACTGCAAGCAACGCAATGAGGAGATGGTAGACTGAAAGAGACTACGTGCGCGGCTGACAACTGAACTGAGCCAAACAAAAAAAATCATACTTTTGGCTAAGATTAAAGAAAAATACAGCAGCTTGGCTAATGAATTAATCACGTAACCCAACATAAATGACGACAGTGAAGGACAGGATGGACCTCTTTGACCTCTCATGGGTGTAACAGCCAAATCTGCAAAGGTGGACATGAGGCCAAACAGCTTTTCATATCCAAATAGTACAAAGAATGTAAATGCAAAGATTGGGTTTCTGAAAACAAGCAAGCAGCAGGGCACGGGTTTTGTAAAATAAACCTTTCCTTGGAATTTATTAATGTTTCTGCTGTGATCAAATAAATGGTAGATTAAGTTCTGCGGAGAGAGAGAAGAGGAGAGTGATGAAAGTCAAGGCAAGGCAAAGTTGATTATAACGCTCCTTTGACAAAGTGAGTTTGTCTTCATGGAACAGGACAGGACAAGAGCCATGAAGGATATGTATGTGCTGCTGTATTTGTCCACTCTGCCTCACTTCAGGAGGAAATATTAGACTGATTGCTACGCTACTTTGGTTCTACAACTATAGTTGGCAGTTAGTGCAATTCACATAGAAAACGTTAAATCAGCTTGTAAAAGCAGTTCATTTTAGTCTTTATTGTCCCACTTGGGAAATTTGGCACACAGCACATTAAAACAGACTCATTCAATATTAAAAGAGAATAAAAAAATATCACTTATAAAGAGTAAAAGGTAGTAAAAAACAAATTAAAACAGGTTAAATGAACAATAAATATACTATATATAAAAAGAAGACAGGGTCTAGCGTGCTTGTAACTACGGAGGGTGCAAATTAATTGCTGCAGTGCCAATTAAGTGATTTTATTACACATAGTAAAAAGGAATGTTTGTATCTACAGTATTGCACCTGACCCTAGGGGGGTTTGATACCTACACCCTGAAAGAAGCAGCTCAAAGCGTTCATCTAAGGGGTGGTAGCTATTGCTGACAGTCTTGTTTGCCTTTTGCCAACTTTTCTATCAGAAATGGGTTCCTGCTCACTGATAATCCCAGGGACCGTATGGAAATGAAAATGAATCTAACCGCCTAGATGGCCGCCCAAAGGAGGGTGACTAAGAGATCTAGCTAACGTAGTAACTGTTTTGACAGGCCAAAATGGACGCCGATAAGACTCTGAATGGAAAGTTGACTTTTTAAAAGTCGCCAAATGTTCCATTGACGAGACCAAAGTGATCTGTGTGTTTGGTTGTTGTGAACTGAGCTATCATCGCAGCACGTCCAGTCTGAAATACCACTTGCTGATGCAATAAGTTTATTATGTTTCTTCCTGTAAATACACAGCGTTAGTTTAGTGCGTAAGTTACATAATAAAAGTAAGCATATGTAGTTGGAAATATGATAAAGAAAGACTGCCATGTTAAAATTAAAACTTGTATTAAAAATGTCCAGCATTGTACAAGATCCTGCAACTAAAATCACGATTAGGTTTATCTTGCAATCAAGCTATGATTTCTAAAGAAAGCGATAAACCTATGACATAAACATTATTAACATAACATAATTTTAATAATATCTACTGTCCCTATCCAGTGCAATGAATCACACAACATACAACTGTCGAGCAGGGTTGGGTTGTAAGGCCTGATTTTTTTTGTTATTTCCGTTAGTACCAGTCGTGCATTGCCAGACCTTCCTTTACGGCGCTGTGGAGGAGGGTCTGGCTAGTCCACACAGCATTACGGGAACTTGTTTTGGTGGAACGTGTGTACGTTCAAAAGTTGTTTTATTCGTGCAACAGAAAACTCTGATTGGACAGACAGTCTAGCTAGCTGTCTGGATTTACCCTGCAGAGATCTGAGGACCAGGTAACCATAGTCCTCAGATTGGACAGATAGTCTAGCTAGCTGTCTGGATTTACCCTGCAGAGATCTGAGGACCAGGTAACCATAGTCCTCAGATTGGACAGATAGTCTAGCTACCTGTCTGGATTTACAGAGTGATGACCAGGTAGTCCTCAGATTGGACAGATAGTCTAGCTAGCTGTCTGGATTTACCCTGCAGAGATCTGAGGACCAGGTAACCAGAGTCCTCAGATTGGACAGATAGTCTAGCTAGCTGTCTGGATTTACCCTGCAGAGATCTGAGGACCAGGTAACCATAGTCCTCAGATTGGACAGATAGTCTAGCTAGCTGTCTGGATTTACCCTGCAGAGATCTGAGGACCAGGTAACCATAGTCCTCAGATTGGACAGATAGTCTAGCTAGCTGTCTGGATTTACCCTGCAGAGATCTGAGGACCAGGTAACCATAGTCCTCAGATTGGACAGATAGTCTAGCTAGCTTTCTGGATTTACCCTGCAGCCATCTGAGGAGCAGATCCGGTTCAAACTTGATTCTTTTGGTATTTATTATAAAATAGAAAAAAAAGAGACTGAGAAGGGGGTGGGGTTGATAGTGTCCAACTACTAATGCACACAAACACTAAAACAACATCACAGGATCACCTCAGGGCCCATCATCAAAGATGTCAACCGGAGCAAGCATATTGAGTTGTCTACCCAGGCCTAATGATAAACAAAGGCTTATACACACACACACAGACAGACACACACACACACTCGCATACTGTGAGGCTCCATCAGCCTGGGAATTGATGCTGTCAGCGGATGTGCATCTCAGCTGGTGGCGTAAGAAGAGACAACACACTGTTCAAAGACTGATAGAGAGCATGGTTTTGCATACTCACTGCTGATATTAGCCGCCTCCTGCTAACACCTCAGCACAGCAGGCCAATAACGCCACTAATGATTTTTGCAAATGCGAGAGGCAAAATCATTAAATATTGTGACAAACAATGTTTGTTCTATTTAATGTGTATGTATGTGTCAGATAGTATCTCATTATTTTCTTAAGGAACTGCGTTTGCCTCAAACTGTTTTCGGGATGAGAAGGATAATAGGATCAGATGATTTGTAATTAATGAGATGGCAATAGTGGTTAAATATGGGATTGGCGACATAAGGCTGATCATTCATTTGTAACATGTAACAAATGCAGAGGGAGGGTAGAAGAGCTGGAATGACAATCACTGATGATATTGTCTTGGATGATGACTAATGATTCAAATTTATAAAAACATTTATGTACTTTTTTTTGTACATTATGTATTGATATACATTACATGTCATTTAGCTGACACTTTTATCCAATGCAACTTCCAATTAAGTGCTTTCAACCTTGAAGGTGCAAACTCCAGACAACAAGTAGTAAGTGCAAGTAAATTAGCTTTAAATAAGCAAAACCACAAAGGGCCATATGAAAGTGCAGATTCAATGTACACATATATACATATATTTATTATGTTTCTCCAGGTGAAGTCGGAAGAGATATGTGTTTAAGGGTTTGAAGTAGCTCAGTCCGTAGAGAGTTGGGTTGGGAACCTAAGGGTTGCTGGTTCAAGTCCTCTTAAGGACCAAAGTACGGAGTGTGGACTGGTAGCTGAAGAGGTGCCAGTTCACCTCCTGGGCACTGCCAAGGTAAGCAAGACACCATATCCCCCCCCCAACAGCTCAGTGTGCTCATCCAGCAGGTCCAGCCCACTCACTTTGACATCTTTCAATTAGTGCATTAGTAGGTCCTGAACATGTGTGTGTATTTCAGGCCTGTGTATAGGGATTCTAACAAAAACTTGTAATTTCCCCACTGGGGATCAGGAGAGTGGGGTTTGTGTGTCTTTAACCGTCCCATTATTGCCACGTGTCATGGAACCGTAAGCCCACCCAGGACCTTTTCCTTAACCTAACAACGTCAAAAGGGATGCCAACAGTCCCGAGCAAGCGCGTGTTATACAGTGTGATTCTAAAGTTTGGGCACCCCAGGTAAAAATTTGTATTAATGTGCATAAAGCAGAAAAGAGATTAGACATTCATATAATATGTCACAAAAAGTTAGATTTTATTTCCATCATTTACACTTTCAAAATAACAGAAAACAAAAAAAAGGCGTCTGCAAGTCCCCTGCAGAGTTTCTAGCATGCATCCCCCTTGGAAAGCTGAGACCTGACAGTGTCATGGATTGTTTTCAATCATCGTCTGGAAAGTCCAGGGAACATTTCACGAGTAGAAGGAAAAATACATTCAATAAAATTCCAGCAAATGTTGGACGCTAACTTGATGCCATCTGTGAAAAAGCTGAAGAGAGGATGGCTTCTACAAATAGATAACGATCCTAAACACACCTCCAAATCCACGGTGGATTACATCAAGAGGCCTAAACTGAAGGTTTTGCCATGGCCTTCACAATCTCCTGACCTCAACATAATGTAAAATCTATGGATAGACCTTAAAAGAGCAGTGCGTGACAGACAGCCCAGAAATCTCAAAGAACTGGAAGACTTTTGGAAGGAAGAATGGGCGAAGATCCCTCAAACGAGAATTAAAGACTCTTGGCTGCTACAAGAAGCGTTTCCAAGCTGTGATACTTGCCAAAGGGGGGGTACAAGGTAATAACTCTGCAGGGGGCCCAAACTTTTGCAGACGCCATTTTTTTTGTTTTCAGTTATTTTCAATTTCAATTCAATTCAATTTTATTTATAGTATCCATTCATAACAAGTGTTATCTCGAGATACTTTACAGATAGAGTAGGTCTAGACCACACTCCAGAATTTACAAGGACCCAACAGTTCTAGTAGTTTCTTCCAGAGCAAGCAACAGTGCAACAGTGGCGAGGAAAAACTTCCTTTTAGGCAGAAACCTCGGACAGACCCAGACTGTTGGTAGGCGGTGTCTGACAACCGGTTGGGGTTAGAATGAAGAGTGGCAATAACAGTCACAAAAAATAGTAGTTTGTAGTAGTAGTTCATGGCATAGCAGGGCACTGTGCGGCACTACAAGGCCCAGCAGGACGTAGCAGGGCACAGCAGAGCGTAGCAGGATGAACACGGCATCGCAGGACGTGTAGCGGGACCATGGCTACAGCTGCTACCCTGATTTTGGAGCCTCCCTGATCCAAGGGAACATGCTGGGCGAAAAAGAACATAAGGACTCCGGGGAATGACTCCCCAGAGCTAGGTTAGTAACAAGCATTTCTGGGACATGGATGCACACGAATGGAAAGATAGAAAGATAGAGGAGAGAGGAACTCGGTGTTTCAAATGAAGTCCCCAGCAGTCTAAAACTATTACAGCATAACTAGGAGAGACAGGGTAAAGAGAGGAGCCTGGTCAGGCTAGAACTCTCCCCAACCGGATCGGGCTGTATGCCCCGCCTCCCTCTAGTTTTATTATATTATTGATTATATGATAGATAGATCTGACAACTATGATGAGAAGCAGGTGGGCCGGGTTAGGCGGACGCTGTGACTCCTCACTCCCTAACAATATTCAATTCTATGCCCTAACTAAAAGCTTTATCAAGCATAACTAGGAGAGACAGGGTAAAGAGAGGAGCCTGGTCAGGCTATTTTGAAAGTATAAATGATGGAAATAAAATCTAACTTTTTGTGACATATTATATGAATGTCTAACCTGTTGTCTTTCAAATTCCCTCTGCAACTCCAAGTCTTCCAGAGTCACGGCCAAAACCGATTCTAATGACCGCTGTTTGCCGACAGCAACAGCCATCTTCTTTGATTTCAAGTAGCAGAGTGCATACTCTGTCCACCAGAGGACGCTCTACAACGTCCCTGTTATTGATAGCGTTGGATAGTCTGTCCACCAGAGGACGCTCTACAACGTCCCCATTAGTGATGGCGTTGCATACTCTGTCCACCAGAGGACGCTCTACAACGTCCCTGTTAGTCATAGCGTTAGATAGTCTGTCCACCAGAGGACGCTCTACGACGTCCCTGTTGGTGATGGTGTTGCATAGTCTGTCCACCAGAGGACGCTCTACAACGTCCCTGTTAGTGATGGTGTTGCATAGTCTGTCCACCAGAGGACGCTCTACAACGTCCCTGTTAGTGATGGCGTTGCATAGTCTGTCCACCAGAGGACGCTCTACAACGTCCCCGTTAGTGATGGCGTAGCATACTCTGTCCACCAGAGGACGCTCTACAACGTCCCTGTTAGTGATGGCGTTGCATACTCTGTCCACCAGAGGACGCTCTACATTGTCCCTGTTGGCAACACTGATTATTTTAATGTTGTTATTGTGTTGATGTTCAAAGGACTTTAAGTTTCATATCTTAAGTTTGTATTTTATACATTTTATTCATCAGAACTTTAATATTTTGATGTTCTTCTGTTCTGTTATAACAATAAAACAAAATATTATCATTATTTTAGTGAGAACTCAAAAATAACCACAAATAACTATTGTTAGGGAAATCTGTTTAAGTTTTGTTACGCGTTTCTGGAATATTTTTATATATATAATCAGAATAGCAGATTTTTTAAAAAGGGCTGGGTGAGCTACCAGGTGACCTACTAGGGTACCCTTAGAAAAGTGTCTTTTGAATTGCAAATTCCATTTCAAAGGACATATGCCAGTTTTCTCTGGAACTCATCGCCACCCCAACTTGGAAACATCGATCCAGTCCATTTCAAATCACAATTCAAAACACATCGGTTTAAATTGGCCTATTCCACTTGAATGTCTATTGCCATGCCTTTTTTGTTGTTGTTATTGCTGTATAGTATTTTTTTATTGATTGTAAGTGTATGTTTTGGGCATTTTAGGCTTTTATTTTGACAGGACAGAGGAAGACGTGAAAGGGAGAGAGGGGGTGACATGCAGCAGGAGTAAACCTCTATAAATGGGAGCCCGCTCTACCAATTGAGCTATCTGGGTGCCCTTATATAGTATTTTTGCTGTTTTTAAAATGTCTTATGTATGTAGAATCTGTACAGTGTCCTTGAGTGCTAAGAAAGGTGCTTTTAAATAAAATGTGTTATTATTATTATTATTATTATTATTATAATTATTATTAAAGCCCTTTCAGATGGTTCTCTCCACAAGGCTTAAGTTATTTTGATGCACTGTCGATGGGAATTAACCCTAACCCTAAATTACAACTGCAGTACTTTGAGTCTCAACTAACACTTGAGCAGGAAAAAATATCCCCATTTAAAACAGACAAAACAATTGACAGCCCTAGTATAATTTAAAATGTAAATTAGCCTTTTTAAACCAGCGATATACTGTCATATTTGGGAATAGTGGGCGTGTGGTGGATTACTGAAGGTTACAAGCCGCAACAGAGAAGAGAAGAGAAGTGTGACCGTTCTGGTGAACAGGTAGCACATAACTCCAGGCACCAAAAGGCTTCATAAAAATGCATAATGGAATCATTTTCAACAGCGAATGTGCGTCTGTGTGTGGTTTAAACGCAACATGCTCGCAAAGCTGTCACCTTGCCTCACACACACCTTCACAAGTTATTTCACACGTTTGTGTACATAATGTCAGATTAATGAGCAGGGAGCTAGAGCTATCCCACCCCCCTGTGGCATACACGTACAAATACTTGTGTGTACTCCTGTGCAAGTCCGTGTGTCTGAATAATGTCAATGAATAACCTCCACCCCATGGCTGTCAGCATGTTTTTCTTATTGGTAATCCTGCTGTTTCTCCACAGGCCCATGCGTGCAGGTGCACCAGGATTTGGAGCATGCTTTCTTAAGTCCCTTCCAATGTTGCTCACATGCTTCGTGCCTGGGGAGAATCCTCCGGCTAGCCTGCACACAAACCAGGGTGGCTATGTGTTTACACCCCATAATCCCTACAGTGCACCCACCGTTGCACACCAGCTACAACCTTACATTTCACACAATGAGACTAGCTTGGTAAGGGGATGTTTTTTACAGTGTGTTCAGGGGACAGGCAGCTAGCAGATAGTGAGGAGATATTTTTTACAGTGTGTTCTGGGGACAGGCAGCTAGCAGATAGTGAGATGTTTTTGACAGTGTGTTCCTTGCGACAGGCAGCTAGCAGATAGTGGTGAGATGTTTTTTACAGTGTGTTCTGGGGACAGGCAGCTAGCAGATAGTGAGGAGATGTTTTTTACAGTGTGTTCTGGGGACAGGCAGCTAGCAGATAGTGAGATGTTTTTGACAGTGTGTTCTGGGGACAGGCAGCTAGCAGATAGTGAGGAGATGTTTTTTACAGTGTGTTCAGGGGACAGGCAGCTAGCAGATAGTGAGATGTTTTTGACAGTGTGTTCAGGGGACAGGCAGCTAGCAGATAGTGAGATGTTTTTGACAGTGTGTTCCTTGCGACAGGCAGCTAGCAGATAGTGAGATGTTTTTTTACAGTGTGTTCTGGGGACAGGCAGCTAGCAGATAGTGAGATGTTTTTGACAGTGTTCCTTGGGACAGGCAGCTAGCAGATAGTGAGGAGTTGTTTTTTACAGTGTGTTCAGGGGACAGGCAGCTAGCAGATAGTGAGATGTTTTTTACAGTGTGTTCAGGGGACAGGCAGCTAGCAGATAGTGAGATGTTTTTGACAGTGTGTTCTGGGGACAGGCAGCTAGCAGATAGTGAGATGTTTTTGACAGTGTGTTCTGGGGACAGGCAGCTAGCAGATAGTGAGGAGATGTTTTTGACAGTGTGTTCAGGGAACAGGCAGCTAGCAGATAGTGAGGAGATGTTTTTGACAGTGTGTTCAGGGGACAGGCAGCTAGCAGATAGTGAGGAGATGTTTTTTACAGTGTGTTCCTTGGGACAGGCAGCTAGCAGATAGTGAGAGGTTTGCTGTACTGTATGTGACAGCAAATTCCGTTGCCTAAAGCATGCGTGACATAGCTTAGAGCACCTTTAAAGCTCCACTTAACAATGTTTTGTTTGTATTTAAATTGGATAAAAAGACTGTGACCAAAAGCAAAAGAGGGTTTGGGTGAGAGTACACTGCCTGCCCAGCAGCACCAAATGACAGACAGACGAAGCCAGGGACTAGCTGCTGAAGGATGTAGAACACGTAGCAGCTAAAAACACGAATATTTCTTTTCTCAGGAGTTGGTAAAATATTGGACTTGTATTCATCAGGTGGACACTGACAAAAGGTAAATACTTGTTGCCAACATGTGAAACTGTAGTGGTTCTTGACTTGATCGTTTACTTGGTCTCGCATGTCCAGACCTTCTTCCACAGCGCTGCGAAAGAAGGTCTGGCTAGTCCATGCAGCATCCTGGGATGGGAGAAAAACATGCCCTGGTTCATTAGCATTTCATTAAAGGTGCCCTGCCACACATATCTCATTACATTGTGGTAATGTCTGAAGTCCTACCATGGACTCTGTAACTCGGTTACCGTGGTTACCTTGTTTCAAGCCATTGTAGCGTGGTATAGAAAGCCTGCAGGAAGACTCAACTCCATTTGGGCCCGTCCTTAATTTCTTTCCAGTGGCTAGAGCTTCACATTCACCACATAACACACACACACACACACATTTTGACCTGATATATTTGAAAAAAATGCACGTTAAACCGTTTTGTGTGGCAGGGCACCTTTACTCCAATCACAATTGTCCTGGGCTTGCTGCTGTGCCCGGTGCGACCCGTACAGAAAACAAAGGCTGATTTTTGAAGATTATTTTTTGGGGCATTTTAGGCTTAAGGGGAGAGAGGATATATATATATATATATATATATATATATATATATATATATATATATATATATATATATATATATAGTGCTGTCTGTTAAACGTGTTATCAACGGCGTTAATGCTAACCCATTTTAGCGGCTTCAATCTTTTTGAATTGCGAGATTAACGTTCTTTTTGACCTAGCAAACGCTGCATTTTTTTTCTTCACAACTAGTAACGTTAGAAAAACTACAACACCCACCGGATCTAGCTAGACCGGAAACAACTGCTCTGTTTTCAGTGTACACATCTGAAACTGAATCATAAATATATCCGGCACTGCCTCTTGCACCATGACATGTCATTATTACATCCTGGGAAGCCCTATTATGTTTCCGCTCGCTGCCAATAAAAACTCTTGGGTAGTTATTGGTGGCCGAGCCGATTCTGATCATCATAATATCATGTTCCCTGAGGGAAAACAAAGAGAACTTGATCTTTCATTTATGGTCTCTTTGTTTTACTACCAGGGGCTCTGTTCGTTTTTAGAGGCCCTGAGTGTTAAAGCACACACACGCTGTACTGAAAGAGATAAGTTGGTTAGGCAATTTTACTTTGGTCCTGCAGACCCAGAGTCAAAGAAACCCCAGGCTGCCATCTGTCTCTGCATTTTGTCTAAGAGGACAGTATAAGATTAACAATCAGCTGGGTGTGTCTCGGCTTGCATAGCTACTTATCTTTTTTTTTTTTAAGTGAAAAAACACAAAGAATGGAATAATTAGCACAACACCATCTACATCACTGCTGCTTTGCTTGTCACTAAACACAGAAGCGAGCACTATTAATAGAGGACGTACAAATGACTGCATGACCTTTGTGTCATGTGTCATGACATGTTATTAAGTTCAAGTCTCAGCCCTGCTTTTGCGGAGTAGTCAATATCCACACGTGTCACTTCCTATTTCTTTGTGTTGGCATTCCAACCTCTGGTAACTATCTGTCCAATCGGAGGACTATGGTTACCTGGTCCTCAGATCTCTGCAGGGTAAATCCAGACAGCTAGCTAGACTATCTGTCCAATCTGAGGACTATGGTTACCTGGTCCTCAGATCTCTGCAGGGTAAATCCAGACAGCTAGCTAGACTATCTGTCCAATCTGAGGACTATGGTTACCTGGTCCTCAGATCTCTGCAGGGTAAATCCAGACAGCTAGCTAGACTATCTGTCCAATCTGAGGACTATGGTTACCTGGTCCTCAGATCTCTGCAGGGTAAATCCAGACAGCTAGCTAGACTGTCTGTCCAATCTGAGGACTATGGTTACCTGGTCCTCAGATCTCTGCAGGGTAAATCCAGACAGCTAGCTAGACTATCTGTCCGGTCTAAGGTTTCTGTTGCATGACTAAAACAACTTTTGAACGCACACGTTTTACTAAACGTTCCTTCCCGAGGCTATTTTGCAGCGGCACCGAGGCTCTGTCCTGCGCTTAGCACCGCCCAAGAAGATTGTGATTGGTTTAAAGAAATGCCAATAAACCAGAGCACGTTTCTCACCCATCCCAGAATGCTGTGGACTAGCCAGACCGTCGTCCACAGCACCGTAGAGAAAGGTCTGAAGACCTAACTGTTAATCAATGCTCTCCTAAATCAAATCAGCAGTTATTCAAATAACTGTACATTTCATCATGCTTTATCATGCTGTGTATAACTGCAAACTAGTCTCTCCTTATGAAATGTATCTCAGTGTAAATCCTTTCAGGAAGACCTCACCCTTAATCAATGCTCCACCTAACTCCAATCAGCTGTTGGAGGCGTTCACCTTCCTGCTAAACCAATCAGAATAGTACACAAATTGCAAGGGCCAACCAAAGAGTCACAACCCTGCTTTAAATCTGTTTCTCCCTTTGCTATCAGCTGTCGTTGCAGGCAAAGAGTGCAACCCTCCACCCCCCCTCCCTCTTTCCGGTCCACAGCCTCCTTCGGTCTGGTCTTTGGGCTCCTTTGTCGCCACCGCCGGTGTCTAGATTCCATTAGGGGGTAATGATGGTTCTCTACCCCTTTTATATGAACTATTAGTATAGCGGTGGAGTCTAATCTCCAAAGACTTTGTACATTTTTATTAAGCTATACAATAAACCTTTTTTGCATATCTGCAAACATGTCTGTTTTTATGCCTCTTTATTCTCTCTCAGGTGCCCCTCGTCTGAATTGTGACTCCGACTGGCCTCGCATCCCAGAAGCCCATGCGAGGAAGGCAATCTAACCCTGCACAGGAAACCAGTCAGCCTGTTATTGCTGGCAGCCAATGGTGCGGCCGTGTTTTAATATTTATCCTCCGAACCCCTCGTACCACATAAATCAGGCGTGCAGAGGCGCAATACCAAACCTTACCCACTGTTACAAAAGTCACAAACGCCCTTCGACAGGAAGAAAAGGTAAATAGTTGACAGGAAGGGATCAGCAGTGCCAACATTGAAATTGAGCTGCTGCATCGCCAAACGAGAGAGAAATGCACAACTTTCCGGTGCGAGGGAAATGAAAAGATGTCTTGTTCTTGATTTGTACTACTCAGAATCACGTTGACTTGAAGGATAATACACGACAACAGTTTTCCCGTCATGACGTTGTAGACACACAGACAGCTGGCTGTACGTATGCTGGATGTCACTGTCCAACATAAGTATTTGGGTATTTCCTGCTTTGTCAGGCTGAGAAGAAAAGTGGTTTTGCTTGGAAAGAATTCTCTCTATTCATTTATTTGGGGGATTTTATAGCATTTCAGATGTCATATGACATACAGCATAACTAATGTGTTTCTGTGTAACTCCCTCTTGTGAGCCTTTCATGGTGTACATAATCACATTTCAACTGACCAGCCAGACTGAAAAAGCAGCCAGGAGCAACATTCCCCGGAGTAGGTTTTGGATTCAGCTTTAAGTACGAAAACGTTATTGCTGTTGTTGAAATCAAATCTGTACAATTTGGGGGTTGTATCAACACACAGAGCGATAGCAGGATATAACAAAACTTGACTTAAAGGCAGGGTTTGTAAGACTTTGTAAGCTCATTGCTCATCATCGGGGCTCTGTCTAACCCCTGCCCCAGCCCTTGGGGCTCTGCCCCCCCCCCACACAGCTATACCATTGTTTACTGTAGTTGTTCCTCTCTGAATCTGCAGCCTTTTTAGTCACCTCTTCATCAGCTTTAGTCTTTCTTTTCTTTGCCATTTTAGCAGGGCCCGCGGTTGCATTTGAACGCAGCAATGGCAACTTTTGCTAAGTTTTCTCTTCCATTGTCCCGTAGACGTGCCGTAACTCCGGCAGCGAGGACGCATGCGCATTAGGCTCAGGGTAAATCCACCTGCTCCCCAGATCTCTGCAGGGTAAATCCAGATTATTTTGCAGATGCAACCGTTGCTCCGTACGGTGCTTAGCGGCGCCCAAAACGATTGTGATTGGTTGGAAATGGCAATAACCAGAGCATGTTACTCTCCCATCGTGGAATGTGGACTCGCTAGGAAGGTCTGGCAAAACAAGACTATTTCCAACAGTATATACAAATGTGTACATTGGATTTAGTTTCCAACCCTGCCTTTAATGAATCATCAAACGTTATCTGCTACGCAACCTCGCCCATCATCATGCATCATCACACTCCCCGGCTGAAACTGACTGCTGGGTTTTGTCCGTCACATCCACAGCTAAGGTCAAAATCCAGAGCAGGGGCGTAATCCTTCTGGGCTAACAAATTGCCTTTTAACTCTCCTTCGAGGAATCAACTTGTCAGATCCTGCAGATAGAGCTTGTGCAATGAAAGGGTACAGTGCACACTGTTTAAATACATAAAGCCATTAGCGTGTCATGTTGGAACTCTGCAGGTCCCTGGGTCCTGTAAACCCAGTTTCAGCCAGGCGTAGGGATCAGCAGCCTTGGAAGCATAAACCGGCGCCCCAACATGGATCCTGTCACCAGCTAATATGGCACTTGTGGTTTTTTTTAATCCTGCACTTAACAGGAGGGAAAACACTCAAGCCGTTCAGTTCTGACAGACCCTAAAGAAAGTCAGAAACAGCTAGAACTCTGGTTCAGTCTTAGGCCAGCGAATCCCCAGAAGCATACACATATTGTATTACACACTGTAATTGATAAAGGGTGCAGGCTTTTTTGCACGTTTTTAGTTTTGCTTGTACATATATCTTCATCCCGCTTATGGGAGCAGGGGCAAAGGTGTGCGGAAGCTCGGTGCACAATTCCCTAATAAACTTTCAGCAGGGGCATTCATGCCCCTTTGAGCCAATGAAAAAGCACAAAGCTGGCTGTAGGTGTCCTTAAGGCCCGGTGTCACAGGGAGTATCTGGTATCAGGTACGCTGCACATGCTCAGCCCTCCTGCCTTTTATAGAAAGCCCAGATGTTTAGTAGGAGATTTATAAGCAGCTGAGCTGCAGTCTGGAGCTAGCGCTGCGTAGCAGACCGTAGCTTTCAGCCTGACACTGTTATTGCAGGTTGCTAATTCTTTCAGGAGCGCGCAGTTTGAAGAGGAGGTATATGGAGCTGAGAAATATAACAGCACTCGCGGGGCGGATAATGTCAAAAGCAGCATTGATCAAACCCCCTCTGAGAAACCGAGAGGCTTTCTGTTGGTTTTTTTTGTTCTGAAGTTAAGCAGATGAGGTATTGAATGTGCTGTTAGTTCACCCGCCTGTTCATCTGTGTGTGAACAAGCACCCTCTCGAGGACTTTTATCCGTCTCGTTTTGATAGTGAAAGCAGGGAGCGAGAGCGAGAGAAAGAAGGGGGGGGGGATACAGAGATGAACTAACAGATACAAGAGAAAGCTGAAAGATAGATTTCAACTCTGTAAACAAGATACTCTAATCTTAATTCGATTTGGTATAGGCTCTTAGGCGCTTTCTTCCGTCCGCAGTTGCTGAATATTACATCTCCTAGACCAGAGATCTGCTCCATATTTGTCAATCTTTCATTTTTCATCTTTTCAACAAGCAGTTTGAAGACTTCGAAGAACAGCGGTGTCCGCCTGTGTACCGATTGATGGACCGGCTACATCCTGGTGGGCAGTCAGGTAACCACCAGCGGCGACACGCACACTCATGCATATCTCATACATACATAGTGCACAGTATAAGATGAGATAAAGGACTCAGGTGGAGTGTATATGTCTGAGGGGGAAATGCAAGCACTAGAGCAGCAATAGAAACAGAACAAAGAGCTAGGCACAGTTAAGTTGCAATGATTTGACCTAATTAAACTTGACATTTAGACTTGTCATCATAAGAAGAGCACAGCAACCGGCGATAACATTACAGTTTTTCATGGTATCCACACAAAAAATTGGAACTATGCACTAAATTCTGAAAACTGTATGTGTCGACAACAAGATTCCAAGTGGAATCTTGATTGTTTTCACTCAAATAGCAACAAGAGTCTGAGCACTAATTGCATCATTTAGCACACCTGGAAAACACTAATTACCAGTTGGTCTCACCTGTTTAAACCCAACTGGCAAAATCATGTTGGCGCATAAAAGGAGCCTCAGGGTTGTTTTGGTGGCAAGAACCAGAGTCATTTTGCAAAAGATTTGACAATTTTTGACAAAAACAAAACAAAAAAAACCCTCTTTTCAGGAAATGTGCATCAATTATTGGGGGGGGGACTGTAACAATGTCTCTGCTCTACGCAATTGAGTGAATGCTTGCACCAAAGCAAGATATTTTTCATGATTTTCAGATAATTATGTCTTGAGTCTTTATAACCAAATGCAAGCCATGATGCATGTTTTTTGCATCTCTGAAACAAGGGTGTTCAACATTTTTTTAATATCTGAGAGAGAGACAGAGTAGGGACCCCCTACTTCATATTTTATAAAGTTAAGCCTTTACAGTACGTAGCAAACTAAGCTTTCACAAAATTGTTCCCATGATTGTATAAGTCATAAATTATTGTTAAATATACATGTGGCAGGATGAAGTGTATCTGTGAATGGCCTTAGTTACTACCTAACCTATTGTATAGGCCAGTAAGCCTATCATCAATGTTTTTTGTTTTTTTTTACAAATATATTTATATTTGCTAAAATGTGTTGGCTCCATGGTAAAGAGCTAATATTATGCTCATTTTCAGGTTCATAAATTGTATTTAGAGCTTGTACCAGGATATATGGTTTAATTGTCAACTTTTGCATTCATGGAAACAGCAACATTTCAAAGTGGCTTGTTTGGTGCATACTTTTCCACGTAGCTCTCAGTCTCGGCCCCCCATCGCCAGCAGATGGGTCTGACCCAACTAAAATTGCAACATGACAGCAACACAAGTATGGAGTTTCTTTCTTTACGAATGCAACCCAACAGAGCCGTATGGCTCTGCAACCCTATGGCAAACTGCACCACCTGTTGCCACAGTACCGTCACTAACATGAAACATTGATGATTGCTGATCGTGGTTACGTGTCAGTTAAACGTCTTATCTCCAATCCTATCTGTATTTGTTCAAGTTAATCTTATAATGGAAATGTGTGTTGAGTTATTTAAAGAAACGATCAGGGAAATAATCGGATGTACAGGTGAAGCTACGTCCAGCCAGGTGTAGATAACCAGGATGAACAGGTGAAGCTACGTCCAGCCAGGTGTAGATAACCAGGATGAACAGGTGAAGCTACGTCCAACCAGGTGTAGATAACCAGGATGAGAAGGTGAAGCTACGTCCAGCCAAGTGTAGATAACCAGGATGAGAAGGTGAAGCTACGTCCAGCCAGGTGTAGATAACCAGGATGAGAAGGTGAAGCTACATCCAGCCAAGTGTAGATAACCAGGATGAGAAGGTGAAGCTACGTCCAGCCAGGTGTAGATAACCAGGATGAGAAGGTGAAGCTACATCCAGCCAGGTGTAGATAACCAGGATGAGAAGGTGAAGCTACATCCAGCCAGGTGTAGATAACCAGGATGAGAAGGTGAAACCGTGTCCAGCCAAGTGTAGATAACCAGGATGAGAAGGTGAAGCTACATCCAGCCAAGTGTAGATAACCAGAATGAGAAGGTGAAGCTACGTCCAGCCAGGTGTAGATAACCAGGATGAACAGGTGAAGCTACGTCCAGCCAGGTGGAGATAACCAGGATGAGAAGGTGAAGCCGTGTCCAGCCAGGTGTAGATAACCAGGATGAGAAGGTGAAGCTACGTCCAGCCAGGTGGAGAGAGATTTCTTAAATTGACCACTGTATCAATCACAGATTTCCTGATGCAGAAATGTACGTGCGGGATATTTCTCCCCTTCTGAGCAGAAAGTAATCATGCAAAGTTATGAGGCGGTGAAGCATGTAATAAAATATTATTGCTGTCTCTGTGTTTATGTGCTAAATGTGCTGGTTTTACTGGAAAATGTCTTTGAGTAGCCTACCATGCCTTAAAAGTGAGCAGAGGGAATTAATGTCCCTCGAGAAATATACCCTAAAGACTAGGCTTAATTTTACACAAATCTCTACAAACGATGTCTAATTCTAAGCATCTTTCTACAATTAATATTCATAGAGAACAAACACGACTGGACAAAAAAGATCCGGGCAACAAGTCAAGATTAAATATCAAAACATTTTGCAGGCTGGTAAGTTCCTTAACAGTTTGCAAATGGTATGTAGAAATGACATATTTTATCTAAACTGATTTTAGCAGTTAAAAAGAAGGCTCATTTATCTGGCACTGGGCGGGGGGGCTCCAGCTCCAGCTCCAGCTCCAGACTTAATCAAACACACGGTGTCACTGGATTCCAGAAGGCCTGAGGTATCATGGTAAGCTTTTGGAAATGCATATTTAGCCCATAATGGATAAGAAGTCACTTCAGTGTATTATTTGTTCCAGAAGGCCGATTTGTATGCAGCAGGAAGACATCACATGAGAAAATGCAACACAAACCACACAACAATTAACACAAAAGTCTGTTAAATAGCACTGATGATATCTATTTGTAACAAGATCCAGACGCAGTACAGCCCGACATCCAGCCTGGCAACGTAGTAAGTATGGACTAAAGGAAATCTAAATTATGCACAATTCCTGCTGTGCTAATCAATGGATGGTTTACAGAATTCACAAACCAGATGTCTGTGCATGCAACATCTGAAAAAGCAGATCGAGCTGGCCGATGCACAGATAGCAGTCAGTAAAAGGAGTCTCGAGGATCTGGACCTTGGTTTAGAAATAAAGAAAAACACACTGAGGAAACTGGATCTGGAGATAAAAAAAATTAGAATAGCAATCCACACTTGAAGCATATCTGTAAATTGATTGTTTTTCTTTCCCTCTCCCCAGCTCCGAGCTGACAAGTGACAGCAATGTGATGTGTGTGATGAATGTACACTACACTACACTACGTAGGCAAGGTTCCTGGTTCAGTGAGGTGAGACAACATGTGAAAAGTTATGAAACCATAGTAAGCTACTAGAATAAAAGGATTAGGCCTAATTAAAGAGTAACACCAACTAATCTTTTTATTAGAGAAGGACAATGAAAGCAGTCATCTGAAATAATTAATGTCTTGGTCTCTGACCAGTCTGCCATTGATGTCGTCTGGGAATATGGCTGCATTGTCCCACTCAATCTCCGGTACCAGGGCAGGACCCCTTTCCTTCCTCAGACAGGTAATATTATGTAGGACAGTGATGTCACAGGCCCGGTCTGGGGTGACCCTCTGGTGAGACACTGAAAAAGTGTGTTAAGAAGGCCAAATCCCATTTCAATTCGAGCCCTTGTTCTTGCATGGGCAAGATTGTTTCCATGCTGTGCTGCTGTCTGAAGGTCTGCAAGGGGGGCGTCTCACAGGCATAGCCCTTGTCTCCCAGGAGAAGGCCAGAGAATTCACCTGAGAATACAAAATGGAATCATTACTACACATGAGTAAAACCTTTTGACGCAGTTGTGCAGTGAAATGTGTGTGGCCTACCTTGTGATGGTCTGGGAAATGGTACTGGACCTAAAAACTCGGGAGTCATGGACAGACCCCGGCCACTTTGCCTCCACATTGGTAAAGAAGCAGGAAGCGTCATAGATCATCTGAAACAAGGTGATGTTGCCTATTCAGTACACATATAATGCACAGAATACGTTTGTCTAGATGACAGTAACTATATCATCTTTACCTGAACGTAGACACTGTGGAAGGATTTGCTGTTGACCTAATCTCCCTCATGGCGATCGCGATTTTAATGCGGGTCTGTGTGCAGTCCAGGGCACCAGTGCCATTAGGGAACGCTGGAACACTAAATAGTCTGAGTATCTGGTGACTGTTAACGTAAAACTTTTTTGTTATCTATAATTAATTTTACCTTCAAACTGTGGAAATCCTTTTTGGTGTAACCCATTCTTCCATGGCCAGGGAAGGTGATAAAGATGTGTGCCAAGGACTTCAGTGGCAAACACACACTTCTCACAGTTCGGCAAATAGTGCCTTTATTTAATGTCTCGGCATCTCCCACGGGGTGTAAAAACATGGCGCTTGCAAAAAAGTGCAGTGCCACACAGACCATGCCGTGCTGAATCTTGGGACCCAGCAGTCCATCTCCAATAAATCGATCCCTCTCATGCAGCTAGCCATCGGGAAACGCTAAAGGGTCTGGTCTGTGGTTCAGAAATGGACATGCCATGGTGCAGGAAGAAACACAGGTGAATGGGACTTTATACATCGCCTTCATCGCTGACGTCATTGAAATCACCGTAGCAACTTCATCAACCATTTCTAACCATCTAAACAACTGCAATAGTAGAGGTTTAAATCAAACTCGTGACAACAATAGTAACAAGTAATGCATGCTAATAGAAATAAAACAGAATAACATGTTAATTTTGGTTCAGAGCGGCAGCTGATTTAACACACGAGACTCCAGGATTAATTTTAGCATGGCTGTTGGCCCAGCTGTTGGCCCGCTCTGGACCAGGCTAGCTGCAAAGAATAAATCTCCATGGTTACTTGGCTGGGTTTAATTCAACCTACTTTCATGCAACCAAGTCAAAGCTAAATTCATCCAGGATAACTTTATCTTATCGGCTTATCCTGGTTTCGTGCAACAGGCCCCTGATAGAGCTCCAGCCCGGGCTGTGAAGGTGGACCGGCCGGGCAGCAAACCAGCAACCCTGGCCGGCACCCGCCGGTTGTAACGTCAGACTATGGAGCTTCTGAAATCCAACACAGTCGGACCAAATTGGCAATTAGCCAGCCATCGATCTTCATAAAACGGCTCATATTTGAGCTGTACATCGTTGATTTCTCACGTAAAAAAAAAGTCTCAGAAGTGATTTTAGTAATGAAATAGCAGTCAAACAATGTATAAAGTATCCATGGTTGTTGTGATTGTGGCAGCGCTTTGCACACCAACACACTTAACTAGTCCAGATTGGGCGTTCCAGCTGTCAATATGGGTTATTACCCAGTGTGCTTTGTTGAATGGTCTCAATGTTTTATTGCTTTATTTTAATGTGAATACTAGTTTACTAGAGGAGTAACTTAGTATTTGAAGAGTGCATTTACTTCCAATGCTTATTGTGTATCCGAACACTGTAAGTTGTGATGGCCCTTCCCAATCTCCCGGCCGGTCACTTTCTGCTCCTTGGTTTTCAGGTGCTGCCAGTGGGCGGGGAGGTGAGTTGGGAGGGTCGCCTGTACCTGGCCGACTGGGCGTGGCCTACAGAAGGCATAAAGGCCTCGGCCCTTCTGGGCGTCTCACTCTCTCTCAGCTGATCCTACTGGAGCAGCCACCATTTTGTTCTTTGTTTCATCCATGCATGGCAAACGCGACTGATGTCTTCTATGCTTACACACCCCACTGTTACATTTATGTTGGGTTTTAAGTCATGTTATTAGGCTATTAAGTTGAATAAACTACTTTTTGGTTCCATTATCTGTGTGAGACCTCCCTTTGTGTTCCCGGCGGTAACATAGTTAATCTACTGAAATGGCCCCCATAACAGTGGAGTGTGATGTGCAAGACAAGCAGAGGTTAAGTCTTATATGTCCTGATTGTATGAAAACAGAAAAAAAACAATGGCTATTTGAATATCCTTGCCAAGCGCAAACTTGTACAGAAGGCATCAATAAGTTGTTGGGGGGGGTGGGGGTCATGCCTCTGTTCCCAATCATTTTAGAGGGTCATAGAAAAATGTGTTGCTGGCGAAGGGAGAGTCAAGTCTATTTTGATTAAAGATACCAAAACTCTTCAGTATTATATTCCGTTTCCTGTATAGTGATAGTCTGACTTTCTGGGCTGTCTGGTCTAGTTTTACGTGCTGTGTTCTCCCCCCACCCCCCCTTGTGATTGCCTGATGTTTCTCACCTGTTTCCCAGCCTTTGTGTCACCTGCCTTGTGTCACCTCGTTACCCTCTGTATTTAGTCTTTGTGTTCCCCTTATTCTTTGTCAGGTAATTTTGTCTTTGTTCCAGTGTGTTTGTCTGTAGTATGTCAGCGTACTGTGTGTGTGTGTGTGTGTGTGTGTGTGTGTGTGTGTGTGTGTGTGTGTGTGTTTCCCTACCTGTTCTGTTTAATTCATCTTGTCTCCTCGTATTTTGACCGGCCCCTCTCAAGAATCCCTTTGTTTAGTTGTACTTTGCTTTTTGCGCTAAATAAATCGTCCTCCTCCGACTTCTCCTGCCTGTTCTCTGCATTCGGGTCCACAAGTCCCCGACCTGTAACACTAGTACTGAAACATTGCCAATTAAATATTTTTTTGCAGGACTGATGACCCACTTATCCCCCTTTTGATGCACCTGTCTCACATCGCAGATATGCAAAGTATTTTTCTGTGCTGAAAAAATATTACCAAGTCGGCGAACACCCTGCAGTTACTCTTAGGACCCCCTAGGGGCCCTGGGACCCCTGTTGAAGATCTCCCCTCTAATTGCTAACTGTTAAAATGACAAGGGCCCCATGTGACCAGCAAAACAAGTAAAACTTATACAATTATTGTATAAGAAGTAGTAATATTCACATTTGATTCTTACATTTAAAATTTCCAAAAAACACATTTCACCTCATGTTACATTCATCACCCTGTGAAGAGTTTATGTGTAAAGGTCTGGTATCTGTCTATCTATCTATATATACTATGCATCTATGTTGTACCAATTATGGCCTAGTACCCCAAGACAAAAAAGAAAGGATGAGAGCAGAATAGAAAGGGCATTTGAAAAAAGGAGAGAGCAGGGAAGGGAGAGGGGAAAAAAAGAGCAATTGGAGGAAGACAGAAGATTCATTCTCGCCCGGGGCATGTCTGCCCAGATAATGACTAGGTGAGGGGATGGTGACGCTCATGGAGCAGCTGTACAGTCAAAAGGACAAACGGGCAGCCCCTTCGTTCCAATACCGCTAATGTTGAACGCTTCTCCACCTCCGTGTCTCGCCATCTTTGCTTCCCAAGAACCACAACTGACATGCATGTGCCAGTTAGTTGTGAGATCCTCACACGGATCCAAATCGAATGGAAGCAGCAGAGAGAAACTCGGAGCAAGACTTTTTGATCTCCTGTGAAAACTGCCACAAGAATGTGACAGGAAAGCCAGACAAACAGACCAGGAGATAGACAGGCCGCCTGATTGATGATGACTTACTCTTAGTCATGTCACAGTTAAAGAAGAAAACAGGGCATGATGAATGTGACTATTATTTTTATCTGTGATAGGATATGATCCTAATCTCATCTCCTCATAGCCAGGGGTAAAAGGACAAGTTGAGACATGATTTGACGGAACACATCTCTTGCCCAACCCTTCCGAGAAAAATGTGAAGATGCACAAAGAGAGCCACGTCCTTAAATCACTTTGAGCCACATGGTCATTTTATATAAAGCGGTATCAAAAGCTCTTTAACCCTTGTGTTGTCTTCGGGTCAAATTTGACCTGTTTTTCAAAATATCTATGCAGCAGAAAATGTAATAACCCAAAGATTACATGGATGATTGATTCCACACATCGCACTTTGCAAGTACAACAAAAGATAGGATCTCCACCTTCATTGAATTCTAGGTGTTTTATAAAAAAAAAACTTTTCAAAACCAGACTGAAGGTTGACATATACCCATCTGTAATTATCCTTCATTTAATACGAGTCTAAATAATTCAGAATTTCTGCTTTTTTAACTCAAGTATTAGGTATCATTTCCTATACATGAGGTTTATTGACCAGAAATGTAGTAAATGTTAAACTGGTAAAAAGGAGGTGTTAATGGTGTTTATACATGGTGGTGAAAAGAAGCGTTAAATAAAAAAAAAAAAGCCAGAAATATTGAAAAATGAGAGACAAAAGTGTCAAAAGAGACGAAAACATCAGAAAAAGTGTCGATTTTCAGGACGACAGGTACACGGTCAAACGGAAGACAACACGAGGGTTAACAGTTTGCATGAAGATATTGCTATATGTGAATGAATATGCATTTTGACATGGGGACACATAATATTCAGTTTTTCCCTAATTCTGAAAGAGACGATATTCCAACTAAGCTGTTTACATGGCTAATGAAAGTGAATATTCCACTAATATAAAAAAATATGATTCTTTTCAAAGTTTACCAGCGGTAGTGGACGTGTTGGACCGTGCAAACACAGCTTCCCTCTTTCATTCCTTCAACTAGCATCTTGAAAAAAAAGGTGTGTGTGTGTGTATGTGTGTGTGTGTGTGTGTGTGTGTGTGTGTGTGTGTGTGTGTGTGTGTGTGAGCATATATCTTGAATGAGACTCATATTCTGAATGCACTGTATGCATCTAAAACCCAAATAATACCAGAATATCCCACATCTTAATTGGAAAATGCTATATTCAGAGAAGGCCTTTTTCAGAATATCCAACTGGAATATGCCGTTTACATTACCTGTGTCAAATTTGGAATATTGTTGGTTTTGGAATGATAGTGGGATATTGGTGTGATTGTAGATATACTCAACACATGTTGACATTTTTTCTGTCAACTCTACTAAAAATAGGTTTCAAGATAAGTTCTACTGTTTAGCATCATACCTTGCCTATGTTATGTACAAGTTAGAAATAGTAACATCAGACAAATGTTGAGTGAAAATGAGTCTGTCTGGGCGAAAAGTCCTGAACTGCAAATTCTGAAGAAAAAAATTCCCAAGTCATAATAAAATGTGAACTGTAAAGATAACATGGTATCTGTTTTGTTTTATTCTATTTTTTGAGTTTCTTTAGGTAGAAGATAACATGTTACACGTCAGGGTTTGTAGAGAAGAAAAAAGGCCATTAATCAGGATTTTGGGAAATATTGAGGGCATGAGTCCAATGTACCTCCAGACGGTCACAGATTAAAGCTGTCTATGGAGCAGGGGCCAAAAAATATAAAGGGCACCAGCTGCATGCATTGGGGAGTCAGTGTCATGATGAAGATATTCTATGGGATGTATGTAGGGCAGACTATAAGGCACTGCATGTAAGGAGATGTAGTCTCCAGTAAGAAGGGCACCCTATGAGGCATGCCATCTCAAATTGGGCCACCGAAGAGCGCACAATGGTGTTATATCTACCCTAGGGGCCTCCAAGAGGGCACTTTTGCTAGTTTTTTTCAAACTTGGGGGCACCAGCAGAGGAGTCACCTGCTATAACAATGTGGACATTTGCTGCCTAGACCACCTATAACCTCTGAGTGATCCGATCTCAATGCTTCCTCAACTTGTCCTGAGTGAATTTCCACCTGTACTTAGAGCTGCTCACCTGTGATCTGATCACCCTGATCGGATTTCACTAAAAGGTCAAATCGAGGCGTACTGATCGGGGAGAACCACGCCCTTTCAAAGTAAAAAATAAAAATAAAAATTCAACGGTAGTGGTATGACAGAGGCAGGTTGGGATGGTGGATGGGTCAAACAACACCATGAGGCGTGGGTTTGTGTCCCGTTCTTGTCCCGCTTGTCACTAAAACATACATTTTCTAACCCCACCCATGATCTTTTCCTAAATCTACCATCCACATTCTTGTGCTGCGTGTCAGTTAAACGTACAGCACGTCCTGACCCATACTGTCAAAAGGTGCGTCTTGGCTAGATGCTACAGAGGGCAACAAATGTCATGGGAGTAAGAATGTGTTGCCATGTCTCTTACATAACAATCAAATCTTCAAAGGTCCCTCTAGTCCCTTCTACTTTCTCGCCTCTTTGTCACCAACTTAACAGCTTTATTCTTTAGCAGTCTGATTCACACCCCGGGTCTTTGCCCTCTGCCCTCTGCCCTCTGCCCTCCACTCTCATTTCATTTTCCTGTTTTAATTTCTCCACCCCGACTGGCCAGACCGGCACACCACACAAGATCACAAATACATCCATCCTTAGGCTCCCCTGTATAAGTATACCAACTCCTAAAACTACTAAAGTCAGAGAGTTGACACATTAAATACTTACTTACTACTGTCAATGGAAAAATCAATGGGCCGCCTATGTATGCCAACCACTTTTATGGGCCAGTTCATGGGCCAGACAAAACAATAAAATAGTATTAATTAAAAAAAATATATATAAAAGCATATTAGCCCACTGGGAAAGTGCCTGGTATGCCAGATGCCCAGTCCGCCCTTGGATCACACCTATCCCTTCATCCAAACTATTTTACCATTCAGAAGCAGCTTGCTGCTTCCTCCCTGAGACGGAGAGCCGGCCTTTCATAGAAAAGTGCTATCTCAGCCATGAAAATGTAGTATTAATAGCCTCTACTTCCAATAGCATGCAGCTTTCATTGCAGTCTCACAAATGGAAATGTTTTGTATTAGGTGTGCTTCTCACATTTCTCACAAAAGGAGTAAGAGCCACGCCACTGGCACTATTATGATTTTTTTTTTTGGGCTGAATTATTGACGACATTAGTCTAAAACAGTGGCAGCTCCCTGATCAATAGCAGCCCCTTAAGGTTCCATTAGCTCTATTGTTCAATAATGACTGGTTCTTTTGCAATGCATTTAACTGGCTGTAATGGCCTCATCAAAAGCAATATTCCCCATTAACTCCATTCAACCTATATCAGCATCATGTCATAAAACATAGAGGCATAACATATGACACACCAGTTTCAGTCAATTGGATTTCAAACTTTATTGAATAGACATTTAAGTTTTTTTTAAAGTAGCAAAAAAGTAACAACAGCTGCTAAAAACACAGCCTTGACTTAATATAATTGCTATATATATATATATATATATATATATATATATATATATATATATATATATATATAAAAATAACATGTTAGCAAAAAATGGCATATTTACACATCCAGTCAGGAGCACCATGCATCCATGGCAACACAAACCGTTGTACCTCATTATGCCTTAATATAATATATAAATGTACCAGATAGATGTATGATAAAAATAGAATATTACTGAGAAGTTCTTGTCTGAATTGTGTACTTGTGTCAAATCTCATAAATGGGAAGGGGAAAGTGACACTTTTGAATCTAAATATGTTTTTTATTCAAACAATAAATTTAAAGTAGAATATGTGAACTAGAATGACAAAATAAATGTGTTTTGTTCTATCTGTTTGTGGTGTTGTAATTTGTAGACGTCCCTATGCCCTCTTACTAGCAGTAGCAGCAGAGAGCAGAAGCCAGCAGGCAAGTGTTTTTATTTAAATAAACTCCTGGTGTACTTACAAACTTCCCAATCCATGGTTTTATGAGTACTTAACCTAGTTGCAGTACTTAACCTGCACTTACTGCTTGCACTTCTGGTTAGACCTAAACTGCATTTTGTTGCCTTGTACCTGTTTAATGACAATAAAGTTGAATCTAATCTAACCTAGTTGTACTACTGTGGAAGGTTGGTATCATTTTGGGCATTATTAGTGGGATAATTTGCAAGATGCACACAGCAAAACAAACGTGGAACGCTTATGGGTGAAAGTGTTGAACCTTTCGTACAGTTAAGTACTAGTGTGTGCGTGTGGGTTTGTCGCTGTGTGTGTGGGAGGCCGCCCGATCTCTGTCCGTGCCTGATTGACTGTCTGACTCTAGATACAGCTGAGAAGTCAAGACAGCCAAAATCACCATAAATCTAGGTGTTTTATTTTGAAATGTGCTTTATTTTGTAGAGCATCTGGCCTTCCTGTATGTGATTAACTGCCTGGCTAACATGTTTTTAGGCCAGATGTCCTACACCTTCTGCTTCCTTTTGTGTTGGCATTCTAGCCTCCGGTGGATTTCTGAGGACTATGGTTAGCTGGTCCTCAGGTCTCTGCAGGGTAAATCCAGACAGCTAGCTAGACTATCTGTCCAATCTGAGGACTATGGTTACCTGGTCCTCAGATCTCTGCAGGGTAAATCCAGACAGGTAGCTAGACTATCTGTCCAATCTGAGGACTATGGTTACCTGGTCCTCAGATCTCTGCAGGGTAAATCCAGACAGGTAGCTAGACTATCCGTCCAATCTGAGAACTATGGTTACCTGGTCCTCAGACCTCTGCGGGGTAAATCCAGACAGCTAGCTAGACTATCTGTCCAATCTGAGGACTATGGTTACCTGGTCCTCAGACCTCTGCAGGGTAAATCCAGACAGCTAGCTAGACTATCTGTCCAATCTGAGGACTATGGTTACCTGGTCCTCAGATCTCTGCAGGGTAAATCCAGACAGCTAGCTAGACTATCTGTCCAATCTGAGGACTATGGTTACCTGGTCCTCAGATCTCTGCAGGGTAAATCCAGACAGCTAGCTAGACTGTCTGTCCAATTGGAGTTTTCTTTTGCTCAACTAAAACTACGTTCAAACGAGTTCCTTCCCGAGCCTATTTTGCATAGGACCCGTTATCGTGTCCGGTGCCCGGCGCTGAGCCCCACCCAAGACGATTGTGATTGGTTTAACGAAATGCCAATAAACCAGACCATGTTTTTTTTTTACCCATCCTGGAGTGCTGTGTGGACTAGCCAGACCTTCTTCGCAGCGCTGTGGGGAAAAAAAGCTGCTTTACAATCAGTTTGTCCCTCTGTTGGTTCTGGATCTGATTGTCCTGTATCTTTTTCTGATTGGGGAGGGGGGGGGGAGAACAAGCGATGACCAGGGTGAGTGTGGTCCTATATGATACTGCGGGTGTGGATAGTGATCACATCTGTAGTGACACTCATTTCAGTCTATAATTAGATTCTGACCAGCAGCATAATCTCCGGTTCCAGTGAGCTCCTCATCCAGTCTCTGCTGGGACTTACAGGAGGTTTCTAATTAAAGAGCCAGGCCTGCCTCTGCCTGAGTGTGATCACAGATCTCTGCTCTGTTATGCTTAGCCCTTCCTCAACGTCTACTTGTTCTAACACAATGATGATTTCTATTAGAATCTCCTGTTGTTGTGCATTGTGGTGTTTTTTTAATAAGCTTCTCTACCAAATCTATTTATGGATGTTTTTCTTCAATAAGTTCCATCATCAGCTTATTGTGCCTTTTTTAATAAGATATTCTGTAACACTCTGTAATAACACTTAATGGGCTGTGCTGAAATGTTTTTGTGTTTATAGGGATTTGCACAACTGTGTGTGTGTGCATGATGCTCTAAGGGGCTGCCTGCCACGAGTGTGCTCAGAACCTCTTCAGCCTTTTCCTTGGACCACTGACTGTGACTATCAGTGGCCGGATGAGCTTCAGGCCTGCAATGAGCTTAAAAAAAAACCCGAAGGGGGCAGCAGATGTGTCACCATGGTCCACGGTTCCAGCTTTTTCTCCAATTCAAATCCCTCAGTTACAGCCATGGTACGTTTGGCTACTTAGCAGGTTATGTAGAACCGCGACAGGACCAGCATTGTCAGAAGAAAAACCTTAAAAAGTACAACAAATATGACAAAACCAAAAAAAGAACTAATATGCATTGGTTTGTGTATACAAAGAAACTTGACCTATTTGTCCTTTCTAACTTTTCTTTTTTTTTCCTTTTAGTGAGCCATCTCAGCTGTGTAGTTAGTTACATGGTTACATGGATTTGGGAGCTCAGGTGCCACAGCTGCACATGGACTTAAACGCAAGGCATAAATCATACCGACCCACAAGAGGTTCACAGGACATTTCCTGTGAACATATTGCATGCATACATACATGCACATTAGTGGATGTAATGCAGAGCCCAACATACCATAATGAGTTCAGTATTATCAGACAACAAAGTCGATGCAATGTGGCGTAGAAAATCCTCAAAACCACGGTTTGATTGGCTGCATCGTAAACATGTAAAGCAGTACGAGTACTTGGTTGAAGAGTAATTTAGGTAGTTTTCAACCTGGACCTTATTTCCTCATGCGTTTGTGTCTAAAGTGACAAATGGGATCGAAACATCTTTGAGAAGTGAGAACGTTGGAACCAGCAGCCACAAACCAGGCTGCAATGTAATCTCATAGGGCACATGCGCACTGTCAGTTAGTGATGGATTACACAAGTCTCCAAGTCCTGGACTCGTACTCAAGTTGCTTTTCTTTGGACTCATGACTCGACTTGGACTAGTGCACTGATGACATGGACTCTAGGATTTATGAAATTGGACTTGCGCATTCATGAAATAGGACTCGGAAGTTGGATAAAGTTTCTGACTACTTCCATGTGTAAGAGGCAATGGTAGAGTACTTGAGTTCTGGACTCGACTCTGAGTCGAGTTACCGTTTCCTAACTTTGAGTCTGATTTGACTCTGGAGTCCAGATATTAGCGACTAAAGTCAGACTCGAGTCCTGGACTCTTATTTGGTGGCTCGGACTTGGACTCTGACTCGCACACTGCGGACTCAAGCTTGACTCGGACTCTACAACAATACCATAAATATTCCGACACATGATATGGCTCTGTTAGCTACTAAAACCGTTAATATTGGGTTAATACAATGGTTAGAATGAACTGGTACCACCAAATTTGACAAAACAATCTAAGGGTCCACTCACTAGCTTTGTCAGAGCTTTAAACCGCATCACACGGTCTTAATCAAGTAGAACTGGGTCACATGAGTCTGTATGAGACAGACCGGGATGTCAACTGTGAGAAGACGTAATACCAAGAGCAACAAAGTCTGCGTAGGGAAGTGGTTGGGGGTGGATGGGTGGGGTAGATCAAACAAACCCAGGAATTTTACCCAGAAGACCTTGAGTCGAGTTATTTTGTCTCAAACACTGTAGTTTTGACCACAGCTGTAGTCAAGATTCAACTTTCTGAAAACATGATCCGACTCATCTATACGCCCTCAGTTCAGGACCAGGCCTTGCCAAGTACCTTAGGATGCAAAAGGTGTTCCCATCTTATAAAATGTGGATGCTTGGTCAGGTGCCTTTTGTTGTTGTTGTTGTTATTGACGCTAAAAGTCTCCTTTAGCGTCATATAACACGCTTTACCTTGAACGGGACTATTGGCGTCCCCTTTTGACGCCATTTGTTCAAGGCTGATTAAATATGGTCACATGCCCATCCAGCAGTATGGAGCACCAGAGGCATGTGACCATGTCAAAACTGTCTGTATAATAGACTGAAACAAAGAAATATAAGCAAATATTTTAGATAGAAAAACCCGAGATGAGCGAAGGAAAACAGACAGGAAAATGAGTGATGAGTCACAGACTAAGGGGACAAACTTGAGGAATAGAGGACAGAAGGGATGATGGGTAAGGAGAGAATAAAAGAGAATACATTAAAAGTGAAGGTCATTTCTTAAGGGAGGGCAGGAGATTTACTTTAAAACAAAGCCTGTGAGACAGAACTGTGTGTGTGTGTGTGTGTGTGTGTGTGTGTGTGTGTGGTACTTCTGGCCAGGCAGCAGGTGCTGGTTTGGTCCCTGCTCCAGTGAGCTGTGTCTGGGTGGCTCCACTCCCAGCTGGGGCACAACAAGTTCTGGAGAGTGTGTGTGTGTGTGTGTGTGTGTGTGTGTGTGTGTGTGTGTGTGTGTGTGTGTGAGGTGAAAGGAGGTGAGCTGCCATGTGGACGAGGTGATTAGATTAGCAGCATCTGAGGCCTGGGCGCTTGGCCGGGTGTCTGTCGGAGGGTCAGGGCTCGTCTCTCGCCGTCCATTCAGCTGCTGTGATTAGCGTCTGATGGCCGAAGTCACCCAAAACTTACAGCCGAGCCAACTTTTCCTCTCGGTAAACAAGTAAACAAGGTGACCGTGTTCCGCATTTGCCAACATGTCTCTGCCCATCGCAGAAATTAACGAGCTCACAGCCGTGAGTGTTTTGGCTGATGGTGAAACATCGGTTATGTGGACACACAGAAGGAGTGGATGGTCAGCTGGCAATTTGCTCTGATTGGTGTGCTCATCTCTACTAATCTCAGTTCCTTAATCAAGAACTATGAATCCATTAATTTCTTGTCTTGTCACCGTACCTGACAACTTGTGCAGTGGCTATACTGTGTCGACTGTGAGATGACGTAGTATCAAGAGTGACAGCGGTCGCATAGTAGTAGTATAAAGACTGGAAATCTGTGTAAGGTGGTTGGTTGATGTGGTGGAGGGGTCAAACAACACAGGACTTTAACCCAGGAGACCGGGGTTCATGTCCCACTATTGTGCCCCATGTCACTTAAACGTACGTCCCGAACCAGTGTGTCCCAAAGTGACACCTAGAGTCTCTTTTCAGAAGTCTCTTTTATATAGACCTTAGTGGTGCCCTAATACTGTATCTATAGTCTATTTTATATAGACCTTAGTGGTCCCCTAATACTGTATCTATAGTCTATTTTATATAGACCTTAGTGGTCCCCTAATACTGTATCTATAGTCTATTTTATATAGACCTTAGTGGTCCCCTGATACTGTATCTGAAGTCTCTTTTATATAGACCTTAGTGGTCCCCTGATACTGTATCTGAAGTCTCTTTTATATAGACCTTAGTGGTCCCCTGATACTGTATCTGAAGTCTCTTTTATATAGACCTTAGTGGTCCCTAATACTGTATCTGAAGTCTCTTTTATATAGACCTTAGTGGTCCCTAATACTGTATCTGAAGTCTCTTTTATATAGACATTAGTGGTCCCTAATACTGTA
This sequence comes from Percina caprodes, assembly GCA_013375575.1. NCBI lineage: Eukaryota > Metazoa > Chordata > Actinopteri > Perciformes > Percidae > Percina > Percina caprodes. The sequence goes on along the minus strand of JABXJD010000123.1, from coordinate 172,288 downwards.
TCTGAAGTCTCTTTTATATAGACCTTAGTGGTCCCCTAATATTGTATCTGAAGTCTCTTTTATTTAGACCTTAGTGGTCCCCTAATACTGTATCTGAAGTCTCCTTCACAAAATTCAGCCTGAGTGCAGAATTCCAGCCACTAGTATGTGCCATTTCTGAGTCTGTAGCTTTTGAGGAGGAGAGAGGACCTCATAAGGAGCAAGATTCCAGATCGGCCCATCTGAGCTTTCATTTTCTCAAAGGCAGAGCAGGATACCCAGGGCTCGGTTTACACCTACCATTTCTAGCCACTGGGGGACCATGGGCAGGCTGGGGGAACCTCATAAAGTGAAATTATCATGCCATGGGACCTTTAATAAATGTATATGATACCAAAGGGGTAGCTGCTAACAGAGACTTTTTGCGTCAGTAAACTACGCCAATGGAACCTGACCAAGCATTGCTTTTTGATGTTCTTGGAGCAAAAATGAGTTGGCAGAAAACTGTAGTTAAAAAATAGCAATAGCAATGTGCAATGTGCAATGAAATAGCAATGGTGAGCTGTGAGATGAAGAGCTGCAGGCGATACCTTTGGTTTGTTGGGAACCAGCAGCCCGCCTCCAACAGGGGGATTAAATCATGGAACGACTTTTCCCACCTGGCAAAAAACGGTTCCTCTATTAATTCTTGAAAATATGCCTAAAAGACCAATTAACTGATATTTAACATTTTTGTGACCGGTTGTTTAAGTACTACTGTATCCATGTCCTTATTCTTTCACTGCTAACAACATGTATCATTACTTTTGCTCAGGAGTTGTTAATAATACAGATAAATTAACCAATATCCTATACACACGGCAGGGATGGACTGGGACAAAAACTCGGCCCTGGGAATTGCCCCCCTTACCGACCACAGATAAGTACCAAATATACTACCATGGCACCATATTAGAGTAGAATGGAAATGCTTCCATATTTAAAACATATTATTACATACTTAAACACCCAAAACACCAAAGTACATTGGACAATAGCAAATCAGACGCAAGCTTTTATTTTGAAAAGTAGAATCACATCGGTGTATCTGACATAGGTGGGGCCAGAGGCGAGCTGCACCAATCACATCGGCGTATCGGATATAGGCGGGACCAGAGGCGAGCTGCACCAATCACATCGGCGTATCGGATATAGGCGGGACCAGAGGCGAGCTGCACCAATCAGATCGGTGTATCGGATATAGGCGGGGCCAAAGGAGAGCTGCACCAATCACATCGGTGTATCTGATATAGGTGTAATTGTGATAAAGGTTTGAACTTTCCATCACCAGGTCAGAGATTTATGTGTAATACTTTGGTTTATGACCAAATGTCTGCAAAACTAATGACCCATCAGCTGTTCTTTTGTGTTAAGTGCCAATAATCTGTGATATGATTCAAAAGTGGAATTTGGTTCCTTTGGGCAAAATTAAGGTAAAGTTCTTGGGATCAGTCTCTGAAAAAGTTCCTGCAATCAAACAGATCGTTGCCCTGAGACAGTGGTGCTTTTTGTTTGACAATGATACGGGTGAAAAAAGTCTCAAAGACATAATTATGAACTAGATTTACAGAACATTTCATGAATCCTACATTCTGAACCAAACAGCTCCGTGGCTTCTGACTGAATTCCCTCCAAACTTTTCACTTGTGTCCTTTTTGTGTCTTTGGTTTGTCACTGCACGCACATCGCCTGCAGATCGGCACTTTTTTTTTTCTTTTTTTTTTTTTTAAACGCAGGTTTCACTTTACAAGCTTCTTAAGTCCGACTGTCTGTCACACATCCATATTCAACATCCTCCTACCATCTTGAATAATCTCTTTTGAAACCCGGCTTCTCTGTGTGAGGGACGCTCGCCTCTCCCATCTCGCTCGTCGGGATTGGCTGGTGTGGCTGGCAGCCGGTGTACCCAGGTGTGGTGCTGGAGGTACCCAGCTGTGAGGCCACCAGTCCAGGCATGACTCATAACAGCGTCCCCCTGTCATCCTGTCAGTCACGGCTGACAGAGGCCTCAGCAGGACACAGCATAGAGGGTGACAGGGTGTCTGGATAGCAAGTTTGAAATGTGAGAGGCCACGTGATGTCTGTGTGTGTGTGTGTGTGTGTGTGTGTGTGCGTGTGCGTGCACATGCATGTGTGTGCTACACTGTCGTGTGCGTGACTCAGTGAAGAAGCGTAGCATCATCGCCGGGAAAAGGTGGGTGTGTGTGTGTGTGTTCCCCGACCTGCAATGCATTATGCTTGTGAAGTACACTATTGATGCGTAACCAGGGATGAGGAGAAATTGCCTGGTCACTCTCAGCGTGAACAATTCTCTCTCTCCTGTCCTCGTCCTCCTATCCGTCTCTCTGCACAACAGAGCTCAGGCCTTTAGAAAGAGAGATTAACTCTGTGTGCGACAGATCTCTGGCCGCTATAGTTTTATTTGACTGTATTGAATTTCACTGCATTTCACGATCCTCCAGCTCATCATAAATATAGCTTCATTAGAGTGTTTATGGTGCAACTTATGGGCCTTTTTTTAAATCTAACTCCTAAGAAACCGACAGCATGCCCAATACAGACAGACATATGCACTTTCCCAGTTTGTGCATGGCTTGTCTGTCACTCTTTTTTTCTACTTCCATCCAATCTATTTCAGAAATTGCTACAAATGTGAATATCAGGCTCATTGTTATTGGTTTTAATGCCCGCTAGCAACATGGCTCTAGGGATTGCAATGTTGCTGTTTCAGTTGGTCCGGATTAAAATATCTCAACAATTAATAGATGAAATTTGGTGCAGATATTAATGATGCCCAGAGGAAGAAAAAAAGAACCTAATGAATTTGGTAATCCCCTGACTTTAAAAGCACCACCAGTGGGTCAAGGTTTTCACTTATCTCCACATCTACAAGATGGATAGTCAAAAAAATAAGTTATACAGACATTCATGACTCCGAGACAATTACCCCAAATGACTTTCATGATCCTCTGACTTTAACTTCAATGCCATGACAAGGTTCTCATTTTTGGTTTTGAGTGGAATGTCTTAACTATTAGATGGATTGCCATGAAATGTGATGCAGACATTCTTCTCCCGCTACAGAATGAATTGTGATGACTAAACCAAAGAGTGCTGCAGGGTTGATGTATTTTTGGAGGCCCACCCTGAAGTTGGCATCGCTCTGGTTCCCTCAACAAAAAGCCAACGAGCTTTTTTTCCATTACATTTTGGATTGTTGCATGTTCGGAGTATCGGAATATCCCCCGTCAACATCTGACTTCTCATTTTGCCACTTGGCAACCACCTTTTTAGGCTTCAAAATTCATGAATATGGTATTTTCTGATGTATGTTATGTTGTCAAAAAAACGTCCAAGTCTCTTAACCACAGACCTTATTTCAGGCATCCAACCAAAACCCAGTCCAAAATCCATTGACTTAAAGAGGAGCTTTTTCCAAAAGCTCTGTTGTATACAGTGACCTAAAATACTGTATGAGTGTGAATGGATGGTCAAAATGCTCACAAAATGCTACATTGTTATACTTTTTTTATCACTTTATGTACAAATAGACAAGTGTTGTAACCAAATCAGGGTATTTTCTTGTCATCTGTGAATTCTTTGTGACTGCAGCTTAGGTGGTAAGAATGGACGCCTGCCGGTCACAAGGTTGGTGGTTTGATCCCGGCCTGGACCGGACCGTCGTGTTTTTGGGCAAGACACTAAACCCTGAATTGCTCCCGATGCTGCGGCATCGGTGTGTAAATGTGTGTGAGTGTTTATCTGATGTGCAGGTGGCACCTTGTACGGCAGCCCCGGCCACAGTGTGTGAATGTGTGTAAAGGGTGAATGGTTCCTGGACTATGTAAAAACGCTGATTAGCCGTTAAGACTAGAAAAAGCGCTGTATAAAAACAGTCCATTTAATCACTGGGGTTGAATATTTCTTTAAATAAATTTGTGGTTTTCAGACAGTGGGCCTTCATTTACTTGACGTTCAACACTGGTAAATTGTATGTTCCATTTTGTGTGCGTGTGTGTGCGAATAAATATATATATATATATATATAGTTTAACATCCAATTTTATTTATAGTATTAAATCAGCAAGAGTTATCTCAGGACACTTTACAGGTAGAGTAGGTATAGACCACACTCTATACTTTCCAACAATTCCAGTAATTCCATTTGAACTCCCTTGCCTGACCCTTTTCTTTTCTTCTTCCACCATCCTTCTTCCACTGTAACCCCACCTATATCACACCCTGTCACTGTCTCATTAATTGTGTCCAGCCATGTGGAAGTGATGGTCTGTGAGCGCCCTCTGAATAGATGTACTGTGGGAATGACCCATTATTCCACACTTGGGCAATGAGAGCGTATGAATAAAAGACCTCCCCCTCCCCCTGCTGACGCCAGAGGTTCACACCTCCCTCTTCACTTCCAGTCTCCCAACCTTCTCACCCTCCACCACTCATCCAGAACAACACTACAGAAACAAGTCATTTCATAATCATGGGTTTCATAGTCATGAGTCTTTACCTGAACACAATTTCAACTGTCAAATGAAATCAGTTTAAGCTCTTTGCTCTGAGCCAGAGTAACTTGAAACGAGGCACATTGCTTTACTCACGGGTATATATAAAAAAAAAAAAAAATAGAAAGTACTGGCTGTTCTGATTGCAGTTGAATAGCACTTAAAGACCAGATGTACGTTTTACAACTTGCAGTAAAGATGTAATCATCCGGTCCAAAGCTACGAGGCAGTCGGTGGTGCATTTGGCTTCATTAAACAGAAATGATGATGCTAATATCCAACCAGGAAACAAAAGCAACATGGTGCTCAATCAGCAACAAACATATAGTAATGGATATTCAAGAAACGCATGAAGAGAGACAAGGACTTTATTAAGTATCATTAGTCATTTCCTCCATTTTATTAGTATGGTACCACAGTTTAGGCAAAATGCCTTCTTGTTTGCCCGTCAGATAATGTTGATGATGTTTATGCCAACTTCCTCCTCTTGATAAATTCAGGATAATATCCATAGCCACAGAATAAATTTCCATCAATACAACAATGAATCTGATCGCCTGTTTCTCTTCCCTAAAGGCGCTGACGCACCATCCCAGATTATAGTCAGTCTGGCGAGGTCAGGGACTCGGGTCGGTTCAGTGTCTACCGTGCCGTGGTTTTGGCCGATTTGACATGTTGAATCGGGGATTGGGCAGTCGGACTCAATGACCAATCCGATTGGTGCAGTGCTAGCCCGGAAATGACGAGCAGGATCAGCCTTTCAAAATCTTTGTCGATCTGAAATGAAGACAGATTCAGCAACGGCATGGCCTACTTCTCACTCAAAATGTTTTTTTTTCTTAGAAACGTGCTTCGGTGAACTATTATCGTAAAATACGAGCTCTTATTCTGAACGGGCCGCCATTATGTCAGACCCACAGACACGTTCGTAGGCTTTTTTTGACCAACTCGGGGAGACTGCCAGTCCGACTGCCTGTTCTGCCGACGGTTGGTGTGTCGGAGCCTTAACACAGATATTGTTTTTTGTATTTGTTTTCCATGGCTGTTACGTTACTATCAATGAAAGTTAGAGCTTCCTTCACAGATGTTTTACATTAAAAGCCCTCCAACAACTCAAAGGACATGACCCCCCCTGTTCCTGGTTTTATTTCAAAACCTTTGTAGGAAGTGTTGAGTTTCATTGGCTGTAACTTCTGTCTGTATTGCACTCCCGCAGATACCTGATTCCACTTCTGGGTCACGGGTTCTAGTTCCTATATTGAGGACCTTTTCTAGGAGGCACACACACACACACAGAAACATTGTGCAGCTCTGTCTATCATGTCCGCCATTGTTTTGAACCAACAGTCGTTGCCATCACACGTGTTATTAGGGATCCCACGTATCTTCAAGGCAAGTCCCGCCCTACGATTGACGGTTAGGATAGCTGATTGGTCGGGTGGAACCGGAACAAATCGGGTTATGTTACCTTGCGTAATTGGATCCGTGGCCAGTAGTAGTGTGTGTGAATGCTATTGAAGGGTGAGCCTTGCCTTGAAACCACGCCTGTAGCTGCCTGTCGCTCCTCGCAGGACGCTGGGTGGTTTGATACGCTGCTAGTTCTGACACAAATGCACTTGACCCAATGTATTTTTGTGTGATATGTGATCCCACAATTCTCGTGTGATCTTGCGATATTGCGAGCAACCATTCGCTGAAACACCTCAGAAATTGCCACTGAATTTGTACAGACATTCATTTTCCCCAGAGGATGTATCATACTGATTTTTTTTTTTTTTTGGACCCTTAACCTTTCCTGTAGCGCCATTATGAGGTTTTCCTGTATGTATTCATTGAAATATCTTAACTGTTGGATGGATGTTCCCCTCAGCAGGAATTGATTACACTCTTGGAGATCCTTTGACATTTATTGTGTAAAAACCAGAGTGATTACTAAAAAATAGTGAATCCATTTTTAAAGATGAATGGGATGACAGAACCTTTGTCTATGGTTTAATGAATCCAGATGAACACTTGTTAGTCTGTGATGATTTTATCTTACGCATCTGTAAGTTATTAACAACTTATTCGGAGTTAGCATGACTGTAGACTGTTAGTGGTCATTCCTTTTAAAAAGAGGGTTTCAGAGATACTGTTAGTCATTTGATCATGTACAATATGCTGAATTAATCATGCAATTTATTAGCGTACAGATATTTCCAGTGTGTAGATGTTCCACTTTTCCTCAGCCTGTATTTGGGACCATGCTTTATTTGTTAATGCAGGTCATTGTTGAATACAGATCTACATGTTATGTATATTATCTTGCTAGGACGATATAAAATACATGATACATTAATTTACAAAATATATATTATATACAGGAACTATTTAAAGTTGAATGAGGGGTGGGACAAGTTGGATTCGGTTTCATCCTGCTCCTTTATGGGCAGATTGAACATATTTTTTCTAACACTTTATAGATATTGTTTATCTTTTTGTGTGTTGCTAAACACTTTCTTTTTATTAATTCTTTTTGATAGAAATAAAAAGTAAAGAAAGCAAGAATCCGAGCTGACTTTGATAATGACATTGTCATTGTCTTTGGTAAATTGGATTCAGAATGTCAAAAAACATTTAATAAAAAACTTTAATCATGAAGTGATGAAGATCATAATTGTGTTCAGCTGCTGCTGGGACTTCGCCACACCGAGGCTGCTCGTGATCTGTAGAGGTCTTTTTCATTGTAATTATTATTTAGGCCAATTTGTGACATACACTGAATTGTTTAATTGAAGCCTACTTGTTTATTTTTGGACCCTGGACTAAATACATACACACATTATATCCTTTTCCATATCTCGCATATTCAATTTTCAACCATGAAGGTAATGTATTCCACTCTTCCAAAAACGATTACTTGCACATATGCTCCTCGTGAAGTAAGTGCATCTTAATAGAGACATAGATTTCCCATTGGATGTCCAATAATCACACCAGGGTAGCTTAGATAAGAGAGAGAGCTGCTGGTTGAGAGTACTGGCAACGTGTTGGTCTTCGAGTACTTCTTGACACATCTAGTTTTTCTTTATTAGAGGCAGGGTGTAACTAAATCTGGAAAGAGTGGTGTGTAACAGGTGGAGGGAAGAGATGAGAGGATGTGGAGGCGTGAGATGGAGAAAAATTGGCTGATAAACAATGGAGAGGGAGCCTCATGCAAAGACACAGATGCTGAAAAACAGTCTCCGAATTCATTAGAGGTGGTGATGACTTCCTACTGGCCTCATCCATGCTCCTCAGACTGCTGTTGATATCTGACACTATAGAAATAAAATGGATAGAAAGTAAGGGGACCAGATTTCTCAGACAAAATCCGGGGACATTTTCAGCTCAGAAGCATATATACCTCCAAAACCCGTCATGTTTTTAATTTGTAAAACTTAAATTGGGGACACTAGACCTAGAGCTGTTCTCATTAGGGGCTGAGCGCACCCCCCATATTTCAAGATAAAAAGTCCTAATATTTCAAGATAGAAAGTCCTTATATTTCATAATGTTTATTCCTGAACTACACTCATCTGACAGCTTTAGTTTTATTGCTTCAGGCTTGTTTCTGCAACAGCTCATTGAGTATCGGATACAATAAAAAAAGTATTTTCCTTTGACATCGATGCAGTATTAAACGAGATCGCTGCAGTCGGCAGCAGAGAAACAAGCTACAATATAAGTTAATTGGATAATTGTCCAGCTTGTATTTACGTTCATAAAAGTGCTCGTTTTGCTACTGACAGACTCAGATTAATATTCTAAGTGTCTGACAACAATATGGAAAGGATTTCTAAGGAGGTCGACCTTCCTGTTAAAGATTAAGATCTTTTTTAAAACATAAAAGTCAGCGAAATTGCGTTCGGTAAACCCACCAGAATCCATGCAAATAATCAGTAATTTTAGCATCGTAAAATACAACTTTCTAAAACATCTCTGAGCAACGTTGGCTCTGGCAGTCTGGAGCATGTGGGTGTGCAACTATCAGCTACGTTCGGTCAGTGTCTTCTGTCTTTCATTCGAATTTTGGGTCCGTCAGTCACAGTGAAATCCTGGGACATTTCCGGAGACAGGTCCAGCCAGGGACAAGTCACCGAAACCGGGGATTGTCCCCGGAAAATTAGGGACTGTCCCCGGAAACCGGGGACATCTGGTCACCCGAATAGAAAGGCCATTCCAATTTAAATCAATGTAGCAGAGCTGTCAGAGCGGCAACACTTTATTTTTTTAAACTTAACGGACAAATGCGCAGTGAATTTACGAAGCAGAGAGCCAGCTGATAAATAAGTCAAATTTAACAACGCACATTACTATTGCCAGATGAGTGACAGCTTTGTTTAGGTTTGGGTTTTTTGTGTGACAGATATGACTTTGGGCAAGGCAGAGTCAGCAATCTAAGCCAGTCTAAATGTGAGCCAACTAACCCTGTTCGCCGGCCTGTTGCTTCTGCCTGGTTCTTTACTTTCAGGCTGGACTGGTTACAGAAAATGAGTGGCCAACTCGACTCCCCGCTTCTTGAAAGTTGTCACAACGCTAACCGAATGCGTTGAACAACGGGGAAATGATGCATCCTACCCAGGTTATAAGAGAATCCACGCATGTGGCTGCACTGCTTCACGGGATATTGGTTTCACAACTAAACAGATTCTTAAAAGCAGGAATTATGTCCGACTGTTTCAGTGGCCATGCAATTGCATATTGCATCTGGAAAATTTAATTATCAAAACTACCAGCCAAATGAATTACAATTAACCAATCTAAGACAATAAATGTGAATCGATTTATAAATGACCTGAATGTTTATTAGTTGGGATAAGTTTCATCTTATACCAGATGTAAATAATTAAATATCTTTAATATGTGTATCTATTATATTTATCTACATGCCATATGGAAATGGTTACGTATCACTCCACTTCACAAAGGTGGCGATGTTCTTGATCCCGATAATTATCAACCAATCTCAATCATCTGTTCTGTTCTGAAAATATTTATTATGATCAACTGTCACATTATCTACACAAGTACAACATCTTATCGCCGTTCCAATCTGGCTTTCGCTGAAATTACTCAACTACTGCATAACTAAAGCTCACAAATGATACGTTCTTTGCATCTAATAGCAGTCAATTAACTGGTGCAATTTGTATTTATTTGACAAAAGTGTTCTCCCTAGTATTTCACTACTTTGCTGGTCGGTCACACAATGCACTACTCTGGTTCAATTCTCATCTCCATAACAGAAAACAATGTGTTAGGATACAAGGATGCAAATCCAATACAAGGTGTCCCTCAAGGTTCAACTCATGGTCCACTTCTCTTCTCCATTTTTGTTAATGACCTTCCATCAGTTTGCTCTGAATGTTGTGTTCAGCTTTATGCAGACGATACAGTGATATAGACAATCTACTAATTTATTACAAATGGAATCAGCTCGGCAGTCTTACATTAATATCATACCGGACATATAACGCTGACTTATAAGAAATAAATTACTACTTAATAAAACTAAATTGCACATGAGGATGGACTGTGCTCTCATTTAGGTGTCGTATTGATAATTTCTTAAAAAGAAACAACTTTGGTAGAAAATGCTTCTCTTTTACTGTTAGAAAGAAACTTGTGTAACAACTTGTGTAACAACTTATCTTACTAATTATGTGGATATTGTATATCAGGCTGCAACCAGCACTAAACTTCTCCCTCTCAATGTTGTTGACAATAGAATCTGTACATTTGTTCTTGGATGTCTTTTCACAACTCATCATTGCTTTACTATCACCCTCGATAAGAAGACAGCAGACGTTTTAATTACCCTATTAATCTAAAACAGCTCATGGTACCCTTTACATTTAAGTACCACTTAAGTCACTCTACACAAATTTCTTACTGTTGCCGCTGTCTCTTCCTCTTCAGAAGAAAAGCCTTTAGGTGTAAAGCCCCCTCAGATTGGAATAATCTACCTGTAAACATTTGATCCATTTTATCTCTCCACTCCTTTATAAATGCCCTGTCTTCTTTTGCTTTGATATTCTACCAACGGGGGTTTTCCAAAAAAAATTGGACTTGTTTGGCTTCTGATCTTCTACAGATTGTGAACATGTCTCTTCTTTCAGGAATCTTTCCACAAGCCGTGAAAACTGCAGTAATCAAGCCACTCTTAAAAAAGAACAATCTAGACACATCACTAATGAGCAACTATAGGCCAATATCAAACCTTCCGTTTTTAAATAAAATCATTGAAAAAGCAATTTTTCAACAACTCAACCATTTCTTTCAGTCAGGTTTCCGACCACACCACAGCACTGAGACGGCTCTCGTTAAGGTCTTTAATGACATCCACCTTAACACAGATAATGGCAAAATTTCAGTCTTAGTATTACTTGATCTCAGTGCTGCATTTGACACGGTTGACCACGACATATTACTAGACCGATTGGAAAACTGGGGTGGCCTTTCTGGCTCAGTACTTAACTGGTTTGAATCCTACTTACAGAATAGGGATTACTTTGTGTCAATAGGTAATTATACAACTATGCGTACAAATATGACGTGCAGAGTTCCCCAAGGCTCCATTCTGGGGCCTCTTCTGTTTAACATCTACATGCTTCCACTGGCTCAGATTATGGAAAACAAAATAAGGTACCATAGTTATGCGGACGACACACAAATTTACATAACCTTATCACCAGGGGACTATAGTCCAATGCAAAAACTGACTAAGTGCATCAAACAAATAACGGCTGGATGTGCCAGAACTTTCTGAAATTAAATAAAGGAAAAACTGAGGTGGTTGTTTTTGGAGCAAAAGAGGAACGATCAAAAGTCTGCGGTCAGTTTCAAACAACAATGTTAAAAACAACAGACAAAGCCAGAAATCTTGGTGTAGTCATGGACTCTGACCTGAATTTTAACAGCCACATTAAGACAATTACAAAGTCAGCGTATTATCACCTTAAGAATATATCAAGGGTTAAAGGACTTATGTGTCAACAGGATTTGGAAAAATTTGTCCAAGCTTTCATCTTTACTAGACTTGACTACTGTAACGGGGTCTTTACAGGTCTCCTTAAAAAAATCAATCAGACAGCTGCAGCTGATTCAGAACGCTGCTGCTCGAGTCCTCACTAAGACCAAGAGACTAGATCACATCACTCCAGTTCTGAAGTCTTTACACTGGCTTTCTGTGTCTCAAAGAATTAATTTAAAAGTACTTTTGCTAGTTTATAAATCACTAAACGGTTTAGGGCCAAAATACATTTCTGATCTGCTAGTGTGCTACGATCCACCCAGAACTCTCAGGTGGTCTGCTTTCTTTCCCCAGAGTCAAAACTAAACGGGGGGAAGCAGAATTCAGTTTCTATGCTCCTCATATCTGGAATAAACTCCCAGAAACCTGCAGGTCTGCTGCTACTCTCAGTTCTTTTAAATCAAGGCTGAATACCTTTCTTTTTGATGTTGCCTTTCTTTAATGTTTAGTTTCTTATACTGCACTGTAACTTTCATTCTTGTTTTTACGGTTTTCAGTTTTTATATTTTACTTTTAACTGTTTATTCTTGTGTTTTATGTGTTTTTATTTTTAACTGGTTTTGTGTAAAGCACTTTGAATTGCCCTGTTGCTGAAATGTGCTATACAAATAAAGCTGCCTTGCCTAACAGTACCTGTCCTTAACACCTCTACAACACCATGATAACACTGTTAATACCACCTCCAATATTGTTCCTAATATCCAATTTCATTCTCTCAAATTCAAACTTAAATATGATTGCCTGATTATGATGTGCTTCTCTCTTTGTTTGTTTGTGGCTGTTTTGTTAGTCCTTGTGTCTAACTGTGATTCTAATGTACATTTTTGTTGCTAAGGATGCCTTTGAAAACGAGATGCTACGTCTCAATTCCTAATCGATACAAAGAAATATTGCCATTTTCTTTAGTACTAATCAAATGACCACGGCAAGCAGTTCAACAGCGTTTCTATCCATTTTATTTCTACGTCTGATACAAGCCTCTTTCTTGCTGGCCAGTGAACCTAATTCACTTGAGTGGAACATGAAAAATGAGCGATAAATGCCATCAACGATGCATTAAAGACATTGGTACATAACCTTTTCAGGGAAGATAGATATAACACCATATGTAGGCAGGCAGAACACTCAAATGATCTCACCCTGAATATTACAATTCACTACAACAAGCGATTACAGAGGTTTGGGCTATTAGCATGAAATGTCAACCTAATTATGGTGGGGTATGGTCCATTATCTGCCAGGCAATCACTGAGCGAGCCTGTCCCCACTGTGAGATGCAGCAAGATGCTACAATGCATGACAAAATAAGGTTTCAAGAGGGCTCTTTGTGGAGTGCAGTGTTTGTTAGATCTGGAGAGGCTGTTGGGAAAAGACATTGTAATCCTGTGGTGGTCCTTAATATAATATGAATTTGCAAAAGATACTTCTCTCCTGTTTTTTTCCTTTAAGCCTCATAGAGAGGAAAATTAATTATGAGCAAAAGATCATGCCTTCTTATTGTACTTTGATTTCATTGTCCTGTAGAGCCTCATTACAGATAGAGAAATGGAGTCTCGGTTAAATAGAAAAAAACACACATCTGATTCCATTTTTACCTTTCATTCCTAATATATCTGTTTTTTTTTATAAGTATATGTTATTAATATAACTTAGATATTGTAAGAAACCCCTTTTTTATTTTTTATCTTATATTTGTCCAACCCCATGTTCATAAGAGTTCTTAAATACTTTAAAACTATCCCTTTAACCCTCATGTTGTCCTGGGGTCAAATTTTTTTCATATCAGAAATATGGGAGATCGAAAATGTCGGACAAGGCGACAAAACGTTTGGAAAAAGGCGTAAAAAATATTGGAAAAAGTGACAAAAAACCCACTGGAAGTAAGCGTCAAAAACTTTGGAAAAATAGGCTAAAATGTGAAAAAAAGTGACAAAACGTCAACAAAAGGGACAAAGAGATTGGGGGGGGAAATAATAAAAATGTTGAGGGATAAAAAACAAAGTAAGACAAAACATTGAGATAGGGACAACAAAAGTGTTTTTTCATGTGAGGGAAAGACAACACAAGGGTTAAGGTACATTCGCACAACATTGTCAACATACGTTAAGAGTTTTGTGTTATTGCACAATTTGTAATAATACATAAATGTAAACATTTTACATTTTGTACAGTCTGCAAGGTGTGTGGTGTGTAATGGCTTTAGGATAAATCTTTCAGGAAGACCAAAGTGTTAATCAATCCTCTCCTAGATCAAATCAGCTGTTTTCCTAATAACTGTACATTTTTATCATGCTGCGTATACCTCTTGCATATCTGCAGATTAGTCTCTCCTGATTAAAATGTATCTCAGGGTAAATTCTTTCAGGTAATCAATGCTCTCTCCCTAAATCGAATCAGCTGTTGGAGGCGTTCACCTTTCGGCTGAACCAATCAGAATTGTACACAAATTGAAAGGGCCAATCACAGAGTCCCAACCCTGCTTTGAATCCGTTTCTCCCTTTGCTATCAGCTGTCGTTGCAGGTTGCAGCCTCCTTCGTCGGTGTCTAGACTCTCTATATATGAACCATTAGTATAGCAATGGAGGTTGTACATTTTTAGCTGTACTAGTGCAAACATGTCTCTCTTCATTGAAATGTAGTGTATTGTGTTGTGTGTACTTAGAGAGCAACAAAAAGCCAGAGTCAAATTCCCTGTATATGTTTACATGTCCTCTGATTCATCGGTTGCCCTAGTACATATTTTACATACTCTCCATCTTGTGTAACGTACTGTTGAAATCGAACTGGATGCCCACTCACACTCAGCGGGAGGACTTGTTATGGTTTGAGTATTTTGTCTTGTCTTATTGTGGTAGTCTGTTTTCCTGTCTAAAATTCTTAGCCTGGTTTTCTGTCTTGTATTGTGATTATGTTATTTTGGGTCTTGTCTTGTATATGTGCTGTTTCCTGTTTTATTGTGATAGTCTTGTTTTCTGTGTGAACTTGTTTAGTTGTACTTCCTGCCTTAGTTTTCCCGCACTTGTGATTGTCCGATGTCTTTCACCTGTTTCCCAGCCCTTGTGACACCTGCCTCTTGTTACCTCGTTACCCTCTGTATTTAGTCTTTGTGTTCCCCTTGTCTGCTCGCAGATCAGTGTGGTGTTACTGTGTATGTGTTGTCGCCAGTTAGTGTTGTTGTGTGTCTTCCCAGTTCGTGCTAGTGGTCCTTTGCTTTCTATTTCACTTGTTCCTGATTTTTGCATTACCCGGTTTTGCATGCTGGTTTCCTGGACTCCTTTGGTTTTTGAGTTTAAATTAAATCATCGCAACTATCCTCAGTTTCCACCTCTGCATTTTGGGTCCACCATTCACTAACCTTCCTTAACAGGACTGTACCACTTTGAGAAGGGCTCGCTCCTTGACTCTGCAACTGTAGGCCAATGATTGAATATAAATACAGCTTAATATTATTAGCATACAGTATTGTCCCAAAATAGGCTTCCCCCAACCATCCCAACCACCACTTTATGCTTTTGTCTTATTCAATTCAGTTTTCTTTCAGAAGTAAATGAAATATTTAGAACAACGGTACCGTATATAGCTCAGAGTAGTTCTAAGAATGTTCTTGCTACATTTGCATTGCTCTGTATCCTATAACCTTTTGTACTTTTCAGTAGGAACAGCTGGGAATTCTCAGAAGTCCTTTTGTTAAAGTGCCTGGCCTATAGCCATTCCAGGATGTAATGTGAATATTGTTCAATCTGTAACTGGGAAAGGCCACCGCGCCAAACCTGCTCACATCAGAGCAATTACACAAGGATCTGTGGAAGGGAAGGGGGAGGACGGGGTATAGATTAAGGTCGTGGTGTACAGGTGGATGCTTACCACGGCTCTGGGGAAGACTAAGTGATGCTGTAGGGAGCAGTATCTCTCTCCTCCTGACACTGATTTGATCTCAAATAGGAATTCAATCCAATGCACTTTAGATGGGCTACAGCCTCGCCGAGCAACCAAGCAACCATGCAGAGGTTTCACATGTGCGTCAATGCAAACCCATGTGCACGTGCAATTAAACCATGCAAATCCCCATGCAGATAAAGGGTTTCGTGTTTTACTGCCAAGTCGCTTCTAGACTAATTTGCTCAATTACGTTTTATTTACAATAAAAATGAAAACCAGTCACCATAAAACAGTACTTTCAAACACGCCACTGATTATTAATAATGCCTTGGAGCTATGTTTATACTACGGCTTCATCAATTTTCAGCGCTCTCTAGTGGAGTAGAGGATAACGGAGCATTTACTGATTTTATTTGGCATTGGCAAGTTTAATATTTTACCAGTATGGTTTCATACATCCCAAACAGGTCACCAATTTTAGTTTGTTGCTGTTTAGTACATTTACTGTATATGTTCTCTATCTCTGAGTTGATATTATTGAGGAAAATAGAAAGAAGGGTCGGGTAACGGACCACACGGAAGTTAATTCACTCTTATGAAGTGGATGGAGGGACACATGACCGTGCTGTCTGGGGAAAATAAAACACACGGTAAATAAATTACCGCTCAAAGAAAGCATTTCTGAGTCAGAGAAAGCTGCATCGATACTTCACCTCACAGCGTTGGCCACATTCAAGCGGTTTGAATCAATACAGATTCATCTCGGGCGTTAAGCCTGGTGCATCGATTCAAATCACTGAGTCGTTACAATCCTAGATCAAAGCATAACACAACAGCGTCAGGAATAAAGCTCCATTTCCTTTGGGTCCACCCATGCTAAGCTTGATTGTGCTCACACTTACAACCAACAGCAAAAAAAAAATGTTCTCAAAATGGAAAATGTCTGATATGTGAGAGCCCTCTGGTTAGGGGGGCCGAGACGGTTCAACAAAAATGCAAAACCTGGAACATGAACACAATAGATGTATTTTTTTTTTTTGTCTTTCCCCAATGGAAGTGAGTGCCTACGGATCCCGGAGTGATCTACTGTCTACTCTACTTTTAACAAGATCTATGACTCATTTTTCCACCTACCACCAACTTTCTTGTCCCCATACAAAGCGACACCACCCCCATTTTCCTTTTCTTTGTTAATACAACACATTTCATGTCCTTTTTAATTTCAAAATCGGAGCCCTTTACACTGTTTATCCAAGTTTCCCATTACATTGAAAGGCTGTTTGAACTGATTTAGAAAGTTAGCATATAGGCTTCTGCTGTTAAAATGTATTATTGATAATTGGTTTAAGAATTCTTAAACTGTTCATTAGTGTTATAAAAGCCATTTAGTAGCTGATTAGCTTCGGAACGTGTGTGAGTTGAGAATGATGTCATATTACAGTCAGAGATCCAGAATACCTGGTTGTAGATTGAATATTTCTTGCCTATTTTGGTGTACTGGACCTGGGATGGACGGTCAGTTTGTCTTGTCGTGGATAGGCAATGTCCCCCCCCCTCCAAATACCCCACCTTGTCAGTGACAGCCAGTAAACTGTCTGCGTGGCGTTGCAGCGTTCGGCTTGCATTGCGCTGTCACTTTTAATGTCATCCACATCTTTTTGTGGAAATTGCCAGCTGGTTTTTATGTCCTGTAGATCCTTAGTTATTGCATCCAGTCTGCTGTTGTTTGTGGAGACCATAATGATTTTAACAAAGCCTTTGTTATATTGTTGTTCGAGCATTTCCTTTCGTTGCTGCATCAGTTCACTTACATGAGCGAGTGACACATATTCTCCATTCGATTTCGCCTCTGCTTTTGCCTTTGGTGGCATTTGACCGTTTTCCGTGTTCGTCTCTCAAAGGAAGATTGAAGTTATTCAGGTCGCAGCTCCGTACACCTTCGTAAGTTTTTCGGCTAAGGCCTAAGGATTAATCATTTAATCCGAAAAAAAATAGTTAGGCTAGTACCCAGTTTATTGCAGCACAACAGATATAATGATCAAATTACATTCAGCTGGAATTGTCTCCCTGTTTTCTTTAATAGTTAAGAACATGGGATAGGCCTATATTAATGATAGTGGGCGCTAAATTCAAATTGCCCCCAGTTTTAATTTTCGAAATGGTCACCTTATTATATAGGCTACTGTACATGCATGAGCTTTAACCCTCTAAGACAGAGTTTGTCACATACCATAATAATGCGCAGTTGATTGATGATTTAATAACATTGGTAAAGCCTGGCTCCTTACCGTCCTGTTCCTATGAAAGCAAACAGCTGTGGCTTTCCGATGCTATCCTGTCTCCAGGGAGGATGTACAAAATATTTCTTCTATCCAGTCTGGAACTCCTGCTTCTTTTCTGGGACTTGTATGCAAGTCAAGCGGCCAAAATGGGTTTCCTCAGGAGGGGGGGCTGGCCTCTCCATTAGAGATCGGGTGAGAAGCTCAGTCATCTGTAGGGGGCTCGGAGTAGAGCCGCTGCTCCTTTGCGTCGAAAGGAGCCAGTTGAGGTGGTTCGGGCATCTGGTAAGGATGCCTCCAGGGCGCCTCCCTAGGGAGGTGTTCCAGGCACGTCCAGCTGGGAGGAGGCCTCGGGGAAGACCCAGGACTAGGTGGAGAGATTATATCTCCAACCTGGCCTGGGAACGCCTCGGGATCCCCCAGTCGAAGCTGGTTGATGTGGCTCGGGAAAGGGAAGTTTGGGGTCCCCTGCTGGAGCTGCTGCCCCCGCGACCCGATACCGGATAAGCGGATGACGATGGATGGATGGATGGATGGATGGATTAATGTGTACAATAAATTCATACTCTTATATCAAGTATTGGTGGTCTTGTTGTCCATTTGTTATCCACTATCGACCTACCATTAGCATTTAGTGCCGTTACCTTTGTTGCTAAGAAAAGAAAAAAAAATCCCTGTATGAGTCTAACCCACTCAGAGGTTTGATTACATCTGTGTGAGGCGGGTCAGTGCATATACTTCTTTCCATCAAATCCAGTCGGAAAACATATAGGTGACCCAAATGGCTGACTCATCGTAGACAGGAACTGCTTTGTTTATAAGTTTAAGGTTATTACCAAGTGAAAGGCCTGGTGGTGGCTGCAGCCCCTAAAGCCCCCCCCCCCCCACACACACACTTCCAGCACTGTTGAATGTTATGTTAAGTGTGTGAGCAGTCAAAATAAATTCTGTTGCTTGTAAATTGTCTGTCTTGGCCCGAGGGTAACCCACGGTGGCACCTTACTTTGAGCTCCCCTTACAGATTTCCCACCTGGTAGTATGAGCTACCCTACTTACAGTATAACTACATTCATAGAGGCTGTAGGCCATGTTGATATATTTTCCACCTGGTAGTAGGGGCTACCACACTTTAACTACATTCTGATAGATTTTCCCTTCCTGCACAGAAGTAACAAAGTAAAAATACTTTGTTAATGTACTTAATGTACTGTAAGTCACATATCTCATGTCATCAGTTCATTTAAGCCTGTTGTATTGGTCTATAGATCTGGCACTACTAAAGTAAGTTAGCTGGTGATTTAGTTGTTTGTGTTCTTCACCTGTTACCTAGGTTACACCTGTCTGTTGATTCGATATGGTGGCGATTGTTGAACCTTTGCTCACATTTGTATTTTAGGTGCATTATGTAGATGCTACAGTTACACTGCGTTAAGATGATGTAATTAATAGTGGGTTGTGTTTTTACAATTGTTCAATTGTATTCATTCATTTGCAGAACCACACACAAACACAGCCATAGCAGAGCTACTACGCAGCTGCAAATCATCGCGGCTGATCGAGAGTTGTCAAGTTACAAAGGTTGAACCGTCATGTAAATGAGGACAACATTCACCTGGACTTGTGCTGGTGTTTTTTCAGTCAAACTTTCACGCTCAAGAAGAAACTCCCTGACCAGGTAGCCTACAGCCCATTATGCATCCCTTACGCTCCGCTTTCTTTATGTTCATTTTAAACTCTTGTCACATAGAGGAACATTAACCGGAACCTCTGAGCTACATTACACGCTGACAATGGTAGATTTTGGAGAAAATGTGAATCATGCAACATGGCAGGCCGGCATGGTTAGAATATGTCAACCCTCATGTTGTCCTCGGGTCCAATTTGACCCGTTTTCAGTGACAGTTTCAGTAAAAAAAAATGGGCCAATGGGATTTTGAAACTTTGGAAAAAAACATCAGAAAAAGCACCCACAACATCGATAAAGTGACAAAAAAATGTTTTTCATGGTTGACGGGAAGACAACACAAGGGTTAAGAATATGTTAACAGCATTTGCTGCACACGTACAGTACATACACTAGTAAGAGCAAATTATGTTATACCATGTACGCAGCTCATTTAAATAGCTCACGTTACTGTATTGCATGACACTTAACTTCATTTTTTGAGAGGTGCAAATGTTTCACCAAAACAAGTTCCTTCCCGAGACCATTTTTTTAGAGCCACACTGGCTGTGTCCGCTGCAGAGCATTTTTTAAACCTGCATTGGTTTAAAAAATGCAAACAGCCCCTGACCGTATTTTGCTGTCCGCTAAAATCACAACAATTATTCTTTTAGACCACGGAGATAAAGGGAAAAACCACAAACCACTTTGAACTCCAGCACCTAAAAAGAGAACAACACCTCTTCTTGTGCACCATTCTTGCCATGCACTGTTTGGGCGGGCGTCCCCAGAACACCGTGGAGACCGGAGAGGGGTCAATGGGAAATTGATTTTATTTTTATTTTTTTACTGCTGTCTTTCCCTTCAAAGGCAGGATGTCCTCAAACACTGACTGTAGATGATAGGGGGCTACCAAGTCTGTGCTTTTGTGTCTCCATCAAAGAGTTGGGGGGGACCCCCGAGGAGTATCAGTATGTGAGAAAGGATGGACCACAGGAGAGCCAGGTCACGTGACTGATAAAAGATTTAGTTCAAGTTATGTTACAAAAGGCTTTTTTATATATCAATACAAATATCATGTCAAAGTGTTGTGCCAACATATTTATAGAATGTTATTACTTAAAGTAAGGCAAATGTATTCAATTCAATATAGCCTCTGAGGCCTTTCATTTGACCAGATTTAGAGTTTTATCAGGTGAAAACTATATTTTTCTGTTGTGTGTTAGATCACCGAGGATATTTCCCTGTGACGGGGTGTTCGCTCCCATCCACTGACATGTTGTATCTGACAGGGACAGAAATCTGGTGATGATCATGGCGTGTGGAAAGTTTGGCCGCGATCTGGGTTGTCCGTGGAAGTCATCTGTTTGACTGTGATAACCCCTCCAAATGTCTTTTGCTGCTTCTAGATTAGGGAGAGTGACGTGGTATGACAAAGAAAAAGACTTAATCGAGTTAATGTTCACGTCTTGAGCTGGAAATAAAGTCTCATGCAGCTCTAGGATTTGAGTCTCGACAGTGCTGACAATCTTTGTGTGTTTGCGATCTGAGTCTGCTCACTTCCCACATTTAGCTAATCACATTAGTCTCTTCACCACACATAAGTGTAAGTGTATACAAAATGTACAAAAAAAAGTCCAAAATGCATCACAGCTGCAGAAAACGCAAACAAAGCAAGGTGCCAAAAGTTATGGATACCAACTGGCTGAAGTGGTGTTCGGCACACGGCTGTGTCAATTCATGGAGAAAGTTCTAAGATTCTTATCTACACAATGTTTGAACAGGCGAGCTACTCGCCCACGGCAACACTCGAGAAGTGGCTCAGGCGATGCCAACAAGGATGCTTCGACCAGGTCTTTCCCTCAAAGGATTAGCTCACCCTAAAACAATATGAATTGTATACAGTTCTCACCTCCCTAGGCTGTCCACGGTCCCAGAAGAAGTGTTACATCGAAGGGCACGCGGGAAATGAAAGTGTAACGCGAGTCGCATTCTACCACGCACGGGGGTCTGAAACCTCACGTTACCAGAAATCTACTGGTTAAGGAAGTACTACAAACCCCTCGTTACCAGAAATCTACTGGTTAAGGAAGTACTACAAACCCCTCGTTACCAGAAATCTACTGGTTAAGGAAGTACTACAAACCCCTCGTTACCAGAAATCTACTGGTTAAGGAAGTACTACAAACCCCACGTTACCAGAAATCTACTGGTTAAGGAAGTACTACAAACCCCACGTTACCAGAAATCTACTGGTTAAGGAAGTACTGCAAACACCACGTTACCAGAAATCTACTGGTTAAGGAAGTACTACAAACCCCACGTTACCAGAAATCTACTGGTTAAGGAAGTACTACAAACCCCACGTTACCAGAAATCTACTGGTTAAGGAAGTACTGCAAACACCACGTTACCAGAAATCTACTGGTTAAGGAAGTACTGCAAACCCCACGTTACCAGAAATCCACTGGTTAAGGAAGTACTACAAACCCCACCTTACCAGAAACCTACTGGTTAAGGAAGTACTACAAACCCCACGTTACCAGAAACAACGGAAAATCTGATTATTTCTATGTTAACTGTTATATAGTAGTAGTAGTAGTAGTAGTAGTAGTAGTAGTAGTAGTAGTAGAAAGAAATATAATTAAATACCATCGTCCATCGCAATGTTTTACCGTAAAAATCATCAACTGCCAATTTAGGGGACATCGCCCGCCCTAATCTACACATCACATATCTCTTACAATAAACATTCATCTTTACTTCATTGATTTAACTGACTGTGTGCGTAAGAGATGAAGGCTACGAATAGATGTTGTTTTAGTGATCTTAGAAGGCTTTCCAAAGTGTGTATTTCACCTTTTACATGTCATTTAGCTGCATTTGTGCTGCTACAGCCTTTATAGTTATCGGACACCATTCAATTCAGACTTGTGTTGTGTTAAAGGTGTTATATAAAAGTGACTTTGGGGCCAATTCAGACACGAGACCGGCATGTCACATTGCAGTCAGAAAAAAAGGTAAAGCGGTTCACATCTGAAAGGAGCACATATGTAAGATGGAACAACAGAACACAACCTGCGTGTGATCCATGGCCCATTCTTCCCAATGGGGACTTGAGCCCTCTTGGCAACTGCACTGCCCTGCATGCTGTCTGCTCATCACGTAACAGTTGACTTTTTTTTTAGTTGTGGGTGCGGAAAGTGGGACCAGGTGTGGCTGAGAATTGTCACAGTATGGAGCCAATTTCTGCCTCCGGTGGTGGCCTGTGCTCTGCTTGCTGTTACCTGACGCAGGTGCTTGTCCAGCTCTCACATCCACACACGGCTTATTTGTCTTTGCTTCTTTCTATGTTTTAATAAGCGTAGGAGGATGTTTTGTTTAGAAATGAATCAGTCCACACTAAGCCCTAATTTCACTGAAAACCATAAATATTAGCGATTAAGCTACAGTAAATGTGAGCAAACCCAAGGCCAAGATTTAGTGTCTTAGCTGACTTATTCAAAGGTAAAGTCCACACAACAGTTGTGGACGTGCACAAAATATTATATAACAGTGCAGAATCAGGCCCAAAATTTGGCCTCCCTCAGGAGCCTTAGCTGAAGTTAGTGATGGCCAAATGAAGCGTCGTGAACCAGTGTCTTTATTTTCTGAGCCCACTAGATGGCGCCCTTGGTTTTAAGAGAACGGCCTACGGCCTTACAGTTCAGTGTATTCTCAACACGTTGTGGCACAGAGCGCGCCGTCTAGTGGGCTCAGAAAATAAAGCCACTGGTTCATGAAGCTTCATTTGGCCATCACTAGCTGAGGTGTATACCAACACATATCTTCGCCATGGAAGTGTGTGGGTAAAGAGATGCCACGACAACGATTTCAATTTAGTTCAGGCAGTCTACTGGAGGGACTGCAAGACACAGCACATTAATGGACAATGAAAAGCATACATTTTATTACAGCCAAGTTGTCAATGTCTGGGGCACAGAGGGAGGGGTTTACTCAGATGTTCATACACTTGGGGGCGAACAACTAGCAGGATTGGGGGTGGCTGCACACAGACATACGGGGTCTTCGCTGTGCCTGGGAGCCAAGAGACATCAACTCTGCCCTCTAAACTTAATGGCAATGGCCTGAATTTCTACAGTAGCGAGCACTAGCTCTAAAAGCCACCAAATGAAGTCATAGGCTAATTTGCATATTGGTGACGTCATCGCGTATAATTAGCCTAAAGCTCAGTGGCTGTGTCGGCTAAGTGCCTGCTGCTCATGGCCAAAGGGGACAGGGAGAAGAGCAGTGGACTGTGAGACCTGTGAGCATCATGGATGGAAACGAATTACAACATATCACATCTCTCCTTTCTCCTGATGGTCTGAAGTAGCTACATGTGTCGTTAGTTGCTTTGGGGCGGCTGTGGCTCAGTGGTTGGTCGCCTGCCAATCGGAAGGTTGGCAGTTCGATCCCTGCCCCCTAAAGTCCCATGTCGACGTGTCTTTGGGTGAGACGCTGAACCCGGCGTTGCCGCTGATGCCGCGCCATCACAGTGTAAATGTGTACGGCAGCCTCGGCCACAGTGTGTGAATGCTGAATGGTTCCTGTACTACGTGAAATCGCTTTGAGTAGACGTTAAGACTAGAAAACCGTTATTTCAAAACAGTCCATCTCACTAAGAAGGTCTGAAAAGTTGCAAAATGGAAAGAGAAAGTCGCCAAGTTGGCAACACCAAAAGAAAAGTCCTCAAGTAAAGAGTGGAGGTGCTATTTAAAAAAAAAAAAAAAAAAAAGGACCATGGAAACAAGTCTGCTTCACTGATTTGCATTTGTGTTCCCTTGCATGTCACTATCTTTTGTTTCACTGCCTTAAGGTAATCTTTAAATAAGAAAATAAGCTACGAAATCACGGTGAGCTGGTTCACATGAGGTATTCAGAGATTTTCAGGTTACAGGAAAAGCCTTCGGCAAACATCTGGCTTTCTGCAAGTTACTTTAAAGTTTAAAAGCATGGGGAGCTATTCAAATAAGACTTGGATTTTGTATTTGTGGCAGTGGAAAAAAAAAAAAGGAGCGGCCTCAGTCTTTGTGCTGCCACCGAATGGGAGTCGCATTGTCATTAAAAAGCACTCTCCTGCACTCTCCTCTTCATCAGAGCCCCCCCTGCAGCTGAGAGGTCCGTCGTTGACATTCCGTGGATGCTCTGTGCCCCCGGTTCTTGAGGCAAGATGGAGAAAGAGTGGCAGTGAGGGGATGGCGCTGGGTGACATCAGAAGGAATAACTGAAGGGGAAGAGGCAGAGAGGAGAGTGTCACCTTATTATATCCTGACCCTAGGGCACCACAGTTCTACCAGCAAGAGCTCGGGAGCTGGCCACTTATGTGATGTAATACACACAAACACACACATACAAATCTGATCAGGAGTGGGAAATCTGGGTCGGCAAAGTGAAAAGTTGACCTGCCCTCAAGCGAAGGTGCTGTATTGGAGCAGCTCAGAGGCACTGACAGTTAGAGGAAGGATTCAAACTGCTGTGAATGGATGTATGAAGGTCAAGCACCACAGGCCCATAAACAACCCTGTGTTACATGCTTATCGTGTTGAACCTGGTCTCATATTGCCAGACCTTCCTCCCCAGCGCCGCAAAGGAGGGTCTGTCTAGTCCACCCAGCAAATTTCTTTAAACCCATCAAAATCGTCTTGGGCGGCGCTAATTGAAAAACAACTGAAAACAATCTGGCTCGTTAACTGCTAGATGTTCAACTTCTTCACTGACTAGCTAAAAACTACTTCCTGCTGTGAGCAGGGTCGATGATGGCGCTGAACATGAACCATACAGTAAATGTGCCATTAAACAATAACCGAGAATTATTTATTGATCAAATGTTCCGGGGACTGTTCAGGTGCCGCCGGAAATTCTGCCGGATGTCCTTAATTTTCGGCTGGATGTCCCTCACCTTTGTGTTGGACTTTTGAACTCCGGTGGATTTCTGAGGACTATGGTTACCTGGTCCTCAGATCTCTGCAGGGTAAATCCAGACAGCTAGCTAGACTATCTGTCCAATCTGAGGACTATGGTTACCTGGTCCTCAGATCTCTGAAGGGTAAATCCAGACAGCTAGCTAGACTATCTGTCCAATCTGAGGACTATGGTTACCTGGTCCTCAGATCTCTGCAGGGTAAATCCAGACAGCTAGCTAGACTATCTGTCCAATCTGAGGACTATGGTTACCTGGTCCTCAGATCTCTGCAGGGTAAATCCAGACAGCTAGCTAGACTATCTGTCCAATCTGAGGACTATGGTTACCTGGTCCTCAGATCTCTGCAGGGTAAATCCAGACAGCTAGCTAGACTATCTGTCCAATCTGAGGACTATGGTTACCTGGTCCTCAGATCTCTGCAGGGTAAATCCAGACAGCTAGCTAGACTATCTGTCCAATCTGAGGACTATGGTTACCTGGTCCTCAGATCTCTGAAGGGTAAATCCAGACAGCTAGCTAGACTATCTGACCAATCGGAATTTTCTGTTGCACGACAACTTCCTTCTTGAGATTATTTAGCAGTGGCACTGTTGCTCTGTATGATAATTAGCACCACCCAAGATGGTTTTGATTGATTTAAAGGAATATCAAACCAGAGCATGCTTTTCTCCCACCCCGGAATGCTGTGTGGACTAGGCAGACCTTTTTCCACCGTGCTGTGGAGGAAGGTCGGGCAAAGTGAGACTACCCTAAACCTGTTATGGTTTTGGGGTGTTGTCTGTTTTTCAGTTTGGTATTTGGCTACGTTTCCTGTTTTATTTTGATGTATCGCTTTACTTCCTGTCTTTTGGTTTTTCCCGCCCTTGTGATTGTCCGATGTCTTCCACCTGTTTCCCAGCCCTTGTGACACCTGCCTCTTGTTACCTCGTTACCCTCTGGATTTAGTCTTTGTGCTCCCCTTGTCCTGTGTCACATCATTGGGTTTTAGTCGTCCCTGTTTTCTATTGAACTTTATTTTGGATGACCTTTTTTGCCTGCCTTTTCCAGGACTCCTTTCTTTTTCTATATCTTTATGTTATTAATTCATCAAAACTACTCCACTGCTTACCGTCTCTGCCTTCTTCTCCAAACTCATGACAAACCCAGTGCCCTCATAATATTAAGCCTTGACTGTAGCAAACATTTTCACACATCTATAATGTATTTTCCCTTATCCCAAAAAGGATATTATTAATGTACAGGGATACATAAAATTCACTGATTAAACAGTATTGTGTTTATTGTGATATGTGTCTTGTTAGTCTTTTGTAGAACCAAACCTATGGAGGGTTGGGGGTATGTAAAACGTGATACAATTACTTTTATATTGGCATGACTGAAATCATTTTTCAACCATAGAGGATCTTCCTCCGTTCAAATTGAAGAACACGATAGTATTTTTAGGGCTATGCCCTACTATGCTCCTCAACGGCCTGAACTACTATTATTTCTAGTCATAGTTCCATTATCTTTATTGCTACTATAATTGCCAGTGTTCATCATTCTAACTGCAATAATTATTATGAATCATATTTCTCTATATCTGTATCAGTGTCTGTGTCCAAATGCTTGCTCGTGAGAAATTGTTGGACCTTTATAACTTATAGAGTGTGGTCTAGACCTACTATGTGTCTTGACATAACTTGTGTTATGATTCAATCCCATAAATGAACTGAATTGAATTAATTCAACGGGCTTAACTTGTGATATGACAGTGAGATGTCGATGATTTAAGCCTTCTGGTGAACAGTGCAGGCCTCAAACACAACTGTATTTAACAGGCAAGTAATAATGGAAGATTCCATCACTGTATCCTAATTAGCCTAATGAGTCATCTAGATAGTGATTCAATGTGATTGGAAAATTTGTTTGAAAGAAACCCAAATTTCTGATTATAGAAACTTTTTGGAAAGGAGTCAAATTAGACCCGAAGACAACAGGAGGGGTAATAAATTTCAGGAGGTGGCGCATCGTGATATCGAATCGTTGACAGGATCATTGTAATCCAATAGAATTGTGACACTAGTGAAGATTCACACCCCTACTAGCTACTCGAGTCGTTGTTTTTGCTACTTTTGTACTCTGACTCAAGGAGTTATGTTAATGCATACTCTTACTTGAGTTTTTACCCAATCTACATACCTCTGCAACTGGATTGCAGATATGCATGTTAATGTAGCTGCTGGTTGAAACCCAAAAACTGGATCAACCTTTTTTTTTCCATGGACAGCATGGACAAAAGTGCCCTTGATAAGGACATCAGCTGAAAATAAGGAATGAAAAAGCAACAGGCCAAGAAGTAAGAGCTGCACAAGGTTTTTTGAAAGGTGAAATTATCCTTAAATATATGAGTGTGGAGCGGGCTTTAACAATACAATGACATTAATCGGCCTGGAGAACAACCATGAATGAAGAATGAGAGAATCGCTGGGCGAAAGCGTCGGGTGCAAATCCCTAAAAAATACTTTAAAACCCTTCCCTTTACTCTTCTCTCTAATCTCCGGTGCTTCTCCTTCAACTACAATAATCCGGCGTGTTGCAATCACAAGAATATGGCACACCCGAGAAAAACACACTCACATGAACACAACACTCCGACACGCACATTATTCTGTCACTTAGCTCTGTTTCTTGCTATTAATCTTACCCAGCATGCCTCATGTCGCTCTCCAGCCGCTGTGCCTGAATCCCAGCCGGCTGGCGTGCTGTGGTAAGACGGAGGCTTTGAGTCCGGAGGCCTCCGAGCTTTTTCTCAGGTGCGGGAGAATTCAGCGGAGCCGATAAACCCAGACCTTAAGGGCATGCACGCACACACAGCTAAGCCATGCACGCTCATGGCAACATAATGGATTAAATTCACCATGGCTGTGATGGGTGGAATTATAAAGTAGCATCCATAGCCAAGTGCATGGCTACCACGGCGAGATAATAATACATTTCTTCTTCTTCTCTGCCGGTGATTTACGATCACCTTGGGGACTAACTCGGGGGCCCCGCTGAGGGGCCAAGGCATGTTTGTGTGAAAACGCTGTTTATTTTTTCCGGACGTGTGTTCACACACTGGCAGAATACCAACAACAGGCAAACATTCATTTCCAAAAAGAAAACTGCCTGTCCACTGTGTGGTCGACACGATGATGAATTGCATATGAAATAGCCGTGCTGCCGTTTCCACTTCAGCTTTCGCATGAGGTAAACTCGGGATGGGAAATTCACTTCATCCATTGTGTCCACTCATGCACTAACACCGGAGTCCATATGAATTGTTGCACTGGAATGAGAAAAAGGCAAAGTCGCGCTTCGAAGAAACTAGCACTTGCTCTCATTTCTGCCGCAATTAAGCGGCACGTGTCATCAGCGCGTTGGAAGATATTTCTTCACCCAAAGCAAGCAGTCAAGAGAAATCACAGCACCGCGGCTGTCTTTTCTACTTCCACATATCCTGAGGCCCTTGTAGGTAATTGCAAACTGTAGTTCCTGCTTTTATGTGAGTAATAAGAGAGGGAAGTAATTTCCGACCCTCTCCCGCTCCATGACTCTAGCACAGGGTTTGCGAGGGATACAGCAGCTCCTGCTCATTAGTCATGTAATCTGCCTGGGACGGCTGACGGAAACGGAGCAGACACTGTGGGTTCAGAGAGGACCCGGCGGACAGCGGCACCGGCCAACGTCAGCAGGATGTGGGAACCTGGTTCATGAGGTGTTGCTGGACAGGGACAACAGGATTCTGCTCATGAGGTCACCCGCATCCTAACCCCCCCCCCTTTCATCACTGTGTCCTCAGCGGTCGGGCTGGGATAATCTTGGCAATGGGTTTGTGGTTACAACTGGTGCTGGTTTTGGAAAACCACCTCGCTGGTATTTCATAATTAAGATGAAATGCTCCCCTGAGGTACATTCAATGTGGGAGACTCATTCTTCCCAATAAAAAAGCACAAAGCTATTTTTCTGGAAGGTTCTTCCTCAGCCTCCCAATCAACCCCAAAATTTGGTTTAAATGCAATAGAAGCAGTGTCTGAAACGAACACCCGACCACGCAGCAAACGTGGGTGAATTTAACTGCCACGCTGGCAGGTAGCCAATGAATGTAGCCACTGATTCACTATTTGTCCTTGCTTTTTGCCACCATTTCCTTGGACTTAAGGTGAAAAATGTTGCGCCACATAACTTGGGAGAAGAGAGAGAGAGAGAGATATAGATAGATGCTTGTGCATCTCCTGTATTTTACCTTTATGAGGAACCCCCTTTAAAATGACTGCAAAAATCATGAATGCTGTGCAGCACTTAGTATTATATGACATCATTTTATGGACTTACTTTCTCTCAGCACCCTCAACTCCCAGTGTCCCTGCTCGGGCTATATACTTTTCAGAAATGAAAAGCAGCTAACGTACTATTAAGTACATGACTTATTAGATTATGAGCTGAATGCACATTAACATGCTACTTCTGAACATACCACAGAATGCTTTTTACTAATTTTTACTAATTGCGGTCAATTTCTTCCTCACATGCATGCAAACATTAAGAATATGTTTAATTGTAAACACTGAATGACCATTGTGTAAATTTCTGGTGTCTGATGGATTTATAAGGACTATGGTTACCTGGTCCTCAGATCTCTGCAGGGTAAATCCAGACAGCTAGCTAGACTATCTGTCCAATCTGAGTTTTCTGTTGCACGACTAAAACAACTTCTGAACGTACACATGTTCCACCAAAACAACTTCCTTCCCGAGGCTATTTTGCAGCAGCACCGTGGCTCTGTCCGTCTCTTAGCACCGCCCATGAAGATTGTGATTGGTTTAAAGAAATGCCAATAAACCAGAGCACGTTTTTCTCCCACCCCGGAATGATGTATGGACTAGACAGGCCCTCTTTCACAGCGCTGTGGGAGAAGGTCTGGCAAAGTGAGACCACCATTGATGCTAGTATTAATATTCAAAGAAGATATTTTGCAGATCGATGCCCCGCATGGCCTCTGCACAACAGAACAGAGTGCTGATGCAACATGTGAATTAAGGTAGCCTGTAGAAAATATACTGTATGTATAGTGTGCGTATTATTTCAAAGAGTCACTTAAGTTCAGGACAGGAGGTCATTTGAAAGAGGCTGTTCACTTCCGAATGAGTCTTGATGTTGATTAGCATCAACGAGCTGCAGGTGGGCCCGGGCCAGGGCCACGGTCAGCCCAGACAAAACGTAGCATCACCCTTTTTTTTTTTTTAATCTGAAATGGGGGTGCCTGAAAATGTAACAACACGTCACAGCGATGCATGTCACTTGGCTGGGGCTTGGTAGCGTTGCATTTCCCCCCCGACTCATTTCCTGGTTCTCCTTCTCCAGAATCAGAATCCGCTTTATTGCCAGGCATGAGGACACATACTAGGAATTTTTGTTTGGAGCATCGTTGCTCACACTGCGCTTACACACAAAACAACCAAAACAAAAATATACACACTAATATATACACAATATATACATACTCTAAACAATATAGATGTATGAGTGAACGAAGAGTTAAATAAAAATTATTTAAATATGGAGCATAGTGCAAGGATACTGGGATCAATCGTTTGTTATTATATGAACAGTATGAACATTATGGACAGTTCTGAAATAGGAAATAGAATGATGAATAAATAACAAATAAGAGAGACGTGAAACAGCATGATATCAAGGAGAGGGTTAACTTCTCCTGCTACAGATTGGCCCCCCCCCATGCTTTTAATTTTTTTTTGACGCACACATTATTATTGTACACATAGGCTACGGAAAAAGCTTTGCATGAAGCCTCAGAAACAAGCATAAATCAGACTTAAGCTTGGGTAAATCTCAGCCATCCTGGATTTACTAAAACTATTTTTTTTTTTTAAGTTGTAAAAACAAGAAAGACAGAAATAAAGGCTAATGGAGAAGAAAAATCATATGGAGTACATTTTTTGTTAAAGAATGCACGGCAGAGAATTCAAGTTTTAGGATCTTTAAAAGGAAAATCTGAAAAAATACACACACATACATGTGCATATATTAATACATAAATGATAATCAATGAATTAAAAATACTAATAATAGTTGCTTACCAGTTATATATGAAAGGATTAATTGATGCGGTGTAAAAAAAGAATAAAATACATATTTGAATAGACTTATAATGACAATGACTACGGACTAATAGTCGCATGAGAGATTTAAAACAGCATAGACTATGAAGGGACGCCATATTTTCTCAAATTTAAAGGCAGAGCCTCACAGTATTAATCTTAATTTCTCCAATTTCAAGTACTGCATTATATATCTTAACCCGACAATAGAACAGGGAGGTTTTCCAGTTAAGGAGAAACAATCTTCTTGCTAATAACTTTACAAAGGCCGTCACCGTTCCATTAGTTCTCCTGAGAGGACTTCCGTCTCCATAGACCCCAAATACACCAATCCGAGGATCTGGATCTATTGTCTTTCTGAGAACATCAGATAAAGTCTGGAAAATAGACCTCCTATAATTGTGTGTTTTAGGACAAAGCCAGAACATACGCGCCAACGTGGCGGGAAACTGTTTTCATCAATCACAAGTAGCATCTGCATAAGGATATAATTTGGCAAGTAGTCCTTTTGAATAATAACGGCGATGTAGAACCTTGAACTATACAGGCCCATGTCTAATGCATATTGATGCTGGATGTACTTTTCCCACTGATCCTCTGATATAACCAGACTCATGTCATTCTCCCTCGGAGGTTTAAGATGAACGAGAGAGGTTTTCTGCAATTCTGACAAATAATTGTACACAAAGGATATTAGCTGAAGGATCAAAAGTGAACAGAGTTTGCATAGGGGTACCGTTAGGTAGTGTGGGGAGGCATGATGGATTGAATTTAATAAAATTGTGGATTGGGAGGAACCTGAAGAGTTGATTTTGTGGCAGACTAAATTTAATGTGCAATTGTTCAAAGGAAGAGGATATTCCATCAATGAAAAGATGTTTCATTGATTTAATACCTTTGCACTTCCACAGATCAAATGAGGAAACAACCACAGAAGGAGGGAAAAAATGGTTGGAGGATAGAGATACGAGAAGCGAACAACCCTGCCGTCCAAATGTCTGCCTTATTTTGGACTGTATTTTAAGGGACTGTGTAACTATTGGATTATCCTTTGTGAAATGTAAAGGAAATGGTAATGAGGAGAAAGCGAGTGCAGTCAGGGAAGTAGGCTAGCATGACGCCTGCTCGGTCTGCAGCCTGGCTGGATCACTTTCAGTCCTAGATGGTTGGACCCAGAAGGACAGGGCGTGAATATTGCATGGCCAATAATAAAGCGGAAAGTGAGGAAGTCCCATACCCCCGTAATAAAAACTGGCAATACCTTGAAATAAAAACATGAATTTTGGGAAGCGTGTTCATTTTGAGTATGTTGTTGTGTATGTATGAAGCTGGGACCGCCTATCACAGTCATCCATGGTGCACTCAAGGAGGGGTTTAAGATTCAATTTGAATAAGTCAGACGCGTTCTGAGTCACAAGCCAGTATTTAAAAGAACTTGACACAACTCTACGGGGGGTGTGAGTATGAGAGACTCCGGGCCTTCATATTAATAAACAATAGCTTGCACTTTGACAAATTCAGTTCATAGCCGGACACCTTACCATATTCCCCCAGGACGGACATAAGGACATCATAGGTATTGATTTTAGTGGATTTGTTAGCATATAATGAGACTTTGTGTACCCTTCTCCCTCTAGGGATCCTCTCCTAGCCTTCCTAAGATCACAAGGCAATAACTAATCGCTTGATAGTGAGGGCAACCCTACCTCATCCCCCGTCGTAAGGGAAAAATACATTGATCTGAGGCAATTGGTGTGGACCAACGCAAGTGAGGAAACGTATAATAAGTTAGTCCATGAAATACATTTTTTTTCTCTCAGCACCTTCAACTCATACATTTTTGACCCGATCAAAAGCCTTTTTGGTGTCTAGCAGGAGGAGGACTTTTTTAGGGACTTGTTAGAGGAATATTTTGTATTATAAAGTCTAAAAAAGATTAGAAAACCTGTTTTTTATGAAGCCGGTTTGATCTGGTGAGACTGCTTTAGGAATAACTATTTCAACGCAAGAAGCACGTATTTTGGCTAAGATATTTTATATTGATATTTAAAAGACTGATTGGCCTGTAAGAAACTGGGTCGAGCGGGTCCTCTCCCCACTTCAACAGAAGGGAAGTAGTGCCCTGATAGAAAGTAGGGGGAATGGTGTTAGACTCATAGGGCCTTATGTTGCGGCACAAAGCCCGACGCCTGTGTCTTTGCTATTTTAAGACCGACGCCGTTGTTAATTTCCCGTCCTGCACCCCCGTACTTTAAATAGCAAATGCACCTGTGCCCATCTTTGCTCCCATGGGTGGGCTGGTCTTACAGGGAGGTGTGTTCTTGGTGTATTGCTATCTTGCGGCAGCAGAAAGTGACCAACAAAACCTGGTCTAAGGTCAGTAACGCAGCATTTCATTAAATTTTAACAGCGCATTAGTAAAATGCCCGGTACTACTTTAAATAAGGGACACAAAAAAAAGGGTAGTTACTGTTTTTCAAAGAGTCTCGTGCACAGTGCCCACACTTTGCTTGTTACACACACACATCCAGGAAAGTGCAGCAACACATACACAATCATAACATTACGGTGCAAATCCTCCATCATAATAGCAATGTGCAAAGATACAAATGCACCTGAGTTTTAATTGGAACGGACACTCTGATTGGTTTATTGCATGTTACGCCCAAAACACGCTTATGAATGAATGAATGAAGACACTAACCAACCCCTTTGAACCATGCGCCTGGCGCACAGCCCCTTTTTTCCGCCGTCAAACTAGCAAATGTAGATTTGGACATACCCTAAACGCAAGACCAGTTGCAATAGGTGAGGAGCATGGTCCGATAGGACAATTGCCTTGTAATCACACTACTTGATTGCAGAGAGAAATGTATACCAAATGATGAAATAGTCTATTAATAAATATGAGAGATGCACAGGAGAGAGAGAAGAATAGGAGTGAGTGACTGGGTTTCTAAATTGCCTGGGGTCCTCCAAAATGAATTATATGTAAAAATAAAAAAATGAATGGGGTGGTGATGCCGCAGTGGATGGGACGCATGTCTTTGATGTGGAAGACCTGGGTTCGATTCCCACTGCGATACATCAACCAATGTGTCCCTGAGCAAGACACTTAACCCCTAGTTGTTGTATGAGTGCTATACTCAGCTATTAAAAGGAGGTGTCGGTAGTTTACTGTACTAACCACATGCTCCTACTATAATAGAGATTTTACCTAAAACATCATTACACATTTTGAATACTGTAAGCCAGAGTAGCTGGATCGGCGTGCTAATAGAAAATGAAAGCAAAGAGCAACGGTACATGGCAGTATGACACTGTGCCTGGAATTGGCTTCCACACATCAGTGTAATGATCGGTTAAGCGATCAGTCTGGTTAATCTGGTTTAGGTGTGGTGTGAACAGCTGTTTCAACCTCTCCTATTTTGTCTACGACTAAGTAATAATATCATATTTGATATGGGACTCACTGGACTTGTTCAGGTATGGAAGATTTAAAATACCTAAATAAAAACACAAACAGAAAAAAAGTGAAATACTCTATAATTAGATAATAACATATACTTTTTTTAATTGATGCATTTACTGCATTTACTTTGTATTTTATTTACAAATTGCTGAAGTTCCTGGTAATAATTCAAGTCTACTGTGTGTCAATTTGGATGCTTCTGTGAGTACACATGTAGTACACTGTGTACACTATCTACTCACTTGTGTAGTGCACCCATTGTGACAGAGTAGTGTGTGTCTTAGTCTTCTTCTTTTAACACTCATGTTACCCTCGGGTCAAATTGACCAGTTTTCCTATAACGTTGCTCTTTGTAACTACCCCATTGTAATTACAAGTACAAATCTCTACTTTCATTAATTTTGGGGTGTCTTATTCACTTTTATAGCATTTCAAAATGGTTTTGAAATAATATTGAGTAAAAGTTGACATATTCCAGTCTGTGATTATCTATCAACATCCATTCCTTTAATTTTAGTCTCAATAATTTCTGCTTTTCTAACTCAAACATTAGGTATAATTTCCTATAAATCAGGTTTATTGACCATAAATTCCAAAAATAACTGTAAAACTAAAGTAAATAAGTTAGTGTTACGCAGTGTTGAAAACATAAAAAAGAGACAATGGAAAAAAAACGTCACACATGTTGAAAAATGGGACAAAAATGTAAAAAAGTTAAACATTGATTAAAAAGCAGCAACAATAAGGGATTTTCAATTTTGACGGAAGACAACACAAGGGTTAAATGGTGAATTGCAGCTGATCGCAGCATTATCGCCACCTACTGTCGCCCGACAAAATATTCACCGGCTTGTTATTTCATTATCTGACTACATTACAGTGGTACTTTATTGGAGGGAAAAAAACACAAACATGCAGCTTTCCGGCGTGCCATTTTCATAAGTGGAAATAAGTTGGAGGTCCTGTAGTCTTTGGGACGGCATAAAACTCAGATTGGACAGATAGTCTAGCTAGCTGTCTGGATTTACCCTGCAGAGATCTGAGGACCAGGTAACCATAGTCCTCAGATTGGACAGATAGTCTAGCTAGCTGTCTGGATTTACCCTGCAGAGATCTGAGGACCAGGTAACCATAGTCCTCAGATTGGACAGATAGTCTAGCTAGCTGTCTGGATTTACCCTGCAGAGATCTGAGGACCAGGTAACCATAGTCCTCACATTGGACTGATAGTCTAGCTAGCTGTCTGGATTTACCCTGCAGAGATCTGAGGACCAGGTCACCAGAGTCCTCATAAACCAGAATTTAGAAAAGATTAGAATAGATAGAACAAACACAATGAAAGTGGAATGTATTGGACATCCGGGCAAAAAGGAAATTCTGGCAGCACCGGAGCAATCCCACGAGTGGAACTTTGAGGATATCGACTAGGGGTCCTGTAACTTCTGCATTGTAGCATGGATGGTGACCGTTGAGAGCAAGAAGTGTCCGTCGTTCTACACTCAAGGTTTTAACCATGGAGTGCACTGCTATTGCCCATACTTCGTCAGTGTGAACCCACCATGTACTCAACAAATAGTATACCTACAGAGGTGCGCGATTTGAGACAGCTGTGTCAAAGCTAGCGCACACATAAAGTCAGTTTTGCCACATCCATGTAAAAATGTGTAAGCGATAAACAGACATGGAAAACACTGCAACAGACAAATGTATTAATAAGGCATGGCATACTGTAAATGTACTTTTTGAATGTACCTTAAGCAGTAAAAGCTTCTGTCAAAAAGCACAAAGCATTTTGAAAATCACATTTAGGCTTGTGTCGCCTCACAAAGTGCTTAATGGTCCGCTTTACTTCGCACTACTTCTATTAATTAACAACTCGATGCAGACAAAAGGAGAGTCGTCTGTCAGGTGTCTCCTGTGCCACAGCGCTGTGTTTTGACATAATATACACACATGTCTCAGTTCCTCATAACTCCTTTGACATTCTTCTCCTGCTCGACAATGACATTTTAGCACAAAGACGGTTGTCACTCCACTCTGAGCGCAGGCTCAAAGACAGACTGTCAGACTTCTGTCCTCATGTTTCTAGCCGAGCTGTGACACTTTTTACATTGCACAAAATGTTGCCAACAAATATGCTTTTGTCTTCTGAGTGAATACCATACGGTGGCATAAAACAAAAGGAGAATTACAATCGGCACAAAAGTCAACATAAGGAGGAGCTCAGGCGCTGATTAAAACATACGAGAGAGAGAAACAATGTCAGCCTGGACAGCAGTCGCTGAAAAGTAAATGAAAAGGGAAAGAATTCTTTGTCTTTTGTGTGTTTTGTCACATGACATTGTCATCAAATGTCAACAAAAAAAAAAGCAACAATCAAATCCCTCTGCATGTGCCGGAAACAACTGTTTCCGTAATTAGTTATCAGCCAATATAACGGCAGAGAAATCGAAGAGCATGAAACATTTGTTTATGATAATAGCTACTGCAAGAGACAGTTATACAAGACAAAGAAGAATAACACCTCTGCAGTGTATTCAAATGTCCCCAGGAGTGTCCAATTAGACAAATCTGGAGCTGAGCACGTTTAGAGGTAACACTCTGTGACACTCAGCCACCTTCTATCTCGTGCAAATGAGAGAGAGGGTGTGGAACAAACAAGCCAATTAATTTAATTGGAGCTTTCACACTGGCAGGTGCTAAAGGCCTAATTTATTTACAATAGTGTTTTATAAAAAGTGGGAGACAGTTTTCTGGCAAAGGTACCAAAAATGTCTGAATTAAACTCCCTCTCTGTCTGGGGCCCCTCCCACCAGACGAACACGGAAACAACGTTGGCTATAGCCAAGTCACAGGTGAGAGAAGACTTTGTCACAGACAGCTACAGTGAACATATTTCAACATCTAAATGAACAAAAAAAACATTTACGGTTAGTGTCAAATAAGAGAGCTGAGTCGGAAGACAAAGCTCTCGATTTACCGGTTCATTTTCGTTCCTGTCTTCACGTATGGCCATGAAGGCTGGGAACTGACCAAAAGAACCAGATTGTGGGTACAAGTGGCCGAAATGGGATTCCTCAGGAGGGGGGCTGGCGTCTCCCTTACACATGGGGGAGACAAGCTCAGTCATCCGAGAGGAGCTCGGAGTTGAGCCGCTGCTCCTTTGCGTAGAAAGGAGCCAGCTGAGGTGGTTCGGGCATCTGGTAAGGATGCCTCCTGGGCGCCTCCCTAGGGAGGTGTTCCAGGCACGTCCAGCTGGGAGGAGGCCTCGGGGAAGACCCAGGACTAGGTGGAGGGATTATATCTCTACTCTGGCTTGGTAAGGCCTCGGGGCTCCCCGAGCTGCTTAATGTGGCTTTTCCTGCCCCCGTACTTCATGACTTTTTGGTAATGTCCTACCATGGACTCTGTAACTTGGTTACCGTGGTTACCTTGTTTCAAGCCATTCTAGCGTGGTATAGAAAGCCTGCAGGAAGACTCAGCTCCATTTGGGCCAGGTCTCATTAATATTCAACGAGCTAAGCTGCTTGACTCTGATTGGCTAACAGCTAGCCAATGAGAGCCTGGCTATCAGCATTCCCCAGCTCATGAATAGTAATGAGCTCAGGCAACATGACGTCAGACTGACCAGCTGTTGTGATTGGTCTGATTTCTCCTCTAATTTCTTTCCAGTGGCTTTGCTGACAGAGGAGGGAGCAGTTCATCTTCACATTCACCACATAACACACACACACACACACGTAAGGACCTAACATATTTAAAAAATGCAAGTTTTGTGAAGCAGGGCACCTTTAATGGAGCCATCAGCTTTTCTTTGAATTGGTCGGTGGACATGTTCGCCATAATCCAAACCAGCAATTAGGGTTCTAGCAGAATAGACAGGCGGGGTGATTTTAAACCTCTTGGTGGCATACATCAGTATGGGATTGGTCCACCGTAGACGTAAAGAATTAAAACCAAGTACTACCTCTATCATATCGTCATGAACTTCAAAGGCTTAAAGTTCTCATATTATGCTATTCCCTTTCCTTTATAGTGTTGTATAGCTTTTTTGTACATGTTCCAGGTTTACAAAATGAAATAGCCCAAAGTCCCCCCCCCCAAAGGGACTTACCATCTCCAACAGACCAACTGCTCCAAACAGCTCTACTGTAGTCC
Organism: Percina caprodes; assembly: GCA_013375575.1. NCBI lineage: Eukaryota > Metazoa > Chordata > Actinopteri > Perciformes > Percidae > Percina > Percina caprodes. The sequence goes on along the minus strand of JABXJD010000123.1, from coordinate 133,143 downwards.
AGCTTTTACTTCCGTTAAAATGCTCACCTAGCTGCTAGCGTGTCACGCCCTCATACTCTGCTTCTGACTGGCTAGCAGTCCTCACCTAGGTACTGTCAGGCCACGCCCTCATACTCTGCTTCTGACTGGCTAGTAGTCCTTACCTAGTTACTGAGCATGTGTGACTTCCAACAAAGATGGAACAGAAGTGATGCCTCAATCTGGAGCTAAAACAGGTGAGATATCTCACTCTGGAGCTAAAACAGGTGAGATGTCTCACTCTGGAGCTAAAACAGGTGAGATGTCTCACTCTGGAGCTAAAACAGGTGAGATGTGCTGTTTTGGAAAATGAAACCATGTCAAGCTATTCTGGTACAACCTCAAAATACAATTATGAACTTGAAAATGAACATAACATGAGCACTTTAAAAACACATTAGTTGATGGAATTTAGTAACAATCACGATGTGAACAGGAAAAATAGTGCTGAAGTGCTGCATAACTTACAATTTTATAGACTTGTCAGGAAGGGGCCCACTCTCTACGTGATCCTTCTAAAGATTTACTCTTTTTTTCCTTAGTAGGGAGTTTTGTCTTGCCCGCTCTGAGGGTTATAACCAGAGGGACCATTCAGCATCCGTGCTCTAACTCAGTGTAACTCTCAGTGTAATTAATTGATTTGTTAGGCAATTGCTAACTATGTATATGTACAGTATATACTATGTAAAACCCATGCCCACATACCTAAAGTCCAGGTACACCTCAACTTCCCGCAGCCACACAGTCATAGCTGAAAACAATGTCTGCAAATGTTATCTACTATTTCTAGTTTGTGCACACAATAAAGTTTTACTGATTGGATTAAAAACTCTTTGACTGCTTAATAATGTTCACACCATCGGCCGTGTAAACCCAGGTTCAATTTCCCTTAGTCGATCAATGAAGACCAACGCATGTGCTAGAATCAAACATAATTTCAAGCCGGGGTTTTAATGGAGCGGAGCAAATTAAAAACAAACTACAACGTCCGGCGATATTGAGAACGGCGGTAGTCTGAGGCGCTCATTAGATTGATTGGTTTCCATGATGCCGGATGAATCGGTCAACTCGGCAGAGTGGCCAGACTAAAGGTCTGGACCCAGGCAAATAAAAATAAAATACATTAGTCATAAGATGTTAAGAAAACATTAAACTTGCATTTCAAAGACAATTGAGACAACAAGCAAATACATCATTAGGGTACACGCAATTATGTCATAGCCTAGAACTTGCCAACAAATGTGGCAACTTTTTCATATGTTGGTACGTACAGTTTAGGATATGTGGGCCTTACACATTTCAAAATGAGGCAAAGCAACTGTCAGGACAACAGGACAGGCTTCCCACTGTTAAATGGATGTTTAGGTCTCTGCATGTTGATTTCCACATACTTAAATAAATCCAAACTAATGGCTAGACCTGAAAGAAGGGAAGGTTTGATATTTAAGAACCAATTGGTGCCCTTGGTATGAATTGAAACCAATCTTTGGTTCCTCGCGTGCCACCCAGAAGCCCACCAACACCACAACACTACATGCAAGCAGTGATTTGTCTGGAAACCCAATTAAGATCTCATGGAAATAAATGGAACCAAATGTTTTAACTGCAAATACGACTTGGACTTTCATTGATCAAAAAGGTAAAAGGTGTGCCAATTACTCTAGCCTCAAAAAGCACCTCAGGGGCTCAAATATTGGGTTTGGCCTCTACAATTTTTACCTCATAAGAGCATGATTATTATAGCTACATTGTCTCTGTGTTTCCTAGGCCACAGTCACTAGTTCTTCTTGAGATAAACCAGTACGTTTTTAATTTCCGTGTTTATAGAAAGACAGCTATCAATCTCCAGTCAGGTCAGTGCACTGCCCAATAATAATCTGTTAAAGTGCAGACATGAGATTTTTGTTCCAACATCAGGATCAGATGTCTGAACCACAGTTCTTTTATTAACCTTTATGGGTCAGCTACGTGAATCAATATAAAACAAAGAAACACCGAGTTGATTAAATCAAACAGCAGGACGCAGCTGTCAAGTCCTATCATTTCCTGTGGGTCTGAAAGCACAGGGGAAATCACTGCTGGCAAAACCACCACTGTGTCAACTATTTTACCCATTCTCCATGTGGCTAAAAACCATGTAAAAAAAAAAAAAGTAAAAGGAGAAAAATGTGTTTTATGACCTTTAGATGTCAAAAAAACCTTTGATATGACCAATGATTTCCAAAATAGAAAACTCAACGGGGAATAAAGTGGATTTTTTTTAAATTGATTTACAGATATGAGCATTTTAACACTAGCAAAATCTAATCTGGCATCTAGACTAGGTGAATGCAGTATTAGAGTGTGAGTGAAGAGCCTCCAATTATACAGTGAAGGACGAGCCAGATTCAGTCAAAGAACAACGCAATTGCAAAGGTTGGTTGGTTCATTAAACAGTCATTTGTGAGGGATTACAACTATTCCCTAACATAAACTTAACTCACCATTTATCCAAGCTCGCTGATAATATCATTGTGGTAGATCAATTTAATCAATACTGCAATGTCTCCACCAACAAATTACCTTTATGCAACTTCAATTTTTTGTTCCACATTCTTAAAGCTGCAGTGGCTACAATGCTTTCTCATTTGCAGACCCACAATCCCCTGTTTATCACTCAGGTAGTGTCGCATTGCAAGACCTTCCTTCACAGTGCGGCGGAGAAGGGTCTGGCTAGATTCAAATTCAGATTGGACAGATAGTCTAGCTAGCAGTCTGGATTTACCCTGCAGAGATCTGAGGACCAGGTAACCATAGTCCTCAGATTGGACAGATAGTCTAGCTAGCTGTCTGGATTTACCCTGCAGAGATCTGAGGACCAGGTAACCATAGTCCTCAGATTGGACAGATAGTCTAGCTAGCTGTCTGGATTTACCCTGCAGAGATCTGAGGACCAGGTAACCATAGTCCTCAGATTGGACAGATAGTCTAGCTAGCTGTCTGGATTTACCCTGCAGAGATCTGAGGACCAGGTAACGTCTCAGGTTACGTATGTAACCTTTGTTCCCCGAGAAGGAACGAGACACTGCGTCGGTTACGACACTATGGGAATCGCCTTCAGGCATGACAGGGCTGAATGTGAATGAAAACTACTCCAATCCTATTGGTCCTAGTGAGAACGGTAGCATGTGACGGCATAACCGTAGGGACATATAAGCACACCGGCACATAGCTCATTAGCTCTTTCTATGAAGCAAGGCACTCCAGGCGGGGTGAGGCGCGGCAAACCGACGCAGTGTCTCGTTCCCCTTCTCGGGGAACAAAGGTTACATACGTAACCTGAGACGTTCCCCTTCGAGGAACTCGAACTGCGTCGGTTACGACACTATGGGAACGAGATACCCACTAACCCGCGCCGAAACCCCGCCTGCCCCAGCGTGAAACCACTCGTGGGCACGACTAGGAGGAGAGCACCCGGGTGCCAGGTGCGGAGGGAAAGTCCAGACTATAGAACCTGAAGAAGGTATGCGGAGTGGCCCAGCCAGCTGTATCACAAACCTCCTGGAGAGACGCACCAGAGAGGAGAGCCGTAGAGGCCGCCATGCCTCTCGTGGAGTGAGCCCGTACAGCCATAGGTGAAGGCAAACCGCGCACCCGATAGGCCAGGGAGATAGTCTGAACGATCCAGTTACTGATAGTATGTGTAGAAGCGGGAAGCCCAGCCTTGGAGGACCCGAAACACACCAGCAACTGGTCCGATTTCCTCCACCCGGAGGACCTCAGAGTGAAGACACTCAGGGCCCGGACAGGGCAGAGCAAATGGAGCCTCCCGTCCTCCGCCGTCACATGAGGTGGAGGATGAAACGCCTGCAGCACCACAGGCCCCATGACAGAGGACTGCACCTTGGGAACGTACCCCGGAACGGGGTGCAGAATGGCCCTCACATTACCCGGGGCAAACTCCAGGCATCGGGAAGCAACCGAAAGAGCCCGGAGGTCCCCCACCCTCCTCAGAGAGGTGACAGCAAGGAGGAAGGCCATCTTCAAGGTCAGGTACTTGGCCGCAGCCGACTCCAACGGTTCGAAGGGGGCCTCAGCCAGCGCCTCAAGAACCACCGCCAGATCCCAGGTGGGAACCCTAGGACGAGTCGCAGGTCTCATCCTCCGAGTCCCACGGAGGAACCGAATGACCAGGGGAAGCCTCCCAGAGACCCAACCCCCGAAGGGGCGTGGAAAGCCGAAATGGCAGCCACGTAAACCTTGAGGGTGGAGGGGGAAAGGCCCGCAGAGAAGCGGTCCTGCAGAAACTCCAGCACCTGAAGCACCGGGCAGGTAACTGGGTCCAGCATGCGTCCACTGCACCAGGCAGAGAAGACGGCCCACTTCTGGCCATACATCCTCCGTGTAGACGGGGCCCTGGAGCTAAGGAGAGTCTCGACCGCACCCGCCGTCAGGCCCGCCTCGAGGTACTGGGCCCCCTCAAGGGCCAGACCCACAGCCGCCACAGGGCGGGGCAAGGGTGAAGAACCCGGCCCCCCTCCCGGGAGCTGTCCAGGAGCTCCATCAGGTCCGAAACCACACCCGGGTCGGCCAGAACGGCGCCACAAGAAGCAGGCGGATGCCGTCCCGATGGACCCTCTCCAGGACCCCTGGGAGCAGAGCGACTGGGGGAAACGCGTACAGACGCAGCCTCGGCCACTCTCGCACCATGGCGTCCAGCCCCAGCGGGGCCGGGGGCGTCAGGGAGAACCACAGAGGACAGTGCGTAGTCTCTCGAGAAGCAAATAAGTCCACGTCTATGGGCCCGAACCTTGCGCACAAGGACTCCACCACCTCGGGGTGGAGCCGCCATTCCCCGGGCCTCAGCCCCTGTCTCGACAGCAGGTCCGCCCCCAGATTCTGAAGCCCAGGGATAAACATCGCCCTGAGAGAGAGCAGTCTCCGCTGGGACCACAGGAGGATCCGATGCGCCAGTCTGCATAGAGGGTGCGAGCGCAGACCCCCCTGGTGATTCAGATAGGCCACCACAGCTGTATTGTCGGACCGGACCAGCACGTGGCGGCCCAGGAGTGCAGGCGAGGGAAGCGTCCGTCGAAACGATTACACGGCGACAGGGCGCCCCCAGCGCGGGTCCTTGGGACAGGAACCAAGGTGTCTTCCACACCGATAGGGCACGAAGACAATTGTGCGTAACCCGCATCAGGCGGAACGGGTTTCCCCACGGGGAAAACCCCTTGGATTTCAGCCACACACTCTTCACCGTGGCCAGAACGGACTCGACACGAGCCGGAGACAAACGTGCCAGCAACGTCATCGGACCAGACCAGCACGAGGCGACCCAGGAGTGCAGGCAGGAAGCTCCTCAGAGCCCGGAACATGGCCAGCATCCCGAGGCAATTAATGTGCCATGACGAGTGATGCCCCTGCCAAACACCCATCGCAGAGCGGTCGCCCATGACCGCGCCCCACCCGGTGAGGGAAGCGCCTGTTGAAACGATAACACGGCGACAGGGCACCCCCAGCGCGGGTCCTTGGGACAGGAACCAAGGCCTCGTCCACACCGATAGGGTACGAAGACATGTGTGCGTAACCCGTATCGGGCGGAACGGGTTTCCCCTCGGGGAGAACCCCTTGGATTTCAGCCACCACTACAGGGCCCTCATGTGCAGAAGACCAGAAGGTAACACGCCGAAGCAGCCGCCACAAGGCCCAACACCCATTGAAAGGGTTTCACTGTGATGGCGCGGCCCAGCTTCACACTCTTCACCGTGGCCAGAACGGACTCGACACGAGCCGGAGACAGATGCGCCAGCATCGTCAACGAGTCCCACACCACCCCTAAGAACACGGTCCTCAGGGCGGGTGCCAGCACACTCTTTCCATCGTTGAGCCTCAGCCCCAAACGAAGAAGATGAGCGAGGACGACATCTCGATGCCGAACTGCCAACTCCCGAGACTGAGCCAGGATAAGCCAGTCATCGATGTAATGCGGACCCGGATGCCCCGGAGCCGCAGAGGCCAGCGCCGCATACATACACTTGGTGAAAGTGCGAGGGGAGAGTGCCAGGCCGAAGGGAAGAACCCGATATTGGTATGCCCCAAAGGCGAACCTCAGGAACTTCCTGTGGGAAGGACAAAAGGAGATGTAGAAGCATGCAACCCTCGGATCCATGGTGACAAGCCAGTCCACAGACCGGATGTGACACATGATGGCAGGGATGGCGAGCATCACGAACCTGTATCTCCTCAGAGACCGGTTCAGAACCCGCAGATCCAGAACAGGGTGCTGGCCTTCCGTCCTTCACGGGAACCAGGAAGCACCGGCTGTAGAAACCGGACCCGCTGGCCAGCGGGGGAGCGAGCTCCACGGCCCCGTCCTCCAGCGGCAAGCGCGGTGGACCCGAACTGCAGCCCGTACCCATTGAAGACGGCGCGCAGAACCCACGGGGATATGCTCTCCAAACCCCGGCAACCCGAAATCCGCCAGCAGAACCAACCCCTCGGGGCTGGTGGCCGGTGCGACGTGCCAATCTCGGAAGAGTCCCCAAAGCTGGCCGCCAGGAAGAACTCGCCGATGATCCGCAGGCCGGGAGCCGAATCTCGGCCAACCGCCACCCTCGGGGCAGGCAGAGTGGAGAAGGCTCGGCGGCGGCTAGCGTGTCCCGAGCGCCCCGGCGGCGGGACACAACGCAAGCGGCCACCCAGGAGGGGACCTCAGTCGGCCTCCGAGGGCTAAACACATAGACAGGACCTCCGCGCCTCGCCCCTCCGCGACTGGACGACGTCCCTCAGGACCAAACTGCCGGGAAGGGGTGCGTGGGAGCGATGCCCCGCGTCCCAAGCCGCTCGAGGGGGTCCGCGAGAAGCCAGACAGCGTCACTGGCGCTGTCGGTGGGAGCTGGTAGAGGGCTGAGAAGGTCCAGCCGTCCAAGCAGAGCGGGACCAAGTCCGGCGAAGGAGAAACTGCCGGAACGCCCCCTCCTGGGACCGAACACGGCGAAACTTGTCAACGACAGAGTGCAGCGCAACACGCGTCCGGAGCGCCTCGGCACCCCCCTCCGGTCCAACTCCAGCAGCAGGTCCGCCCAGCAGGCCTGCAAAACCGCCACGGCGTGCAGGCTCACACCAGCCTGGCCCGCCATACACGCCTTCCCCACCAATGAGGAAGACACCCGACATGGTCACATCGGCAGCGCCGGCTGGCCAAAAGACGACGTCAGCAGGGGTGAGAAGTAACACGCCAGAGCGTCGTCAACCGCGGTATCGTCCCGTAGCCGCAGTCCTTAATCCCCACCACATTGCCAAAACTCCAGCTGCTGGGGAGGAGAAAGCCGGGCAGAGTAAGGTTTCTCCCACAATTTGCACAACTAACTGTGCAAAACCGGGAAAAAACGGCACGGAGCGGGGGCATGGAGCGGAAGGAAGCGATCAAGCTCCCTGACAGCCTGTGGCCAATCCAGTCCGGGTTTTGCCACAGACCGCGCCATCCAACAGTTCAACACAGTCCGGCGCGGCGCTCTTCAGATGACGTCGGCGCGACACCCGGAAGTCCTCACCCTCCTCCACGACGCACATGCAGCTCCACAGAGCCCGAGTGCGGCCGCCTCTCCAGCCTACGTCCCGGGCAGAAGCCGAAACGAGGACCAGGGGAGTCGGAATCGGCAGAAGAAGGACGAGAAAGGGCCACAGCCGTCTCGGAACCCTCCAGCAGATCCTGCTGCGAACCCCACGACCGGACCCGCCGGGCCGCCTCAGCGACCGCGGGGCCCGAGCCACGGGGAGAGCGGATCTGGCCGTCCGCGGAAAAAAGGGCTACGCGGGACCGCAGCACCCGCATAGGCAGGGCCTCGCAAAGGTCACACAGCCCCTCGAGAGCCGCTGCGGCGTGCGACAGGCCCAAACAAGCGACACACAGTCCATGCGAGTCACCTAACGCGATGAAACGAGGGCAGGGAGACACACACCGTCGGAACCGGTACAAACGCTCGGACATATTACCAGGCGAGTAACACAGTAGCTCGCCACTCAACATCAACCAACGTGCCTGCTGAATAGAAAAAAGCTAATGAGCTATGTGCGGTGTGCTTATATGTCCCTACGGTTATGCCGTCACATGCTACCGTTCTCACTAGGACCAATAGGATTGGAGTAGTTTTCATTCACATTCAGCCCTGTCATGCCTGAAGGCGATTCCCATAGTGTCGTAACCGACGCAGTTCGAGTTCCTCGAAGGGGAACCATAGTCCTCAGATTGGACAGATAGTCTAGCTAGCTGTCTGGATTTACCCTGCAGAGATCTGAGGACCAGGTAACCATAGTCCTCAGATTGGACAGATAGTCTAGCTAGCTGTCTGGATTTACCCTGCAGAGATCTGAGGACCAGGTAACCATAGTCCTAAGAAATCCACCAGAGTTTAAAAAGCCAGCATCAAGAAAGCGGAAGGTAATGGATATCTGGCTGGAATGAGAGATCCACATCCATTTCCGGCAATAAAATAGAACAGCCAATAGGGATCTCTCTCTCTCTCTCTCTCTCTCTCTCTCTCTCTCTTCCAAAATTGGCTGAAATTGACCTAAGTCTCCTGCGACGGTTAGCTTTTCTTAAGCTTGGATACAGAGCCAAGAGGAGCTGCAGAAGACCGCTAAAAATGCAATATGTTGAACGGTTCTATTAGAGCTTTAATTATACTCGTTAGTATGTGATCAGTGACCAGGGCAGTAATTTCACAGCACATGTCCCCGCTCCACCACTCGTTTGACCTGTCAACGACAAATACGGCAAAGAATGTTCCCCGACTGTGGCATCGGTGACGTACTGCGTGCCACAACATCCGCCATTAGCTGGGTTATCTCTAGTGCCGATACAACTAATTCCATCTCTATCATCTTCATTGTTATGAAATGTCCAAAGGATAATCAATGGTTCATTTATAGAGATTACTTTCTTTTTTTTTTTAATTGATTTTTAATCATTAACGTGTCATGATGCTCACGTTTACAAGAAATGTGTTTGCATGAAAATCAGTTTATGATGAGGTGCTTTGTGTTGTGGCTGTGGGCATTTATGTTGCTGTTTCCTGTTTTCTTTATTTCCTGTTATGATTGTGTATTTGGTCTGTTGTAGCCCGTGTTTCCTTTAGTTCCTGTCTTGTGTCTCCCCGTGAGCCTCTGTATGTTCGGTTTCCTGTTTTATTTTGATAGTCTAGTTTTCCGTTCTGTCTTGGCTAGTTTTATTTCCTGTGTTTTGCCGCCCTTGTGTTTGCCTGATCACCTGTTTCCCAGCCCTTGTGCCCTAGTTGAAATCTCCCCCTGCGGCTTCTGTGTTCCCGTTTTTTTTGTTATCCTTTTCTCTTCTGACTTTTTTTTAGATTTTGGACTCCTAGTGTTGTTTTCAGACTTTTTGCATTGTTGTCTGCCTTGTGGTATGTACCCTGGTGTTTTTTTTTTTTTGTGTAATAAATCTCACGCAGCAAAACATCCGCCGGCTCTCCTGCATTTGGGTCCACCGTTCCCTGCACCCCATAACACTTTGCAGTGTACGAACACAACTTTGCTGACGTCGAAACCGGTTGCTCCCCGACGTCAGCATGCTTCCACTTTGAGCTTTTGCAGCGATACGAAAAACAAAAAAAAAAGCCCAGGCAAATTCTGTGTGATGCCTGCAAAGATCAATTTAACATTAGACACGTCTTCCACATAGAAGGGGTGATAACCACACATGGTTCAATGGAGATTGAGAAGAGGGCAATTTGGTTTGATATAAGATTGATAATGTGCCAAAGGGGAGATGGGATCCTATCCATCAGAGCCTGTACCCTTGAATTGCCTGTCATACAAGGCATACACAGCTCCCCGAGTTTTGGATTCATATCCCAGATCAGTTACTGCCCAGCATGACACATCTGACACGTCTTTAACTTGTGGCTGCTGATCAATGCCTTTCCTCCCTGCTGCTTCTGCTGTTTCTGCTGCAACCTGGGCACACTTAAATGAGATTAAGTGGGATCATTACGCAACAGTGCAGTCCAATGATCTGAGAGATAAGATGCTTTGGCACAAAGCCTTCACTTTTTCTTTTCTTTTAATTTAGAAGACATTACCCTTTGAAATCACTACGTATTACATGTCATGAAGCTTTAATGTTGCCTAGGGGGAACCTGAGAGAGTAGGAAAGCGACACATCATTTCCTGCCACTGTGATCAGGGCAAAACTAAGGAGGAGATGGTGGCTTTAAAAAAGTATAACTTAAAGGGTAACTACAGTTTTTTTTTTTTTTTACTATTGTCCTATGTTTTTGTGTCTAAGTGACTCATAGGAACAACAATCTTTGACATTGGTCCAATATTAAGCGAGATCGCTGCAGAGGCAAAACAAGCTACAACGGAAGTTAATGGGGCAAATGTTCAGCTTGTATTTACTTCCACAAAAGGGCTCATTTTGCCACTGACAGGCTCAGATTAATATTCTAAGTGTTTTATTTATCTATCTATCTATCTATCTATCTATCTATCTATCTATCTATCTATCTATCTATCTATCTATCTATCTATCTATCTATCTATCTATCTATCTATCTGTGGACAATGCTGTTACACTGTTTGTATGCACAAAAACAGTGTAATACATTGTTATCATTGACTATTAATGGACAACGCATCCGGTTCAGTGAAGTGCTGCAAATGCAACCTGCATTCTATCTGAATTCCAGCAGGGGGCAACGCGTGTGGTTGCAAAAGGAGGTTGGTTTCTACAGAAGTCTGTGAGAAAGTGACCCCACGTCTCACTTGACTTATTACCTCACATTTTAATGAGTGGCTGGTCTCAATCACTAGTTTTCTGCACTAGTCTTCTGCAAAACAGAATTTTTGGAATGACTTGATTTTATAATCGGCGATAAAGCATGGTGTGTTTTAGGGCATGGCTATGATGTATGGTTGCGCCCCTAGCTGATGTCACACATGCACGGTCCATTAATATACAATCTAAGGGTGTAATTATTGGCAATCCTAATAATGGCTAACCTGGCTAGATCTAATGAAAATCCGACTTGTAAATGGATTGCATTCAACTTGGGTTTGACGCTGTTCCCAGCTTTGGCTTCCAAGTTCCGAGGTAAATGGAAGCACCATTATTGAATGATTTAAATGTCCTTGCCTGGAAGTTGTTCTTGTTGTAAAGGGGCTTGTCAGTCTTATCCTGGCAACGTACAACAACCCCCACTCAGTGGTCCTGCAGTATCCCTTTAATAAGCAATTTATCTTTGAAGCTCATTTTGTGATTGTGGTGCCATGTCACCTCTAGACGGGTACAGTGTTTTATTTTTGACGAGGTCGACTCTTTATAAATAACAGGCCGTCTGGGCGCCCCGCAAACATTGCAGAAGGATGTAAACACAACTCCCCACCTGCATTATTTCAGTTGTTGAGACTTCGATAATATGGAGAATTCCCAGGCATCGGCGCAAAGGCCGAGCCTGACATCCAGAGAATGTCTCCCCTGTTGGGTAACATCACAAGCAGCCAACGTTCACCTCTCAGACTTCCCTTTTGCTTGATTTACAGAAAGTCAAATGAACAGCAAGGCGGGAAGGCAAGTGGGACATAGGAAGGCAATTGTTAGAGATGCAGCTGGCATCTGATAGGGAGTAACACTTCCCTTCGACCCATTAGATCCTACACAACTCAGAAGATCTAGGGCAATGTAATGAGAGCAACACGGAGCTCAGACCTCACAGCATATTTATGGGCAGATCTGTCAAACCAATGACCAACACAGCCATTAGCATTGATAGCGAAAGGCACTGCTGCTTCACCGGCCTAATGGCAAATCCAATGTTATGTTACATTAGCGTTCGATTCAATAAAGAAGAGCTGTTGAAAGCATTACCATGTGCCAATTACTTCAAGGCCCGCTGGTCAGCTCACTGTAATTTAAGGTCATTTTGCAGCCTGTGGGGACAATTAGGAAGCAAAAACTACCATTGGACCTCTCGTAAAGTCTCCATCTATGCAATTTGGCAGAAAAACATGTGATTCATTTACTTTGACTTTCTGTGGTTGGACCGGCTCCGGTTGTTGTTCCCACCCCAGACGAAAACAAAATTGGACACTCGCTGTACAGGTGTTAGCCCCATGAGAGCTGACTGTGACGTACAACTGGGGAATTAGGCTCCACGGTGGTCCACGGTCCATTTTCCCTTGGCAAATTATGCTCTATGCTTGACTCTTCCGGCTGCCATCCTTCCATCACTGTAATTTGTCCCTTCATGTGTTCTCTTCAGTCCTTTTGTCTTCCTCTGCCCATACATCTATTCCTCTCTCCAAATTATGGCAAGCCATTTTAACATTAAATAGCTAGGCTAGATATTTATTGCAGCTATCCATAATTCAACTCTTCCCAGTAAAAAAGAACAATTCAGAGATGCACAATGACATTCTTCCTGTCTACAATTGTCATTTCAGATATCTGCAATAGAATTATTACAAGGAAGAACTCCCATTTAACATATCTACAATACAAATGTTACTGGTCCAAACTAAAGTGAGCCATTTTGGCATTCATTATTATCTTTTTGCTTAATCTGTTCAGTGACCTGTTAATTCCTTCGGATAGTCAAAATTACAATATAGATATCTGGAATGATTGTTTCATTTTGGGTATGTGAAATTAAAGTTTTTGACTAGTAAAAATGTATTGTAGATATCTGAAATGTGAGTTCTTTCTAATAATTGTATCGTAGATATCTGGAATGACAATTGTTGATAGTAATAATGTCATTGTGGATATCTGAATTGATATCTGTTTTGACTAGTACAATCAAAGTTGTAGATATCTTGAAATACTAGTAAAAAATGATTGAGTTCTTTTAATTACTATTCCAACTAGTGAGAAAAAATTGGATCCAGTAGAAATGCACGGTTGCAGCCCCCTTGGTCTGTAATCAATATCCGTTTCACCTTCTTACTTTCTTCTTGCTTCTGATTTCTCATTCCCCCCCCTTCTCTGAGCGAGAGCTGACACATCACCTCCTGCTGATACACCTAATTATAGCGTGTGACTCTTGAGCCTCGCCGCTCCATGGTGTGGCATTAGATCATCACAGAAAGCCCATTGATCGCAGGAAGTTGCTTTTACACCTGTAGTTCAGTTCATTTTGGTCTAGACCAGGAGAAATAAATGCTACGTTGTTGCCTTTAAGCTCTGGTTCACACTGCTTCTTCCAAACAAGAGCTGTAATTATGACGTCAAATAGACCAACCGTCATTTTGTACAGTGTATCACCAGGACGCACACGGGGAAATTAAAATTCAGATGACTGACAACACTTAAATGATTCTGATGTATGTATGTATGTATGTATGTATGTATGTATGTATTTATGCTTTCTGATTTCACAAAAACTCACATAGAATATATGCATTATGAGTAATGGCAAACGGGTATAGGGGACAAAAAGGAGACGTCTTGTACAAAAGGGGATATTAATATGGAGTTGCTATGTCACACACTTTAGTAGACCTAATGAACTGCTGGAGTATCCGTACAAGTACAAAATAGTATTGAAGCACAGCGGGCCGCTGCTTTGGAGTGACTGATCAGGGGAAATCCTCACACTAATGTACTGACCTGCATACATGTTGCTGTATATATGTATGTATGTATGTACGTTGTATGCATGTACAGTATGGTTACCAATTGATTTGCCTAAGTTTCTAAATCACTCATACAGAATGATCATAAGAGCACTTCCTGAATTGTTCACAATCAGCACATAGGATTAAGTAGTTGCTTAGTCTTTGAATTTATGCTGAAATTACATATCTACTCCCAAAAGAACCTGGGGTTGGGGTTTTTTGCTATCAGGCCACAAATGAGCCGCATTAGAGTTTGCTTGGAAGTGGACCAAGTCCTACTGAGGCGATCTCAGTGTTTAGTCCACAACAGTTTGACAGTTTTCACACCAGCCCAAACAAACTGTAGCAGTGTTTACCCCATACTTTTACAGGCATGACAGGTAACCCCACCTAGCCAGAAAAATCTTATTTCTAACCTGTCTGTAACATTAGGACAGTCAGTGTCTTATCTGAACTGCTGAAGTCAGGTGAACAGGTGAAGCGAAGATAACTCAGTAATAAACAACACGTTAACTGGACGGATTTGGTGGTTTTATCTGAGCTGGACCAGAGAATGTGCATTTAAAACCGTTGGACAATGCAGTTTTGCCCTGATGTTATGCAATGTGGAGTGAGCACCATTTAAAAATAGCCTTTTAAATGCTACATTGCTTGTGAGGAAATAATGGCAGTAACAGACAAACTGGCGTTAAAAGTCACACATTTTCTTCAGAAATAAGTGCTCTGTGACGGACTCAATGCATGCTGATGTGAAAAGTGGTTCCCATCCCATCCGCCTGGCTAAAGCCTGGCTGTACAGACAGTTGTTTTTTAGGTGTGAAAACATGTTATAGCACAGAGTGATGGCAGACTCAGTGGTTTGTCTCACCCAGTTGGGTTTGAGCTATGCTTAAAGGAGAATTCGGTCGATTTCAACATGTAGCTCTGTTTTTTTTTTTTTAAATTTGGAGTGCTGTCAGTAGCAAGACAAATGAAGCCAATCGGTGCTGCCTACACCGAGTTCTCCTCCTGCTAGATTTTGCCCCCAACAGGGCAAGTTTTAAACTTGTTTTTAGCCTCTAAACATGCTCAAAATGTCATTAGCAGTGCCTACCCATGTGCAGTTATTCCTTCCATGTGAACACAGAGAATTTGACTGCAGTAGATGTGACAGAAAGGCAGAAAGGCAATCTGTCACATCTACTGCAGTCAGATGTGCTGTGTTCACTTAGAAAGAAGAACTGCACATGGCTAGGCACTGGTAGTGACATTTTTAGTGGCTAAAACACATTTAAAGCCGGTTTAAGCCCGTTGGGAGCAAAATCTAGCTGGAGGATAACTCGGTGTAATACTGGTCAGTTGGGTGAAGACGGAGAATCCATATTTGAGCAATACAATTGAGCTGCCGCTTCCCCCGAGTAAATATGCTCAAGTAACTAGGGCTCTTCATGAGAAGTAATGTGGGCATTGTACCATCATGGTCAACATAGAACTAAGCACAAAGGTCTCAATTTACCAGTAGATACACGTTATCTTGCCTATGCTCACAACCTCACGGTAATGAACAAAAGAATGAGATCCCAGATACAGGCACATGCAATGAGTTTCCTTCACAGGGTGTCGGGCTCACCCTTAGCGACAGAGTCAGGACCTCAGATTAGAACTGCTGCTTGCCCTCTTGTTGGATAAGTCTGCTGAGATGGTCTGGCCATCTAATTGGGATTTTTCCCTGGAGGCATTCCAGGCCAACTGGAAGGAGACCCTTGTGGAGGCCCAGAAAGCCGATGCTATTATGTTTTTATTTGTTCTGGGACCGCCTCGGTGTCCCCAGGAGGAGCTGAACGATGACTGGGCTGTTTTGTTCAGCATTCTGCAGACGGAGCTGTGGCTACCACCATGACTGAGTGGTTAGGCTTTGTAACACCTGTCGATCAAGCAAAAAAGCCCCAAAACATACCATTTTTTTTTTTTTAAGATTATTTTTCTGACAGTTTTGCCATCATTACTCAGGCAGTAGAGTGTGACAGGGACAAGAGAGATGACATCCCACAAAAGTCCCCAGCAAGAAGTGAACCAGAAAAACACTTTTGTCTACCAATAGACATTTTCGCCATAACATAGTTCAATATATCTTCTGACAATTGTCATTTACTGGTAGTGACGGTATTTTTAACGTATTGCCACTTGTAGCCTCATCATTTGATTCCTTGTCATGTTCTCTAAAGAAGTCAGAGATGTTGAGAAGCCGAACGAACGCCAGAACAACAGACACCATTGGTGTTGGCTCTGTGAACTCGCTCGGCTCCCACTTATGGACTAACTGCCCTCCCGAACGTGCAGGAAGAACAAGCTCATAACTCTTTGCCAATCACGGCACGCTATCGCACACAAATCAAAATCCCTGTCATAGCTAGCTGAAGTCACAGGCTTTACAGTTTATCCTTACAAAATGACACCAGGTGCCTTTAGTAACAGCTGTTCTACCATCTCTGAACTCGTGACCTAACAAACAGCATGTTACCCAGTCGGTTACGATATCAGAATCAGCTTTATTGCCATGTATTAGACACACATGAGAAATTTTGCTTTGGATTGTACATTGCTCACAATGTGCTTACTCATGCAAAACAAACAACACAACAAACAATATATACAGTAATATATGCACACTATAAACAAACAATGTAGACAGGTCGAGGCATTTGTGCAATGAAGTGTGCAGGAGTAAATTATAATTATAGATATTATTTTAATTGTGGGGCAAAGTGCAAAGGATGCTGAATAAATAGTAGTATGTTATTAAATATTATATATATATATCATAACATTGAATACGACTATTGTGATAAGCAGTAAGGGACTGTACAAATACTATTGAGGTGGTGTGGGCGGAACTTCCTGTTTCACTTTGTGAAAAAGCAAGCGTAGAGTTCTTGATGTTTTCTTTAAATCCTCCTCGGCTACACCTCTCCTTCAATATTTTGATTGACTGATTGATATTTTCATTTGTGCGTCATGCCTCTAAGTGGCCCATCCCCACGGAGATCCATGACCCTATACCACAGTGATTAATTCCACAGCTTCCAGTCCAATGTCCACACACAACATTCTCCACTTTGCACAAAACAAAGAACAAATAAAACTTATTACAGCAGCCACAACACAATAGGTTAACCCATATATTGTCCAACTAGAGCCAAATACTTCATTTACAAAACTACAGACCCAAAAATAATAAAAAATAACGGTATATAACATTGGTATAATTTCTAATATTGTCTACCCCAATTTAAACCTTAATATCTTAATGTACCTTCTAATTTAGACTACCAAAGTACACATTAATAAAAGCCTGATACAGAAACGGAAGTCTTGCACCAATTGAAAGTTGTGTGTTTCGAACAAGGAAAAAAAGACACCTGCTATCCCAAAAGATGTCCGACTATACTACCAAAAGAAAAAGTGCAATATCATTCTCCATTTTGATCCTCCCAAAATATTTTTGTACAGTCCCTAAGGTTTGGTACCATATGGTGGGAGTGGACAAATCATATTTTACATGGCATGTATCTGAGTACATATAATAGATCTTCAGGTTCTTTTAAAAGAAATAAACCCAGGGTTAAACCAAGGCCAGTAAAGAGACACATGAACTAGTATGAATGTGAGCACAGCATGGGAAGATCTGCACAGGAAATGAAACTTGCACTGGCTACTTCTTTCACGGAGATCTGTGGCTTGTAATCTCTGAGAAACGGTCCGACCAACAATATTCAGAACAGCCAGAGATGTTCAAAAGTCAAATACTTTATAAAATACTTGTCCATAAACTAACGGCTGACAATAAGGAGATGGATGTGCCTAACGCTATTCCCTTTACCATAACAAATGACAAATAAAAGTGACTAATCTTCACAAAGGCTTCAACCTTGTGGCATATTTGCTTAAAAATTACTAAATCGATCACCAAGGTAGTTGCCGAGTTTTTTAAAGACTATTTTCGGGCTTTTCCACCTTTTTATTTGATAGAACGGCTAGGTGAGAGAGAGAGAGGGGGAAGAAATGCAGGAAATGATCACAGGTCGGACCTCTGCATCGAGGCATAAACCTCTCAGTATACGCGTGCCTGCTCTACCCACTGAGCCAACCCGGCCACTAACAGCTGCAGCTCTTATGCAAATAAAACTCAACTCTCAGCTCTCTCAGACAATCTGCAAACAGAAGTCGGGTCCTGGTTGACAGCACAATAACAACAGCTGTTCAATGAAAGGTTACTTCACGCTAGTTTAAGGCTTCAAGCTATTCTGCAGTCCAAAACCTTCAACTGCATCCCTCCAGCATAGACCTCAGTGTCAAACGGCGCTATTTGCACTGCGAGGCCAACCCAACGCTGTGACTCTTTTGAAGGACTCCATTGCAGGAGGTGGTGTTAAATGGAAAATGTAGATTAGAGCGAGCAACACTGGTGTGGGCCCTAAGGACAGAACGGTTCTATTCCACAGGCCCTTCGGTGGGCTGTTATGTATGAGGGACAGATTTTGGCTTCTATCGTTGTATTTGAATGGATTCACAGAAAGATTGAAGCCTTGAAAGAGGGTCTTCCTAGAATTAAAAAAAAAAAAAAAGCTTTCAGCCCTGCAAAGGTTTTGGTGTTCTGAGGGAAATAGCTGTATTGATTTAACCAGGCACGACTGAATTCCAGGGATGATCCCAGGTGTCCATCCACCGCTGCCTTCATCTCCGGCTGCATCTGCATGCTTTCTGAGTGAAATTAGCCCAATGTGACAACTGATGCCACTGGGACCCCATGATAGCTGCCAACCACCTCACCTAGAAGCAAACTGCCAAGACGGGACGCAGCAGGCTTCCTTTCCAGCAGATAAAAACACAAACATGAATTGTTATTTTGATTATCCTATTCCTCGCCTCTCAAATCAGCCCCAACTATTCAGCCACCTTTCCTCGTGGGTTGTCAATAGAGGACAAGAGCCTGAAAACCTGTCTGTTTATATGCATCAAAGCAAATATTAATGCTCAATTTCCTAGCACTGGCCATCCTATAATGCATTTCTCCTCTGCAAATAGCAATGTCACGCTAACTCTAGGAGAGGTAACAGCAAAAAATGTTATGAATAACATGATCAATTACACAGTCAGAGCAAGAGGGAATAATACAAGGTGTTGTGGGGCTTGGCATCCCTGAAGGGCCCAGCCAGGTTACGGCACCCAGCCAGACACCATGCCTAGAACTAAATGAAGCTGTTAGGAAATGCTACAGGTCGTCCAGAGGCGCTCACTGTGCTCCTCGGGTCAAGCATCTGCTGACGCATGAAATACCAAGACAAAATTAGCTGCAAGCAGCGATGAACGGGCCCTCGCTAACCTGCGCGAGTCGATACTGGCGGACGCCTCCTGCGGCCGCATTTGCGCCACCAGACACTGAACATCGCCGCCATGAAAAGTGAACTCCTGCTGAGTTCAATGATACCTCACAAGACTTTACGTCATACAGTTCATTATCTGTGAAAGGGGGCGTGGCCGCATCATAGTGGGGGCGGGTCAAACATCACCAATGAAAAGGATCTCTGCTGAGTTCAATGACACCTCACAAGATTCTACGTCATACGGTTCATTATCTGTGAAAGGGGGCGTGGCCGCATCATAAGGGGCGGGTCAAACATCACCAATGAAAAGGAACTCTCTGCTGAGTTCAATGACACCTCACACAAGATTATACGTCATACAGGTCATTATCTGTGAAAGGGGCGTGGCCGCATCATAGGGGGCGGGTCAAACATCACCAATGAAAAGGAACTCTGCTGAGTTCAATGACACCTCACACAAGATTGTACCCAAACGGTTCATTATCTGTGAAAGGGGGCGTGGCCTTATCGTTAGGGCGGGCCAAACATCACCAATGAAGAAGGAAGTCTCTGCTGAGTTCATTGACACCTCACACAAAGCTATACCTTAAACGGTTCAAATGTTATGAAAGGGGGCGTGGCCTGAGTGACTGGGCGTGGTCAAATTATAGGGGCCGCCTCAGTATCACATGTAGACCACACATTCTAAGTTTCATGTAAATCGGATGATGTTTGTCATATAAGGCATATTTCCTGTTGCCAGATGGTGGCGCTGTCTCCAAAAGTCCATATTGGCCTGTAGGTGTCCTCAGGCCTGGACTCTTGGTGATTGTGGGAAATTTCAAGCAGATACGACAACGCACGCTGTAGTTACAGCCACTTTCTCCTTCATCGCTAAACACTCAAAATGGCCGCCATGCCACGCCCACACCGTGTGACGAAAAGTTTTTCTTTTAATAACTTTTCATCGTCAACATCTTAAGATGACACACACCAAGTTTGAAGTTGATCGGATGAAAGCTCTAGGAGGAGTTCGTTAAAGTATAGCACCTTGTCTTTTAGGCCTACTTCCTGTTGCCACTAGGGGCGCTATGACTTTGAGCCAATAGCGGTGTATATGTCGTCAGGGGCGGACTCTGATGAATCCTGACAAGTTTCGATCCAATCGGACAAGTACGCCAAGTTACACCCACTTCCTGTTTTGGTGGCGATCGCACAAAATGGCCGCCCGCCACGGCCACGCCCTATGACGAAAAGTTTTTCTTTAATAACTTTTCATCGTTAACATGTTAAGATGACACACACCAAGTTTGAAGCTGATTGATGAAAGCTCTAGGAGTTCGTTAAAGTACGACACGTGGAAATGGCCAAAATCGCACTAATTTCGAACATTCAATACAAAATGGCGGACTTCCTGTTGGGTTTAGGGGGCTACAATGGAGTTTTATGTCCGTCCTGCCATGCTACATATGGACCAAGTTTCGTGACTTACGTTAAACGAGCAGGGGCTGAATTTTCAAATTATTGTAGGGGCGCTAGCGAGCCATTTTTGTGCGCCCATTCCCGAAACCATTAAAATACGTAAATTTTCACCAGACTTGATGCGACGCCAAATATGGTGAGTTTTTGAATATGATAAGTCCCCCAAAAAGGCAATTCATTTGACGGAAAATAATAATAAGAATTAAAGCTGCAAGCAGCGATGAACGGCCCTCGCTAACCTGCGCGAGTCGGGATACTGGCGGACGCCTCCTATGCACGGCGTCACCAGACACTGAAATCATCGCCATGAAAAGTGAACTCTCTGCTGAGTTCAATGACACCTCACACAAGGCTATATCATACAGTTCATTATCTGTGAAAGGGGGCGTGGCCGCATCATAGGGGCGGGTCAAACATCACCAATCAGGAACTCTCTGCTGAGTTCAATGACACTCACACAAGAACACTACACGTCATACAGTTCAATATATGTGAAAAGGGGCGTGGCCGCATCATAGGGGGCGGGTCAAACATCAATGAAAAAGGAATTCTCTGCTGAGTTCATTGACACCTCACACAAAGCTATACCTTAAACGGTTCAAATGTTATGAAAGTGCGGGCTTACGCATAGGGGGCGGGCCAAACCATCACCAATGAAGAAGGAAGTCTCTGCTGAGTTCATTGACACCTCACACAAAGCTATACCTTAAACGGTTCAAATGTTATGAAAGGGGGCGTGGCCTGAGTGACTGGGCGTGGTCAAAATATAGGGGCCGCCTCAGTATCACATGTAGACCACACATTCTAAGTTTCATGTAAATCGGATGATGTTTGTCATATAAGGCATATTTCCTGTTGCCAGATGGTGGCGCTGTCTCCAAAAGTCCATATTGGCCTGTAGGTGTCCTCAGGCCTGGACTCTTGGTGATTGTGGGAAATTTCAAGCAGATACGACAACGTACGCTGTAGTTACAGCCACTTTCTCCCATCGCTAAACACTCAAAATGGCCGCCATGCCACGCCCACACCGTGTGACGAAAAGTTTTTCTTTTAATAACTTTTCATCGTCAACATCTTAAGATGACACACACCAAGTTTGAAGTTGATCGGATGAAAGCTCTAGGAGGAGTTCGTTAAAGTATAGCACCTTGTCTTTTAGGCCTACTTCCTGTTGCCACTAGGGGCGCTATGACTTTGAGCCAATAGCGGCGTGTATATGTCGTCAGGGCGGACTCTGATGAATCCTGACAAGTTTCGATCCAATCGGACAAGTACGCTCAAGTTACACCCACTTCCTGTTTTGGTGGCGATCGCACAAAATGGCCGCCCGCCACGGCCACGCCCTATGACGAAAAGTTTTTCTTTTAATAACTTTTCATCGTTAACATGTTAAGATGACACACACCAAGTTTGAAGCTGATTGGATGAAAGCTCTAGGAGGAGTTCGTTAAAGTACGACACGTGAAATGGCCAAAATCGCACTAATTTCGAACATTCAATACAAAATGGCGGACTTCCTGTTTGGTTTAGGGGGCTACAATGGAGTTTTATGTCCGTCCTGCCATGCTACATATGTGTACCAAGTTTCGTGAGTCTACGTTAAACGTAGTGCAGGGGCTGAATTTTCAAATTATTGTAGGCGCTAGCGAGCCATTTTGTGCGCCTATTCCCGAAACCATTAAAATACGTAAATTTTCACCAGACTTGATGCGACCGCCAAATATGGTGAGTTTTTGAATATGATAAGTCCCCAAAAAGGCAATTCATTTGACGGAAAAGAAAGAAAGAAAGAATAATAATAATTCCTTCAGTTTCAATAGGCCTTCGCCGCTAGTCGGGCGCTGGCCCAATTAAAGCTGCAAGAGCAATGAACGGCTCCTCGCTAACTCCGCGCCGAAGTCGGGGGATACTGGCGGACTTCTCTCTTGCGATTCACACAAGATGTGCGTCACGACACTGAACATCGTCAACCATGAAAAGGAACTCTCTGCTGAGTTCATTGACACCTCACACAAAGCTATACCTTAAACGGTTCAAATGTTATGAAAGTGGGCGTGGCTTACGCATAGGGGCGGGCCAAACCATCACCAATAAAGAAGGAAGTCTCTGCTGAGTTCATTGACACCTCACACAAAGCTATACCTTAAACGGTTCAAATGTTATGAAAGGGGGCGTGGCCTGGTGACTGGGCGTGGTCAAATTATAGGGCCTCAGTATCACATGTAGACCACACATTCTAAGTTTCATGTAAATCGGATGATGTTTGTCATATAAGGCATATTTCCTGTTGCCAGATGGTGGCGCTGTCTCCAAAAGTCCATATTGGCCTGTAGGTGTCCTCAGGCCGACTCTTGGTGATTGTGGGAAATTTCAAGCAGATACGACAACGTACGCTGTAGTTACAGCCACTTTCTCCTTCATCGCTAAACACTCAAAATGGCCGCCATGCCACGCCCACACCGTTGGACGAAAAGTTTTTCTTTTAATAACTTTTCATCGCAACATCTTAAGATGACACACACCAAGTTTGAAGTTGATCGGATGAAAGCTCTAGGAGGAGTTCGTTAAAGTATAGCACCTTGTCTTTTAGGCCTACTTCCTGTTGCCACTAGGGGGCGCTATGACTTTGAGCCAATAGCGGCGTGTATATGTCGTCAGGGGCGGACTCTGATGAATCCTGAAAGTTTCGACCAATCGGACACTGTACGCCAAGTTACACCCACTTCCTGTTTTGGTGGCGAATCGCACAAAATGGCCGCCTGCCACGGCCACGCCCTATGACGAAAAGTTTTTCTTTTAATAACTTTTCATCGTTAACATGTTAAGATGACACACACCAAGTTTGAAGCTGATTGGATGAAAGCTCTAGGAGGAGTTCGTTAAAGTACGACACGTGGAAATGGCCAAAATCGCACTAATTTCGAACATTCAATACAAAATGGCGGACTTCCTGTTGGGTTTAGGGGGGGGCTACAATGGAGTTTTATGTCCGTCCTGCCATGCTACATATGTGTACCAAGTTTCGTGACTCTACGTTAAACGTACTGCAGGGGCTGAATTTTCAAATTATTGTAGGGGCGCTAGCGAGCCATTTTTGTGCGCCTATTCCCGAAACCATTAAAATACGTAAATTTTCACCAGACTTGATGCGACCGCCAAATATGGTGAGTTTTTGAATATGATAAGTCCCCAAAAAGGCAATTCATTTGACGGAAAATAATAAATAATTAAAGCTGCAAGCAGCGATGAACGGGCCTCGCTAACCTGCGCGAGTCGGGATACTGGCGGACGCCTTCTGGCGGCCGCATTTGCGCGCCACTCAGACACTGAACATTCCAAATGAAAAGGAACTCCTGCTGAGTTCAATGACACTCACACAAGACTCTACGTCATACGGTTCATTATCTGTGAAAGGGGGCGTGGCCGCATCATAGGGGGGCGGGTCAAACATCACCAATGAAAAAGGAACTCTCTGCTGAGTTCAATGACACCTCACACAACACTATACGTCATACAGTTCAATATATGTGAAAAGGGGCGTGGCCGCATCATAGGGGCGGGTCAAACATCACCAATGAAAAGGAATTCTCTGCTGAGTTCATTGACACCTCACACAAAGCTGTACCTTAAACGGTTCAAATGTTATGAAAGTGGGCGTGGCTTACGCATAGGGCGGGCCAAACCATCACCAATAAAGAAGGAAGTCTCTGCTGAGTTCATTGACACCTCACACAAAGCTATACCTTAAACGGTTCAAATGTTATGAAAGGGGGCGTGGCCTGAGTGACTGGGCGTGGTCAAAATATAGGGGCCGCCTCAGTATCACATGTAGACCACACATTCTAAGTTTCATGTAAATCGGATGATGTTTGTCATATAAGGCATATTTCCTGTTGCCAGATGGTGGCGCTGTCTCCAAAAGTCCATATTGGCCTGTAGGTGTCCTCAGGCCGGGACTCTTGGTGATTGTGGGAAATTTCAAGCAGATACGACAACGTACGCTGTAGTTACAGCCACTTTCTCCTTCATCGCTAAACACTCAAAATGGCCGCCATGCCACGCCCACACCGTGACGAAAAGTTTTTCTTTTAATAACTTTTCATCGTCAACATCTTAAGATGACACACACCAAGTTTGAAGTTGATCGGATGAAAGCTCTAGGAGGAGTTCGTTAAAGTATAGCACCTTGTCTTTTAGGCCTACTTCCTGTTGCCACTAGGGGGCGCTATGACTTTGAGCCAATAGCGTGCGTATATGTCGTCAGGGGCGGACTCTGATGAATCCTGACAAGTTTCGATCCAATCGGACAACGCGCTCAAGTTACACCCACTTCCTGTTTTGGTGGCGAATCGCACAAAATGGCCGCCCTGCCACGGCCACGCCCTATGACGAAAAGTTTTCTTTTAATAACTTTTCATCGTTAACATCTTAAGATGACACACACCAAGTTTGAAGCTGATTGGATGAAAGCTCTAGGAGGAGTTCGTTAAAGTACGACACGGAAATGGCCAAAATCGCACTAATTTCGAACATTCAATACAAAATGGCGGACTTCCTGTTGGGTTTAGGGGGCTACAATGGAGTTTTATGTCCGCCCTGCCATGCTACATATGTGTACCAAGTTTCGTGACTCTACGTTAAACGTAGTGCAGGGGCTGAATTTTCAAATTATTGTAGGGGCTAGCGAGCCATTTTTGTGCGCCCTATTCCCGAAACCATTAAAATACGTAAATTTTCACCAGACTTGATGCGACCAAATATGGTGAGTTTTTGAATATGATAAGTCCCCAAAAAGGCAATTCATTTGCGGAATAATAATAATAATAATAATAATAATTCCTTCAGTTTCAATAGGGCCTTCGCCGCTGTCGGCGCTCGGCCCTAACACCTTTTCAGTTCAATAGGGCTCGCCGCTGTCGGCGTCGTCCTACAATTTTCAGTTTCAACAGGGCCTCGCCGCTGTCGGGCGCGCCCTCTAAAGCTGCAGCGATGAACGGGCCTCTTAACCTGCGCGAGTCGGGGTTACTGGCGGACGCCGCTCCTGCGACCGCACGGCGCCGTCACCAGGGGCGGGAAACATCACCAATGAAAAGGAACTCTCTGCTGAGTTCAATGACACCTCACACAAGATTCATACATCACAGTTCATTATTGTGAAAGGGGCGTGGCCGCATCATAGGGGGCGGGTCAAACATCACCAATGAAAAGGAAGTCTCTGCTGAGTTCATTGACACCTCACACAAGACTGTACCTTAAACGGTTCAAATGTTATGAAAGTGGGCGTGGCTTACGCATAGGGGCGGGCCAAACCATCACCAATGAAGAAGGAAGTCTCTGCTGAGTTCATTGACACCTCACACAAAGCTATACCTTAAACGGTTCAAATGTTATGAAAGGGGCGTGGCCTGAGTGACTGGGCGTGGTCAATATAGGGGCCGCCTCAGTATCACATGTAGACCACACATTCTAAGTTTCATGTAAATCGGATGATGTTTGTCATATAAGGCATATTTCCTGTTGCCAGATGGTGGCGCTGTCTCCAAAAGTCCATATTGGCCTGTAGGTGTCCTCAGGCCTGACTCTTGGTGATTGTGGGAAATTTCAAGCAGATACGACAACGCACGCTGTAGTTACAGCCACTTTCTCCTTCATCGCTAAACACTCAAAATGGCCGCCATGCCACGCCCACACCGTGTGACGAAAAGTTTTTCTTTTAATAACTTTTCATCTTCAACATCTTAAGATGACACACACCAAGTTTGAAGTTGATCGGATGAAAGCTCTAGGAGGAGTTCGTTAAAGTATAGCACCTTGTCTTTTAGGCCTACTTCCTGTTGCCACTAGGGGCGCTATGACTTTGAGCCAATAGCGGCGTATATGTCGTCAGGGGCGGACTCTGATGAATCCTGAAAAGTTTCGATCCAATCGACAACGTACGCCAAGTTACACCCACTTCCTGTTTTGGTGGCGATCGCACAAAATGGCCGCCCCGCCACGGCCACGCCCTATGACGAAAAGTTTTTCTTTTAATAACTTTTCATCGTTAACATGTTAAGATGACACACACCAAGTTTGAAGCTGATTGGATGAAAGCTCTAGGAGGAGTTCGTTAAAGTACGACACGTGGAAATGGCCAAAATCGCACTAATTTCGAACATTCAATACAAAATGGCGGACTTCCTGTTGGGTTTAGGGGGCTACAATGGAGTTTTATGTCCGCCCTGCCATGCTACATATGTGTACCAAGTTTCGTGACTCTACGTTAAACGTAGTGCAGGGGCTGAATTTTCAAATTATTGTAGGGGCGCTAGCGAGCCATTTTGTGCGCCTATTCCCGAAACCATTAAAATACGTAAATTTTCACCAGACTTGATGCGACCGCCAAATATGGTGAGTTTTTGAATATGATAAGTCCCTCAAAAAGGCAATTCATTTGACGGAAAAGAAAGAAAGAAAGAAATAATAATAATTAAAGCTGCAAGCAGCGATGAACGGGCCCTCCTAACGCGCAGTCGGGATACTGGCGGACGCTCCTGCGCCGTGCATTTGCGCGTCACTCAGACACTGAACATCGTCAAATGAAAAGGAACTCCCTGCTGAGTTCAATGACACCTCACACAAGACTCTACGCATACGGTTCATTATCTGTGAAAGGGCGTGGCCGCATCATTGGGGGCGGGTCAAACATCACCAATGAAGAAGGAAGTCTCTGCTGAGTTCAATGACACCTCACACAAGATTCTACGTCATACAGTTCATTATCTGTGAAAAGGGGCGTGGCCGCATCATGGGGGCGGGTCAAACATCACCAATGAAAAAGGAATCTCTGCTGAGTTCATTGACACCTCACACAAACTATACCTTAAACGGTTCAAATGTTATGAAAGTGGGCGTGGCTTACGCATAGGGGCGGGCCAAACCATCACCATGAAAAAGGAAGTCTCTGCTGAGTTCATTGACACCTCACACAAAGCTATACCTTAAACGGTTCAAATGTTATGAAAGGGGGCGTGGCCTGGGTGACTGGGCGTGGTCAAATTATAGGGGCCGCCTCAGTATCACATGTAGACCACACATTCTAAGTTTCATGTAAATCGGATGATGTTTGTCATATAAGGCATATTTCCTGTTGCCAGATGGTGGCGCTGTCTCCAAAAGTCCATATTGGCCTGTAGGTGTCCTCAGGCCGACTCTTGGTGATTGTGGGAAATTTCAAGCAGATACGACAACGCACGCTGTAGTTACAGCCACTTTCTCCTTCATCGCTAAACACTCAAAATGGCCGCCATGCCACGCCCACACCGTGTGACGAAAAGTTTTTCTTTTAATAACTTTTCATCGTCAACATCTTAAGATGACACACACCAAGTTTGAAGTTGATCGGATGAAAGCTCTAGGAGGAGTTCGTTAAAGTATAGCACCTTGTCTTTTAGGCCTACTTCCTGTTGCCACTAGGGGGCGCTATGACTTTGAGCCAATAGCGGCGTGTATATGTCGTCAGGGGCGGACTCTGATGAATCCTGACAAGTTTCGATCCAATCGGACAACGTACGCTCAAGTTACACCCACTTCCTGTTTGGTGGCGAATCGCACAAAATGGCCGCCCGCCACGGCCACGCCCTATGACGAAAAGTTTTTCTTTTAATAACTTTTCATCGTTAACATCTTAAGATGACACACACCAAGTTTGAAGCTGATTGGATGAAAGCTCTAGGAGGAGTTCGTTAAAGTACGACACGTGGAAATGGCCAAAATCGCACTAATTTCGAACATTCAATACAAAATGGCGGACTTCCTGTTGGGTTTAGGGGGCTACAATGGAGTTTTATGTCCGTCCTGCCATGCTACATATGTGTACCAAGTTTCGTGAGCTACGTTAAACGTACTGCAGGGGCTGAATTTTCAAATTATTGTAGGGGCGCTAGCGAGCCATTTTGTGCGCCATTCCCGAAACCATTAAAATACGTAAATTTTCACCAGACTTGATGCGACCGCCAAATATGGTGAGTTTTTGAATATGATAAGTCCCCAAAAAGGCAATTCATTTGACGGATAAAAGAATAATAATAATAATAATAATTCCTTCAGTTTCAATAGGCCTTCAGCAGCATCGGCGCTGGCCCTAATTAAAGCTGCAAGCAGCGATGAACGGGCCCTCGCTAACCTGCGCGAGTCGGGATACTGGCGGACGCTCCTTGCGGCCGTGCATTTGCGCGCCACTCAGACACTGAACATCGTCGCAAATGAAAAGTGAACTCCTGCTGAGTTCAATGACACCTCACACAAGACTACGTCATACGGTTCATTATCTGTGAAAGGGGCGTGGCCGCATCATTGGGGGCGGGTCAAACATCACCAATGAAGAAGGAAGTCTCTGCTGAGTTCAATGACACTCACACAAGATTCTACGCATACGGTTCATTATCTGTGAAAGGGGCGTGGCCGCATCATGGGGGCGGGTCAAACATCACCAATGAAAAGGAAGTCTGCTGAGTTCTCTGACACTCACACAAGACTACACCTTAAATGGGTCACCATTATGAAAGGCGTCGCATCATAGGGGGCGGGAAAATCACCAATGAAAAAGGAACTCTGCTGAGTTCATTGACACTCACACAAGATTCTACGTCATACGGTTCATTATCTGAAAGGGGCGTGGCCGCATCATGGGGGCGGGTCAAACATCACCAATGAAAAAGGAAGTCTCTGCTGAGTTCATTGACACCTCACACAAAGCTATACCTTAAACGGTTCAAATGTTATGAAAGTGGGCGTGGCTTACGCATAGGGGCGGGCCAAACCATCACCAATGAGAAGGAAGTCTCTGCTGAGTTCATTGACACCTCACACAAAGCTATACCTTAAACGGTTCAAATGTTATGAAAGGGCGTGGCCTGGGTGGCGTGGTCAAATTATAGCCGCCCAGTATCACATGTAGACCACACATTCTAAGTTTCATGTAAATCGGATGATGTTTGTCATATAAGGCATATTTCCTGTTGCCAGATGGTGGCGCTGTCTCCAAAAGTCCATATTGGCCTGTAGGTGTCCTCAGGCCGGGACTCTTGGTGATTGTGGGAAATTTCAAGCAGATACGACAACGTACGCTGTAGTTACAGCCACTTTCTCCTTCATCGCTAAACACTCAAAATGGCCGCCATGCCACGCCCACACCGTTGACGAAAAGTTTTTCTTTAATAACTTTTCATCTTCAACATCTTAAGATGACACACACCAAGTTTGAAGTTGATCAGATGAAAGCTCTAGGAGGAGTTCGTTAAAGTATAGCACCTTGTCTTTTAGGCCTACTTCCTGTTGCCACTAGGGGGCGCTATGACTTTGAGCCAATAGCGGCGTGTATATGTCGTCAGGGGCGGACTCTGATGAATCCTGAAAGTTTCGATCCAATCGACACTGTACGCCAAGTTACACCCACTTCCTGTTTTGGTGGCGAATCGCACAAAATGGCCGCCCCGCCACGGCCACGCCCTATGACGAAAAGTTTTTCTTTTAATAACTTTTCATCGTTAACATGTTAAGATGACACACACCAAGTTTGAAGCTGATTGGATGAAAGCTCTAGGAGGAGTTCGTTAAAGTACGACACACGGAAATGGCCAAAATCGCACTAATTTCGAACATTCAATACAAAATGGCGGACTTCCTGTTTGGTTTAGGGGGCTACAATGGAGTTTTATGTCCGCCTGCCATGCTACATATGTGTACCAAGTTTCGTGACTCTACGTTAAACGTAGTGCAGGGGCTGAATTTTCAAATTATTGTAGGGCGCTAGCGAGCCATTTTTGTGCGCCTATTCCCGAAACCATTAAAATACGTAAATTTTCACCAGACTTGATGCGACCGCCAAATATGGTGAGTTTTTGAATATGATAAGTCCCTCAAAAAGGCAATTCATTTGACGGAATAATAATAGTAAAAAATTCCTTCAGTTTCAAGGGCCTTCTGCCAAGCCGGCGCTGGCCCTAATAATTCCTTCAGTTCCAATAGGCCTTCACATGTCGGCGCCGTGGCCTCTACACCCCTTCAGTTTCAATAGGCTCGCCGCAGTCGCGCTGGGCCCGGCATCACCTTAAAGCTGCAAGCAGCGATGAACGGCCCGCTAACCTGCGCGAAAGTCGGGTTATTGGCGGACGCCGCCTCTTGGCACCGCATTTGCGCGCACCAGGGCGGGAAACATCACCAATGAAAAGGAACTCTGCTGAGTTCAATGACACCTCACACAAGACTATACGTCATACAGTTCAATATTGTGAAAGGGGCGTGGCCGCATCATAGGGGCGGGTCAAACATCACCAATGAAAAAGGAAGTCTCTGCTGAGTTCATTGACACCTCACACAAGACTGTACCTTAAACGGTTCAAATGTTATGAAAGTGGGCGTGGCTTACGCATAGGGGCGGGCCAAACCATCACCAATGAAGAAGGAAGTCTCTGCTGAGTTCATTGACACCTCACACAAAGCTATACCTTAAACGGTTCAAATGTTATGAAAGGGGGCGTGGCCTGAGTGACTGGGCGTGGTCAAATTATAGGGGCCGCCTCAGTATCACATGTAGACCACACATTCTAAGTTTCATGTAAATCGGATGATGTTTGTCATATAAGGCATATTTCCTGTTGCCAGATGGTGGCGCTGTCTCCAAAAGTCCATATTGGCCTGTAGGTGTCCTCAGGCCTGGACTCTTGGTGATTGTGGGAAATTTCAAGCAGATACGACAACGCCTGTAGTTACAGCCACTTTCTCCTTCATCGCTAAACACTCAAAATGGCCGCCATGCCACGCCCACACCGTGACGAAAAGTTTTTCTTTTAATAACTTTTCATCTTCAACATCTTAAGATGACACACACCAAGTTTGAAGTTGATCGGATGAAAGCTCTAGGAGGAGTTCGTTAAAGTATAGCACCTTGTCTTTTAGGCCTACTTCCTGTTGCCACTAGGGGCGCTATGACTTTGAGCCAATAGCGGCGTGTATATGTCGTCAGGGGCGGACTCTGATGAATCCTGAAAAGTTTCGATCCAATCGGACAACGTACGCTCAAGTTACACCCACTTCCTGTTTTGGTGGCGATCGCACAAAATGGCCGCCCGCCACGGCCACGCCCTATGACGAAAAGTTTTTCTTTTAATAACTTTTCATCGTTAACATGTTAAGATGACACACACCAAGTTTGAAGCTGATTGGATGAAAGCTCTAGGAGGAGTTCGTTAAAGTACGACACGTGGAAATGGCCAAAATCGCACTAATTTCGAACATTCAATACAAAATGGCGGACTTCCTGTTGGGTTTAGGGGGCTACAATGGAGTTTTATGTCCGTCCTGCCATGCTACATATGTGTACCAAGTTTCGTGACTCTACGTTAAACGTAGTGCAGGGGCTGAATTTTCAAATTATTGTAGGGGCGCTAGCGAGCCATTTTGTGCGCCCATTCCCGAAACCATTAAAATACGTAAATTTTCACCAGACTTGATGCGACCGCCAAATATGGTGAGTTTTTGAATATGATAAGTCCCTCAAAAAGGCAATTCATTTGACGGAAAGAAAGAAAGAAAGAAAGAAATAATAATTAAAGCTGCAAGCAGCGATGAACGGGCCCTCGCTAACCTGCGCGAGTCGGGATACTGGCGGACGCTCCTGCGGCCGTGCATTTGCGCGCCACTCAGACACTGAACATCGTCGCAAATGAAAAGGGAACTCCTGCTGAGTTCAATGACACCTCACACAAGACTCTACGTCATACGGTTCATTATCTGTGAAAGGGGCGTGGCCGCATCATAGGGGGCGGGTCAAACATCACCAATGAAGAAGGAAGTCTCTGCTGAGTTCAATGACACCTCACACAAGATTCTACGTCATACGGTTCATTATCTGTGAAAGGGGGCGTGGCCGCATCATAGGGGGCGGGTCAAACATCACCAATGAAAAGGAATTCTCTGCTGAGTTCAATGACACCTCACACAAACTATACCCATACGGTTCAATATTGTGAAAGGGGCGTGGCTTATCATAGGGGGCGGGCCAAACCATCACCAATGAAAAAGGAAGTCTCTGCTGAGTTCATTGACACCTCACACAAAGCTATACCTTAAACGGTTCAAATGTTATGAAAGGGGGCGTGGCCTGAGTGACTGGGCGTGGTCAAATTATAGGGGCCGCCTCAGTATCACATGTAGACCACACATTCTAAGTTTCATGTAAATCGGATGATGTTTGTCATATAAGGCATATTTCCTGTTGCCAGATGGTGGCGCTGTCTCCAAAAGTCCATATTGGCCTGTAGGTGTCCTCAGGCCGACTCTTGGTGATTGTGGGAAATTTCAAGCAGATACGACAACGTACGCTGTAGTTACAGCCACTTTCTCCTTCATCGCTAAACACTCAAAATGGCCGCCATGCCACGCCCACACCGTGTGACGAAAAGTTTTTCTTTTAATAACTTTTCATCGTCAACATCTTAAGATGACACACACCAAGTTTGAAGTTGATCGGATGAAAGCTCTAGGAGGAGTTCGTTAAAGTATAGCACCTTGTCTTTTAGGCCTACTTCCTGTTGCCACTAGGGGCGCTATGACTTTGAGCCAATAGCGGTGCGTATATGTCGTCAGGGCGGACTCTGATGAATCCTGACAAGTTTCGATCCAATCGGACAAGTACGCTCAAGTTACACCCACTTCCTGTTTGGTGGCGATCGCACAAAATGGCCGCCCGCCACGGCCACGCCCTATGACGAAAAGTTTTTCTTTAATAACTTTTCATCGTTAACATCTTAAGATGACACACACCAAGTTTGAAGCTGATTGGATGAAAGCTCTAGGAGGAGTTCAAAGTACGACACGTGGAAATGGCCAAAATCGCACTAATTTCGAACATTCAATACAAAATGGCGGACTTCCTGTTTGGTTTAGGGGGCTACAATGGAGTTTTATGTCCGTCCTGCCATGCTACATATGTGTACCAAGTTTCGTGAGTCTACGTTAAACGACTGCAGGGGCTGAATTTTCAAATTATTGTAGGGGGCGCTAGCGAGCCATTTTTGTGCGCCCATTCCCAAACCATTAAAATACGTAAATTTTCACCAGACTTGATGCGACCGCCAAATATGGTGAGTTTTTGAATATGATAAGTCCCCCAAAAGGCAATTCATTTGACGGATAAAGAATAATAATAATAATAATTCCTTCAGTTTCAATAGGGCCTTCATGCAGTCGGCGCTCGCCCTAATTAAAGCTGCAAGCAGCGATGAACGGCCTCTAACCTGCGCGAGTCGGGATACTGGCGGACGCCTCCTTGGGCCGTGCATTTGCGCGTCACTCAGACACTGAACATCGCCGCAAATGAAAAGTGAACTCCTGCTGAGTTCAATGACACCTCACACAAGACTCTACGTCATACGGTTCATTATCTGTGAAAGGGGGCGTGGCCGCATCATTGGGGGCGGGTCAAACATCACCAATGAAGAAGGAAGTCTCTGCTGAGTTCAATGACACCTCACACAAGAGATTTACGTCATTGTCATTATTGTGAAAGGGGGCGTGGCCGCATCATGGGGGGCGGGTCAAACATCACAATGAAGAAGGAAGTCTCTGCTGAGTTCAATGACACCTCACAAGACTACACCTTAAATGGGTCACCAGTTATGAAAGGCGTGGCCGCATCATAGGGGCGGGGAAAACATCACCAATGAAAAGGAACTTCTGCTGAGTTGATTGACACCTCACACAAGATTCTATGTCATGTTCATTATAGAAAGGGCGTGGGCATCATACAACATCACCAATGAAAAAGGAAGTCTCTGCTGAGTTCATTGACACCTCACACAAAGCTATCTTAAACGGTTCAAATGTTATGAAAGTGGGCGTGGCTTACGCATAGGGGGGGCCAAACCATCACCAATGAGAAGGAAGTCTCTGCTGAGTTCATTGACACCTCACACAAGCTATACCTTAAACGGTTCAAATGTTATGAAAGGGGCGTGGCCTGGGTGACTGGGCGTGGTCAAATTATAGGGGCCGCCTCAGTATCACATGTAGACCACACATTCTAAGTTTCATGTAAATCGGATGATGTTTGTCATATAAGGCATATTTCCTGTTGCCAGATGGTGGCGCTGTCTCCAAAGTCCATATTGGCCTGTAGGTGTCCTCAGGCCGGGACTCTTGGTGATTGTGGGAAATTTCAAGCAGATACGACAACGTACGCTGTAGTTACAGCCACTTTCTCCTTCATCGCTAAACACTCAAAATGGCCGCCATGCCACGCCCACACCGTTGACGAAAAGTTTTCTTTTAATAACTTTTCATCTTCAACATCTTAAGATGACACACACCAAGTTTGAAGTTGATCAGATGAAAGCTCTAGGAGGAGTTCGTTAAAGTATAGCACCTTGTCTTTTAGGCCTACTTCCTGTTGCCACTAGGGGCGCTATGACTTTGAGCCAATAGCGGCGTGTATATGTCGTCAGGGGCGGACTCTGATGAATCCTGAAAAGTTTCGACCAATCGGACAACGTACGCCAAGTTACACCCACTTCCTGTTTTGGTGGCGATCGCACAAAATGGCCGCCCTGCCACGGCACGCCCTATGACGAAAAGTTTTTCTTTTAATAACTTTTCATCGTTAACATCTTAAGATGACACACACCAAGTTTGAAGCTGATTGGATGAAAGCTCTAGGAGGAGTTCAAAGTACGACACGTGGAAATGGCCAAAATCGCACTAATTTCGAACATTCAATACAAAATGGCGGACTTCCTGTTTGGTTTAGGGGGCTACAATGGAGTTTTATGTCCGCCTGCCATGCTACATATGTGTACCAAGTTTCGTGACTCTACGTTAAACGTACTGCAGGGGCTGAATTTTCAAATTATTGTAGGGGCGCTAGCGAGCCATTTTTGTGCGCCTATTCCCAAACCATTAAAATACGTAAATTTTCACCAGACTTGATGCGACCGCCAAATATGGTGAGTTTTTGAATATGATAAGTCCCCCAAAAAGGCAATTCATTTGACGGAAAATAATAATAAAGAATAATAATAATTAAAACTGCACGCAGTGATGAACGGGCCCTCGCCTTTGCAAATCGGTGGTACTGGCATAGGCCTCCTTGCAGCAGTTAATTGCGCGCACTCAGACACTGCAAATCATCACCAATGAAGATGGAACCCTGCTGTAAGACTACGCCATACAGCTCATTATCTGTGGAAGGGGCGTGGTCAAATCACAGGGGCGGGTCAAACATCACCAATGAAGAAGGAAGTCTCTGCTGAGTTCAATGACACCTTACACAAGACTGCAGCTTAAACGGTTCAAATGTTATGAAGGGGCGTGGCCTGAGTGAGTGGGCGGTCAAAGTACAGGGGTCGGCTCAGTATCACATGTACACCACACATTCTAAGTTTCATGTAAATCGGATGATGTTTGTCATATAAGACATATTTCCTGTTGCCAGATGGTGGCGCTGTCTCCAAAGTCCATATTGACCTGTAGGTGTCCTCAGCCTGGACTCTTGGTGATTGGGGACATTTCAAGCAGATACGACAACGTACACTGTAGTTACAGCCACTTTCTCCTTCATCAGGTGTGTGTGTGTGTGTGTGTGTGTGTGTGTGTGTGTGTGTGTGTGTGTGTGTGTGTGTGTGTGTCCTTCTGTCTGCTCTGTATGGTGTTTATGTGGACGCCAATTTTTGTGAGTTTTCGCATGAGTCTGTCAAAATGTGCCTGTGCTAAATCCATAATGGGCTTAAGAGCAACCATACCACTTTCAAGCCTAAAATGTATTCAGATAAAGAGTTTCATATTCTGCGCGTGGATGCAAGATTTGGAGAGTTTTCGTGGATCCTAAGGTCCTCAAACACGTCGAAAATGAGACATTTGAACAAAATTCACCATATTGTAAATTAAATTTTTTTAGATTTTTTCTAAAAACTTCTAAAAAATAGCTTGATACAGTTCCAGATGATACACATGATTGATGAAAATTGGTTAGATAAATTATGAATTTTATTTCAGGGTGCATGTTAGGGGCGCTATGGAGCACTCTGTCTGTGTGTGTGTGTGTATCTGTGTGTGTGTGTGTCCTTCTGTCTGCTTGTGTGTATCTTTGTGTGTGTGTGTATCTGTGTGTGTGTGTCCTTCTGTCTGCTTGTGTGTATCTGTATGTATGTGTGTGTGTGTGTGTGTGTGTGTGTGTCCTTCTGTCTACTTGTGTGTGTGTGTGTGTGTGTGTTACATTGTAGATTATCACTGAAGGCATCAAAACTATGATGAACATGTGGAATTATGTTCTAACAACAAAGTAGAAATAACTGAAAACATGTCATCCTGAAACGCTTTTGAGCCAATTGTGATCCACTTGGTGACACATTCAGAGTTTTAATGCCGACCGACCTTCTTCTTAAAGTAATGATGGCTGCTCGTTTCTCTTCAGCTGATTGGTTCTTGCCATAATATGAATTCTACCAGTCGTCCAATAGGCTGTCGGCTGTGTATCAACCTGACTTCTGATGGTCCAACCCATTAATGAGGAAGAAAGTCCACTAATTAACCCTGACAAGGCCCACCTGGGGGGGGGACCATTTCAGGTGACTAGCTCATGAAGCTCATTGAGAGAACATTCTCCAGCTATGGTGCTGCAGCATAGTGATTTCATGGGGGCCGTGCCAGCTGAGTCACACATGACTGACAGCCACAGACTGTCATGCAGTAACACCCAGTGTCATTAAAGGCTCTCCAACATTTTATCTCCATTTAATAAACTAACTATTCAGTCAGATAGGTGTTTGTTGTTAAAGAAATAAAGTTACAATTAAAGCATTTTATTCAAAATGCAACATTTCATGCAGATGGGATTAATGCTAGATATAATGCAATGTGGGTAATTAATACAAATAATTCTAACAGCCCCATGTAATGTCCGATTCACTCAAGATTTGGCATGAATGCTCATGTTGCTATGTGGAACAGCTGTTATATTTGGTGGCAATCGGAATAAATCTTGGCCAGATACACAACTTCCGGTTTAGCCGCCACAGGAAGAATAAAGTATATAAAAAGAAATAAAAGAAATTTAGCGGCGCCATCTAATGGCTTATTGACTTGAAATTTGGCATGGATGCTCACTCGCCATGCGGAACAACTGTGTCATGTTTGTGGCGATTAGAATAAATCTTGGCCAGATATGCAACTTCCTCTTTCAAGAACCCTGACAGGACGTTGCTACCTTATAACTTGACATTTTTGCACTATCAAAATTCTTTGATAACTTTTCATCATGAGTGTCAGTAGATACTACCTGCAAAGATTCAAGAAGATTGCAGTCACGGCCTAGGAGGAGTTTGAAAGAATGTACAACACACACATTTATTAAATCAAAATGGCCGCCTTCCGGTTGGGCGGAGCTAATGAAGGTAAATGGGAAATATGTTTGCAATGATTAGAGCAATATGTATATCAAATCTGGTGAATATCGGACTAACTATGTCCAAGTTAAGGCCATTCCACACATTAGCGCTATAGAGCCCCTTACAGGTATGGACCAAATCTGAACAGACTCACAAAGCTCCCGGCGTTTATGGCGCCAATTTTTGTGAGTTTTCGTATATATTGAGTCCGTCAAAATGTGCCCAAGTGCTAGGGGCGCTATAGAGCAACCATACCACTCAAGCCTAAATGTGTATTCAGATGAAAGAGTTTCATATTCTGCACATGGCTGCAAGATTTGGAGAGTTTTCGTGATCCTAAGGTCCTCAAAAACGCTCTTCAAAATGAGACATTTCGCACGAAATTCGCCAAATCATAAATTTAATTTTTAAATTTTTCTTATAAAAATAGCTTGATACAGTTCCAGATGATACGCATGATTGATGAAAATTGGTTAAATAAATTATGAAATTTTTTTTTCAGGGTGCACGTTAGGGGGCGCTATGGAGCACTCTGTCATAGCCCGAGCCCAGTCACTACAGAATTCTGTCATTTTTATTCGTTTTAAATGTGTGAGCTTTGTGAATTTTATAAGACAATAAAGCCCTCAAAATGACAGCTTAAGGTGCGAATAATAATAATAATTAAAACTGCACGCAGTGATGAACGGGCCCTCGCCTCTTTGCAAATCGGTGGTACTGGCATAGGCCAATCTGCAGCAGTTAATTTGCGCGCACTCAGACACTGCAAATCATCACCAACGAAGATGGAACTCCCTGCTGTAAGACCTCATCATACAGCTCATTATCTGTGGAAGGGGGCGTGGTCAAATCACAGGGGGGCGGGTCAAAGCATCACCAATGAAGAAGGAAGTCTCTGCTGAGTTCAATGACACCTTACACAAGACTGCAGCTTAAACGGTTCAAATGTTATGAAGGGGCGTGGCCTGAGTGAGTGGGCGTGGTCAAAGTACAGGGGTCGGCTCAGTATCACATGTACACCACACATTCTAAGTTTCATGTAAATCGGATGATGTTTGTCATATAAGACATATTTCCTGTTGCCAGATGGTGGCGCTGTCTCCAAAAGTCCATATTGACCTGTAGGTGTCCTCAGACCTGGACTCTTGGTGATTGGGGGACATTTCAAGCAGATACGACAACGTACACTGTAGTTACAGCCACTTTCTCCTTCATCAGGGTGTGTGTGTGTGTGTGTGTGTGTGTGTGTGTGTGTGTGTCCTTCTGTCTGCTCTGTACGGTGTTTATGTGGACGCCAATTTTGTGAGTTTCGTACATGAGTCTGTCAAAAAGCAAGTGCTAAATCCACTTAAGGGCGCTATAGAGCAACCATACCACTTCAAGCCTAAATGTATTCAGATAAAAGAGTTTCATATTCTGCACGTGGATGCAAGATTTGGAGAGTTTTCGTGGATTTTAAGGTCCTCAAACACGTCTTCGGAAAATGAGACATTTTGAACAAAATTCACCATATTGTAAATTAAATTTTTTTAGATTTTTCAAAACTTCTAAAAATAGCTTGATACAGTTCCAGATGATACACATGATTGATGAAAAATTGGTTAGATAAATTATGAATTTTTTATTTCAGGGTGCATGTTAGGGGGCGCTATGGAGCACTCTGTCTGTGTGTGTGTGTGTGTATCTGTGTGTGTGTGTGTCCTTCTGTCTGCTTGTGTGTATCTTTGTGTGTGTGTGTATCTGTGTGTGTGTGTCCTTCTGTCTGCTTGTGTGTATCTGTATGTATGTGTGTGTGTGTGTGTGTGTGTCCTTCTGTCTACTTGTGTGTGTGTGTGTGTGTGTGTGTGTGTGTTACATTGTAGATTATCACTGAAGGCATCAAAACTATGATGAACATGTGGAATTATGTTCTTAACAACAAAGTAGAAATAACTGAAAACATGTCATCCTGAAACGCTTGAGCCAATTGCACTCCACTTGGTGACACATTCAGAGTTTTGTATTTTTCCGGACCGACCGCCCTTCATTTCTTAAAGTAATGATGGCTGCTCGTTTCTCTTCTCTCAGCTGATTGGTTCTTGCCATAATATGAATTCTACCAGTCGTCCAATAGGCTGTCGGCTGTGTATCAACCTGACTTCTGATGGTCCAACTCCATTAATGAGGAAGAAAGTCCACTAATTAACCCTGACAAGGCCCACCTGGGGGACCATTTCAGGTGACTAGCTCATGAAGCTCATTGAGAGAACATTCTCCAGCTATGGTGCTGCAGCATAGTGATTTCATGGGGGGCCGTACAGCTGAGTCACACATGACTGACAGCCACAGACTGTCATGCAGTAACACCCAGTGTCATTAAAGGCTCTCCAACATTTTATCTCCATTTAATAAACTAACTATTCAGTCAGATAGGTGTTTGTTGTTAAAGAAATAAAGTTACAATTAAAGCATTTTATTCAAAATGCAACATTTCATGCAGATGGGATTAATGCTAGATATAATGCAATGTGGGTAATTAATACAAATAATTCTAACAGCCCCATGTAATGTCCGATTCACTCAAGATTTGGCATGAATGCTCATATTGCTATGTGGAACAGCTGTTATATTTGGTGGCAATGAATAAATCTTGGCCAGATACACAACTTCCGGTTTCAATAGCCACTACAGGAAGAATAAAGTATATAAAAAGAAATAAAAGAAATTCTAGCGGCGCCATCTAATGGCTTATTGACTCGAAATTTGGCATGGATGCTCACTTGGCCACGCGGAACAACTGTGTCATGTTTGGTGGCGATCAGAATAAATCTTGGCAGATATGCAACTTCTCTCAAGAACCATGACAGGACGTTGCTACCTTATAACTTGCACAATTTTTGCACTATCAAAATTCTTTGGATAACTTTTCATCATGAGTGTCAGTAGATACTACCTGCAAAGATTCAGGAAGATTGCAGTCACGGCCTAGGAGGAGTTCAAAGAATGTACAACACACGACATTTATTAAATTCAAATGGCCGCCTTCCGTTGGGCGGAGCTAATGAAGGTAAATGGGAAATATGTTCGCAATGATTAGAGCAATATGCGTATCAAATCTGGTGAAGATCGGACTAACTATGTCCAAGTTAAGGCCATTCCACACATTAGGGGGCGCTATAGAGCCCCCTTACAGGTATGGACCAAATCACTGAACAGACTCACAAAGCTCCCGGCGTTTATGTGGGCGCCAATTTGTGAGTTTTCGTGATATATTGAGTCCGTCTAAATGTGCCCAAGTGCTAGGGGGCGCTTAGAGCAACCATACCACTCTCAAGCCTAAATGTGTATTCAGATGAAAGAGTTTCATATTCTGCACATGGCTGCAAGATTTGAGAGTTTTCGTGATCCTAAGGTCCTCAAAAACGCCTTCAAAATGAGACATTTCGCACTAAATTCGCCAAATCATAAATTTAATTTTTTAAATTTTTTTTATAAAAAATAGCTTGATACAGTTCCAGATGATACGCATGATTGATGAAAAATTGGTTAGATAAATTATGAAATTTTTTTTTTCAGGGTGCACGTTAGGGCGCTATGGAGCACTCTGTCATAGCCCAGCCCAGTCACTACAGAATTCTGTCATTTTTTATTCGTTTTAAATGTGTGCAAGTTTTTGTGAATTTTATAAGACAATAAAGCCCTCAAAAATGACAGCGACGGTGCGGAATAATAATAATAATTAAAGCTGCAAGCAGCGATGAACGGGCCCTCGCTAACCTGCGCGAGTCGGGGATACTGGCGGACGCCTCTCCTTGCGACCGCGCATGTGCGCGCACTCAGACACCGAAAATCGTCCCCATGAAAAATGAACTCCCTGAGTTCAATGACACCTCACACAAGACTCTACGTCATACGGTTCATTATCTGTGAAAGGGGGCGTGGCCGCATCATAGGGGGGCGGGTCAAACATCACCAATGAAAACGGAACTCTGTGCTGAGTTCAACGATACCTCACACAAGATTCTATATCATACGGTTCATTATCTGTGAAAGGGGGCGTGGCCGCATCATGGGGGGGTGGGTCAAACATCACCAATGAAGAAGGAAGTCTCTGCTGAGTTCAACGATACCTCACACAAGACTCTACGTTATACGGTTCGTTATCTGTGAAAGGGGGCGTGGCCGCATCATGGGGGGGCGGGTCAAACATCACCAATGAAAAAGGAAGTCCCTGCTGAGTTCATTGACACCTCACACAAGACTGTACCTTAAACGGTTCAAATGTTATGAAAGGGGGCGTGGCCTGGATGACTGGGCGTGGTCAAATTATAGGGGCCGCCTCAGCATCACATGTAGACCACACATTCTAAGTTTCATGTAAATCGGATGATGTTTGTCATATAAGGCATATTTCCTGTTGCCAGATGGTGGCGCTGTCTCCAAAAGTCCATATTGGCCTGTAGGTGTCCTCAGGCCTGGACTCTTGGTGATTGTGGGAAATTTCAAGCAGATACGACAACGTACACTGTAGTTACAGCCACTTTCTCCCTCATCGCTAAACACTCAAAATGGCCGCCATGCCACGCCCACACTGTGTGACGAAAAGTTTTTCTTTTAATAACTTTTTATCGTCAACATCTTAAGATGACACACACCAAGTTTGAAGTTGATCAGATGAAAGCTCTAGGAGGAGTTCGTCAAAGTATAGCACCTTGTCTTTTAGGGCTACTTCCTGTAACCCCTAGGGGGCGCTATGACTTTGAGCCAATAGCGGCGTGTATATGTCGTCAGGGGCGGACTCTGATGAATCCTGACAAGTTTCGATCCAATCGACTAAGTACGCCAAGTTACACCCACTTCCTGTTTGGTGGCGAATCGCACAAAATGGCCGCCTGCCACGGCCACGCCCTATGACGAAAAGTTTTTCTTTTAATAACTTTTCATCGTTAACATGTTAAGATGACACACACCAAGTTTGAAGCTGATTGGATGAAAGCTCTAGGAGGAGTTCGTTAAAGTACGACACGTGGAAATGGCCAAAATCGCACTAATTTCGAACATTCAATACAAAATGGCGGACTTCCTGTTGGGTTTAGGGGGGGGCTACAATGGAGTTTTATGTCCGTCCTGCCATGCTACATATGTGTACCAAGTTTCGTGGCTCTACGTTAAACGTAGTGCAGGGGCTGAATTTTCTAATTATTGTAGGGGCGCTAGCGAGCCATTTTGTGCGCCCATTCCCAAACCATTAAAATACGTAAATTTTCACCAGACTTGATGCGACCGCCAAATATGGTGAGTTTTTGAATATGATAAGTCCCTCAAAAAGGCAATTCATTTGCGGAAAATAATAAAGAATAATAATAATTCCTTCAGTTTCAATAGGCCTTCGCGCTGTCGGCGCGTCCTAATAATTCCTTCAGTTTCAATAGGGCCTTCGCCGCTGTCGGCGCGGCCCTAATAATAATTAAAGCTGCAAGCAGCGATGAACGGGCTCCCTCGCTAACCTGCGCGAGTCGGGGATACTGGCGGACGCCTCCTTGCGGCCGTGACAGCGTGGCCACTCAGACACTGAACATCGTCCCAAATGAAAAGGAACTCCCTGAGTTCAATGACACCTCACACAAGGCTATACGTCATACAGTTCATTATCTGTGAAAGGGGCGTGGCCGCATCATGGGGGCGGGTCTAACATCACCAATGAAAAGGAACTCTCTGCTGAGTTCATTGACACCACACAAAGCTATACCTTAAACGGTTCAAATGTTATGAAAGTGGGCGTGGCTTACGCATAGGGGCGGGCCAAACCATCACCAATAAAGAAGGAAGTCTCTGCTGAGTTCATTGACACCTCACACAAGACTCTACGTTAAACGGTTCAAATGTTATGAAAGGGGGCGTGGCCTGGGTGACTGGGCGTGGTCAAATTATAGGGCCGCCTCAGTATCACATGTAGACCACACATTCTAAGTTTCATGTAAATCGGATGATGTTTGTCATATAAGGCATATTTCCTGTTACCAGATGGTGGCGCTGTCTCCAAAGTCCATATTGGCCTGTAGGTGTCCTCAGGCCAGGACTCTTGGTGATTGTGGGAAATTTCAAGCAGATACGACAAGGTACGCTGTAGTTACAGCCACTTTCTCCTTCATCGCTAAACACTCAAAATGGCCGCCATGCCACGCCCACACCGTTGACGAGTTTTTTTTTAATAACTTTTCATCTTCAACATCTTAAGATGACTCACACCAAGTTTGAAGTTGATCAGATGAAAGCTCTAGGAGGAGTTCGTTAAAGTATAGCACCTTGTCTTTTAGGCCTATTTCGGTACCACTAGGGGCGCTATGACTTTGAGCAATAGCGGCGTGTATATGTCGTCAGGGCGGACTCTGATGAATCCTGAAAGTTCGTACCAATCGGACACTGTACGCCGAGTTACACCCACTTCCTGTTTGGTGAATCGCACAAAATGGCCACGCCTTATGATAAAAGTTTTTCTTTTAATAACTTTTCATCGACATCTTAAGATGACACACACCAAGTTTGAAGCTGATTGGATGAAAGCTCTAGGAGGAGTTCGTTAGTACGACACGTGGAAATGGCCAAAATCGCACTAATTTCGAACATTCAATACAACATGGCGGACTTCCTGTTTGGTTTAGGGGGGGGCTACAATGGAGTTTTATGTCCGCCCTGCCATGCTACATATGTGGACCAAGTTTCGTGACTCTACGTTAAACGTACTGCAGGGGCTGAATTTTCAAATTATTGTAGGGGGCGCTAGTGAGCCATTTTTGTGCGCCTATTCCCGAAACCATTAAAATACGTAAATTTTCACCAGACTTGATGCGACCGCCAAATATGGTGAGTTTTTGAATATGATAAGTCCCTCAAAAAGGCAATTCATTTGACGGAATAATAATAAAGAATAATAATAATTAAAGCTGCAAGCAGCGATGAACGGGCCCTCGCTAACCTGCGCGAGTCGGGGATACTGGCGGACGCCTCTCCTTGCGACCGCGCATGTGCGCGTCACTCAGACACCAAAATCGTCCCCAATGAAAAATGAACTCTGCTGAGTTCAATGACACCTCACACAAGACTCTACGTCATACGGTTCATTATCT
This sequence comes from Percina caprodes, assembly GCA_013375575.1. Classification (NCBI taxonomy): domain Eukaryota; kingdom Metazoa; phylum Chordata; class Actinopteri; order Perciformes; family Percidae; genus Percina; species Percina caprodes. The sequence goes on along the minus strand of JABXJD010000123.1, from coordinate 88,161 downwards.
GTGAAAGGGGGCGTGGCCGCATCATAGAGGGTCAAACATCACCAATGAAAAGGAACTCTCTGCTGAGTTCAACGATACCTCACACAAGATTCTATATCATACGGTTCATTATCTGTGAAAGGGGGCGTGGCCGCATCATGGGGGGGTGGGTCAAACATCACCAATGAAGAAGGAAGTCTCTGCTGAGTTCAACGATACCTCACACAAGACTCTACGTTATACGGTTCGTTATCTGTGAAAGGGGGCGTGGCCGCATCATGGGGGGGCGGGTCAAACATCACCAATGAAAAGGAAGTCCTGCTGAGTTCATTGACACCTCACACAAGATGTACCTTAAACGGTTCAAATGTTATGAAAGGGGCGTGGCCTGGATGACTGGGCGTGGTCAAATTATAGGGGCCGCCTCAGCATCACATGTAGACCACACATTCTAAGTTTCATGTAAATCGGATGATGTTTGTCATATAAGGCATATTTCCTGTTGCCAGATGGTGGCGCTGTCTCCAAAAGTCCATATTGGCCTGTAGGTGTCCTCAGGCCGGGACTCTTGGTGATTGTGGGAAATTTCAAGCAGATACAACAACGTACGCTGTAGTTACAGCCACTTTCTCCATCATCACTAAACACTCAAAATGGCCGCCATGCCACGCCCACACCGTTGGACGAAAAGTTTTTCTTTTAATAACTTTTCATCGTCAACATCTTAAGATGACACACACCAAGTTTGAAGATGATCAGATGAAAGCTCTAGGAGGAGTTCGTTAAAGTATAGCACCTTGTCTTTTAGGCCTACTTCCTGTTGCCACTAGGGGGCGCTATGACTTTGAGCCAATAGCGGCGTGTAGATGTCGTCAGGGGCGGACTCTGATGAATCCTGACAAGTTTCGAACCAATCGGACACTGTACGCCGAGTTACACCCACTTCCTGTTTTGGTGGCAACGCACAAAATGGCCGCCCGCCACGGCCACGCCCTATGACGAAAAGTTTTTCTTTTAATAACTTTTCATCGTTAACATGTTAAGATGACACACACCAAGTTTGAAGCTGATTGGATGAAAGCTCTAGGAGGAGTTCGTAAAGTACGACACGTGGAAATGGCCAAAATCGCACTAATTTCGAACATTCAATACAAAATGGCGGACTTCCTGTTTGGGTTAGGGGGCTACAATGGAGTTTTATGTCCTGCCATGCTACATATGTCTACCAAGTTTCGTGACTCTACGTTAAATGTAGTGCAGGGCTGAATTTTCAAATTATTGTAGGGCGCTAGCGAGCCATTTTGTGCGCCCATTCTTGAAACCATTAAAATACGTAAATTTTCACCAGACTTGATGCGACCGCCAAATATGGTGAGTTTTTGAATATGATAAGTCCCCCAAAAAGGCAATTCATTTGCCGGGAAAGAATAATAATAATAATAATAATAATTCCTTCAGTTTCAATAGGGCCTTCGCTGTCGGCGCTCGGGCCCTAATAATCCTTCAGTTTCAATAGGGCCTTGCCGCTGTCGGCGCCGGCCCTAATAATTCCTTCAGTTTCAATAGGGCCTCGCCGCTGTCGGCGCTCGGCCCTAATAATTCCTTCAGTTTCAATAGGGCCTCGCCGCTGTCGGCGCTCGGGCCCTAATAATAATTCCTTCAGTTTCAATAGGGCTCGCCGCTGTCGCGCTGGCCCTAATAATTCCTTCAGTTTCAATAGGGCCTTCGCCGCTGTCGGCGCTCGGGCCCTAAAAATGTAGTTTTTAGAAGTAGTTGGACCTTTTGGTCCATTCACCTTATCCCTGAGAATACTTTTAACAAAGGGGTACAATTACGTCACAGTTAGACACTGGTGTTCACATTCCTCTGATAAAGAGGGAAAGGTTCTCTATGACAACCATAAATCTTAGAGAACATACTGTAAAAGCAGGATATTAAGACCAATTGTGGTCCAGCATGCAATGATGACGTACTCACACACACACAAACACACTGAGAATTGACTTTTCAGTTGTGCTCATAAATTTACATACCTATGCTTAAGTATAAAAAGGAATAAAAAAACTAGAAATTGATCTTAATGCCTTAATTAAAAAAAATAGGAAAAATCCAACCTTTAAGGACCAATTTTCTTTGTGACTGAATAATGTATTATAACTAAATAAATATTCTTTCTTAAAATACATGGGGCATAAGGATACACACCCGTATATTAAATTTCCATAGAGGCAGGTAGATTTTTATTATTAAAGGACAGTTATTTCATGGATCCATGATACTTTACGGGTTCATCTCTCGTGCTTTTCCAGCGTGTCATAGAAACATACATTTTATAACCCCACCCATGATCTCTTCCTGGATTTAACTGTCCCGTTCTTTTGCCACATATCAGTCAGTACGTCCCGACCCAGAGCATCAAAAGTGACGTCAAGAGCCCCAACGCTGAGGAAGATATTTAGCGTGAATAACAGCTTTAGTTGGATAGCATATTTCAGCAGCAGAACAATTGAAAATGCTTTACATAAAACATTAATGAGCATTTAAAAACAATAAAGAAATTAAAAACCGATGAAATACGAAAATAGAAGTTACAGTGCAGTATAAGAAATTAAATGATAAAGAGCAGTTAAAAAGGAATTAAAAATATAAAAGCAGATCAAATATGAGATTTTAAGACGCTGGTATGGGATACTGTATAAACCACTGCTCTGTTCACGTAATCGACCCGCAGTCCTTGCCGTTCCCAGAACGGGCTGGCCCCACGGGGCTTACTTTGTAACTCTCTTTATATGCTTGGATGCTTTTATATAGACCTTATTGGTCCCCTAATACTGTATCTGAAGTCTCTTTTATATAGACCTTAGTGGTCCCTAATACTGCATCTGAAGTCTCTTTTATATAGACCTTAGTGGTCCCTAATACTGTATCTGAAGTCTCTTTTATATAGACCTTAGTGGTCCCTAATACTGTATCTGAAGTCTCTTTTATATAGACCTTAGTGGTCCCCTAATACTGTATCTGAAGTCTCTTTTATATAGATCTTAGTGGTCCCTAATACTGTATCTGAAGTCTCTTTTATATAGACCTTAGTGGTCCCCTAATACTGCATCTGAAGTCTCTTTTATATAGATCTTAGTGGTCCCTAATACTGTATCTGAAGTCTCTTTTATGTAGACCTTTGTGGTCCCCTAATACTGTATCTGAAGTCTCTTTTATATAGACCTTAGTGGTCCCCTAATACTGTATCTGAAGTGTCTTTTATATAGATCTTAGTGGTCCCTAATACTGTATCTAAAGTCTCTTTTATATAGACCTTAGTGGTCCCCTAATACTGCATCTGAAGTCTCTTTTATATAGACCACAGTGGTCCCCTAATACTGTATCTGAAGTCTCTTTTATATAGACCTTAGTGGTCCCCTAATACTGTATCTGAAGTCTCTTTTATATAGACCTTAGTGGTCCCCTAATACTGTATCTGAAGTGTCTTTCCCAAAATTCAGCCTTGGTGCAGAATTCCAGCCTCTAGAGCCAGTCCCACAATGAGCTTTCCTTAGTATGTGCCATTTCTGAGTCTGTAGCTTTTGAGGTAACCTTGCTCCTTCTGACCTCATAAGGGGAAAGTTCCAAATTGGCCCATCTGAGCTTTCATTTTCTTAAAGGCGGAGCAGGATACCCAAGGCTCGGTTTACACCAATCACCATTTCCAGCCACTGGGGGACCATAGGCAGGCTGGAGGAACTCATATTAATGTTAAAATAAAAACTCAAAGTGAAATTTCCATGCAATGGGACCTTTTAAAGAAAGGTATTCAGCCTTGATTTAAAAGAACTGAGAGTAGCAGCAGATCTGCAGGTTTCTGGGAGTTGGTTCCAGATATGAGGAGCAGAAAAACTGAATGCTGCTTCCCTTTTAGTTCTGACTCTAGGGACAGAAAGCAGACCTGTCCCAGACCACCTGGGTGCTTTGTAGTGTAGTAGCAGATCAGAAATGTATGGAGGGATGTGATCCAGTCTCTTGGTCTTAGTGAGGACTTGAGTGGTGTGATCCAGTCTCTTGGTCTTAGTGAGGACTAGAGTGGTGTGATCCAGTCTCTTGGTCTTAGTGAGGACTGGAGTGGTGTGATCCAGTCTCTTGGTCTTAGTGAGGACTGGAGTGGTGTGATCCAGTCTCTTGGTCTTAGTGAGGACTGGAGGGATGTGATCCAGTCTCTTGGTCTTATTGAGGACTGGAGTGGTGTGATCCAGTCTCTTGGTCTTAGTGAGGACTGGAGTGGTGTGATCCAGTCTCTTGGTCTTAGTGAGGACTGGAGTGATGTGATCCAGTCTCTTGGTCTTAGTGAGGACTCGAGCAGCAGCGTTCTGAATCAGCTGCAGCTGCCTGATTGATTTTTTTTAGGGAGACCTGTAAAGACCCCGTTACAGTAGTCAAGTCAAGCTAAAAGCATGGACCAGTTTTTTCAAATCCTGCTGAGACATAAGTCCTTTAACCTTTGATATATTCTTAAGGTGATAATAGGCTGACTTTGGAATGGTCTTAATGTGGCTGTTAAAATTCAGGTCAGAGTCCATGATTACACCAAGATTTCTGGCTTTTTCTGTTGTTTGACATGATGTCATGTCTCTATGAAGTCATGTCTAGCTCCCGCTCATAAGGTCATGTTTTTGTTTCATGTTTATTTCTGTATGTTTTTGCCACTTCCTGTCTTATTTAATACTTACCGTCTTGGCTCGTTTGTGGTCACATCACTTCCTAGGGTACATCCCAAAGCCGAAAAAAAAAATCGCATCCCCTTCTCCTCTGCTTGCCTCCATTCGTGGTTTTGAAGGATGAGACGTCCTTTCCTCTGTAGCGTCACGTAAATACATCAGCTGTATGGGCGGAGTTAGCAACTCCTTCAGCTGCACGGCTTCTGGGAAGGCTGCCCGTGTCTAATTGTCTCCCCTGCACATAGACCTGCCCCTGTCCTCAGTCCTGTGCCAGCCCGTCTTTTCCCTTTTTGTCTCAGTCTGTTTTACCCTGTGTCCCGTGAGTTGTATGACCCTGCTTCGAGAATTTGATGCATGCCTCTGTGCTTTTGACAGTTTGTGGAAAAAAAACTGTGGGACTTTGACACCTGTGAACGACTCATGCATTTGTGAGTCCATTGCCCATGAAGGTGTTATGTTCACTCGTCCACATGCTGTGCAGCGCAACGCATTCCCATGAACGTATGATATTTTACGAAAACGTAAGCACACCAAAAAGTATGACATCCTACAAAATTAAGAAACCGCCAGCTGGTCACGTGACGCTGGATGGTCAGTGGCGCTGGCCACCTACGAGCGCAATGACGCCGAGCGACAGTTGCTTGTTGTTTAAGCCGCTACAGAGCTTCATGATGCTGGCTAAAGGCCACCGTTACCGTATCAGCGGTGGTGGTCCAGTTAGCTGAAATTGTACAAAGCATTGTGAGCATGTCACTTTTTTTTCTTCTGCTTCTGAGTTCGCTTCCTGGTGAAAAACTGAAGTCTTTCACACAGGAAATGCATGTTCCTTTGGAGTGTTTTAATCCCAACCACGATCTATTTCCTAATCTTAATTTTGGTTGGGATTAAAACACTCCTGAGGAACATCAATGTGAATACAGCAAAAAATAAGACGAAGAAGAGGCTGTGCAGCTAACGAAGTAGCAAAAAATACAAATTGGTAGGCTATTATAGAGACAAAATGAACAGAATAAAAATACCAATAAAGAATTACAGATATAGATTCTTTAATGGAGTACAATAGATTATAAAAGCCAAGAAGGAACAAAAAAGTAGAATCTGACCTTTTTTTTGTTAACGCCACATCCAAAGGCAAACCTTAATAAAGTACGGTAGTGGTGTTTGTTGAGCTCTCAAATGAAAGGGGGGTGGGGGGGCACTAAGTCATTATGTTTCAGCAAAATAGTCCCCTAGAACTTTTTCTCCTCCTCACACTAATTCAATTACAAATCCAATATCTTTTCTCCCTATGCCAAATGTCAAGCTGTGCCTGAGTTATTCCTGACTATGTGCAGAATCAGTTGGTTTTGGCCAGAAAGATGTGAACTGAGGCATGCTGGGATACGTCTGGCCCAGCTGTGTTTCTGCAGGCAGATTGATAAAGAGATTACACACCCCCATCTTATGTCCTAAAACAAGGTCATCCGGGGCAGATACTGTACACACATATCTATCATCATAATCATCATCTGCGTGTCTTCTGTTTGAAAGGCCTGCTTTGTGTTGAAGCAGAGCCAAACGTCGTTAAAAGGGCTTTGAAGGGAGTGGTCAGTGAACTCGGTTTTCAAAGTCTGTTTCAATTTCCTTGGAATCATTATTAATCATAAAAGATACCTGCAAAGGCTTTCAGTCATTTTCAGGGTTATGTCTCTGTCATTTAAATCATAAAGTAGATTACGCGATGCTGAGAACTTGTCTGATGGGGCTGTGGACCTTTTCAACCTGGTAATTCAAAAATAGAATAGATTCATAGATTACATATGCTTTGTATTAGATATTAATTTAAGTAACTATGTTGGCCTGTCAGTGACTCGGTCCCCCACCTTGGTCCGGACTGAAATAGCTCAACAACTATTTGATGGATTGCTATGAAATTTGGTACAGATACCCATCTGAGGTATCCACAGGATGAACCCGACTGGTCCTACTGCCGATCCCCCCCACGGGGTTCACATTTGTTGTTTAGTGTAAAATATCTCAACAAACTTTAATTCAGTCAGGACCACTTTGTCAATATATAGATTCATTCATCTGCAATTTGTGTTTGGCGGTATGGTTCTGTTCTGGGGCCGGCCCGCTCTTCCACATGCATACATGGAACGCCTTGAGCAGGGTGAGCAGCGGTGATAGGATCCCCCTAGGGTACGGAACGGAGCAGCATTAACGACCGCACGCATGCTGTTGATTAACCTTTGTATGGTATTAGCGTCAAATTGACCCATTTCAAAAATTCAAGTACATTTTTTTTTTCTACCTGAAAATCAATGGCCTTACCTTATTTTCTTTGAACATGTATTCCTGACTCAATGCAGAAAATGATTCTGGATATGACCACTTATTGTTTTTTCCAAGATATGGATGATCACATGGTGGATTTTTAACCCTCATGTTGAAATCGACCCGTTTTCCTATATCATTGTTCTTTTTAATTCCCCAAAATAACATGATTGATTCCACACAATGCTGTTTGGCAATACAAATCTCTACTTTTGGGGCGTCTTATTCAATTTTCTAGTGGTTTTGAAATAGTATTGAGTAAAAGTTGACATATTCCAGTTCTATTCCTATAAATTATGTTTATACAGCAAGGTAGGCTGGCAAAAGCAGTTCAAATAGCACTCTATTTGGAAATCCCAGCATATGCTAAAGAGGGAATAAGCTGCGTGCTGGCTTAGGAACTGTCAGCTATGGCCTGAGATACAGTAATAGACTCTGTGACCTGCGTGAACTCACGCTATGCATCATGTGGATGTCATGAAATAATTATGCTGGGTTTTCCCTGCATGAATGGTAGCATGCTAACGCGACACGCTAAGATGGTAGTCCGGGTAACCAAACCCACTAAATGTCAGCATGTTAGCGTTGCCATTGTGAGTCTGTTAGCATGCCGACGTGCATTTAGCTCAAAGCGAAGGCGTGCTCAAGTTCAGCCTCTCCGAGCCGCTGGCATGGCTGTCGACTCTTAGTCGTTTATGTACATAACTCCAATAAACGTGTACATGCGTTGGCTGGGGCTGTGGGTAACCCTGTCATTCTCAGGCAGGGGACAAGTGAGATGTCTTTTCGCTCATTTGGACACAAAGATTTATGCAGGGTCTTATTTGTCCAGTTCATCTCATAATGGCAATTTAAAATATTATTTTCTTCCCTCACAAAATAGGTGCGTAAAATGTTATTTTGACACCTAGGAGGACATTGTTTTGACTTACATTAATTCCCCAGTGACATATCTGAACCGTGAACGCAACCACTGCATCCCTTAACCCCAATCAATCCACTGACCTTTAGTCTTAAATCTAACAATTGGGTGGTTCACCTTATAGGGACCTGATGAATGACTATGATTTATGTACATACAACACTACACAGGGCCAATGCAAAAAAGGAAATACTACTTTTTTGAACTACTTATTGAAATCTTGGAAGGGGTCAATAAAGGAGAATGTTCCCTTGCACCAACAAAAGCCCATATTCGGAAACGATCAATGTCTTGGAAATATAAAAATAAGGTGCCGTCGATTTTCTTACTTGCAGATTTTTTTTTGTCCAGTTTTGTTATTTGGAAAATCACAGAAAATCCAATCAATCACAAGATTGGTGTGCTGGCTCGGTTAATTATCTGTGTACATGTGTGAGGAACAGAAAAGACAAATGAGGGAGTCACATAAAGACTTCCTTCCCTTCTCCATTGTTTAAGACCCTGTCACCGTGATTGTGTCCTGCTCCTCATTGGTATTCATGAACTGTCTCGACGTGTGTGTGTGTGTGAGTGAGGATGCTTTATTGCTACTCTGCCATTCTGGCTGCAATGACTCTGTGATGAGGCTCTTAAGCCTGTAGTCAAGTTCAAAGAGTAATTTGCCAGAGTGTTATTTCAATGGAGTGAAATGGCTTCTCATCATGGGCCTTTTTCCCTCCCAATAATGCCAGGCCAGCGCGCTGCCGGGCACGTGCATTAACCTCGGAGAATTCTGATGAGGTGGCTGTTTAATACACGTGATTACACACACACATACGCAAAAGGGTTCATACAGGCTGGCACCACAGTGCGTTGTCTTATATGAGCGCTGGCAGTCTGCATTATATGTGCACAGCAGTAACCAGGGGTGGAGAGGGGGAAAATCTGCCTTGGCCTACCGGCCCGCCACAATTGATCACACAAATTTAAGATTTCACAAATGCAAATCAATATATATGTTTTCTTTACATTTTTGGGGAGACATTAAGCGCAGGTGGGTCTGTGGAGCGTGCTATTTAATTTCCGGCATTCTGGTGACATTTTCTGCACCAATGTATGGCTTTTCTGCATCAATCTGTGGTGGAAAGGTCATGTACAGTGTATTAGGGGCGGGAATCACCAGTCGCCTCCCGATACAATATCAACACGATACTTATGCCACAATACAATATTACTGCATACATAGTAACAAACATATTGCCAATTTCCCAATTTGTCAACATAAGTTTCATCTCAAAAGATACATTTGTTTGTTCATATCACTTCAGTTTTATTACTGCAAAATGGGACAACCTGAACAACACATAAAGATATCTATCAGGTTCGACCGACCCGCGGCCCTTTGCTGCATGTCATTCCCGACTCTCTCTCGCCTTTTAATGTCTTCATCTGTCCTTTGGAAATAAAGGCCTAAAACGCCCCCAAAAAATAATCCATAAAAAACAGAAGCAAGATGATGATGAAGCGACACGCTAGTGCTGGCTTTTTACTATTTTCTCTTTACTGTGCCGTGAGCTCTGCTGGACATTTTGGGCTCAGGCTTTTATATATTTTTATTCAATAAAGGTCTTTATTAACGGGTGCTATGCAGTTTGGGCCATTTGGTCGCTTTTTCCTCGCAGGTTTCTCTCTAGAGCTCCCCCTACAGCTTTGGAATACATATTTGGCAGCTCCGATGTTTACTTGTGTTTGACCCCTCCCTCGGTCAGCCTGCCGTTTCCTCTTTCTCTGTTCAAAGCGTAAGGCGGAGGCTCTACGCAGAGCTTTCACCGTAGCCTACGGAAGTGGCGCTGGTGGGTTGGTGTGAGTGTGTGTGTGTGGGGGGGGTGGTAGAGCGAGGAAGAATTAAGAGAGTGACAAAGATTAGCTTCGGAGCGAGGAGTGACTCCTGACCTTCTCTGACCACGGTGGGAAATCTTTAGCATTAAAAGTTAACCCTCTCCTTGATATCGCGTTGTTTCTGGAGAAGGAAAACTAGGAAACCAGAGTCGGGGGAGTGCAGCGCTACCAAGCCACGGCGAGCGATGTGCCTCGCTACGACGCATAGTTACATTTTTTGAGAGGTGCATGGCAAAGGCATGTGAGCATTATAGGCCCAGGTTATTATGCAACTTAATTTCATACAAACTATGTAGTAGTAGTAGTAGGTTAAATGCTAACCTCACAGGCAGGACGGAGTATGTGGCTCTAGGACGGTCCCAATCATCAACCCACACAGTCAGCTGGGGAGGGCCACAAGGGTCCGTCCTCGCTCCAACCCTTTTTACCATCTACTTACTACCCCTCGGTCACATCATCCATAAACACAAAGTTTCATTCCATTGTTACGCAGTCGACACACAACCATACATAAAAAGGGACTCCACACTCCCCTCAGCTCTGCCGTCTGCACTTCAGGTTTGCCCGGAGGAGATAAGGGCATGGATGTCTGACAACTTTCTTCAACTAAACAGCAGCAAAACCGAAGCCATCCTGATCGGTACCCCTCACCAAACCCAGTCCCCCTCCAGCAGTATATCCATTTTTGGTCATCACATTGCCCTGTCTACCTCTGTTACAAACCTTGGAGTCAGACTTGACTCAAATCTTACATTTGACACCCACATCCGCCACCGAGAAGTTGATCCATGCCTTTGTCTCCTCCAGGTTGGACTACTGTAATGCCCTCCTCGTCGGGATCCCTGGCAGGAGCCTGCAAAAGCTCCAGCATATTCAGAATTGCGCTGCCCGGGTCCTGACGAGGAGGCGCAAATATGATCATAATCCCTCCACTGGCTGCCCATTAAACACAGAATTCAGTACAAAATCTGCCTCCTTACCCACCAGTGCATACATGGAACTGCCCCTGCCTACCTCAGTGAACTCCTCCCCCCACACACACCACTTCACGAAACCTCCGCTCCTCCATCTCTACCTACTACCTGCACCAACCAAGGACTAAACTCTCGACTATGGGAGACGGGGCCTTCCAGGCAGTCGCCCCACAGCTCTGGAATGCACTCCCAGAGACCCTAAGGCCCCCACAAACTGGGGAGATTTTTAAGAAGGGCCTAAAGACATTCCTATTTCAAAAGGCCTTTTAAAAGTCATAGTTTTAATTTTAGTCTTATGGTGTTTTATTGCTTTTTGTTGATTTTGGTATATTCTGGGAACTGTTTTTAACTCCTTGCTACTGTAGCACTTTGAGATTTCATTTGAAATGTAAAGGGCATTATGAATAACATTTTTTATTATTATTATTATTATTATTGTTAAAGAGGGAAAGTCCCCGATTTTTAACCCTTTTGCTCGTCATCCAATTGGACATCGCGGACCCCCCTCATAACTTACCTAGTTGTAGTCTTGCGACACACTCTTTACGTATTATGGCCGTCTTTAACGTTAGATGTGAGATGATTGCCTTTAGATGTATGATGGTGTCAGACGTCAGTCTTCTCCAAGTCTTCTAGTGAACGTTAGGCATTATTCCTATTCCTTTACTTTTTCTGAATTCATGTGTAAAAGGCTTACTGCGAACAGTAGCACAGTCAACTGCAGGTCAACACAAATAGACAGACAGATGACCTTTCAACCTAAATGCTGCAGATAGCACCAGGGCCATGACCAGCAGAGGAGTAACATGGTTTCCTTCCCAACCATCTAATTGGTGTGGGTATAAATAAAGCTGAAATCTGACAGAGAGATGGCAGGAAAAACAACAGAAAATGCAGCGAGGCAAAAAGTAAAAAACAGACAGAGAAAGAAAGAAAGAAAGAGAGGAAAGCATGTCTATGAAATCATATAATTGCGCTGCAGGGAATTCAAATCAATTATTACCGCAGAGCTAATTAAAGGCGGCGTTGTGTTTACTGACTCAGAGCAGCGAGCTCAGGGGGGGGACCAAACACAGCAAACACACACACACACACACACACACACACACACACACACACACACACACACACACACACACACACACACACACACACACACACACACACTTTCTGTTGACTCAAATGTCCAAGGCATACACTGAACCATATAGGTCTGTATCATGGGTTCAATTCTGACTCACGCCATTTTATCCTTTCTGCCCCCATTGTTAAATCAGAGATCACATCGAAAAGCTTCAGAGGGGGGTGTAAGTCACACAGGGGCAAGTCACTGTGGGAAAGATCAAGCATGTCAAGTCGAGTACCTGCTATTAGTCACTTGGGGTGGGGGGTGGGGGAATCAATACAGCATAATATGTTCAGTGGCAATACTGTATTGATACACGGGCGCCAAGTATCGACCTTTTATTATGTATTATATATGTGATGGTCAGTTTGTCCCATTTGGCAGCAATAACATTGAAGTGAGATGAACAAACAGAGAAATGTTTCTTTTTAGATGAAACAGATGTCGCCAAAGTTAAATTTTGGGGACATCATTTGAAATTGGAAATTGAAAAAAAGGAAAAATGGTTATACAGTAAATTGCAATATATATCGCAGAATATTGCAATATCGTATCGTGGTGAGATCGTATCAGGAGGCGTCTGGTGATCCCCCACTAGTCACAAAGTCAAGTCTTAGAAAAATCTGATGATTTTTTAGTTTTTTTTAATTCGATAGTATTGAGTGTTGTAATTTCCGTTTTTCTGCTTGAACAAAAACAAAGGTTGAATGCACCCCCATTTGGAAAGCTGAGCATTTAAAACCATAAGATTGACATCACCTGGTCTTTCCAGACGATGATTGAGAACAATCCATGACACTGTCAGGTCTCAGCTTTCTAACGGGGGGGGGGGGCGTGTGCATGTTAGAAACTCTGCAGGGTGCCCACACTTTTGCAGACACCATTTTTTTTGCTTTCTGTTATTTTGAAAGTGTAAATGATGGAAACAAAACCTAACTTTTTGTGACATATTATACGATTGTCTAATCTGTCATTTGATGCCTTTTGGAGATTGTTCCATCTTTTCTTGGCTTCTTTATGCACATTAATACACCTTTTTACCTGGGGTGCCCACACTTTCGAGCCCCATTGTCGAGCACGAGACATTTCCAAAAACGAATTGTTTTCTCAAAAGAATGCACATCACAAGTCAGTCTGACATCTTTTTACTTGTAAAGAAGTACATCACATGGATGTTCTGCTTTTGTTTCATGGGAAATGTTGATGTATATGACATCAGCGGTACAGTATGTATGTAGTAGTAACAGAAATTGGTCAGGTGAATAATTTGTAAAAAAAATATATATATATATATATTACATAGAAAACTGATGAAATGGACATACAAACCTAAAATGTAACATCAGCAAAACAAAGACATCATTGCTTTTTCCTCCATGCAAACTTATTCAGTGGATAAATCCGAGCTGCTAGGTGGCGTTATACACATGGGACCGGATGAAAAACTGCCCTTTTTCCCCTACTGGACTCGTGTTACAGTAACATAAAAATCAAGTCCTTTCCAGTCCTCTGTCTCAAGTCCAAGTCAAGTCTTGAGAAGATCTTGAATACCAAGTCAAAGTCAATTAGAGTCGGTTATCAAAGTAAGACAAGCAAGTCAAATTTGCTACACGAGTCCCCCCCGCCCCCTCTGAAAAGCTTTAATAATGTTTATAAGCCCACATACACACCTGCGTGGCCATGGGCTTTATTCATGAGTACAAAGCCCAGTCGCGCTTTATCTGTCAGCGTTGAGCGGGGAGATTTGACCCTCTCGAGCAGCCGGGCGCTGAATGTCTAATGGTGTTTGACAGTGTCCAAATGGACTCCCATACAGTTCAGAGAAGGTCATTTGCATCATTTAGTGCTACTGATGAGATGAATAATAAATGAATTAGTGGCCTGACGGGAGCAGGCAAGAGGGAAGAAGAAGAAGAAAAAAAAAAAAGAAAGAGTTGATTGAGACAGGAAGCTCTGGCGTTGGCTATGAATTAAGGGCGATGCAAACAGGTGCTGTGTTTACCGTGCACGCTCACCGAGGGGGGGGGGGCCCTCTCCAGCTGCAACATTTTCCTGACATCCTCCAGAGTGAAGGTAATTTCATTACCCAGCATCCAAACTCCTCCATGCTTGACTAGTCGAGGAGAGAAAGGAAATCAATAGACACCATTACCATGGTTCTCAGTTGAGGTGTAATGGATATGCACACGGCAAGTGTGCATGTGCGTGTGTTAGTGTGTGTGTGTGTGTGTGTAAAACATACCTAATTTACTGTTGACTAATGAAGATTTAAGAACCCACTGTTTGTCTTTTTCTGAGCAGCTGTCAGGGGGTTGATTACATTTTCACATCATAGAGGAGTCTTTGCCGGAGTGTAACGGCGGCGTCTTACGTTTCACGCCTGTCTCCTCCGACTACGACCCCCGCGACCCCGCGGGTTGATGGGGAGCAGAGGAAGAAGGCGGGGGTGTTGACGGAGGAAGTGGAACGGAGTCGGGCGAGTGAATCGCGCCACGTCGGGGCCGCCAGACTCCTCCATCTGCTACCAGAACTACGCATGTCTGCTTGGTAATTAAAATGAATTACCAAAAATGAACTGCAGGTCTGCTGTCTCTCTGTAGGTCTTGTCACAGCCTCCTCACACACATGCAGAGAGATAGCAAATCACACACACACACACACACAACATCCAAATGTAGCCGGGTGGTGGATTTGTTGTAACACCCCGTGATGGAAGAAGTACTCACATCCTGAATCTTAAGTAACCCTCATGTTGTCCTCGGGTCAAATTTGACCCATTTTCAGTTTTAAAAAAAAAAAATGGGCGTTCGAAATAAGCGCTGAAAATGTCAACATTAGAAATATCATAACATTGGAAGAAACATAAAAAAAAGCACCCACAACATTGAAAAAGTGACAAGAATGTCAGTAAAAGCAATAATAATGTTTCATGGTTGACGGGAAGACAACACAAGGGTTAAGTAACAGTACTCACACCACACTGTACAAAATACTCTAACAGGTATAAGGCCTGCATTGAAAATGTTACTTAGGTAAAGGTACACAAGTATCATCAGTAGAATGTACATAAAGTATTACGAGTAAAAGTACTCAATGCAGAAAAATCCTCCCGTTTTAGAAACTAGAAACGATCAAAACAGTGTTCATAGGCTGTAATGTTGCTGGGTAGTTACATTCATAACAAATCATCAGATTTTGTGTGCAAAAATCGTAACTAGTAACTAAAGTAACTAGTAACTAAAGCTGTGAGATGAATGTAGTGGAGTAACTAAAGTTACTAGTAACTATAGTAACTAGTAACTAAAGCTCTCAGATGAATATAGTGGAGTAACTAAAGTAACCAGTAACTAAAGTAACTAGTAACTAAAGCTGTGAGATGAATGTAGTGGAGTAACTAGTAACTAAAGTAAATAGTAACTAAAGCTGTCAGATGAATGTAGTGGAGTAACTAAAGTAACTAGTAACTATAGTACTAGTAAGTACAGTTTTGCTTAAGTACAGTACTATGTAAATGTACCTAGTTATATTCCACTACGTATTTTCTGTTCTTTTATTTAATTCAAATGTTCTACACAAATAAAAGAAAAAAGGCAGAAGGTCAATTTTCAGTTCATTATTTCCGCCACTAGGTGTCGTGTAGTTAGCGCCGTGCCTCTTGGTTTCTTCCTTTTTCTTCCCGGGAACGATCGGGGAAGCAGCGCGTCGGAGACGGCGTTATGTGAAAATACATATTGCAATAACGGGATAACCGTCCTGTTGTTGTCTTTTCAAAATTGAAGATCAACACTTTTGCTGATGCTTTTGATCAGTGTTATTAACTTTTTCTCACGTTATTGTCCTTTTGTTTTTGCTTTTTTTATGTATCACTTTTGACTTTTTTTTTTAACACTAACTTATTAACTTTAGTTTTACAGTTAATTTTGGAATGTATGGTCAATAAACCTCATTTATAGGAAATTATACCTAATGTTTGAGTTAGAAAAGCAGAAATTAGGAATTATTGAGACTAAAATTAAAGGAATGGATGTTGATGATAATCACAGACTAGAATATGTCAACTTTTACTCTCAATACTATTTCAAAAACACTTCAATTTGGTTTCAAATGCTATAAAATTGAATAAGACACCCCAAAATTAATGAAAGTAGAGATTTGTACTTGGCAAAGAGCGCTGGGTGGAATCAATCATGTTATTTTGGGGAATTAAAAAGAACATTGATATAGGACAACGGGTCAATTTGACCCGAGGACAACATGAGGGTTAAAACATGCATGTCCAAAAGGTTAAAGTTATTTCTGTGTCCATAACTGAACGTGTTGGAGATGAGATTGACTTTGGATGGATGTGGATGGATTCATGTGCAGCAAAGTGTTTCCATGTGTTAGCAAGGTATTGTTAGCATGCATAAAGCCTCGCGTGTGCTATTGGACGTGGTTATTGGTCAAATAGGACAACTGCTTAGGGACTTTTATTGTATTTAGGCATCAGAGTGACAATGTGAAGTTGTGTATTCGTCTGTGTTCGGTAAAATGTGAGAAAAAAGTGTTTTCTGAGTCAAACTGTGCATTTCATGAAGGCACACTCATAACGTTTCCTTTTGTTTTCAATTTCCGAGTCCCGAGCCAGCTCAGTTATCAATATTATCAATTAAAAAGGACCCCGGAGAAGTTATTGTGTCCTGTAGGGGTCTTAGTTCAGCAGTTATAACACCGTTCCTGATAGCATCCACTTTTATCCGCCACGCTGATCATGACGAGCTCCCAGTGCCGCCGGCGTTTTGTTTAACAGGTTCATCTCGCTCCTGCTAAGGCGCCGACAATTTGTCTTTTAATTTTGAGACAACATCATTTTGCATCTCTCATTTCAGAGACGGCGGGAGACTGCCTCTGCCTCGCCGGATGCTAGCAGCCGTATCTGTGTCCCACTGTGATGAATGGCGTAGCAAAAGCCATCCTGACAGTCAGCAGCACAACCCAAAGAGCAAACTTCCTCATGAATCAACTCGCCCCATGCTGGTCTCGGCGTACAAAAATAAAGAAAGAAATAAACAATCTCCATAAAGTTCTGCCAATAGAGATAAATAATTGAGTTGTCTTCAAAGACGCTTCAGAGAAATTATTTTACCTCAGTCGCCGTGTAATTGTGAACCACTGGTGTTATTTCTTTCTTTCTGGCATCACTGCTGATATCCTTTTACTCCAGATCTGGATCTGAGGACGGCACGATAAGCATGATAAGCAGTCAGAGACTAAAACAACTCTAAAGTTTCACCTTATTGTTTCAACTAAATTACATCAACACACCTAAAATGTCTGTTTCACTGGTCCACTGCATTGTAAAGCTGCTTACATTGCAGGAGAGCAATGGATTCATCATTATTAATAGTGTGCAATTTGTGAAAAAAACTGAGGGGGAGATGTTTTTTGATTGTGCCCAACAAAACAAAACGGTCATGCCAAGGCACTTATTTATGAACGTCAATATTCAATGGAAAATGATTTCAAAATGAAACAGCAAAATGTGGTGTCAACATAAAACTTCACCCAGGAAACGCTTGGGTTGTTCCTCGGGAGTGTTTTTAAATCCAAACCACCATATTTTGCCTAAATTTAACCGTCGTCGCCGCATAATGGCCACTACCATGGCCCCTGAAAGGACCATCATCTGGCGGTGCTTGTACCCGGCTCGCTTTCACCTACTGGGGGCTAAGCAACTGCTGCTGGTAGCCGGCGTCCTGGAGCTCTGTAGCTGCTAAATACAATCTCTGTTCAGGTTACAGGGGGGTACATTCATATACTGTGTATTAGTGATAGTTAGATAATTAGTTGTTGACCCCACTAGATGGCGCTTTTGATTTAAAGAAAAAAGCTCAGGGAATAGCAATTCAATGCTATTGCTTTTAAAGTGCCCATATTATGAAACAAATAATTTTTCTGGGATTTTGGGTCTTATTTTGTGTCTCTGGTGCTTCAACACACATACAAACTTGAAAAAAAAACTATCCATGGTGTTCTGAGTGAGATCCGGTTGCTGAATGTCCTCTGTCTTCAGTCTCCGGGTGAGCTGTTCAACATCTGCACGGCTTTCTACGTCACTAGCCGAGACGAGGTGGCTAACCGTAGCGTGCTAGCTCGTTCTCAATGGAAAAACACTGCTCCAACAGCCACTAGTTGACCATAAACTCCAAAAGAACTACTTCCTGTCCCTGTTGTGCAGGTTTTCCACAAGTGGCCCTCGTCTAGAAGAAGTCTCCCAGCTAATCCTGTCTTGGACCGACCAAAGCTGGAGAAAGAGTTATCTAGCTGATGGGATCTTACCGAGCTACTGAGCATGTGGGACTCCCAACAAAGATAGTATAGAAGTGAGATGTCTCACTCTGGAGATAAAACAGAGACCCAAACACACAGGGTGGAAACAGGATCTGCAGCAATGTGCAGTACAACAAAAACATGGTGTTTTTTAGAAAATGAAACCATATAACTATATTCTGGTGCAACCTCAAAATTTATTTGTTATTTATTTAACCTTCAATTAACCAGGACGTCCCTTGAGACTGAAATCTCTTTTCCGAAGGAGACCTGGCCAAGACAGCACACCAGTAAATTAAATAGAAATACAGCATAGTCAAAATCACACACAAAATATAATTAAGATCCTGAAAATGAGCATAATATGGGCGCTTTAATCCTTTTGAGCTCCAAAAATAAAGAAAATGCATCACAAAGCTTCATTTGGACATCACTACTGTGTATATTTAGGAGGAGGGATTCAATTTTACAGCGCTGTGTAACAAAGAGAGGTTGGAATGGACTAATTAGCGCAGAGCATAGCTCCAGTACATACAGGAGGTCAAAGTTGAACCAGAAAGAAGTTCAGCAAAAATAATGTATTGTAATAACAGTGAAAGCTTCAGTGCGTGACTTTTTGATATTAACATCTGTTACATTCAAGCCATTAGCAAATGAGTTGCTACAAAGCTAATTAAGACTATCAGCTCCTCACAACTCTCCGTGGCTACTAGCAACAGCGTGGAGGAGGGGGGGGGGGTCCCGGTCACAGAAGGCTTGTATCATGTGGACGTGCCGACAGCGTTGTTCTCATTACTGCTTACATTCTCATTTAGTGTTAAACTTACAGTACTCTATCAAGTACAGACATAATTGATGTGTGTGGCAATGCAATAAATGAATTATCCGCTAATTAGCTCTTCTATCCTTACTGTATCACTCAATTACAAAAGAGTGACAGTCCACAATCATTCATATCTCTGGTAACAATTATTAGTTATTTATTAGAGCTATTTATAGTGAACATCATTAAAAGTGTTACAAAGTGTTTTACATTAAAGGAAATTAAAGCAAATGTAACATTGTTGAAGTCTTTGGGGGGCAAAGTCTGTGGTGAAGGATGAATCTGTAAAGGTTGAAGATATACGACTTGGAGCATTTTCCTGAGACTTCTCCAAAGACTGTATAAAACTCCGACTTCCCTCAGAAATTTATTAGGGGAAATTTGAAAAGCTCTGGTTCAGCACTACATCTTGGCAGTCGGTTTCCCCCATGAATCAGCAGAGATTACATCATATAAATATATAAATCCACTTAGACAGCAATCTGTGTGGCGAGCACAGTGTCTTGCGCTGCGACGGTGATTCAGATGTTGGCAGATTTGTTTAAATCAAAAGGTGAAACATTCATCACATTGCTTGAACGCTGACAGCACTAACTAAGCAGAGCATCTGTTGTCTTGTCAATCACAGTCTATGTATGGAAACATGTGGGTGGACAGCAAGGCCCACGGGGACATACAGAGACGTGTGAGCCATCCAAGAACGGTTCACTTTATAGTAACATGTATTGTATATTTCCCTGTTTTTATTTTTATTGTCACCAAGGTTTAGAACAGATACTGGGCTTTGCATTATTCCATGTATTTGTACATTATATCACATTATCTGTAAACACAGCGTTACAGGTAGCCTACTATATTAAAAGACAACTCAACTGTTAACCATCAACAGTATAGACTGTCCTCCCCCACTAAAAAAACGCTTCCATAGGTCGTTTGTTAAAGCAGCAGTTCTGACGTACATTTACATTAATAGTGACGGTGCCCTCTAGTGACTGCAGTAATTATGACCGGAGCAAAGGAAGGTGACGAAGTATAACCCTCATTTTCCACAGGGCGCGTCCGTGCGGACTTCCAGCTGCGTTTTCGATTTTGATCCCTCCTCCGCCTCTCAGAAGTGGAGCGTACTCGCTGCCTAACTTGCAGATTTCATTGTCTCTACTTTACATAACAATCATGTGTTAATTGAGCTAGTATGTACCCTCCACTCCAACCACTCCTACAGCTAAACTCCATGTCTCCGCTTTTCTGGCACTGTCTTTATGAAAAAGATCTGTGATGCCTGTTAACTTTTCCCACTTCCACTATTAATCTCTTATTGTCAGTGGTTTTGTGGAGGGGAATTATATGATATAGGGGGTAAATTGACTTGATGCTCTGATCTGGCACATATCTTTAGCGGAGTGGAGTGGTGCAGCTGGTGTCAAGCATTGACTTGAATGGCGGCAATGGCCCGCGGTGCAGACGCGGCCAGGTGAGGGGGGGAAAAAAGGGGTACGAGTGTCAAATTTCTGGCCATTCACCCAGGAGAAGCAGGATTCAAAAAGTGATGAATCATTTGCAGAATTAAACATTAATGCTTCTGATTGAATCATGCCTGCTTTCTAGTGAAACGGCACCTGATTTTAAACAGGTTGACATTTTAATATCTGCTGCAGAAAATGTAAAAATGACAGAAGCATTTGAGGGTCGTATTCATGTCAATGGAGAGTATGCTGGACAAATAACAGTGTAAACTCAGAAATCTATCTGCTTTCAGCTGCATGTCCCTTTGCTGTCCACCAGGACTCGAGACTGCTGTCAGCTTCGCCCTGCAGTCTAAATTAATACAATGGGTCCTTTGAGCATCAAACGCACACACACACACACACACACCTGCTGTTAAAGGATGACCTTGAGAGAAATTCCACAATTGTGCAGAATGAATGAAAAGTGTGAGGTGTGTGAAAGAAATGGCTTTCCCTCGTGTCCGACTGTTAGCGAGGCTATAGAGTCCTCTGTAGGACAGCTAGTCGATTGCGACTGTAGAGAATCCTGCAGGTACTAATGAAGCAGAGGAGGATCTGATTCTAGGGTGGAGTGCAGAGAACAAGACGAAGCGTCTACAGCAGGGCTTCTCAAAACCCGGAACCAGGTCTGACCGGTCGGCAAGTCACTGCGGACCAAGCCCAGACCTCATTTTATGAATACAAAACTTTAGTGTAAGATTTTATTTCATTTCTCCGTCTCTCTAAACCCTAACCCTAAACCCCAGTCCCACAACCAGGCACGGCCTATGGAGCGCTTAGCTAGACCCAAGTTGTGTCCGAGGTTTCTGCCTGTCAAAAGGAAGTTTTTCCTTGCCGCTGTCGCACCAAATGGATTCACACAAAAGGTCTGATTGACGGACGGGGACACCAATCCAAATGTTAATTGGTCAAGTGGCTGCGGTATGAACTTTTCACCACATTCATTGTTGAGAATGCTGACTCACATCGATATATGGAAGTGAACCTGGAGGTTGGGAGAATTTACTGTCGTGTACATCTTTCTCCAGAAGGTGACAGATTTACAGTGTGATTCACTCGAAGCCACATCCACTCAATGGGGTCAATCCGTTCTGCCTGCAGAGAGGCAGTCCCTTCCACCTTGCCCAAGGGAAAATTCTCTAGGCCTCTTGAAAACTCCCAGGATCCAATGCAGAGCTATAGACCCGAGACAGGGCTGCAATTGCTTACCTGAAGCTGTCAAAGCGCTATCTGTACATTTTCAGCCAGCCTCTCTAGGAAGGAAACAGGATGATGATTACCTAAGAGGAAGCTGTTGGACGGTGGAGATATGACTCTGTGCTGTCACTCTTGAAGATCTCCAGCCATCTTTGGAAGGAGCTTACTGCTGCCATGAGGTCACACACCGTGCGGCTGCCTTGGCTTCGGAGCTTGAGATCATGTTGATGAGATGTTATGTCTTCCAAAAAAGCACAAAACTGCCCGGCTTTGGCATTCCTCTGTTCTGACTAAAACATCTCCAGGTCTTTTCTGACGGCGTACAATCCCTCCAGGACCCTTTCCTTGTTCGGCCACTTCACATTGTTATGGAGGAGTAAGTCATCATGAGCTCATGGATTGATTACTGAATGGACCTATTGGACACAGGCCCAGGGGCCCAAAGGGCCGGTGTACCTGACTCGCAAAAATGTTGCTGAAAGAACCCACAAATCGATCACAAGACGAAATGCAAATTTAACACAAAGAAATGCTAAATAAGTTAAAATTGACACAAAATGTTCAAAAACATACACATAATGACTACAACTGGTCCACAATGACTACAGATAGATATGGAATGACCACAAAGACACGCACAATGACTAAAAGTAAATGCAAAACAACTACAGAGACATGCTAAATGACCACAAAGAGACGCAAAATAACCACAAAGAGATGCAATTTAAATTGCATTTAAATGAACTGTGGATCAACAGTTGCTTCATTCATCAGGCGGTCATTAACATCAGTAATATAAACCCTCTGGGGAACATTCATTTGTGGACAAACCTTTTTTGCAATCCGCCAGATAGTTTTAGTATTGACAAAAGTAGTGAACCATCACTGACAGACTGACAATGCTATTCTTTTTTTTTTTGTATTTTCTTCATTATTTTTGGCATGGAAATTGGCTCTAAATGCTACGATGACCACGAGCCTTGGCTGCCAATGTTGTGGAGAAGAAGCCAGTCAGAGACATGAATCGTGCATGTAGCTAATTCAAATTAGACGCTTCAGTGTTGCAATTAACACAACGCCATCATAGGTGGACAAACTGCTGACTGTTGAATCAGGTCTCTACAAAATGTAATTGTTAGCTCCAGGTCATCAGTGGTGCACACAACAGAATTATAAAACGGGGGATTGGATGTGTTTTGCTGACATGCCTCTGGGAGTTCTATCACTGTTATTAGTACTTAAACCTCGGGAGAGTCGCAGTCCCCTAACATTATCTACGAGAATATGGACAGGACTTTTACTTCCAGAACACAGGTTGCCATAATTGACATTTTTCAACTGCATAATCATGACAATGAAAACACATCAGACCACAATGTTTAAATGCAAACCGACAAGGATTTGCCACGTTTCCATCACGGGAATCCAAATCTGAATACTGAACACAATTTTAAAGGACAAATAAAGCACATCAACTTGTTTTGAAGGTGTTATTTGTGCTTTGCCAAATGTCACATTCGGCTTCTCAGAAACATCCTTAATAGATGATTCCTACAGAGAGGAGCGATAGAGATATTTCCTGCATGCTGAAAGCGAGGGTAATGGTTGTCCGTGAAAAGAGTCTTAATTGTTTCCTTGGAGACGGGCAGAAAGTGCCCATGGGTTTAGGCTCTGACATCCACGTTTTTCTCATTAACGGGGTACCTGACATTCTGTGCAGGAGAAATAAAGACAACACCAACTGGTCGACTGACGGAGTCAGACTGACGGACAGAAACAGCTTCTCCATCATCCATTTAGAATTCTTTGTTCGCCGGCTGAGTCAACAGAATTAATCTCGACAGGGTTGCAGCTCTTTTGTAATGATACATTTCAAGGACCCTTTAAGCACTTTTCAAGGACTAATTAGTTAAAAACCGAGAGCCTATAATTCACAAAGATGTCCACATCCAGTAGCAGTCTAACCTAGCACGGTACTATGCAAAGACTTGAATGGATTTGAATGGTTTAACTTGATTAGATGACAGTCAAAAAGCAAAGCCAGGCACCATCTGGAGAACACAATTCCTTTTATTGAATCAAGATGACGACTTTGCCACTCTGACACAGACCCAAATACAATACTTTTTGTATTATGGCTATGCAACCTGTTCTCACTTCCAGCTCGTCAAATAGCAACTGTTCGCCAGTGGCTCTCAGTGTCAAATAACACACAAAACACCCTTTAGCGTCTGTATGGGACGCACCGGCTACAGCAGGAGCTCGCTCATGGCGCTGTAAGATATCGCAGTATGAAGAGTGGCAACAATAGCGACTAGAATGAAAGAATCGTCACTAGGCGCCGGACGCAACAGCGTTGCTTGTTGGAACTTGTTTTGCTGGACCGTGCACGTAGAGAGCCGAGCTCTGGAATCTAAATGGATGTCGAGTGTGTGTGTGTGTGTGTGTGTGTGTGTGTGTGTGTGTGTGTGTGTGTGTGTGTGTGTTGAGTGTATGAAAGTTTTCCTTGAAAAAAAAGGTCAATATAATTTGATTGTCGGTTTTAGCTCAGAGGATGTTTTCAACTCAACCGGAGTTTAGAATGCAAACACAAAGAAAGTGGAAGGTGATGGATATCCGGCTTATTTACCTTCCAAGTACGTTTGTGATTCTGCATTTCATTCTATGTTCATGTCCAGATATACCAGGTCTTACATTTCTTTCATAAAGGTCTTAAAAAGTCTTCAATTTGACCTGTTGAAGCCTGCAGAAACCCTGCATTGTACATTAAAACTACATGACAATGTTCGAAAATACAGTACCACGTTTTCATAGTGGACATGGCAGAAAATCAAATTTAACCTTTTTTAAAGAAAAGCTGTTGGGCCTTCAGAGCTGGGCCTTTATTTTCAATAGGACAGCTGAAGACATGAAAGGGGAGACCGGGGGATGACATGCAGCAAAGGGCCGCAGGTCGGAGCCAAACCCAGGAAACAAAGCTCCACACGTGGACGCCCGCTTTTTTCTCTGACAAAGTCAGATACTTCTAAATGATCGCCGCACTTTTTAGCCATCCCTGAGGATAAAACCATGCAACACTCAACTTCAATATCATCAGTGCGAGATTTCTGGCGCCTCTCCACTCTCCTCCGCCAGCTTTCACGTGTCCATGGCAACATTTCAGTTTAGTATTGATTTTACCATTTCAACACTTTGCAGATCTTGTTATGCCTTATTATAGCTGGAGCGAAATGTCCTTCTCCAGCCACCGGACTGTGCTTTCGGTTTAGAGCCGCGTAAGCTCCATTAAGAGCGGGCCTTAGCCTATTTGGGCCCCAATGAAACACTCTAATGGTGCCATTAGAGCAGGAAGATTAGTCACACATGCAGGCACACTTTGGCTCACCTCGGCTCACACTAAGTTACACATTCATGCTGTGAATGCGAGAGAAAAGACAAATGTGAACTTTGATTAATTCAAGAGAAAGTGTGAGGTTTAGAGACAATTATCTTAATGTAATCATCCTCCAATATGGCTTACAAATGGTAAGATAAGTGAACCTGAAAGACTGCATGATTAAGAAAAGGCATTTCTGTTAATTGAGTGTGTAGTAATGGAACAGTAGAGGCAGATGAAACAAATAGTGACAAGAAGAATTGACAGGAAGAGAAGGCGGATGAGGTTTATTAACAGTGGAGACAGAAGCATCATTAAATAAGTGATTTCAAAGATGATGGTGATCCGTAGAGCCTCTCCTCTTCAGGGAGCACATTGCAAGATGCTCACTGAGAGTGAGAATTTAACCCATTTTCATTTTCTTATTTTTGGAAATGACTTGGGATTTTGCAGGTCATCAATGAAAGGTCAATCTGCATTGTGCTTAATGCAGCTGGCTATATAAAAAAGGTGAGGTCACGCCAAGTATAATTTTTATGCTTTTACTGTGTCAAAGAATGGATTGTACATGGCCACTGAAAACCAGTTCTAGACAAAGACATCATGAAGCTCTCCTTATTCCCTAAAAATGGAATTATTCATTATGGCAGGAGCATTTCTGGAGATCATTGGGTCAAAATTGAATTCGTCCAGTAGGCCTACTTCATTTATAACCTCATTATTGCAAAACCAATTATGTTACCATCAGCCTCAGCTGTACTTTGGGTTTTGTGCTAATTAGACACATGCTAACAGCATGCTAAACATACTAAACCAAGACAGGGAACATGGTAAACATTGCTAGTCATTATCATGTTTTGTCTGCTAGCATGCTAAAATACATAATTCATTTTTTAACATCTGTGAAAGTTTTCCGTCAGTTTTACTCTTTCAGTAATTAAGCGTAGCGTAAGTTGAGGCGGGTCACGGGGTCAAGCTCGGGTATTATCTCAGCTCACAGCTGACAATCCCTCAGCCCGCCCACCAGCTGATGGATCAGCTGATTCCCTCTTTTGATTGGATTTACAAATAGCACGCTCTAGTTAAACTGCTCCTCCTTTTACAGTCATGTTGTCTGACTTATTCAATGTTGTGTCTCTGTCGTTGATGCTGCTCGGTTCGGTACCCTGGGGGGATCCTGCACTGCTGCTCTCCCCGCTTAAAGAGTAACGCTTTTTGTGAATGTACCCGAGTCAAACTTTTGTTTAAAAGCATAGTTAGGACAGAAATGCCACTTTTAAGATTGACCATATCAATTTTAAAGGTAAATAGTGTGTTGAGTTCACTCTCCTGTCTCCATTGCAGCATATGACAAGGAGCAGGGGTGGAGTGGAGCCACTTTTCAGCCCGGGAGTTTCAGGCCCAAGACCGGCCCACTCTTCAGCTCTTACGATCCTGTAGTTTTTATTAATACCATGGTTCACCAAATAATGTAAAGGTTAAATAATAATTCACTTAAGCTGAGAAGTTAACATATATTCGACTATTCCACAAGGATAGGTTGATAAATTGACAAAAGCAGAAATAAATAAATAAATAAATAAATAAATAAACAAATAAATAAATAAAGCATTTGAAATGTATCCCAGTCTTCCACAACGAGGCATATTGAACTAACTTTTAGGCTACAGCACCAACAGCATCTACAGCATCTGTAGCTGCCTACGTAGTGCACTGTTCTCATGTACTGTCATATACTGCTTTTTCTTACATGAAATGACTTTAATTCATATCGTTTACTCTGGTATCCTCTCTACCTGTCCCTGTAGTCATGGCCTCCTCATTGCAAATTTAGGGCTCATTATTTTCAGCGGGGGACGGCTTACCTGCTGCTCAGAAGCTCCAAAAAAATAATGAAGAGGTCATTTTACTGCATACACCGATCAAGCTTAAGTATTGTTATCAATATTTGCAAAGTCTATGAATCATTATATATTGGGTGATACAAAAAAGCTAAGCTAAGTTGCTTGCAAATAGGCTGACAACGCTGCAACGATATTAGCTGAATAATTACGTTGCTAATGCTAATCATTGGGCCTAGGCTATGTCTGTCTTTACCAGTTGCCACTTGTGTTTGTCCTCTTGTAATTAAATCGGTAAGCTCGGCACATTTGGCAGCAGCATCCTCCTCCAATGCCTTATTTTTCAACCTGGCTTCTTCAGCCCCTCCCGGCCTCTTCCTCCCATCCATCCCCCTGACGGCGACCGGTAGCCTAGCTGGGAAATCTTTCTGGAAAAAGACGGGCTATGGACTCACCCAACTAACTCTATTTGGGAGGGGATAATGTGCGTTGCCTGCTTTTAGAGAAGATAGACTAACACCAAAACAAAAAATCCTCGACCAGCCCAAAAGTGAAGCAGGAATCCACCGGGAATCCTCCTGATTACCCCCATGACAAGGAGCCAATTTCTTATAGTATTTTGCATCCAGTGGGTCGCATACTTGATGGCATTAGGCTTTTATACTTATATTTTTTCAAGATGTTAGGTAGGATATGCCACATTCTACTCACTACATATGTAATTCCTCTCATTTTAAAAATTTCAATAGCAGAATTTCTTTCTGTAATGAAGCCTTTCTTCAGTCATTTATGTTTTTATTTTTGCATGCATGATAGATGAAATGGCTTCCACTGGAAGGCGGAAATGTTAACCAAGTGGGAAATCAGGTAAATGACAGTCAGAATGTCAGACTTGATCCCTCTGTGGCTCTTGTTTCTAAGTGCATGAGCTCCTTCATTTTTATTTTTATTCTTCTTCTTCATCTCCTGTCAATAGTGCGGCTGGGTGTCCGTTCCCCATAGGCTCCAATTGGAGGACCTGTTTTGATTTCTTCACGGGAAATAACACTCCATCTTTAGAGGCTTGGGGGTGGCATTCCCCCACTCTGACCTTTCCCTGTCAGTCAATAAAATGACCCTCCTTTCATTAGGAGCCCCCACAGGAAAAATGAATGCATCATTTGCCGCTGCTGCACTTTCCCCATGAAAACATTGATTCTGGCCAGCTTCATCACCGACAGCCAGTTGTTATTGGTTTAATTATTATCATGGTGCAAGTTAAGTCAATTTTATTTATACAGTCCAATATCACACATTTGCCTCAAGGGGCTTTACCATCTATGCAGCATACCACACCCTCTGTCCTTAGACCCTTTATTCGGATAAGGAAAGACTATTCCAGAGAGAACCTTTAAGGGAAAAGGAGCTTACGTAGAAGGGAAGTTCAGTGACGATGTGTTTTTGGGAAATATTCTATACAAAAAGACATTTTGGTGACAATAAAGCAAATCTAGACACATTTTGTTCACAATTGAAATATGTCTTGTGGTGATTGTACTGTGTAATTTCACAGATGAAAGGACAGTTTTGACATGTTGGTACTTTTCTGAAATATTGCCATTTTGGGAGACTTGTACTTTTGCTCCACTACATTTCAGACGGAAATATTGTCATTTTCAGTCCTCTATATAGGCAAGGCACAGCAAGTTTATGATCTCCTTTGTTTTTCTTGGTGAATAATGGATTGTGTGTGTGTGTGTGTGTGTGTGTGTGTGTGTGTGTATTGATAGATACATACAAATTATGTTAAATTAAGTTGACTTAATTATTTCCTGTCGTTACATGGAGAATGCCGCTTTTCAAGTCCCTATAGTTCATTTATGCAATTCTCCTTCACATTTCCCCTACAAATGATGTATTTTATCTTTTTATTGTTTTTATATGTGTAGATAAAGAAACCAAACCAAACAGAACAAGGCCATGCAAAGTCCTCAAGGGCAGTGAAACCCATTACACAAAATATGTTAAGAAAACATTCTTATTGGATTTCCTGTATCTGATAGCTGGAGTAAAGGGGGAGTACAGTCCTCAGATTCTGATCCCACATTAATGAATGCTTTGGACAGAAGCAGTGGCGTTTGTTCACTTTCCCTTTTAGCTTTGAGTTGTTCTTCGTTTCATTTCCCTTTTTCTGTGAGGGCTCCGCCCCAGTGTTAGCCATAATTACAGCAGATAACTTCTGAAATAAAATTGAAAAACAACTAGGCCTCTATGAACAAATCTCCTGTTGGCTTTTACCTGACGACACACAAATTTACATAACCTTATCGCCAGGGGACTATAGTCCAATACAAATACTGACTATGTGCATTGAACAAATTAACGACTGGATGTGCCAGAACTTTTTGAAATTAAATGAGGGAAAAACTGAGGTGGTTGTTTTTGGAGCAAAAGAGGAACGATTAAAAGTCTGCACTCAGCTTCAAACAACAATGTTAAAAACCAGAAATCTTGGTGTAGTCATGGACTCTGACCTGAACTTTAACAGCCACATTAAGACAATTACAAAGTCAGCGTATTATCACCTTAAGAATATATCAAGGGTTAAAGGACTTATGTGTCAACAGGATTTGGAAAAACTTGTCCATGCTTTCATCTTCAGTAGACTTGACTACTGTAACGGGGTCTTTACAGGTCTCCCTAAAAAATCAATCAGACAGTTGCAGCTGATTCAGAACGCTGCTGCTCGAGTCCTCACTAAGACCAAGAGACTGGATCACATCACTCCAGTCCTCACTAAGACCAAGAGACTGGATCACACCACTCCAGTCCTCACTAAGACCAAGAGACTGGATCACATCACTCCAGTTCTGAAGTCTTTACACTGGCTTCCTGTGCCCCAAAGAATTGATTTCAAAGTTCTTTTGCTAGTTTATAAATCACTAAAGGGTTTAGGGCCAAAATATATTTCTGATCTGCTAGTACACTATGACCCCCCCAGACCTCTAAGGTCATCTGGGACAGGTTTACTGTCTGTTCCTAGAGTCAGAACTAAACAAGGGGAAGCAGCATTCAGTTTCTATGCTCCTCATATCTGTAATAAACTCCCAGAAACCTGCAGATCTGCTGCTACTCTCAGTTCTTTTAAATCAATGCTGAAGACCTTTCTTTTTGATATTGCCTTTCTTTAAATTATGTTAATTTCTTTAATATTTAATCTCTTATACTGCACTGTAACTTTTATTCCTGTGTTTTATCTGTTTTTATTTTGAAATGTTTCTTCTGTTTTTTATGGGTTTTATTTTCTTTTAACTGTTTTTATTGTTTTTAACTGATTTTGTGTAAAGCACTTTGAATTGCCCTGTTGCTGAAATGTGCTCTACAAATAAAGCTGCCTTGCCTTGCCTTGACTGGATAAAATAATGGGCAGGGGCGATTCTAGGATCAGACCTTCAGGGGGGCTCAGCCCCCAATGAGAATGTGACATGGATACAGTGCCTTGCAAACGTGTTAATTGGTTTAATCCAATCTGATCTGCCTGACACTATGTATACTTTTTATATATATATATATATATATATATATATATATATATATATATATATATATATATATATATATATATATATATATATATATAAACGTCCTTCAGCGTGTGTGTAGAGCGTACCGGGGACAGCAGCAGCTACACCCCATTTGAAGAGGATGTAGCACTAAGAGCGACTACACTAGCTGCAGTAGTCAACTGTCCCGTTGACCCATGACCTTTTCCTTAACCTTACTGCGTCAAAACTGACACCGACCGAGCGCGTTTAGATAAGCATGTTTAAGATAAGATAAAAAAAAAATTGTCCCACAGTGGGGAAAATGCGGCTTGCGACAGCAAGATAGGTGAGTGTACAAAATATAGCAAACAGTATTATAGAATAAACTACACATGAATTAATAAATTGCACTTTGAAAATTGCCCAAATGAAAAATGATGCACAGATGTAATGATAATGGCACATGGGATGCAGGATATATTGCAGAGTGGTACAGAGAAATGAAGCTAAAGAGACTTTTAGTGTCAATAACAACACCAAAGGCAGCTGACCAAATGTCTGTATTTTACCCAATGGGAGTGAGAATGTGTTGGTTTTGGGGTTTTTAAAGTAACTTCAGCTTTGTGTCATATCCCCTCGGTGTTTCTGACTGGAGCAAACGTTCTATTGCTGGGGAAATGGAGCCACTCACTCTGGGAACTCTACTCCAGCATCGTATCACACAAATAGGATTCAAGATTAGGAATGCTGCTTACGTGACGGTCCTCCATGTGACAGTCTCACCACGTCGCGTATGTGGACGTGCATCTGCACATGGGGAAACCAAAATAAATCAGGATAGGCATGTCGACCTCACGGACGGAGGCAGAAAAAGCCCACAGCAGTTCTCAGGACTAATTCAACTCGTTTAATGTGATCAAATAATTTTCAACAAGTATATCAATACATGTTTTACAATACATTGTCTATTTCACAATAAAATGTAAAATGAATAGATTAAAATCCTCAGCTTCTGAGGCACTTCTGCTGTAAAAAATACAGTATATGAAATAGTATAGTGTCTTCAACACCGGAACATAGCTCCTACAGTAACATTAAACGTTTTTCACGCAATAAAAGTCAACATGATATTCATTAACAGTTACCTGCACGTGGGGAAACCAGACTGAATCAGGATCGGCACGTGGACATCGCAGACGGAGCCCTAAACAGCCCTACATAACGCACAGCGAGTCAGAATGGAGGAATAGCATCAGAAGCAATGCAAAATAAAACTACATTTGGCATTCAGCTCTGAAAATTGACTCACTCAACGCAACACAAATGGCGTTAATTTTTTTGAATGACATCCCGACAAAAATACAGTGAAATAAAACATGGCGTGCTGGGCTTTCAAGCATTCTGGCTGATATTATCTCAGCGTGTAACATGTGACAAAGCTCCGCTGTGTTTGCTGTCGATTACCCGTAATTTGTTTCTTTTAGCGCTGCGGCGCAATGTGAGAGTGACGCCAGCAGACAGCTTTGGCCCCATTTATGCAGGAATTTAACAGAAACATATTTACAACCTGTTACATTTACACCAAACCCTACCTGTGTTATGGTAATAGAAATGTAACGTGGGTACGTGTTGCCTCTCGTTTGGTAGCAGGAAGGAAAATGAGTCATCGTCAACATTGGCTGTGTTCTGGTTTTTGAATGATGAAGACAGTTGAAGAAGAAATAGTATGTAGTATGGAGTTTTTCCCAAATGATGTGCAGATTTTAAGGGATTCTATTATCTCAAATGGCTTGAAAAATAGTGCACATAACTGTCGTAAATGGAGCATGCCCTTGGATCCCCCCTAAGGCGGAGCCCTAAATATTTACTACGTCTGGCTCGGCCCCGGCTTGTGCAAACCGTTATGCTTTATTTTATGCATGGAAGCCAGGTGTGAAAAACATCTCTGGCTCTCAAACTACAAAATGTGAGGCTTTGTTGTGGAGCATCGCATTCGTAAGATTTTTTTACTCACTTCCAGCAGACTCAGCATTGATGTGATGCGTGTTGTGAGTCCACATAATCATTGACACCAGCTGGGCCCTGAGCCCGGCCTGTTGTTGGAATTTCGTTTCCACATATGTTTAACAATGTTGCCATATTGCAGTGATGTAAGCTGAACACTCGCAGTATCCTGCTCCCTGTTGACAGCCGTCTGCTGCTTCTGACTGATAGGCCGTCCACATGTTGGGGGGTTGGGGCGTGGGGGGGGACTGAGTGATAAAGAGTTTTAATTAATGGTGTCTATCCAAGGTCAGAGTCATCATGTCAGTGAGCTGTGGCCCCAAATTGATGGATCACATTCTGCTCTCTCACCCAGTCACATGCCCCGTCAGGTGATTTACATTGATCTGGTTCTGTGGCCTGGGACAAGTCTCCAGACACAAGATCCAGCCAGCCACTCATCCATGCATCAATCCAGCCACTCATTATAACTTCATCCATCCATCCATCCGTTTTTATTTATTCTACCATTCATCTATCCAACCATCCATCCACTGTTTTACCCATCCTGATATTCATCCATCCATCCACCCATCCATCCATTCACCCATTCTAACATTCATCCATCCATCCTTCTATATGATTCTACCATCCATCTACTGTTTTACCCATTCTGGTATTCATCCATCCATCCATCCATAATTTATCCAATTTAAACATTCATCCATCCATCCTTTTATTCATTCTACCATTCATCTATCCAACCATCCCTCCACTGTTTTACCCATCCTGGTATTCATCCATCCATCCGCCCACCCGTCCATCCATTCAACCATCATTTCACCCACTCTAAAATTCATCCAACCATCTTTTTATTCATTCTAACATTCATCCAACCATCCATCCACCGTTTTACTCACCCTGGTATTCATCCGTCCATCTGCCCATCCTTTTACCCATTTTTACAATCATCCATCCATCCAATTATCCTCATTCATTATTCATATTTCGTATATGAAATACTCAGATATTAAAACAATCATAAATACAAAGAGTTGATGACAAAACAGAGAGCCCTGGCAGCCAGGTTAAAGTAAATCAGCTAAAATAGTTAAATAACAAGGTAATATCTAAGAGGGTGTATTTAAAGGGGGAAAAAACTATTTGCTTCCCTGATCTCTACAGATAGGAGCTCTGACAGTGAAGGTATGATTACCTGTGCGACTAAATCTGGACCTTGGATCGAACGATCTGGAGGAGAGCACCTCTGCATGCTGATTGCCTTTTCGCCATCCCCGAGGTTCATCACTTTGCAGTCAGTGACACTCTGTCACCACAGGGCTCCAGCTGACCATCAGGGTAGTGACCCCAGAAACTGTATGCCATTAATCACAGTTAGACAACCCGCAGGGAGCCACAGTGGACGAGAAATGAAAGCTGCTGGAGGTAAATCTGGCGGGCAGGAGCAGGTTTGCCTGCGGGTATCAATGCTGCTGACGTGTCACAAATCAACTAAAGCAATAACTCCCGTCTGAATGCAAATAGATAAATGCTGCGTTATGGTAGATTATACAATACAACTAAAGAGTCTTTTCCCCATACGGGATGATTCTAAAAATGATTCTGAAAGTCACAAATACGCTCAGTCTTGCATTGTCAGACCTATCTCCACAGCGTTGTGCAGTAAGGTCTGGCTCCACCACACATACATTCTGGGTTAGGAGAAAAAGACACTCTGGGTTTTAGGCATTTCTTTAAACCAATCACAATCGTCTTGGGCAGCGCTAAGCCTCGGACACAGCAATGGTGGCTCAGGAAAGTAGTCTCGGGAAGGAACTTCTTTTGGTGGAACACAAGTGCCACATACAAAATTAACCCTTGTGTTGTCCCGTCGTCAACCATGAAACACTATTATCGCTTTTTCTGACATTTTTGTCACTTTTTCAATGTTGTGGGTGCTTTTTTTTTTGCTGTTTTTCCAAAGTGATTTGATATTTCTAATAGTGACATTCGAAGCGCTTATTTCGAAGGCCCATTTTTTGTGATTTAAAAAAACTGAAAACTCATCCACTCATCCAGACTACAGACTTTGTATTATCAGTGGTTGATCCATTAGGTCCAAAAAATTTGATAATAAATGTGTTTGGGTAGCCCATAGGGAGTCTCTAACGCACATACTATACGGGCCCAAGAATACAGAAACCCAAGGAAGGCGTATGCACCCAGTAATCAACTTTTAGAATTAATGGGGTGCCATCTTAGAACACGGCATCCAGTTCTTTATATACATCCATGCTAAATGTCTGACACTAGTACCATGTAAAGATACCAAAACCTTTTTTAAATGTTTCATTCAAACTTGCAATAACACTGTTTTGCCACATGAGGGCAGCAGAAACACAACACTGACATATTATCATCTTTAAAGTCAGCTAGTCTTTCCTGTATCTGACTGCTGTTTGGTGCTGGACAGGTAGTTACAGTGGCCTTTTACAACTTTTTTGCTGAAAACAGCTGCCTACTTCAAATGAAAACGTCACTTTAATGACTAAAATTAACCAAAATTGAAGTGTGTTCTAGCCAAAATTTGGTCAGAAGCTGTTGCGTCATGATCCTTTTTGACCCGTTTTGTTTTTTGATTATTTTCCGCCTTTCATGGGCAGGATAGCTAAGTGAGAAAGGGGAAAGAGGGGGGGAAGACATGCAGGAAATCGTCACAGGTCGGACTCAAACCCTGGACCTCTGCGTCGAGGCATGAACCTCTATGTGTGCTGCTCCGCCAACAACCTGGCCACTCACAACAGGTTTTTGATGTGCTTTATATAACAACTGTTGCTAATGTGACTATTAAGATTACTAGTTGTACCATGACACTCCATTAAAAACTCAACAAACACGGTCTGGGAATACCAATATCAATTAAGAATTCCTGCTATTTCACCAGCAAGAAACAATTATGAATTGTGCAGCTGATATCAGAGACCATGACTAGGGACTCTTCTTCCTAACTCATAAACTCCACTCTTCTAAAATTACATGTAATGGAAAAATCAAAGGATCAAAGGAAGCACTTTTTTTTTTTTTTTTTTTAATATCAATCATATTAAACTTTCAAAAGCCATTTTGAATTCCTCAGCCTCTCGTGTATATTTACTTGCTCTCTGGTCTTAAAATGGTTCTTTTTTTTTTTAACGGTTCTAATAGTGTGTGTGCGCAAAGAGAACTTCACCTCAGTGTCAGTGGGAGTTTAATTTCCGTAAAAACTCTGAATTCTTAGCAGCATTAAGCACCGCCGGCCTAAAGGTTATACTAAATGCAATAAACTGGCATTAGAAGTGTGTGACCCTCTTAGTGCAGCCTGAGACGGAGTCCCACAGGGAAACAGTTGGGTGTTGTTGCAGCCACAAGCACCATGGAGGTTTTTTACGGAGCCAGCTACATGTGAGGACAAAGGTTTCATTTAAGTTTTTAAAGCAGCAACTTATTTAGAGCGACTGGTTCAAACATTCTTGCAAAATCCTATTTTATAAGCGATGAATCTTAATTGATTATGAACATTACTTTTGTGTTCTGCTTTTGTTGTAATGCCGTTGGTTTTGGAATGTATTTTTCTACTTTTACCACTAAGAGAGGTTTTGATTTGCGATATGTTAACTGGAACAATGAAGAATGGCATTTTTTTTTTTTTTTTATCTTTGCTATCTTATTTATTTTAAGCTTATTTTTCATGTTATTTATCATTTCTAGTATATTTATGGTTTTTTTTCTGTATGTGTGTGAGTATGTATGCATGTCCTAGTAACCTAATGCTTGTAACAAAGTAATTTCCCAACTATCTATCTATCTATCTATCTATCTATCTATCTATCTATCTATCTATCTATCTTGAAAAATTGTGCAGCAGTAAAGGATTTTATACATTTTATATTTTGCGATCCTCCTGTTGCAGCACTAGTCATCCGTTAACGTTGCAGTTTTGTGTGTGTGTGTTGATCCTCTACCACCATCTAGTGGACGACTTAACCGGATCCTGTAACTTCTTTTTTAGAGTTCAGCTTGGATTCACACTGAATCAACAATTTTGTTAAGATGACAAAACTGAATTATGATACTATAATAGTAGTAGTAATATTATCCTCAAGATATATTAAATATGAAAGGAGGCTGTAGATTATAAGGCCTGAACATGATAACTTGGCAAAGTTTTTGGTTCTAATCATTACAGAGTTGTTGATGTATTTCATGAATCAGACTTTTCTTCAAGGGTTGAATATTTGTGTTGTTTCTATATGTATTAGAGAGATGTCTTGTAGTAATGCACCCCTTGTTTTGTGTCCTAATGTGTTCTTATTATATTTACAAAAATGGGAATGTTGGGAATGGAGGACATTGGTCTAGATCACAGACTGGAACTGTGACCATGAGGTTATGGAAATCTGGCTGTTGTATTGTTCCCAATGTTTCAAAAATAAAAAATAAAAAAAATGGACTTTTCTACCAAAACAATGACAATAATAAGTACACCCTGAAAAAATAAATGACAAAAAAGAATATTAGTAATCCAAGAGTATTTCCAGTACCTTTTTTGGAAGGAAGTCATTTTTCTTCTTATGATTGACTTATCACTTAGGCCGTCAATTATATCCTTTCAAACATTAATTGTTGTACAGTAAAAGGAGTAGTTTGACGTCTTTAGAAATAAGATCATGTACTTTCTCGCTTTGTCTGCTCCAGCAGGGGACCCCAAACTTCCCTTTCCCGAGCCAGATCAATGCTAATGCCAATTTATGCTAAGCTAAAATAGGCTAAGCTAAGCAGCTGCCTGCCTTTGCTTTATATTTACTGTAGAGAAGTAAGAACGGTAGGGGATAGTTGGAGCACGTCCAATTTCTCCAATCAGGAACAAGTTTCTAATCACCTGATTCAATCTAAGTTACTGTGCTCTTTTTAGTCCTTAGTACACGTGTGAAGAAACACTCTGTGACCGACACTGCACTTTAAAAAAAAAAACGAAGGAAGAATGTGATGGCCACAGCCATGGCCACACAACAGCTTAAGAGCGGTAACCTCAGGCACTTATATTTTTCATTAGGAATAGTTTATATGCTTTTTTTCATAAACATTATACATTTATTTAGTTACAAATAACCCACAGGACACTTGGTTCATTTCACATACATCAGACTTTATTTAGTTGATATGCAGAAGTATCTTTTAGGGAGCACGTCCCATTGGTTACTTTTGGATGGTCATTCTGTTGTATGACTATTTGTTTTGAGCTTCCCAGTGTTGGAGTCCACACCCAGGAGGGGTCCAGGACATCTTCTGGCTTAAAGGGGGGGTTCTTGGATCAGGAGCAGCTTTATAGGGGAGGTGGCCTAATTGGACACTACCACTGCTTGTTATGTCTTAGATATTCTGGTGTTTAGGTTTATATTATATTAGAGTATTTTTGTTGAGTTCAGGACAAGTAAAAGTACATTTCTTTGGAATCAGTTTTAGGTAGGTTTTGCTGTTATGTGTAGTTTCTGTAGTAGTGTTATTTTTAGTTCCCCCCGTGTGTCAAAATCGGTCTGATCAGCCAATATGTAAGTCCCCTTTTTTGATTCTTTGGTAGTCGGTCAGTTGTATTTTCTCTTACGTCTCTTACGTTCAGAGCTTTAGTTACCTTCTGTTTATTTAACCTCTTTTACGGGCCCAAAGACTTTATCTTTATTTTGCTGTAATGGTTTTTTGGGAAATAAAAACCCTTTTTGTGGGGCGGGGGGGTTACACAACATTGATGATAGGCACACTGGCCTATAGGTATAAGGTTGCCCTCCACTGATACAGTCAGGCATAAATATTCACTGTGCCACATTTAACATTAAAACATCATCATATATGAATATGTCAACAATTATTTTTAATAATTTAGTACTGTATGTACCATAAAAGAAAAAAAATGTATGTGTAAAGGCTAAAGGCTATTGTAGGCCCAGTTTAGTATGCAACTTAATTTTATACTATATATATATAGTAAGGGGTCCCTGCTCCGTCCCGTTGAGAGGTCCTTGGCCTAAAAAGACCCCTTGTACTTATCTGCATATGTATATTTGAAGTGACCAGTCACAGCAACTATGTACTGTTTGTGTTTCTGTCCTTATGAGATTATTTACCCCCTGGAATATCCATGCAGTATAAATTCCGCTACTGTCCCCCATAAAACCATGAACACTGCAGCTCCTGCCAAATCTAGTCACTGTCTGCACAGAACATTATTTTTTTTTTTTACACAAGCTTTCAGGCATGGTGAAGCATTAATTAGCCAAGGTTATTATCTGCTTTTTTTATTGACCTCCCCCCACTCCTCCCCTTCCTTTGTTTAATGAAAAGGGAAATTACCCACATGTAAGTAATTTGTGTGATTCCAGTAAAACCAATCGAGTGAAAAGAAAACAATTCACCGAGAGCGAGCATTGCTTTTAGAAAGAGCAGTGAAGTCAACAGCTACTAACGGCGACAGCGGAGAGAAGAATAAAGATAGAACTTTCCATTTGAACGCAGTGGTTCACGTGACTCATTTTTTCTGTAGGCAGCCACGTTAACTTATGAATAAATTCACGGAAATGGTGAACCGTTAACAGAAGGGGAAAGCTATACATTGATTGAACACGGTCTAGTCTTGTCATTTGGTATACACTACAGTACAGACAAAATTAGAAAAAAAAAAATAGAAGCAGCATCTATGCTAGGCTAAGCTAATGCGGGGGCCGTCAGACAGAGTTACAGCATACACTGAGATGAGAAGGGTATGTATGGACTTGTCTCTGGGGGTAACGGTGAATAAGCTAAAGTCCCAATAAGTTGGCGTGTTCCTTTAAGGTATTTGCATATAACTGATTCCCATGTGTTTCATATCAGAACAAACTCAGCTTTCTGTACAGTGACGCCCACATTTTTTTTGGCGTTCTCAGAGTGATACGTGAAGTGATACAGCGATGGTGTTTTAGATTTTCACAGCAATTTCTTCCGAGTGTGCTGTATCTCCTGGCTCATCAGGCAGGTGACCCCTCTGATGTTTCTTGAAGTCACCTCTGTGAATGAATCCTTTCCCGCAGACCACGCACCAATATGGCTTTTCTCCCGTGTGGACCCGTCGGTGCAGCTTGAGGCTGCTGGACTGAGTGAACCGCCTGCCGCAAATGTTGCAGCCGTAGCTTTTCTCCCCGGAGTGAATCCTCACGTGTAACTTGAGATTGCTGGGGTTGCTGAACCTCTTATCACACTGGTCGCAGACGTAAGGCTTCTCCCCCGTGTGGATACTCATGTGATATTTGAGGTTGACCGAGCTGCGGAATTTTTTGCCACACACCTCGCAGGCCGGCCGCTGCCCCGGTTTCTTGCCCGTGTGGATCCTCATGTGGTTCTGGAGCGCGCTGGCGTGGCCGCAGCGTTTGCCGCAGGTCTCGCAGACGTACGGCTTCTCTCCCGTGTGGGTCAGCATGTGGTGCTGCAGAGCGCTCTTGTGACTACAACCTTTACCGCAAACCTCGCAGGAGAAGAGCTTTTGCCCGCTGTGTTTGCTCAGGTGATTTTTGAGGACGCTCAAGTCGCTGCACCCGAGGCCGAGCACGTCGCAGCAGTTTTCCTTCTGCGTGTGCGTCACCCGGTGGGTGGCCAAGGACGAGGACGAGAAGAAAGTCTCGCCGCACATTTCGCAGATAAAATCTCGGTCTCCCGGATGGAGATTCTCGTGATCGGCCAAACTCTGTCGGCACTCGAAGGTCTCCGGGCAGAGCGAGCAGGCAAACGTCTTTTTCAAGGCACAACATCTGTGCCGCTGAAGTGCCAACACCCCGGTGAACTGGCTGTCGCACAGCGCGCACGTGTGGGTGCACGGCTTCTTCAGGCTGTGCTGACGCATGTGTCTGACGAAGGTCGACTTGTGAGCAAACTCTGTCCCACACTCAGAGCATTTGAAGGGCTTCTCTCCGGTGTGACGTCTTGAATGTGCGATGAGCTGCCGTTGTCGAGCAAAACATTTCCCACACTCGGGGCAAAGGTGAGGTTTGGAGTGAGTCAGGTAGTGTCTGTCCATCATACACTTCAGAGCAAATGATTTGTCACAGGAAGGACATTTCAACTGCCCTGCGGTCTTCTTCTTTTTCACTTTGGATGTGGTAGCTGAAGTGTCGGTATGGTCATGGGCGCCATCTTCCGCACTTACATCGGAGCCCAGCTCTGTTAGCATAGCTTCAGGTTCAGACAGGGACCCAGAGTTCCCCTCACGATTGGCTGCATCGGCTGAAACAAAACAAAAAAGGCTCCAATAAGGGACTCGAAGATTGGAAGTACACAGCCAACACAGAAAAGTATAGCCACTCCCAGCTAATTAAAATATAGTCTTGCTATCTCCACAGCTTTTTTTTTCTAAAGCTAAAATATGGCTGATGACCAGCATTAACGGCAGGTGTAAGCCGATAGCTGGATGCAAAACCACCGGTTAGCCCTTTAGTAGGAATTCTAAACATTATGGTTATTGCTTACAATATGATTTTTATTTATTGTTTAATGTGATAGAGGTGGCCCATATTCTAATTTTTTTGATCAAACTACAATCACACTCTGTTCTAGTAAATGCAGCAAAATTCAACTATACACCCATACACCCAACGCAAACTTTACACAAATTGTTACCAACTTGAAACATGCATCGCTAACATAGAACTAAAATGGCAGTTGTACTGAGCAGCATAGCATTTCTTTGATGGCAGTGGTTGGTATTTCATATGGATTTAAAAAAAGAAATCCTATGACATAGCAGTTGGCTTAATACCTCGGTGAAATATGTGGTCATTCTTCTTTGTTACTGCTGTTTCGGGTCCTCCCTCCATTTTCTTTCTTTTCTGACAAGAGCTTCTGTGTGCTGATTCTGTAATTGTAAAACAACATACAACCTTGCTTTAAAATGGCAGTACGTGAACATAAAAATCCTCTCCACAATCACCGTTTCCTTTCTGGGATTGTTGAGGTGCTGCCGGACATTTCGCCGGATGTCCCTCATTTAAGGACAGATGTCCGTCACCTTCCACTTTCCTTGTGTTTTATAAGGACTCTGGTTAACTGCTCCCCAGATCTCTGCAGGGTAAATCCAAACAGCTAGCTACACTATCTGTCCAATCTAAGGACTATGGTTACCTGGTCATCAGATCTCTGCCGGGGAAATCCAGACAGCTAGCTAGACTATCTGTCCAATCTGAGGACTATGGTTACCTGGTCCTCAGATCTCTGCAGGGTAAATCCAGACAGGTAGCTAGACTATCTCTCCAATCTGAAGACTATGGTTACCTGGTCCTCAGATCTCTGCAGGGTAAATCCAGACTGCTAGCTAGACTATCTGTCCAATCTGAGGACTATGGTTACCTGGTCCTCAGATCTCTGCAGGGTAAATCCAGACAGCTAGCTAGACTATCTGTCCAATCTGAGGACTATGGTTACCTGGTCCTCAGATCTCTGCAGGGTAAATCCAGACGGCTAGCTAGACTATCTGTCCAATCTGAGGACTATGGTTACTTGGTCCTCAGATCTCTGCAGGGTAAATCCAGACGGCTAGCTAGACAATCAGAGTTTCTGTAGCACGACTAAAACAACTTTTGAACAAACACGTTCCTTCCCGAAGCTATGTTGCCGGGGCTTAGCCCCGCCCAACTTGGAATTGTGATTGGTTTAACATATTTTATTTATACTTTTTATTGAGGCCTGAAAATAAACACATGCTCTTATACATGTACAAATGGAGAGATGTCAGAGAGGCTTCTGTCCAGCTACCAGCCCACACTCCATACTTCAGTCCCTACGGGGACTTGAACTGGCGACCCTCCGGTTCCCAACACAACTCCCTACCTAAAGAAATGCCAATAAACCAGAGCACCTTTCTCTCCTATCCCGGAATGCTGTGTGGAC
Source organism: Percina caprodes (assembly GCA_013375575.1). Lineage (NCBI taxonomy): Eukaryota > Metazoa > Chordata > Actinopteri > Perciformes > Percidae > Percina > Percina caprodes. The sequence continues at coordinate 45,757 of JABXJD010000123.1, read as the reverse complement.
TAGCCAGACCTTTCTCCGCAGGGCTGTGGAGGAAGGTCTGGCAATGCGAGTCTACTCCAGCCGTTACCTGGCTGAGGCTTTTTGGGCCCGGCCACTTGCCCTGCGTCCGGCTTCGTGCTCTTCTGTCTCGTCTTGTCATCCAGACCGGCCCTCTGCTCTGCAGCAGGACCATCCTCAGCTTCACACAGGGATGCTTTCAACATCATCAGTATTTTCTCTACTGCACCTTTGGTCCAGGATTCCATGAGGGATGCAAACTGCTTCTGTAAAGTCATGGGGTAAGAAAAAAGGAAGAGCAAAGAGAGGGGTTGGTTATACTTGGTTATCCATCAAAAAATGTATCTGCACAAATACATATAAAGAACATTTGTTGTGAAAATTGTAGGGCTGCATAATTAATCACAATTTTGTCAAAATCACAATATGGATTAGTGTGATGTCCACATCGCAGGGGGGGAAGCAATATTTGTTACGGCCAAAATATGTGTCAAAATCGCACTATAATCATTTGGATTTCTTTTCATTTTAATGTTTCAATGACAAAACCGATACAAAAATAATAATTCCAATATCATCATGAATCAAATCGCAATATCAGTCAGAATAATCGAAAGGAAAACATGCCATATGCAGTATTTGGGGTTAGGGTATGTGCTCTGCTACTTTCAGTTGTAATGGGTTTTGGACCAATAGTTGGACAATAACAGAAATGTGAAGACTTTGGGTACCGTTTTTGTCGAGGGAGGTTTTCATTTATTGTATTGAATAAGCTATTCAATTAATAATAAGTGCAAGATCCCCATATCACTAACTTTTCTAATTGGATAGGACTCCCATAAAATCTGAAAAGTTAGAGATATGGTTTTGAGTGAAAGCCGAATACAATTGACTTGGGGCTAGGGTTTGTTGTTGTACTTTATCAACTTTCAACTATGTTGAAATTGGTGAGTGAATTGGTTATGACGCTGCCGACCAGCAACAACAAAAACCTCAGAATTGCTGTAACACGACAGATAACATGATTAAAAGGTCTGGGGCTGAAATGCCTTCAGCACAATGAATCAGTTAATTTGTGTAGCCTCCTCTCGATGTCAACAACAGATAAAGCTCATGGGTAGTTCCTTTTTCAAGTATTTAGTGCATAATTGAAATGTGCATTACCAAAGCCCATAACATAACCCTCCTGTTGTCCTCGGGTCAAATCTGACCCCTTTAAAAAAATGTCTATATCTGAAATATGGGTTTCTTTTTAACCAAATTACCACAAAAAAATGGATTGATTCCATACAACGCTCTTTGCAAATATACAATGTATCACTTTCATTCCTCTGATCTTAACTATTGCCTTAATTATTTTTACCTCAAATATAATTCTATATAAATGAGACTTATTGACCATGAATTCCAAAAGTACTGTAGAACTAGGGTTAGTAAAGTGGTGAAGGTGAAAACTAAAAAAAAAAAAAGTCTGGAAAAAAGGACAAAAATGTCAACTTGTTGTCCGTTTTTGACCCGGGAGGACAACACAAGGGTTAACCCTGATGACGCAGTTAACAGCAACTGCACAACCGCTACAACTGCGTATTAGTATGTATTCGTTAGACACCAATGGGTGCGGAAGCCCGGTGTTACCGTTATAGCTTTATTACACAGGTGTTTTCCTCCGGTGGGGTCACTTCGCTCTCTTCCTCTTCGCTCTTCATAGCCGTTCCTGGAGCCGCAGCAGAGCGCTCCGGAGCGGCCATACCGTTAGCGTTAGCATTAGCGTTAGCATTAGCGTTAGCCAGAAGTCTGCTGAGCTCCGTCACCGCGGCGCCCACCACACTCTCCATTAGAGCCGCTATCTGACTCTCAAAAGTCTCCAGGCTGAACACTTGACGGTCTAATTTATTGAGTTTGTCATCACACTTCTAAAAGCCAAGGTGTCTTTTTTTTGCACAGTGAGCACATTTGTGTTGTTTTTCCGCATTCTTCTTCTTCGTTGGCTTTAACTGAGGCAGACCTGGAGGACTTCTGCCCTCTGGAAGAGACGGAGTGGTACAGCATCATAAGAACAGTTATTTTTTTTGTTATATTTTGGCAGTTGCTCTCGAAATTGTGGGTTTCCGACAATTGTGTAAAAATATTTAGATCCATTACATAAGTAAAAGCACTAATACCACACTGCAAATACTCAGTTCTCTCTGAAATGTAGAAAGTAGCATGTAAAGAAAAGACTAAAGTACAAGTACCTCAAGTACTGTAGGCTACTGTATAGTACAGTACTTGAGTAAATGTACTTAGTTAAACTCTGTGACTTAACCAAAATATGTTAACCACAAAATGTATGTAAGCACATTATATCAACATTAATTGTGAAGATTTATTTATGTAGATCCTATTAATAAATATTGTTTATTATTATTAGTTCTGGCATTTTGATCTTTTGTAATTTTATTTAAATTTATCATTTCTTTTTATTTATTCATTGTTTCTAGTATATTTCTTGTTTTTTTTCTGTATGTGTGTATGCCCCTGTAACTTGCTGCTGTAACAGTCCTTTCCCAATTTGGGATTAATAAAGTCCATCTATATATCTATCTGTCTATTCCATCCATCCATCATCCATCCATCCATCCGGTCTGTCTCACACTGTACAGCTATTACCAGAACAGATGGAAGTAGCAGTGTGCTGTTGTAGTTCTTCAGTGTTACCACTGGATAGCAGGAGACATTCATTATGCTGAATGCACTGAGTCCAACCATCAACTGCACCGGCTTCATATTTTTCCCCATTACTTATGGGGAAAAATAACTAACTACAATTAAAAACATCTTTGAGAAAAAGATTTCTCACCACTGTGTAGTACTGTGACTTGCACTATTTCATTTCTAATCTGGGAGACTTTCACTTAGTTTTTTTTAACTGTGATTTTCTTGTAATTAGCATTGTGGGCGGGGGCCTTAAAGATTTTCAGGGACAATGACTGCTTTTGTAATAGTTGTTTTGTAATAATAAAAAAACTTGAACTAGGGTTAAAAAAAAAATGCAGGCCATTAATCATATAATATAGAATATACTGTAGAATAATGTCTTGAATGGATGTTATGTTACATAATAATACCAAACATAGACAACTTTTAGAACTTGCTCTGTTCTCTAATTTCAACATTTCCTTAACTAATAGAATGGCAGTATCCGGCTCACCACAGATCATTTGCTTGATATTTATAACCCAACGTTGCGTGTTGACTAGCCTCCTGTTCCTGCTGAACCGAGCCAGTGTGTTTGGTCCAACTGCTGTCAGCTCAGAAGGCACAAGAGGGAGGCCAGATGTTTCCTTGGAGTAATGTTTGCGGTCTAAAGACTCCACATGTGGCCCTCTGGTCGTTCCATTCAAATCTAATAAGAGAAGTGTTAAACTCAGCACATTACACAAGGCAAGGCACGCAATTTCAGTTTTTATGCAAAACACATTGTAATTACTCACAGGCAGCTACACATCAAAAGGTCTTTATACTTCCAATGAACTTTTTATGACAATATTATCTGTTAAGATCCATCCATCAAAAAAAAAATGTTGCCACTGAATAGAATTGTAATTAAACTTAATTTAATTTCTTAGGGGATAGATCAACTGGCAACATTGCAAAGTGTCAGTCATTCTACACACCAAAGGGAGAGAAGTTGCAAAACCTCTGATTAACATCTGATAACCAGGCAGGTGCAAACGCTCTCCACCTCGGAAATAAAAAAAGAAATAAATGCGGTCGATGGAAAAAAAAAATGTGATCAATAGAGGCGGACGGAGGATAGAAAAGAGTATATCATAGCCAAGATGCACATCTTAAGAAGATAATGGCAATACCAAAGTTTCTCCAAAACATTTCAGTGTAAGAAGACACATGGTGCGCTAACTCTCATCCATCGTGTCCTGTTTTGGGGCTTGCAGAGACTCTGTAGCAGGGATACCCAACCTTTGTTGTCCCCCATAGCTCTGTCAGATGAGCTCCCTTCCACCACACCAACCCATTATGTTCCAGATGGGTTCAATTTATATAAAACTGGCTGCTATTCAACACAAATTATATAAAAGTGAATAGTGTTACTTTTTTTAATCATTCACATTTGTATTGCCTTTTATCGAAACAAAGACAAGAACGACAGGGATCTCCCACTAAGCAAAAAAGAAAGAGCCGAATTTTTATATATCTATATATATATGTACACTTTTTTTCTGCTGAAAAATTAAAAAGTTATGTATACATACATATATATACACACACAGGGTAAACATTGGTATAACTGACTCACATACACAATATAAGGGCAGTCATCCCACCACTGTGACCTATACACTCAAACAACATTGTATACAACAACATTGTCCCCCATTAATTATGCATTACCTTTTGATACAAAAAAATATTGATCCTCTCAATACTTAGGCTTTGGAATTAATATTTATCATATGTACAAATGTTTTTTTTAGTAGGTAGCAGCATCCATCCTTTGGAAGTTGAAGAACAGAAGATAACCCAGAGAACAAATTAGCAATAACAATATTCATATCAGTAAAAAAATAAATAAAATATTTGGCTGGTTGCACTTTCCACCAAAAGTTGATGAATACATTATATATTATATACCTTCTCAACACAGGACCTGCACGCATAAGGTCGTTTTGTTGAAGTGTCTTTAACACACAACCTTAAAAACAGTATTCTCTCAATAGGCCCTTTGATTCTCTGTTGAAAAGAGATTGAGCAATGTTGTTGGCGTTTTGTAGTTTTAGACAATAGCTGTGCATTCTCAGGCACTACGCAAGCTTAACATGTAGCTACACGCTTAACATCAAATCAACCGAGAGATTAGATTTCCTCTACAACGAGCCTTAAAGGCGGTTCAACCTGAGACGTGTGTCTATTCAATGAGACGTCATTGAATAGAGAGGTTATGATATTGGAGTGGGGTCCACTTAAAGGAAAAGGCTGGTGGGATTCTATATTATGCCTATTGTTTGAGTCAAAATAAAGTACAATGTGTGTGTTCATGGTAACAAAGGAAAATGTGTCCAGTGTGGCTTACTGATATGTTTTTAATATATATTTTTTGGACAACAATGATGCTCTATGGCACAGAGGAATAAGAGGCATCAGGTTTTGGATATACATACAATAAATGTTAGAAGGATCAGGTCAGCCAAATCCGTCAATGAAAACAAAAGTGCAGGCACAAGTTGGTTTTAGATTTCTTTAAAGAAAGTAAAGAAAATGTCAGAACAAAATCTTCAGTTTTTGTTTGAGACGCGTTCAAATTATAAAAAATATGCTGCGTCTTCTTTTGACAAGATTGTGTACAGCTTTGGTAAGTGAGGAACTACAGGTGTGTTGTCATTCATCCCCATCATCTCTGTACAAGTGAAGAACTTAGCCACTGTGAACAAATTGCTAAGACTCCCTGTTCAGTAGTGGACCAAGCTCTGCACCTGATCAGATACACACGACACAAACACACAAATCCACGGATCTTGCCTCAGAAGAGCTGTTCTTTCCGCAGTGATCCACAGGCTGGCAGCTTGAAGAACTCCTCTCTTCAAAACAGAGCAGACAGAAGAAAGTGTGACGTTCTCCTTTCAACCAAAAAAAGAAGAAAAAAAAACAGGACTCATCTTCCAGCTGCAGAAGCAGCAGTAGCGGACACCATAGCAGTGTAGTAATCCCTGGCAATGTGATTTTGATTTTCTATCCCAAATCATCGTGCCAGAGACCCACACAGCTACAGCAGAGACACCACTCCGTCCTCCGGGAAGACTCCCTACTCTCTCTCTCTCTCTCTCTCTCTCTCTCCTTTCCACTGCTACTTTTTCTCTCACGTTCCAGTCTCTCCGGTCCTCCCTCCTCCTGCTCTCCCCTCTCAGGCTCCCATGCTCGGTTTAACTTTGGGTATTTCCCTCATTAACTGCTACACGCCTACATCTGGAGAGAGAGGCCCGAAGAAATCCGTCTCTGAAGTAAAACGACAGCGTGCTCCTCTGATAGTAACTAATGGTAATCACCCCATGCTCTGCTGGGTGGGGAATTCTCATGGCAGGTGTGAGGTCACTCTAGGACACAAGCTTAAACGATCATTGATTGGACAACTTGAGAAAACCCTTTCTGTCTCTATCTGTTGTCTCTTTGTAGTCCCTCTTGCCTTGCTTACTGTTTCAGTACAGGAGGGTGGGAGATTTACAGCTGGATTTTTGTTTTCCGTAGCCAGATAAATGCTTAACATGGAAACGTTAAAAGGTATAGATTCTTGAAAATATGTTTTGAGCATCCATACATCTCAAGAAGGCTTAAACGCAGTGGTAAAGGAGGTTCTGGCACCCCACCAAACTCCCTTCTCAAATGTAATACTTTCAAATGTCCTACTACTCTTTAAAGTCTCAATCCACTTAGTCAAAAATCCACGATGTTTCATTTCTGGCATTGTTCTTTTTTTTAACCAGATGTCCGTTACCTTCTGCTTTCTTTGTGTTGGAATTTTAAACTCAGATGGATCTTTGAGGACTATGGTTACCTGGTCCTCAGATCTCTGCAGGGTAAATCCAGACAGCTAGCTAGACTATCTGTCCAATCTGAGGACTATGGTTACCTGGTCCTCAGATCTCTGCAGGGTAAATCCAGACAGCTAGCTAGACTATCTGTCCAATCTGAGGACTATGGTTACCTGGTCCTCAGATCTCTGCAGGGTAAATCCAGACAGCTAGCTAGACTATCTGTCCAATCTGAGGACTATGGTTACCTGGTCCTCAGATCTCTGCAGGGTAAATCCAGACAGCTAGCTAGACTATCTGTCCAATCTGAGTTTTCTGTTGCATGACTAAAACAACTTTTGAAAGTAAAAGCAAACTGCTAATTAGATTCCATTTAATTATGTATCTAAGGTTAATGTAACCCCTGCTTAAAAGGCACTTTTGAAAAGTCTTTAGCTTGCATGCAACTAAATCTGCATTTTATATTGAAGTGGTTCTGACATAGATACGTGTAGTTGTAGATTTTGATTTATTGTTCAGCATCAGATTTGACCATCAGCACCACCACTATGTTAGATGGATGTATCACATGTAATCAGGCTGTATTGTGCTTTAAATACATTCCTGTGTTAAAGCACCATTTTGTAAAAAGTGAGATTTCCATGTCTTTTTTGCATTACTACCAAATAAAAAAGGCTCCCATTGAATACATATAGAGACTAATTATATATATGCCCACAGGCATGCTGTTGGCTGGTGTTGTGCAAGTTGCTTGTGAGGACATGAACCTGCAGGGCTGATAGTGAACTCTTTATTGTTATCATATTATCAGTTTGAACATGAAGCTAAACTTGGGTCTTTTATGAGCAGATACAGTATGAATGCATGGATGGAAAGATTTGTGAAACCCGGTGCCAACATTGAATAAATTATCTCTGCAACTGATCAGTATGATTCATGGCCCATGGCTGCACTCCAAAGCTCCGAAGCATCTTAAACTTATCCCAGTTTCTGATGTCAGATAAATTATTTTCATAACAAATTCTAAGTTCTTACTCAATCTCTACGAGACTTTGTGTTCAGAGTTTGAGCGTGCTCCGGCTAAAAGTGAACCCAACATGCTCAAGCTCATGCTAAACTATAACGCCAGCCTGCTGTGTGCCGGGGGGGTTCGCCATGCGTGTGACTGCTGGAGCTTACTTAATGGGAATCACACTACAATAACACGCTGGATCCTGCTTGCTGGGGTTTCAGTTTTCATGTTTGATCCACCGAGGCAGGACATACCAAGCGTGATCTTGGCATGTGACCCCTGCCAGTTGTTCAGTCACTGTACCCCTGACCTCCAAACCCCTGGGAGTTAGAGTCAAATCATGCTTGACATGGCAGGGCCTTTATGAAACGTGGAGACCAGGTGACTGAAATTCCTGGATTGGCACAGCACATGCCACCAATACATTTAGAGGAAAAAAAGTATGTGTTACTGGGGCTGCATGATTATGGACAAAATTATAATTGTGATTATTTTGATCATTATTGAGATCACAATTAATTGTTGATATTAACCAAAACAAATGTAATTGTCACATATGCTAATTATAATGGCTTTCACATCCATATTGTACTACATTCCTACTAATTTACAAATATGTGCATATCAAAATAAAATCTTCTTATTAACCAAAATTCAGTGCATCTCCTTAAAGAATAGTTAAAAATAAATGTAGCCAAACTTCAACAGGGCACTATTTTCAAATATTCCATTACAGAATGTAACTAAATGAGAACACTTCAAGGCAAGATCACTATCTATTTTCATCTCTGCATTTTCTGTACATCTCAGGTAGTGCCACCTTGGAAAAATAACAAGGAGATCAGGTTGACCAAGAATTTGAAGCCTTTGATTGTCACCATGTTTATTGGGCACGTCTTTGGCCAAATGAAATGTGACCGCATTCGTTATTTCACCATGTCTTTTGGGAGTGTAGTGGGTACGGTGATGTGCTAAAGAGGCTCGCTTCGATGGATGCCTGAGTTGATGTTATGGGATGATTAGTCTTTGCAACGCATTTCTTGGCCCCCATACATTCATCGTATTGAACTTGATGGTGTTTTTTTAAGTGGTTAAAGAGGTTCGTTGTGTCGCGTTGTGGCGCCAACACAACTTTACGGCACTCTTTACATATGACCTGTTCTTGTTTTGTTCTCGGGACAAGCCCCTCGGTCATGACTGGCTCATGGAGGCATGTGATCAGACAGTGGTTTACGGAGCGCTAGATTGGCTTTGCAACAACAACAACAAAAATGATACGGAGCGTTCTATGAACGGAATGACGGATTTTAAATATCGCTTGATCTTGCGAATCTCGCAAATTTGATCGTGGGAAGCCAAAAGTCGTGATTGTGATTGAAATTTGATTATATGCGCAGCCCTAATTGTTACAATAAACATAATACACATTCCTTCAATTGATGCTTTTAAAATGGATTTCATTTTGAGGTTCAAAGCTGGAAACCAGTTGCACTCCACATCCACTTTCACAAGCGATACCAAAGTGGACATCATGCCAGACTGTTTTTAGATTTTCAGACAGCCCTTACCAAGAAAACAACTGCATAGATCTATTGTGCAACCAGCTTATAAGAACCCATATTCACATCAGTAGTTAGGTGGCGACCTCTCTTGACTGTAGTAATTATCGTAAGAGCAAACAAGAAAGTAAGGAAAAGTAAGTATCCACTTAATCAGGCAAGATGGTGGATCTGTCAAACAAACGCAGGACATTCACTCAGGAGACAGAGAGTTTGTGTCCCAAAAGTCATTGGTTGTAGGTCCGAGTCATTTAAAATCAAATCCTGATGTTTCCTAACTCAAACTAAGTATTTGTGTTGCCTAAACTTAACTAGCTCCATGTCACAATGTTAACGTCTTGTTTAAAACTGAGTGTTACCGAAATAGAACCGTGCTCAAAACTAGCACTGCAGTCATATGTTACAATCATGTGTTCAAAACCGCTATATCACAGCGTCACAAAAAACACTTATGGGAATCATTGGCATCCCACCTATTCATTTATTTAGGATGTGCCCATTTAAGTTACAATTGCCTTTTTTGACACTTGCCTAACCCTGTTTTGACTGGCTAATCTATGCAATCTTCTTAGCCTATTATCACATACTACAGATGCCCGAGCCAATGCATCACAATTTCTTGCAGATACTTTTATGTGCTGAAGGTCTCAGTAAAAACACAGTATGGCAAGCAGTTTGAAAGGTAGTGAAAGCACTAGGCAATACTAAGGCAATACATGAGATGGCATACGTGAGTAGTCTCGCATTACCAGCTCTATCGATATGAAGTTAACTGTTCACACAATACAGTTACGTGAGCTATTTAAATTAGTTGGATACATGGTTATACCTCATTTCCTCTTACCAGTGTATCGGCATGTGAATTTCGTCCACAGAACGGTCCCAAAACGTTAGAGAGAAAATGCAATACACATATTCTTTGCAAATCTTTATAATCATTCCCCTTACCTTGTTGCATGATTTCAATTTTCTCCAAAACTTGTCATTGTCAGTGTGCGGCTTGCTTGCTCGGAGTTTGCTGTTGTTGTAACCCCAAACAAAGGGATTCTGAGAAGGGTGACACAGAGCCAATCAGAGAGTTGATCCCAATGACTGGTAAAGCAGATGGTCTGCCCTACAGTAACAATCCAAAACACACAACAAAGCTTGAATTGTGTATCACAGCAGGACTGAAGCCCTCCCTTAGAATACAATTCAGCACATAAAAAACCCTAGTAATGTTGGGAAACAGGGCCTCATAATCAATTCAATTCAATTCAACGTTATTAGTAGTATCAAATAATAACAAGAGCCCTCCTCTCCACCAACCCTGAAGGCTCCGAACTGAAAACAGAACACGGGTCCCTGCAGGCACCGTGAGATCATTTAGCCCATTGATCAGCATGTATGCCTGTGGACCGGCATCACTGCTCTGTGCCTCCAATTCACTCCACTCGTGTTCAACACACAGCTAGGACACAAACACAACTTGGTGTTTTTAGTATTCAGACACTAGGATACACACATGCATACACACAATATATTTCAGATTTTCTAGTTTTAAGCCAAGGACTTCTTAACTGAAAACGCTTTCAGTTAATGAGTTTTGGGACCATCTTACACCCAACGATTGAGATGACGGGGGCACTTCCCAAATCTAACAAGACTCTCATGACTTCATTTCAATATTGGAAAGTAGTCTGCAACAGAAGAATCGCTGGAAAAGTTGTTTGTTCTAAGGTCGGCATTATCTTTACCTAGCTGTCTGCCTCTCAAACTTTGCAGTTTGTCAGCAAGTGGCATTGATGGTACTATCAGGTGTCACTCCCCTGACTGAGAACATTTGACTAGATTTTTATCATCCCCATGTTTTTTATTTTTTTCTGAATAAAAAAGTGAATTTTACAAGTATAGAAATGTGTAAGTATGGAAAATCTAATGGGTTGAATTTGAATTATTCCAGGAGGATTTAACTAATTCCAGGAGTCTTCTGGCCAATCATTGAGGGTTGGCAACCCTAGTCTAGAGTATATGTTGCTGGGTGCAATTAGCTTATAGCTTGCCATGAAAACAGCTGGGAAACCAATAGCTACAGCACGCAAAATCCCATAAAACCACTGTTTGTGTACGGATGCAATATGTCACTTAGTGAGCTTGAGATTTCGGTGTACGTAGGTACATTTATTCCCTGTGGACTGACCCCATTTTGCAGTTTCTTCCAGTCTTTATGCTAAGCTAGCCTAATAGTCTGCTGGCTTCAGCACCATATTTAACACACATTGAACATGAAAGTGGTCTTGAAACTCCTCATCTAACTTTGAAAAGAAAGCAAACACATGCATTTCAAAGGAAGTCATGTAACTATTTAACTATTTATTCTATTTATTGATTCCCAGTGGGGGAAATTACAATTTACACTCTGTTAGTATCACTACAGACAGGCCTGAACACACATGCTCAGGACCTGTTCATGCACAAATGGAGAGATGTCAGGGCGAGTGGGCTGCCAGCTGGACCAGTGCACTGAGCGGTTGGGGGGGGTACAGGGCCTTGCTCAAGGGCACCTGGCAGTGCCCAGAAGGGGAAGTGGCATCTCTCCAGCCACCAATCCATACTCCGTACTGTGGATCGCATGGGGACTTGAACCAGCCAACTCCCTACGGACTGAGCTACTGCCACCCCCGTACTGCCAGCTTTTCATCATAACTCTAAGTGTTTTTCCTTTTGTACAGGCTTTTTTTTTTTTTTGAAGCTGCTAACCCTTTTTTTCCCTCAAGAGCACCAGCTTTTCTTTTTTTAGTGCAACTTTGGAATTACTACTTTTATCTTTTATCTCCTTGTCACTTTTAGTGTGTCTGTTCTTTATTGTTCGAGTAGTCTGAGCTTTAGTTCTTTAAAAGAAGTTGAAGATTACGAGCAGCTCTAGAGATGAAGACATTTCGGTGATGCTTAACAGATGATTGAAACCGCATGGAAGCAACATGGACTACACAGACAAACAACAAGTAATAATCTGTACACTTAAAAGATAGTGGTCTGTCTTTGTTTTTGAAACCGTGATATTGAAGAGACAAGGTTTTAACAGTGACTTTAGCATCTTATCAGTTTGCTTTTTTTTTTCCTAAACCCTAATCATTACCAGAAATGATTCAGATGTCTGGTAAAGTGATAAAAGCATGAAAGCAGGTGTACTTACTGTATATTGTGGTCCGTCCGTAGCCTCCCATGTGCACTGAGATGGAGATGCTGCCTTCCTGCAGCTTTCTGTGTATCCTGAATGGCAGGAAGCAGTGGGCTGAGACACCCTGCTGTCCTTTATAAATCACACTTTATGAGCTGACATAGTGTCGTTTTTGTACATTAGGGCCTGCCCCAAAACAATTCAAAGAACAGTGTGTTGGTCTGGACCTTCGTTGGCACAAAGCACCTCATTCAGCCTGAGTCTGAGTGTAGGAAGTCACGTTTCGTCCCCCAATTCCCTCCATCCGATTCTATTCAACAAAGCTTTATTGGCAGGACATTCTGATTTTAATTTTGATTGACTATGCAGTCATCTACCATGTTTTCAAAGGCAAACGAGCGCTGATGCACACAGTGTACAGTACCTGCAGCACTAGCATCATCTAGTTGTCATTTATGAAATTAGTCTATCAATCAATCTTATCTATCTAAGCAACTATTTTCATAATCAATTAATTGTTTTGATTCATTTTTTTTTTTTAATTAAAAAACTGCTCTTATTTCAGCTTCTTAAATGTGAAATAAAATAAGTTAAATTAAACCCACACTGGGGAAATTCCTTTTTTGCAGCAGCTCAAAAGAACAATTCACAGACATCAGAATAACAGAAATACACATTAAATAGACATAGGGAAAATATACAAAAAGTATTGGAAAAAGTAGATTGGATATTAGATTAGATTATTTTAAACAGACAGGTAAAAATGTATATACACACACACACACACACACACACACACACATTTTGGCCTCAGAAAATGCTTATTTTATGTTTACTAAGATACACTTTATATGAGGTATGAACTGTTATCTGTGGCATTTGTAAGTCAGATGCTTATTAACATGCATTATTAGTTGCTTATATTTCAGAACCACATCCAACTTCACATGAAACGTCAAATACAACTTCATAGTCATGTTTGAGTTGTAAATAACTCTTCCTGGATCTCAAAGACAGACATCTCTGGTTAAAGTTCTTACCGGACACCCTACAGCAGCCAGTGTTTCAGGAGCCAGTTTTCTCTAGTTTTTACAAGACTATTGCCTATATTAATTGTAATATAATAAACACTGTTACACTTTTTGAAACTATGTCAGCTTGTGTAGGCCAATTTTAAACACACTTAAAATACCATGATAATACTGAAAACTGTGATAATTTTGGTTACTATAACCCTGAGGTTACATTTTCATACCATTACATCCCTTTCTTTGGACAGCTGTGGACTGGTACTGGTCACGACCGGTTCAAATCCGCAGCTGAACGTATTTTGGAGCCTTTCTTCACCACATCCACCAACGTGGGCGCGAGAGACACAAACTTATACAGTTGTTTTAAAGTTAGGAGAGTTAAAGATTCTCAGAAACTGTTTAATAGGCTACACTTCATATCTTTAGTCAGGATAGGAACATAGACTTAGGAACTATTCATCTGCAATGGCTTCTTTCCTAAATCAGGTTCCAACCCTCAACCCTCTGAACCCTAAGGCCATTTTTACAGTTCATTGTCCGTCTGGATTTATTTTATAAAAAAGCTTGTAAAACATCAACCCTGGTTTCTGAATCTCACAGATATGTATAGATATCACAGACAGAGCAGTAAAACCTAAGCCAACCTCCTCTCTTAAACACTTCTCAAATGTCTTGGGAGTCACACTGTAAAGAAATAATCATTATAACTTATACAGTTGACAAAATAAATAAAATATTACCTGGTTGCTGACGTAGTTGATAGATATGTGACTGGCAGCGTCAATTTATACAACTTTGGAAGCTTAATGCGTAGAGCATTGGGCTTGGGTGTTCTCTATATATTTTGGCCACAAGATTGGAACCAGCTTGATCCGAACTTGCTTATGCTTATGTTGTTTTTACATTTTTACTTTTTTGTATATGTCTGTGATGGGGTGCTTACTTAGACAAACATTATCGCGGCAGTAGATTTGGGAAACGATTTGAAACTCGCCAGGAATATGTTTGTGACTGTGTGACGAATCTGGTGAACAACGCAGGCCACAATGGCAGATGTTTGGTGAGCACAACATAGGGAAATCTGTTGGTGTGGAAACCAGTAGTGGTATAACACCGGCAACCAGCAGCAACCGTTCAGCCGCCAATAGGTGACTGATCTGGCTACAGGCGCCCCCAGATGGAATGCTTGTTACTAACCTAGCTCTGGGGAGTCATTCCCCGGAGTCCTTATGTTCTTTTCCCCCCAGCATGTTCCCTCGGATCAGGGAGGCTCCATCATCATGGTAGCAGCTGTAGCCATGCTCCCGCTACACGTCCTGCGATGCCGTGTTCATCCTGCTACGTCCTGCTGTGCCTTGTAATGCCGCACAATTCCCTGCTAAGCCATGAACTACTACAAAGAACTACTACAAACTGTTATCTTTTCTGTGGCTGTTATTGCCACTCTTCATTCTAACCCCAACCGGTCGTCAGACACCGCCCACCAAGAGCCTGGGTCTGTCCGAGGTTTCTTCCTAAAAGAAAGTTTTTCCTCGCCACTGTCGCACTGTTGCTTGCTCTGGAGGGAACTACTAGAACTGTTGGGTCCTTGTAAATTCTGGAGTGTAGTCTAGACCTACTCTATCTGGTCTAGACCTACTCTATCTGTAAAGTGTCTTGAGATAACTCTTGTTATGAATTGATACTATAAATAAAATTGAATTGAATTGAATTGAGATGGGCCATGGTAGTGGAGTTTAGCCAGAAAAAGTGAGCATCATGCGGCCATGACAGTTAAGTTTAGGCACCAAAACGACCCGTTAAGTTTAGAAAAAAGATGATATTTTGGATAAAAACCCTCCCGAGGAACCAACGAGCATTTCCTGGGTGTAAGTATTTTGTTTTCACCGCAAAGAGAACGTCTCGGGTTACGTATGTAACCCTTGTTCCCCGAGATAGGGGAACAAGACACTGCGTCGGTTACGACACTATGGGAACGCCTTTAGGCATGACAGGGCTGAATGCGAATGAAAACTACTCCAATCCTATTGGTCCTAGTGAGAACGGTAGCATGTGACGGCATAACCGTAGGGGCATATAAGCACGCCGGCACATAGCTCATTAGCGCTGTTTTGTGTTGACACCACGTTGTGCTATTTCTTTCTGAGAGCATTTGCTCTCTTTCCAGGATTGAGGCCACTGAGAGTGCCGCCTATCTACTGTAGATATGGACACGTCCTTATAAATGGTAGGAGCTGCAGCATGTTAGTTAGCTTGCAAATTCAACAGGAAACTATATTTGGCCATTTGGGGGCAATGCAAAGTCAGGAACTTTATAACAGAGTTGTCAAAATCTTGTTTTCGTTTGAGCTGGGTTTTGTCCATAAGTTCACGGTAGATACGGACATGTTGGGCTTCCTTATAAATGGGCGGAGCTGTAGTATGTGAAGCAGCCATTTTGGGGGCAGTCATACATCAGACATGTGCAGTTATGTTTGATGGTAAGTGGTGGACTGTATTTATTGTGTTTTTTGTTGTTGTTGTTGAATCAAACAAGTTTCAGAACACTAAACCTTTTCTTTTGGAAGAAGATCAACAGACAACATGATGTAAATCTTAGATTCCCTCATCAGGTGAGAAGACATCAGCTGCTCGTTTGTGTCATTGTGTCAACCCAACCTGAAGCCATTTCTGATCTGTTTGAGCTCGATCCACAAAACGTAAGTGTTATTGCTTTACTTTAAGCCACAGCATTTGGATTGTTACATCTCTACATTGCACACGTTGTTTCTACTTCAAACATTATCTCTTTTTGGCCCCCGCGCCTAACTGTCTTTGACTATCGCTAACATGTAAATAAATCATTAATTGGCTAAGACAATCAGTTAGATTAACAAAATAATTTTCTCTTTTATTCCAATTTATAAACATGTTTTAATTAGACATTCATTTTTCAAACATGTAAGCTTAGAATTAATCCCTGGCTACAGCGCAGAATGTTTTTGAGTTGCTATGGCAACAAGTGGTAGCTCAACTAGTATCGCTTTATTTCCACAGTCCGACCAATAATCACTTCTATAATAAAAAATTTGGCACATCAAAACAAACAAAATCAGCATTTCCCATCAGTCATACCCCGTAGCAGCTAGCATGTTAGCTACCAAGTTTTTTGGTGGTTGTTTGCACACAGCAACTCTGTATATTGCATAGCAACTATGTATATTTCAGATTGATTCCATTCCTGCCACTAGTCTATCACATGACCATTGGACCTGCATGCTGTTGTGTTCATTTGTGGTCTTAGACCATCATCTAGTGGCCAACAGATATATCTACACAATGAAACAAATGTTCTTTACTACATAGGGTTCTATTGATTCCCATTACTATCCAGTATTATTTGGTCGTTGTTTGCACACAGCAACTATGTAAATTGCATAGCAATTGTGTGTATTGTGGATTAATTAATCTGTATATATTAGGGCTGTAACGATACGGAAAATAAAACCAAAATTGTGACACTCTGTGACACCGTCTTAACCTGCGTCTTGGAGAGAGAAGGCAGAATCACGACACACCCCTTCCAACTCCAAGTTATCCATCCTGTCCAGATCCAGTGCTATCACATCTACTTCAACATATGTTAAAATAATAAACTCTCATAACATTGACGATCTAAAAATAATGAAGTATCTCAAAATATTGACTTAGTATCTCAAAATATTGACTTAGTATCTCAAAATAATGATAAAGTATCTCAATATATTGACTTAGTAACTCAGAATATTGATTCAGTGTCTTAAAATAATGAGGCACTTTGAAACATTGTGTTAATATCTCAAAAATAATGAGAAATGACCTCAAAATACGGACTTAGTGGGTGCCTGGTTAGCTCACCTGTTGGAGCGAGCGCCCATATATGGAGATTTACCCCTCGACGCAGCCTTTGCTGCATTTAGTTCCCCTTCTCTCTCCCCTTTAAAGTCTAGGCTGTCCTATACAAATAGAGGCATAAAATGCCCGCATCTCAAAATACTGACTCTGTCTCTAAAAAATATTGACTTACAACTGATCATTTAACAAGCAAAAGCTTTTATTACAAAACTACTTCCTTAACAGTCAATAATGATGGAGAGACAACCTGTTCTAAATCCATTCACCGCACCATGTACATTTTTTATTTGGTACACTGATGTATCACTATGAAGAGGTTTCATTACACCAGAAGCATTTAATTGCATTTTATTGAGTGTCCATGATCTGAACAGATTCATCGACCACATCCAGAGGGAGCGGCGTCACCGTTTTTGTAAGGACAGCCGTTGTGCCAGGCTTATACCTGTACTGTCCCGCTCTGAAAAAAGCACAGACAAGGAGATAGAAAAACATGTTGTTTTGGCACTGAAACAAGGTTCACAGAAAAATTTAAGACATGCATTAAAAATAATTATTTTTTTGGTCTATTATTTTGACATTTTGTCCTTGGAAAGATGTGTCTACCTGAATACAACAGACAGTTTCTTTCAGACCTGCGATATGAAAATTGGGCATTTCAAAGCAGATCCAATTTATTTCTGAAATGATTCCTGAAGATTTGAATTCCAATTTGTTAATCCCATCCCAACTTTGATCCAGACAAAATGCAGCGTACAGATATTTCAAAATGTAAGTCAAAATCTGAATCAATTTTGTGCCCAAATTCGGGATCATTTGGATCCTGCGTAACAGGACCAAGTAATTGAAGAAATTAGGCCACAGATTTTCCTGAAAACACCTGGATAAACAGCTGTAAGTACAAATGTAATAAATACAGACACAAAAGTGATATAGCAGTCCCTCCAGGCAATCGCTACGTCGCAAATTGAACCAATCACCACGACTTTGGTGCAACCCGCAATTTTTACCAATCGCCGCAAGTTTTCCACAAATTTGACCAATAACCAGAGTTTCCCGCGACTTCAACCAATCCCAGCAGTCCCACGGGCCAGACTTTGTATTAGTATGTGACTCTGAGAGCCAATGACCAAGCGGGAGTAAGAACGGGTTGACGCCACACGTACGCCAAATTTCCTTGTTTCTGATATGAAGACGAGGCACATGTGACTCCATATCTCACATTCACCAACTCCATGCATCATTGTATTTTCAATGCCAAACTTTCACTGTCCTGGCTCCAAAGATGCCAAGAACCTTTTTTACTCATGTAAATAAGTGCACATGACTGGTTCCTCTGATAAAAGGTATGTGTATATTGACTCGCCTTTTGCCCTTCACGGTGGGCTTGTCGTAGCCCCGCAGGTACTCCACTCCAGCCTCGGTGATAACACACAGGTCCACGTTGCTGCCTGAACCCAGGTCACAGAAAATTCCTGCGGCAATGGCGTCGTTGACAAGCTGCTTCGCCTCTTCTAGCTGAAAGGGAGAAGAGAGAGAGGAAAAACAAGATACATTGTTTTGTTAGGGCAGACTATTAGAAGAGATTGAAAAAAGGACAGGATTGAGAAGGTACAGAACACTGAATAACTAGAGACGCAGTCCATGCCATGGTGGTTGTATTGGAGGACAGGAAAGAAAATGACCTAAAAATGGATTTTTGTACAATTAACTCTTGGGGAATGCAGTGGTTTGTTTGCAATTCTGCTGTCAACTTACCTTTCCTATCAGTAGCGGTTCTAGGTGGGAGGGCAAGGGTGGCCAGTGGCCCCTGTAACATTAATCCTCGACCCCCTTCTGGCCCTCCTCGACCACTCTCTGTCCCCCCTAACTATGGCAAATAGTTTCATACATTTTTCACCCCACCTTTATCCCCCAAAGAGAGGATATTATTCATATGAAGACATAAAATGTAAGTTAACATTTAATCAGTGCTCTTGTGTTTATATTTATATATATATATTGTTAGTCTTTTATAGAACCAAAACTATGGAGGTGGTATGTAACACTTAAAATAATTGTTCTGCTCCAATATTTTATGGGTTCTTCCCTCCTAGTAGTTTTTAAGATAATGTTTAATCTACTTTTCTACACAGAGTCAGGTTTTTTTGGGGTCTTTGGTTTCTTGTTTCTGTATCCTTATTGGTAGATATTAACTCAACAGACGCAACTTCTTTTACGTACGTACATCTCCATTATGATGTATTTTGCAATGCACAACATGCCTTCAATGTAAACTGTATCCTTTTATTATTAATCAGGGGTCCAAACCCGAGGCTGAAGGAACCACACAGCAGGAATGTGGAACGCTTTGTTTTTGTAGAGATGATTATTATTATTCTTCCGTTGATTAAACTCCCCCTACCGCCTCCTCATGGTGTCATACATGGTGGGGGTGTGCCATTTTCAGGACCGATCCAGAACCCTGCACTGACCTTGGACAAAAACAATTCCACCAGTAGGTGGCGCTATAGCAGCGTTACACGTTTTTCCCAATAAGTCCCAAACCGTATGTCGCGCATTAAAAATACATCTATCCACGCATTCCCTGAATTCAGCTGAATCTCCTAAATATAGGCCATGCTCGTTTCCACCTATCAAAAACCTACTTTTTCGATCTCCACCTCGACCGTGCAACCAATCTGCACTAAATTTTGCCCCAGACCGACCTGACAAAAATTATCAAAATAATTTTCATAGGATAGATATTGCACATATTACACTCAAATTTGTGTAGCAAACTATGAAAACACCAACTTTGCCATATCTCGACCAAAATAAATGGCATCAATGCAACACTTTAGATTCTTGTTTGCCATTAACCTCTACAGGTCTCCTACCCATTTTACAAAAATTGGCCACTAAGGGGCTCTACAAGAACAAAATGTTGATATCGGCACATCCAATTTTTCCAAAATTTGGGAGGGTAAGCAAAGCAAGACATTTATCAATTTGAGCGTGAGCGTAGTCTGCAATAAAATCTCACGTCTGGTCTGAACTCGTACGCAAGTTTTTGAGTCAGTGTGGACTTGCGGTGTAGCATATAATTAGCTTAACAGGAGGAGGAGAAATCATCAGCTGATCACTTATTGGCAAAGCGAAGTTTATTAAAAAGATAGATTACGTATACAGGCAGGCGCCATCTTGGGAATACAGTCACAGACACCGTGTTTGAGCTATGTTGCTGGTTACTGGTTGCACAGCGTTCATCGTTCAACTGGTCCTGACTGTTTTCCCAAGATGGCGCCTGCCTGTATACGTGAACAGTACTGTCTTTGTAAACTATCTTTTTAAAACTGTCTGTACACTTACAAAGAAAGTGAAGAAATGGTGATTTGGTGAAATGGCAATTTGCGCCGGGTTTCTCTTTCAACTTTACAACTTGTTTTAGTGTAAAATCGCACCCTGCAGACATCCTGTTTGATTACATCTGCCAAGAAAGGATAGCAGACAGTCAGTCTCACCTCCATGTTTGGTTTGAATCTGTCTTCAAATACAGAGATAGCAGCTGAAGCTCCAGAGCCTGAAACCACAATCAAACATTAAAACATTTTTATATTCATTCTTTCATTCTGTCATGTGACCTAGCTAATGTAGTAACACAGCCTATGAAGTAAAGCATGCCTCTTCATTATCATAAATAATTTAATTTGTTTTCTTAAATGAAACTGACAATTAAACCTTAGGACCTTAGCTAATGTTAGCAATTAATGATGGTTAAACAAAGAGGGGGATAATTGTAACAGGCCTAACAGACACAATACATTAAACACGTACCCATGGTGACGAAAGGCAGTTTGTCATAGGAGCCATGTGGGTAAACACTGTACAGGTGAGCTCCAGTCACGTCAACTCCTCCAACAATTAGGGATGAACCGACATGACCCTGGTACCTGAAACAGATATCACCACAGCATGCATCTTTCACTATTTCAATGTGAGGAACAGGCCTAGAAGGGGAAGCAAGAAGTGGCAATGCCTCCCCCCTGAAATACGATTGCCCCCTTCACACACAGACCCCCCTTTGATTTCCATTGGATCAGAGTACTGTCAATTTTCCCAGCCCTTGTCACACAACTAATTCATGTTTCATGATGACTATGCAAAATTATGATGCCATGGAATCAGTACTGGAGTTGTTGAGGCCTGCAGAAACTGTGGGAATTAAATAATGAATTTGATGTTGTATTTAGCAGAATTACATTGTGTTCTATGCAATATTTCCTAGATTTATAAACAAATTTTCAATACTGTATTCTGAAAATCCTGGAATAGCCCATGGGAATAAGGAACAAGTCTGTGTGGACGTGTACCGTAACATCTGACCATCAGTGATTTGTGTTTTGTGTCCTTGATATCTCAGTTGCCCTCACCTGAACAGCATCTGTTTCAGCTGCCGGGTTACCATGGTGACGAGTGGGGGTCGCCCAGTGTTGAGCATGTGCAGTTCCACGTTAGACGCCATGATCTGGGTGGTTATCTCTGCGTCTGCAGCCACGCCGGCCCCACAGCAGCTACAGAACACATATAACTGGAGCTGTAACAATTCCAAATCTGGCTGTACAATTAATTGTCTGAATCAGCAAAGTATTGGACAGGTCAGCCTTAGTCTTGTATTGCCAGTCCTTTCTCCACAGATGGGGGGGGAGGGTGGTTTTGTCTAGTCAGACATTCCATGATAGGAATAATCCAAAAAAGGCATGCTCACTGTGTGGCTGTGGAATAGATCAGCAAACTCACTAGATCCTCGGAGCGATGTAGTGAATCTTCATGCAGTTTTTATCAGCCACCACCATGTCGTCTGTAGCCCTGGTGTCTGCTCCCAGGACCACTCCATCCTGACAGACAAGGACAGGAAATGCTCACTACGCCTGGCCAATGTCGAGACTTCCTTAACACTAAAACAGATTCCATCTTTATTAAAAACACATGTACCAACTAGGACTCTAGAGTAGCTACCTTGTTAAGTACAGATATTCATTTAAAGATCCCATATCATGCATATCATGGAGGAGAGTCTCTTCAGAAGGGATGAAAATTGTCAACTTTCCATCTTTAGTGTTTAGTTCAGTGTCGCTAAGTCTTTAGGGAGTTTGGTTGGGAATTGGAGGGTTGCTGGTTAAAGTACGGACCAAAGTACGGAGTGCGGATTGGTAGTTGGGGAGATGCCAGTTCACCTCCTGGGAACTTGCATGTGCCCTTGAGCAAGGCACCGTACCCCCCCAAATGCTCAGGGTGCTGTTCCAGCACTGGCAGCCCACTCACTCTGACATCTCTCCATTTGTGCATGATTAGGTCCTGAGCATGTGTGATTTTCAAGCCGGTGTGTAGTGATTACTTCAGTGTAAATTGTAATTTCCCCACTGGGGATCAATAAAGAGTATAATAAATATTAATGACTTTTGATTTTGTCGGAAGGTCGAAACAGAAAAATTAGTTTTATGACATCACACCCAACGATTGAGACATATGGCCCGACACTAGCAAGACTCTCTTGATTTCCATCCATCCATCCTTACCCCAAGTTATATACCTTGGGGTCCTGTTCGCGAGTGAGGGGACAATGGAGCAGGAGATTCGTCGGAGAATCGGCGCAGTGGTGGCGGTGTTACATTCAATTCATCGCACCGTTGTGACAAAAAGAGAGCTGAGCCAGAAGGCAAAGCTCGCAAGCTACCGGTCAGTGTTCGTTCCTACCCTCAACTATGGTCATGAAGGCTGGGTCATGACCCAAAGAACGAGATCCAGGGTACAAGCGGACAAAATGGGTTTCCTCAGGAGGGGGGCTGCCGTCTCCCTTAGAGATGGGGTGAGAAGCTCAGTCGTCCGAGAGGGGCTCGGAGTAGAGCCGCTGCTCCTTCGCGTCGAAAGGAGCCAGTTGAGGTGGTTCGGGCCGCTGGTAAGGATGCCTCCTGGGCGCCTCCCTAGGGAGGTGTTGCAGGCACGTCCAGCTGGGAGGAGGCCTCGGGGAAGACCCAGGACTAGGTGGAGGGATTATATCTCCAACCTGGTCTGGGAACCCCTCGGGATCCCCCAGTCGGAGCTGGTTGATGTAACCAGGAAAGGGAAGTTTGGGGTCCCCTGCTGGAGCTGCTGCCCCCGCGACAATGTCTGATAATCAGACATGGATGGATGGATGGATGGATGGATGTCTAAAAACGCTCTGTTTAAGCGCCTGTCTCTTTAAGAAGAAGAAAAAAATACATTAAATTCTCACTTTTTACAATATGGGACTATTTAAGGTAATGTTCTTAATAACATTTATATTTAAAAAAATAAAAAATACCAGTGTTCCTTTAGGTGCCAGGTTTCAGTCAGTCTTGGTGTGTCTCAGAGAAAACACTGTAAGCAGAGCCTCACCTTGTAAACAATCCCAGCAATGGTGGTCCCTGTCTTTCTTGCACTGGGAGCTTTGTAGCCAAACTCTGACAAACTGGACTCCAACACTGCATTCCTGGAAATGATGAAATGATGAATGATGAAAGAGACAGGTGGACAGAAAGAAAGACGATTCATATTGTTGATTCACTGCCACCCTCCTATGTGCTATCATTAGGATTCTAACAATCCTACAATATACAGAACATGACAGTATTTTTTTCAATGTGCTTCATGTAAAAAAATAAAAATTGTTTTAATTCTACATTAGGGCTGTAACTAACGATTATTTTAATTGTGGATTAATCTGTTGATAGTTTTCTATATGAATGGATTGGTCGTCTGGTCTCTAAAATGTCAAAGATCAATGTTTTCCCAAAGCCCAGCATGGCATCCTCAAATGTCTTGTTTTGTCCACAACTCACATATTCAGTTTACTGTCACACACGAGAAACTAGAAGATCTTCACATTTAAGAAATGATTCACATTATTCACATGATAAATGATTCATTGATTACCACAATGGTTGGCGATTCATTTAATAGTTGACAGTAATCAATAATTCTTTGCAGCTCTAATCTATATTGAAAATATGTCACTTAAATAATCAGATGATTAAAGGCTTTGCCTTAAATCAACATTATAATGTGTTATATTTCACGAGATGATCATATATTTTTTTATAGGAAAACAGTCTCTGATAAATGTAATGGTGTGTGTGCGTATATATATACAGTATGTGTGTGCAGTATGTATATATATATATATATATATATATATATATATGTGTGTACAGTATGTGTGTATATATATATATATATATATATATATATATATATATATATATATATATATATATATATATATATATATATATGTGTGTGTGTGTGTGTATAATTGTTTTGATACTTAAAAAAATTACAATACGGGCTCTTATATTTTAATCAATGTTCTCTAAAAAGGAAAAAGGAGGAAAAAGTACAAAGTTAGCTCCAGTATCCAAACCGATATTATATCCGCCATATTATATTTTAGCAGTGCCAGTGACAATGGATGCAGTGTTTCTTTACCTGCGGCTGTTCTCAAAGCAGAAGCCTCCTCCAGTCTGCTGCTCACAGGACTTTAAACTGTGCAACATCTTATGATCCTATGCAAACAGAAGAGATGAAGACGAAATGGAGGGCTGATTCGGAATAAAAAGAAAAAGTCTTCAACAAAATCCTTTTGTGCGGCAGTGTGTCAGCGCTTTTCATAGGTTTTTACTTTTACTTTCACTTAACAACAAGCCAAGCCTTTCTGCTCTCCACTGTAGAAAATATCCACATTCACCAGACATTTGATCTCATTGAGTTTGACAGAGTGAAGAATTTTCACTTTTCTGTCTACAGGTTCTTCCTCAATTTGGTAAAGTTCATTGAGCTGATTTGTATGAAAGAAAACATACATCTCGTTCTGCTACCTATTAAGTTGATCGCTTTCAGGAAAATTATTTTAAGACCGATGAGACACTGAACTGCTGAATTGTATTACTGATATTTTTTGCAGTGTTATTGAAATTAGAGCTGGAACCTGTTTCTAAGATGTCAGCCCATGTGATCTGATTTCACCATTTCTTGTTGCTTTTAGTTAGCTTTTGTTTTAGGGGAACTATAGATGAGCTTATAATAATAATAATAATAATAATAATAATAATAATAATAATGTACACTTTTTAATCCCGCAAGAAGAAAACTACAGTTTACACTCTGTTGTTATTACACACGCTACACACAGGCTTGAACTTCACACACACATGCTCAAGTCCCATACATGCACTAAATGGAGAGATGTCAGAGTGGGGGCTGTCCATGGAAAAGCGCCCCGAGCAGTTGGGGGTTCGGTGCCTTGCTCAAGGGCACCTTGGCAGTGCCCAGGAGGTGAACTGGCACCTCTCCAGCTACCAGTCCACCCCCATACTTTGGTCCGTATGGGGACTTGAAGAATGTCCTACAGTACGTTTTAAAGTAACAATTCTGAACTTTAAATGTTTCTGAAAATGTGTAATTTTCCATCTGATAATCATGAATGACCTGTAACAGCAAACAAGACCAAAAGTGAAAATAATGCTATTTTTTTCATTGTTTTCATAAATGCCCGGGTCCAATTTTTCTCGCAAAGTCACAAACATTTACGGCAGGTAGACCGGCTCTACAGGTGCAGGGGATAAAGTCTGAACACTAATTCCCGACATGTTTCCCTCTGTCAGCAACTCGGAAACACGTTCCGTCACCTGATGGACACCTGTTGTCCGTACCTGTCTGGTTCTGGCCCTGTTTAGTTCTGACTCTGGGGACAGAAAGCAGACCTGTCCCAGACCACCTGAGAAGTCTGGGTGCTTTGTAGGGTAGTAGCAGATCAGAAATGTGTTTTGGCTCTAAACCGTTCAGTGGTTTATAAACTAGCAAAAGTATTTTGAAATCATTTCTTTGAGGCACGGGAAGCCAGTGTAAAGGCTTCAGAACTGGAGTGGTGTGATCCAGTCTCTTGGTCTTAGTGAGGACTGGAGTGGTGTGATCCAGTCTCTTGGTCTTGGTCTTGATTCCTTTCTTTTTTCAAAAACTGGACCTGTTTGCAGTTTTTTCTTTATTTTGTATATAATTGAGGTAACACTTTATAATAATCTATAAATCATTTATAGATGGTAAATTAAGTTAAATCATCTTTAGTTAAATATAATTTAACTGTTAGGAAACAGTCAGTTTACTGTTAACAAACAATTATACAATTATAATTAATAATGTTTATTAATTGTTAGCAGTGCTGTAAATTAACAGTTTATTGTAACACATTATATCCTTCACATATTATACTAGGTATTGGGTAACGATTAAGAAAATGTTTGTTATCCTTTAAGAAACCATTTTTAAGACATCTATAACCATTACATAGGAATATCTGGTCCATCCATCTAACACGTTGTTAAGGGTTAGTTGGTCTGTAAACCATCTATAAACATCATTTAGATAGTTAATACTTTGCTAAGGGTTACTAGTTGGTCTGTAAACAGTGTCTGGATGGTTATTATAAAGTTTCAAAAGATGACTATAATACCTTGTTAAATAGTTAATAATTTGTAAACCGTCTGTAAACATTATTCAAATAGATAATTAACACTTTGTCAGTATTACTAGTTGGTCTGTAAACAGTGTCTGGGTGGTTATTATAAATTTGCAACAGATGACTGTAATACCTTGTTAAATAGTTAATAAATACCTTTTGTAAACCATCTATAAGAATTATTGGAATGTTTTGTGGTTTGGGGTTTTGTTTTCAGTTCTTTTCCCCCTTTTTGGTTCTGTTGTCCGGTCTTGTGTTCCCCTGAGTGTCTGTATGTTCTGTTTCCTGTTTTATTTTGAAGTCTGGTTTTTGTCTCGTCCTGCCTCTAGTTTTGCTTCCTGTGTCTTTCCTCTCTTGTGATTACCTGATGTCTTCCACCTGCTTCCCTGCCCTCTTGTCACCTGCCTCTCGTTACGTCATTACCTTGTGTATTTAATGTCTGTGCTTCCCTTGTCTCTTGTCAGATCCTTTTGTCCTGTCCTCGAGTTCGCCGTGCCGTGCCGTGCCGTGCCGTGCCGTGCCGTGCCGTGCCGTGCCGTGCCGTGCCGTGCTTTGTCTTGTCGCTGTTTTCCTGGTGTTGTTTCCTGTTCCCGTGGACTTTTATCCCTGTGAGTTTTTCCTTCCTTCGTTCCATGTTTTTGCATTTCTTTTCCCAGTGGACTGTCTTGGGAGTTTTTTTTTGGATTTTTGGGACATTTTTGTGCTTTTGGTTGGATTTTGTGTTCATTAGACTTGGATTTTTTATTTATTTTTTATTAATAAAGCTTATTTAAGCTCTCACCTGCTCTGCTTTTGGGTCCTCCTTCATTCCACATTGTCACAGCCTGTTAAAAAGTTGCAAGTGGATTATATAAAATTAGTTAATTCTAAAGAAGTGGTCTTTAAAGTATCAAGTTTATTTGATACACTTAAATATTTTATTAGTGATCCATGAAACAATTATTTGTGCACTGATATGGTCTAAGTAAATTGAACACATTGGTGAATAAAGTAATTTTTGTGCAACAATGGACTGCAGATGAACAAGAACAAAGATTACTAAAGCAAAGTTGGTACAAAAACCGACTAAAATACAACCTAAATGTAGAGACCACAATAACAAAAAGAACCAAAGCGGTTAACATCACAAGCTCCAGAAACTTCACATAATTAATTTTTATTTATATTGCTTATCAATATCGTGGAGCAGGTGTCCTAGTGGATATTTTTTTTTAAATTATTCATTCCACTCAATTGCAATCAAATGGTTTCTGTGCAGGTCATCCGTGTGATTTTTTTTTTCCCTCGGAGTCTACTGATTGTCTCCTTGTAGCTTCTACAGGCCCTCTCAATAAGCTTGTTCGAGATGAGCCAGGTCTGCACCGACTCGATGATCGGCGCCCATTGCAGACAGTGCAGTTGGTTTTCACAGACCGCAAGACCCAGGCGGACCCAGAGCATGATGGGAAGCGCCGGCTTCACAGCTGATTTAACAGCTGATTGGTTCACAATCGACTCAACATGACGTTTTATATAAACTTTTTTTTGTATTTGAATCGGAGGGATATTAATTACTATTGGTCTGATCTAAAGACTTATTCTGTACAAAACATGTGGCTGATGGTTACATTTGGAAGCCAGAGACTAAACCTGTTCAGATCACTGATCATCTACAGTCTGTTTTTAATTAAAATTAGCAAAAGATCACATGTAGAGCATTTTGAGAGCTCCTCTGTCATAATTAAAACTAGAGACTGTGTACCAGCTATATGGGTCCGATTATATTAAATCGGAATTGCACCAAAGTGTTTTTGTTGCTTCCTGTTCAGCCTGAAGGCTGCTGGTAACTGTCCGACTTTACCATAGCTTTTTGTCACCGCCCCCGGCTGCTGCCGCCTGCTCTCGTCCACTTTACGGGAGGAGGCGCAGTTCATCCAAACGATCCTGTTGTGCAGCCAGTTTGAGCATTTGCATATGCCATACTGTGTATTGCCTGTATCCAAATGCAGGCAGATACTCTTTTTAAGGATACTGTAAAACAGAATCCTCCTGTTAAGCCAGCTTCATTCCAAGTCTGGGTGAGACATCACATATCCGTAGTGTCACACAGGTAATATCGGACCATTGTGATGTAGGATTTTAAAATTAAAGGCTAAAAGTCCTAATAAATCTTCAGTATATTTGACATCTTTTTCAGGCTGATAAAGCCATATTTTAGTCTTTTTCAGGATACTATAGATCCAAATACTACTGTTAAGCCAGCATCATTCCAAGTCTGGTTGAGACATCACATATCCATGGTGTCACACAGGTAATATTGGCCCAATCTGATGTATGATTTTAAAAGTAAAGGCTTAAATGTCCAAGTAAATCTAAAGTATATTTGTCAACTTTTTCAGGCTGTTAAAGCCATAATTTACTCTTTTTCAGGATACTGTAAAACAGAATACTCCTGTTAAGCCAGCTTCATTCCAAGTCTGGGTGAGACATCACATATCCATGGTGTCACACAGGTAATATCGGACCAATCTGATGTAGGATTTAAAAATTAAAGGCTAAAATGTCCAAGTAAATCTAAAGTATATTTGACATCTTTTTCAGGCTGTTAAAGCCATATTTTACTCTTTTTCAGGCAACTGTAGATCAACATCCTACTGTTAAAACAGCTTCATTCCAAGACTGGGTGACACATCACATATCCATGGTTTCAGTCAGGTAATATCGGACCAATCTGATGTAGGATTTTAAAATTAAAGGCTAAAATGTCCAAGTTAATCTAATGTATATTTGACATCTTTTTCAGGCTGTTAAAGCCATATTTTACTCTTTTTCAGAATACTGTAAAACAGAATCCTCCTAAGCTAACTTCATTCCAAGTCTGGGTGAGAAATAACATATCCATGGTGTGACACAGGTAATATCGGACCATTCTGATGTAGGATTTTATAATTAAAGGCTAAAATGTCCAAGTAAATCTACAGTATGTTTGACATCTTTTTCAGGCTGTTAAGGCCATATTTTACTCTTTTTCAGGCAACTGTAGATCCAAATCCTACTGTTAAGCCAGCTTTATTCCAAGTCTGGGTGAGACATCACATATCCATGGTGTCACACAGGTAATATTGTACCAATCTGATGTAAGATTTTAAAAGTAAAGGCATAAATGTCCCAGTAAATCTAAAGTATATTTGATATCTTTTTCAGGCTGTTAATGCCATATTTTACTCTTTTTCAGGCAACTGTAGATCCAAATCCTTCTGTTAAGCCAGCTTCATTCCAAGTCTGGGTGAGACATCACATATCCATGGTGTCACACAGGTAATATTTTACAAATCTGATGTAGGATTTTAAAATTAAAGGCTAAAATGTCCAAGTAAATCTAAAGTATATTTGACATCTTTTTCATGCTGTTAAAGCCATATTTTACTCTTTTTCAGAATATTGTAAGACAGAATTCTCCTGTTAAACTAGCTTCATTCCAAGTCTGGGTGAGACATCACATATTCATGGTGTGAGACAGGTAATATTGGACATTTCTGATGTAGGATTTTAAAATTAAAGGATAAAATGTCAAAGTAAATCTAAAGTATATTTGACTTCTTTTTCAGGCTGTTAATGCCATATTTTACTCTTTTTCAGGCAACTGTAGATCCAAATCCTACTGTTAAGCCAGCTTCATTCCAAGTCTGGGTGAGAAATCACATATCCATGATTTCAGACTGGTAATATCGGACCAATCTGATGTAGGATTTTAAAATCAAAGGCTGAATTGTCCAAGTAAATCTAAAGTATACATCTTTTTCAGGCTGTTAAAGCCATATTTTACTCTTTTTCAGAATACTGTAAGACAGAATCCTCCTTCTAAGCTAGCTTCATTCCAAGTCTGGGTGAGACATCACATATCCATGGTGTGAGACAGGTAATATCGGACCATTCTGATGTAGGATTTTAAAATTAAAGGCTAAAATGTCCAAGTAAATCTAAAGTATATTTGTCATCTTTTTCAGGCTGTTAATAACATATTTTACTCTTTTTCAGGCAACTGTAGATCCAAATCCTACTGTTAAGCCAGCTTTATTCCATGTCTGGGTGAGACATCACATATCCATGGTGTCACACAGGTAATATTGTACCAATCTGATTTAGGATTTTAAAAGTAAAGGCATAAATGTCCAAGTAAATCTAAAGTATATTTGACATCTTTTTCAGGCTGTTAAAGCCATATTTTACTCTTTTTCAGGCAACTGTAGATCCAAATCCTACTGTTAAGCCAGCTTCATTCCAAGTCTGGGTGAGACATCACATATCCATGGTATCACACAGGTAAAATTTTACAAATATGATGTAGGATTTTAAAATTAAAGGCTAAAATGTCCAAGTAAATCTAAAGTATATTTGACATCTTTTTCAGGCTGTTAAAGCCATATTTTACTCTTTTTCAGAATACTGTAAGACAGAATCCTCCTGTTAATCTAGCTTCATTCCAAGTCTGGGTGAGACATCACATATCCATGGTGTGACACAGGTAATATTGGACCATTCTGATGTAGGATTTTAAAATTAAAGGCTAAAATGTCCAAGTAAATCTACAGTATATTTGACATCTTTTTCAGGCTGTTAAAGCCATATTTTACTCTTTTTCAGGCAACTGTAGATCCAAATCCTACTGTTAAGCCAGCTTCATTCCAAGTCTGGGTGAGAAATCACATATCCATGATTGCAGACTGGTAATATCGGACCAATCTGATGTAGGATTTTAAAATCAAAGGCTGAATTGTCCAAGTAAATCTAAAGTATACATCTTTTTCAGGCTGTTAAAGCCATATTTTACTCTTTTTCAGAATACTGTAAGACAGAATCCTCCTTCTAAGCTAGCTTCATTCCAAGTCTGGGTGAGACATCACATATCCATGGTGTCACACAGGTAATATCGGACCATTCTGATGTAGGATTTTAAAATTAAAGGCTAAAATGTCCAAGTAAATCTACAGTATATTTGACATCTTTTTCAGGCTGTTAAAGCCATATTTTACTCTTTTTCAGGCAACTGTAGATCCAAATCCTCCTGTTAAGCCAGCTTTATTCCAAGTCTGGGTGAGACATCACATATCCATGGTGTCACACAGGTAATATTGGACCATTCTGATGTAGGATTTTAAAATTAAAGGCTAAATGTCCAAGTAAATCTAAAGTATATTTGACATCTTTTTCAGGCTGTTAAAGCCATATTTTACTCTTTTTCAGGCAACTGTAGAACGGAATCCTCCTGTTAAGCCAGCTTCATTCCAAGTCTGGGTGAGACATCACATATCCATGGTGTCACACAGGTAAAATTGGACGATTCTGATGTAGGATTTTAAAATTAAAGGCTAAAATGTCCAAGTAAATCTACAGTATATTTGACATCTTTTTCAGGCTGTTAAAGCCATATTTTACTCTTTTTCAGAATACTGTAAGACAGAATCCTCCTGTTAATCCAGCTTCATTCCAAGTCTGGGCTAGACATCACATATCCATGGTTTCACACAGTCAATATTGGACCATTCTGATGTAGGATTTTAAAATTAAAGGCTAAAATGTCCAAGTAAATCTACAGTATATTTGACATCTTTTTCAGGCTGTTAAAGCCATATTTTACTCTTTTTCAGAATACTGTAAGACAGAATCCTCCTGTTAAGCTAGCTTCATTCCAAGTCTGGGTGAGACATCACATATCCATGGTGTCACACAGGTAATATTGTACCAATCTGATTTAGGATTTTAAAAGTAAAGGCATAAATGTCCAAGTAAATCTAAAGTATATTTGACATCTTTTTCAGGCTGTTAAAGCCATATTTTACTCTTTTCAGGCAACTGTAGAACCAAATCCTCCTGTTAAGCCAGCTTCATTCCAAGTCTGGGTGAGACATCACATATCCATGGTGTCACACAGGTAATATCGGACCATTCTGATGTAGGATTTTAAAATTAAAGGCTAAAATGTAAGTAAATCTACAGTATATTTGACATCTTTTCAGGCTGTTAAAGCCATATTTTACTCTTTTTCAGGAACTGTTGAACTAAATCCTCTGTTAAACCAGCTTCATTCCAAGTCTTGTTTAGACATCACATATCCATGGTGTCACAGGTAATATCGGACCATTCTGATGTAGGATTTTAAAATTAAAGGCTAAAATGTCCAAGTAAATCTAAAGTATATTTGACATCTTTTTCAGGCTGTTAAAGCCATATTTTACTCTTTTTCAGGCAACTGTAGAACGGAATCCTCCTGTTAAGCCAGCTTCATTCCAAGTCTGGGTGAGACATCACATATCCATGGTGTCACACAGGTAATATCGGACCATTCTGATGTAGGATTTTAAAATTAAAGGCTAAAATGTCCAAGTAAATCTAAGTATATTTGACATCTTTTTCAGGCTGTTAAAGCCATATTTTACTCTTTTTCAGAATACTGTAAAACAGAATCCTCCTAAACCAGCTTCATTCCAAGTCTGGTGAGAAATAACATATCCATGGTGTGACACAGGTAATATCGGACCATTTTGATGTAGGATTTTAAAATTAAAGGCTAAAATGTCCAAGTAAATCTACAGTATAGCAACTGTAGAACCAAATCCTCCTGTTAAGCCAGCTTCATTCCAAGTCTGGGTGAGACTTTACATATCCATGGTGTCACATAGGTAATATCTGACTATTCTGATGTAGGATTTTAAAATAAAGGCTAAAATGTCCAAGTAAATCTACAGTATATTTGACATCTTTTTCAGGCTTTTAAAGCCATATTTTACTCTTTTTTAGGCTATTGTAAAGGAGACTTCTCCTGTTAAGCCAGCTTCATTCCAAGTCTGGGTGAGACATCACATATCCATGGTGTCACACAGGTAATATCGGACCATTCTGATGTAGGATTTTAAAATTAAGGCTAAAATTTCCAAGTAAATCTACAGTATATTTGACATCTTTTTCAGGCTGTTAAGCCATATTTTAGTATTTTTCATTCAACTGTAGAAAAAAAATCCTCCTGTTAAACCAGCTTCATTCCAAGTCTGGGTGACACATCACATATCCATGGTGTCACACAGATAATATTGGACCATTCTGATGTAGGATTTTAAAATTAAAGGCTAAAATGTCCAAGTAAATCTACAGTATATTTGACATCTTTTTCAGGCTGTTAAAGCCATATTTTACTCTTTTTCAGGCAACTGTAGAAGAATCCTCCTGTTAAACCAGCTTCATTCCAAGTCTGGGTGAGACATCACATATCCATGGTGTCACACAGGTAATATTGTACCATTCTGATGTAGGATTTTAAAATTAAAGGCTAAAATGTCCAAGAAATCTACAGTATATTTGACATTTTTCAGGCTGTTAAAGCCATATTTTACTCTTTTTCAGGCAACTGTAGACAGAATCCTCCTGTTAAGCCAGCTTCATTCCAAGTCTGGGTGAGACATCACATATCCATGGTGTCACACAGTAATATTGGACCATTCTGATGTAGGATTTTAAAATTAAAGGCTAAATGTCCAAGTAAATCTACAGTATATTTGACATCTTTTTCAGGCTGTTAAAGCCATATTTTACTCTTTTTCAGGCAACTGTAGAACAAATCCTCCTGTTAAGCCAGCTTGATTCCAAGTCTGGGTGAGACATCACATATCCATGGTGACAGACAGGTAATATCGGACCATTCTGATGTAGGATTTTAAAATTAAAGGCTAAAATGTCCAAGTAAATCTACAGTATATTTGACATCTTTTTCAGGCTGTTAAAGCCATATTTTACTCTTTTTCAGGCAACTGTAGATCGGAATCCTCCTGTTAAACCAGCTTCATTCCAAGTCTGGGTGAGACATCACATATCCATGGTGTCACACAGGTAATATTGGACCATTCTGATGTAGGATTTTAAAATTAAAGGCTAAAATGTCCAAGTAAATCTAAAGTATATTTGACATTTTTTTCAGGCTGTTAAAGCCATATTTTACTGTATTTCAGAATACTGTAAATCAGAATCCTCCTATTAAGCTAGCTTCTTTCCAAGTCTGGGTGAGACATCACATATCCATGGTGTCACACAGGTAATATTGGACCATTCTGATCTAGTATTTTAAAAGTAAATCAAAGGATTTTTGTCATCTTTTTCAGGCTGTTGAAGCCATATTTTTCTTTTTTTCAGGCAACTGTAGATCCAAATCCTCCTGTTAAGCTAGCTTCATTCCAAGTCTGGGTGAGACATCACATATGAATGGTGTGAGACAGGTAAAATCAGACCATTCTGATGTAGGATTTTAAAATTAAAGGCTAAAATGTCCAAGTAAATCTACAGTATATTTGACATATTTTCATGCTGTTTAAGCCATATTTTGCTCTTTTTCAGGCAACTGTAGATCCAAATCCTACTGTTAAGCCAGCGTCATTCCAAGTCTGGGAGAGACATCACATATCCATGGTGTGAGACAGGTAATATTGGACCATTCTGATGTAGGATTTTAAAATTAAAGGCTAAATTGTCCATGTAAATCTAAAGTATATTTGACATCTTTTTCAGGCTGTTAAAGCCATATTTTACTCTTTCTCAGGCAACTGTAGATCAACATCCTACTGTTAAGCCAGCTTCATTCCAAGTCTGGGTGAGACATCACATATCCATGGTGTCCTAAAAGGTAATATCGGACCAATCTGATGTAGGATTTTAAAATCAAAGGCTAAAATGTCCAAGTAAATCTAATGTATATTTGACATCTTTTTCAGGCTGTTAAAGCCATATTTTACTCTTTTTCAGGCAACTGTAGATCAACATCCTACTGTTAAGCCAGCTTAATTCCATGTATGGGTGAGACATCACATATCCATGATTTCAGACTGGTAATATCGGACAAATCTGATGTAGGATTTTAAAATTAAAGGCTAAATTGTCCAAGTAAATCTAAAGTATATTTGACATCTTTTTTAGGCTGTTAAAGCCATATTTTACTCTTTTTCAGAATATTGTAAGACAGAATCCTCCTTTTAACCCTTGTATTGTCCTTCATGTCACAGGGACTTGTTCAGTTTATTGATTTTCTATTACGCTCGCATTGCCCCCGGGACTTCATGCTATTTAGTCATTTATTTTCCATTTTTTTGCTCCTTACATTGTACATATTTTCTACTCATATCTTTGCACGCAAGTATCCCAAAGGTTTTATTGTATTAGAAAATAGATTCAAGGTACATTTTAGTTTGTTTGATTAGTATTTTCTACATTTGTTGCCTTTCAACCTTTGTATTATCCTTTTTGTCACACGGACTTGTTCAGTGTATGACTTTCTACGCTTTTTCTTACGGTCCCGGATCCTCTTGTTATGTAATCTCAAATCAACTGCCCATGCATATTTTGTTGTGTATTTTGTTATTTCATTTTTTTAAACAAGCTTATCTATATAGTTTCTTTACTCACATCCACAGCACATTATCCCAAGGGTTTTATTTTTTTCAAAATAAATTCAGGAACATTACAGTTCATTTCAATTCATTTTTCAAGCCATGGTGATTTGCGACCAGCTCGACACCGCTACGTCCGTTTGTCCGCGTTTGCTTTCTTTTTCTTTTTCTTTTTTTTGGCACTCTCTGCGCTCTCAGGTTGGGCTTGGCACCCTGTCATGCATTCTGCCAACGTCTCGGTTCTCTCAGCCTCTGCCAGACCGCCACTCCACGTGCATGCAGACCTCGCCGCCTGCCGGACCTCGCCGCCACGGCTGACGGCGGCGAGGCCTCGATGCAGGCAATTGCCGTTGTCTCGATAGGCGAGTCACAGCGCCCTTCAGCTGTTCGAAACGCCTCCTCTGTTGAGCTTGCCGCATCCACCGGGCCTGAGCTCTCGCGGGAGGTGAAAAGGTTGTGCCGTCACACGTTCGTGGGCCCCTCAGGCCCTCGGTCACGTCCAGCAAAGCGGCAGGACCCCAGATTCTTCAGGTGCGCTCACGGCTGCCGTGTAGAGCTATGTTCACAGCATGCTGGGCCGGGCGCCATGACCACCACGACTTGAGTCCGTACCTTGCTGGGCTTGCTGGGCCACTGACGGAGCGCATCGACCTTGGGAAAAGATTTCAAACACACACACACACACACAGACGCACACACAGGCGCACAGAGACAGACACACAGACACTGAGACAGACACACACCAGACACACAGACACACACACAGACGATGAAGAGACAGACACCACACTACATACACAGACACAGACAGACACACACACACACCCACACACACACACACACACACACACACACACAGACGCACAGAGACAGACACACAGACGCACAGAGACAGACACACACAGACACACAGACACAGACAGACACACACACACACACACATAGACGCACAGACACACGCACGCACACACACACACACACACAGACACACGCACGCATACTACACACACATACACACAGAGAAACACACACACACACACACACAGAGACACACACACACACAAATTACAATGGGTACAATGGGCACAACGGTGAGAAGAACCCACACAGCAAAGACAGCCCACTTGAAGGGAACCAGCTGCTCGTCACAGTCACGTGGGGCCGGGTTGTAGGCGAGGCAGCCGCCGCGTCCACACGCGTCCACCACGTCTGTCCGGCCGGCAGATTTGTCCGAGGCTAGTCTGGCGGCTCTCGACCGCGATCAAATGCACAGCAGACTCGAGTAGGCGTGGAACCGTTTGACCGCATCGTGGCGCGGAAAATGGCCCTGCCGCTCTCCTCGTGCCACAGGCTCTCAAGGCCTCGTTGCGGGACCTGTACACGCCATGAGATCAAGCCCGGGTAGGCTCGCAGGTCCGTGGCGTCCATCGCTTTCACTGCTTTGCTTTGCCGTGTCGCTGCGGCCCTCGAGGTTAGTGTGGCCAGTACCGTTTTCTCTGTTCGCTGCGTGACAAACAGCTGGAGCGCAGAAGTATGTCGCGGACCCAGCGCTCCGCTGCGTCGCTGTGGGTCCCCGGATCGGTGGTATCCAGGCGAAGCGGAAATGCGTCGGCCGTCTCGGTCCTTTGGCCTCACGGCCTTGTTCATCTGCGTCTTTTCGGTGGAGCAGCTGATGAGCTCGGGGCGCTGGGATGATAAGTTTTCGAGACCATTCTATTTTGCCGTCTTTTGACAAAACATTTCCTGTCGCCATCCTCAATGTGCTCCTCGTCGTCACTACCCCCGTCTTCTCTAGCCTCGTCTTCTCTAACCTCATCGTGTTCCTCGCTTTCACTACCCTCGTCTTCTCCGACCTCCTTCGTACTCTCGCCTTCGCTACCCTCGTCTTCTCTACCTAAATCTTCGCTAATCTCATTGCTCCCCGTCTTCTTCACTACCCTCTTCCCCCTCTTCCTCTTCTTCTTCTTCTTCTTCTTCTTCTTCATCTGGCCTTTGTTGCCACTTTCTCCACGTTCTCCTCCTTGTTCAACTTCAACATCGTCTTGGCCTCGGTCATCGTATTCGTGCGTCTTCTCCTTCGCTCGTCGCAGCAACGGTCCTGTTCGGTCCTCTTCTGGCGGCGCACCCGCCGTCAAGTCACGGTGGTGGTTGTATGCGTTGCGGGCCTCTTGTATTCTTGCTTCTTCAAATGCGTGTACTTCAGCGGGGACATTGCGAGAGGGCCGCTGGCGATAACCGATGCAGCTTCAATTCCAGAGTCAAGCGACGGGCCATGCTGACGTCGCACCAGTGCACAGGTCAAAACAATACGACGTAAGATGACAACAGAAAGAAGCGAGACAAATGTGTCTGCAGTTCATACTGTAAATATGTGTGTGTGTGTGTCTCTCTGTGTCTCTGCATCTCTGTGTTTGATAAATATATTTAGTAGACCGAGGTCAAGCTTCTTTTATTTTTATTTTATTTCCCCCTTTCATACAATACAACACAAATACATTCGAATGAAGGGCGGGTCCCAGAGACCCGTCAGACGATCGCAGTAGTGAAAATATACAGTCGAATGCAGGGAGTGGCCTCAGAGACCCAAGGCCGACACCGCAGTAGTGGAAATATACAGTCGAAGGCAGGACGGGTCGCAGAGACCGGAGTGCGATACAGCGGTAGTGGAAATATACAGTCGAATGCAGGACGGGTCTCAGAGACCCAAGG
Organism: Percina caprodes; assembly: GCA_013375575.1. Classification (NCBI taxonomy): domain Eukaryota; kingdom Metazoa; phylum Chordata; class Actinopteri; order Perciformes; family Percidae; genus Percina; species Percina caprodes. Next base: position 6,971 of record JABXJD010000123.1, on the reverse strand, counting down.
CCGATACCGCAGTAGAAGTGAAATACTTTCGAATGCAGGACGAGTCCCAGAGACCCGAAGGCGTGTCGCGGTAGTTGAAATATACATTCGAAGGCTGGACGGGTCGCAGAGACCGAATGCGATACAGCGGTATGGAAATATACAGTCGAATGCAGGACGGGTCTCAGAGACCCGAAGGCCGTGTCGCTGTAGTTGATAAATACATTCGAAATGCGACGGCTCCAGAGACCAGGCCGATCTGCAGTAGAAGTGAAATACTTTCGAATGCAGGACGGGTCCCAGAGACCCGAAGGCATTGTCACGGTAGTGGAAAAATACATTTGAATGGAGGACGGGTCCCAGGGACCCAGACCCAATGTCGCTGTAGTGGAAAATTACATTCAAATGCGAGTCGGGTCAGGATGTGAAGACCGATACGCGGTAGTGGAAAAATACATTTGAATGGAGGACGGTTCCAGGGACCCAGACGCCAATGTCGCTGTAGTGAAAATTACATTCAAATGCGAGTCGGGTCCAGAGACCCGAAGGCCGGTCATGTTAGTTGAAAATACATTCGGGCAGGGACGGGTCTCAGAGACCAAGGCGATGCAGCAGTGAGTGGAAATATACAGTCGAATGCGAGGCAGGTCGCAGAGACCGAAGGCCGACACCGCGGTAGTGAAATACACAGTCGATGCAGCACGGTCCCAGAGACCGAAGGCCGACCCTCATGTAGTGGAAAAATACATTTGAATGAGGCTGGTCCCAGAGACCCAGACGCCAATGTCGCTGTACTGAAATTACATTCAATGGGAGTCGGGTCAAGAGACCGAAGACCGACCGCGGTAGTGGAAAAATACATTGGAATGAAGGACGGGTCCCAGAGCCGAAGGCCGATACCGCGTGTAGAAGTGAAATACTTTGTGAATGCAGGACCAGGTCCCAGAGACCGAAGGCCGGTGTCGCGGTAGTGGAAAAATACATTTGAATGGAGGACGGGTCCCAGGGACCCAGGCGCGTCGCTGTAGTGGAAAATTACATTCAAATCGAGTCGGGTCAAGAGACCCGAAGACCCGATACGCGGTAGTGGAAAATACATTTGAATGAAGGACGGGTCCCAGAGACCCGAAGGCCGTTTGTCCGCGGTAGTTGCAAATACACATTTGAACGGAGGACGGGTCCCAGAGACCGAAGGCCGGTGTCGCGGTAGTTGAAAATACATTCGAATGCAGGACGGGTCTCAGAGACCGAAGGCCGATCCAGCGGTAGTGGAAATATACAGTCGAATGCGGGGGCGGGTGAGACCCGAAGGCGGCCTTGTGATGATGAAAAACATTTGAATGAGGCGGTCCCAGAGACCAGACGCCAATGTCGCTGTACTGGAAAATTACATTCAAATGCGAGTCGGATCAAGAGACCGAAGACCGACACCGCGGTAGTGGAAAAATACATTTGATGAAGGACGGGTCCCAGAGACCGAAGGCCGATCTGCGGTAGAAGTGAAATACCGAATGCGAGACGGGTCCCAGAGACCCGAAGGCCCAGTGTTACGTGCCAAATACATTTGAATGCTGGACGGGTGCAGAGACCCAGGAATGATACCGCGGTAGAAGTGAAATACTTTCGATGCAGACGGGTCCCAGAGACCCGAGGCGGTGTCGCGGTAGTTGAAAATACATTTGAATGCGAGACGGGTCCCAGAGACCCAAGGCCGGTGTTGCGGTAGTTGAAAATACATTTGAATGCTGGACGGGTGCAAAGACCGAAGGCCGATTGCTGTAGTAGAAGTGAAATACTTTCGAATGCAGGACGGGTCCCAAGACCCGAAGGCGGCATTGCAGTAGTTGCAAAATACATTTGAATGGAGGACGGGTCCCAGAGACCCAGATGCCAGTGTCGCGGTAGTGGGAAAATACAGGTAAAAGCCAGTAAATTAGAATATTTTGAAAAACTTGATTTATTTCAGTAATTGCATTCAAAAGGTGTAACTTGTACATTATATTTATTCATTGCACACATACTGATGCATTCAAATGTTTATTTCATTTAATTTTGATGATTTGAAGTGGCAACAAATGAAAATCCAAAATTCCGTGTGTCACAAAATTAGAATATTACTTAAGGCTAATACAAAAAAGGGAGTTTTTAGAAATGTTGGCCAACTGAAAAGTATGAAAATGAAAAATATGAGCATGTACAATACTCAATACTTGGTTGGAGCTCCTTTTGCCTCAATTACTGCATTAATGCGGCGTGGCATGGAGTCGATGAGTTTCTGGCACTGCTCAGGTGTTATGAGAGCCCAGGTTGCTCTGATAGTGGCCTTCAACTCTTCTGCGTTTTTGGGTCTGGCATTCTGCATCTTCCTTTTCACAATACCCACAGATTTTCTATGGGGCTAAGGTCAGGGGAGTTGGCTGGCCAATTTAGAACAGAAATACCATGGTCCGTAAACCAGGCACGGGTAGATTTTGCGCTGTGTGCAGGCGCAAGTCCTGTTGGAACCTGAAATCTCCATCTCCATAGAGCAGGTCAGCAGCAGGAAGCATGAAGTGCTCTAAAACTTGCTGGTAGACGGCTGCGTTGACCCTGGATCTCAGGAAACAGAGTGGACCGACACCAGCAGATGACATGGCACCCCAAACCATCACTGATGGTGAAAACTTTACACTAGACTTCAGGCAACGTGTATCCTGTGCCTCTCCTGTCTTCCTCCAGACTCTGGGACCTCGATTTCCAAAGGAAATGCAAAATTTGCTTTCGTCAGAAAACATGACTTTGGACTCACCAGGTGAGGCAGCTTTTAGCTGTTTCTTGGTCAACAGTGGCTTGACACGAGGTATGCGGCAGTTGAAACCAATGTCTTTCAAGCGTCTCTGGTGGTGGATCTTGAAGCACTGACTCCAGCAGCTGTCCACTCCTTGTGAATCTCCCCACATTTTTGAATGGGTTTTTCACAATCTTGACTAGGCGCGGTGATCCCTATCGCTTGTACACTTTTTCTGACCACAGTTTTTCCTTCCCTTTGCCTCTCTATTTGTGTTTGGACACAGAGCTCTGAGAACAGCCAGCCTCTTCAGCAATAACCTTTTGTCTTTCCCTCCTTGTGCAATGTGTCGATGGTCGCCTTTTGGACAGCTGTCAAATCTGAAGTCTTCCCCATGTTTGTGTAGGCTTCAGAACTGGACTGAGAGACCATTTAAAGCCCTTTGCAGGTGTTTTGAGATAATCAGCTGATTACTTTGTGGCACCAGGTGTCTTCAAAATGAAACCCTTACACAATATTCTAATTTTGTGACACACGGAATTTTGGATTTTCATTTGTTGCCACTTCAAATCATCAAAATTAAATGAAATAAACATTTGAATGCATCAGTCTGTGTGCAATGAATAAATATAATGTACAAGTTACACCCTTTGAATGCAATTACTGAAATAAATCAAGTTTTTCCAAATATTCTAATTTACTGGCTTTTACCTGTACATTCGAAGATGGGCCAGGTCCCAGAGACCCGAAGGCCGGTGTTCGCGGTAGTGGAAAAATACATTTGAATGCAGGACCAGTCCCAGAGACCCGAATGACGGTGTCGCGGTAGAGTGAGCCTTTTGAATACAGGACAGGTCCCAGAGACCGAGGCCGGTGTAGCGGTAATCCAACAAACTGTTGAATGCTCAACGGGTCCCAGAGACCCCGAGGGCCAGGTCACGTTAGTGAAATGAAACAAGCGTTGGTCCCCGGACCCGACGGCCAATGCAAAAAGTCATATAAACTGCACGGGTCACCTTGACCCGATGGACAACACAAGGGTTAAACCAGCTTCATTCCAAGTCTGAGAGAAACATCACATATCCATGGTGTCACACAGTCAATATTGGACCATTCTGATGTAGGATTTTAAAATTAAAGGCTAAAATGTCCAAGTAAATCTACAGTATATTTGACATCTTTTTCAGGCTGTTAAAGCCATATTTTACTCTTTTTCAGGCAACTGTAGAACGGAATCCTCCTGTTAAACCAGCTTCATTCCAAGTCTGAGAGAAACATCACATATCCATGGTGTCACACAGTCAATATCGGACCATTCTGATGTAGGATTTTAAAATTAAAGGCTAAAATGTCCAAGTAAATCTACAGTATATTTGACATCTTTTTCAGGCTGTTAAAGCCATATTTTACTCTTTTTCAGGCAACTGTAGAACGGAATCCTCCTGTTAAACCAGCTTCATTCCAAGTCTGAGGAAGACATCACATATCCATGGTGTCACACAGGTAATATCGGACCATTCTGATGTAGGATTTTAAAATTAAAGGCTAAAATGTCCAAGTAAATCTACAGTATATTTGACATCTTTTTCAGGCTGTTAAAGCCATATTTTACTCTTTTTCAGGCAACTGTAGAACGGAATCCTCCTGTTAAACCAGCTTCATTCCAAGTCTGAGAGAAACATCACATATCCATGGTGTCACACAGGTAATATCGGACCATTCTGATGTAGGATTTTAAAATTAAAGGCTAAAATGTCCAAGTAAATCTACAGTATATTTGACATCTTTTCAGGCTGTTAAAGCCATATTTTACTCTTTTTCAGGCAACTGTAGAACGGAATCCTCCTGTTAAACCAGCTTCATTCCAAGTCTGAGATGAACATCACATATCCATGGTGACACACAGTAATATCGGACCATTCTGATGTAGGATTTTAAAATTAAAGGCTAAAATGTCCAAGTAAATCTACAGTATATTTGACATCTTTTTCAGGCTGTTAAAGCCATATTTTACTCTTTTTCAGGCAACTGTAGAAGGAATCCTCCTGTTAAGCCAGCTTCATTCCAAGTCTGGAGAGACATCACATATCCATGGTGTCACACAGGTAATATCGGACCATTCTGATGTAGGATTTTAAAATTAAAGGCTAAAATGTCCAAGTAAATCTACAGTATATTTGACATCTTTTTCAGGCTGTTAAAGCCATATTTTACTCTTTTTCAGGCAACTGTAGAACGGAATCCTCCTGTTAAACCAGCTTCATTCCAAGTCTGGAGAAACATCACATATCCATGGTGTCACACAGTAATATCGGACCATTCTGATGTAGGATTTTAAAATTAAAGGCTAAAATGTCCAAGTAAATCTACAGTATATTTGACATCTTTTTCAGGCTGTTAAAGCCATATTTTACTCTTTTTCAGGCAACTGTAGAACGGAATCCTCCTGTTAAACCAGCTTCATTCCAAGTCTGAGAGAAACATCACATATCCATGGTGTCACACAGTCAATATTGGACCATTCTGATGTAGGATTTTAAAATTAAAGGCTAAAATGTCCAAGTAAATCTACAGTATATTTGACATCTTTTTCAGGCTGTTAAAGCCATATTTTACTCTTTTTCAGGCAACTGTAGAACGGAATCCTCCTGTTAAACCAGCTTCATTCCAAGTCTGAGAGAAACATCACATATCCATGGTGTCACACAGTAGATATTGGACCATTCTGATGTAGGATTTTAAAATTAAAGGCTAAAATGTCCAAGTAAATCTACAGTATATTTGACATCTTTTTCAGGCTGTTAAAGCCATATTTTACTCTTTTTCAGGCAACTGTAGAACGGAATCCTCCTGTTAAACCAGCTTCATTCCAAGTCTAGAGAGACATCACATATCCATGGTGTCACACAGTAATATGGACCATTCTGATGTAGGATTTTAAAATTAAAGGCTAAAATGTCCAAGTAATTCTACAGTATATTTGACATCTTTTTCAGGCTGTTAAAGCCATATTTTACTCTTTTCAGGCAACTGTAGAACGGAATCCTCCTGTTAAACCAGCTTCATTCCAAGTCTGAGAGAAACATCACATATCCATGGTGTCACACAGTCAATATTGGACCATTCTGATGTAGGATTTTAAAATTAAAGGCTAAAATGTCCAAGTAAATCTACAGTATATTTGACATCTTTTTCAGGCTGTTAAAGCCATATTTTACTCTTTTTCAGGCAACTGTAGAACGGAATCCTCCTGTTAAACCAGCTTCATTCCAAGTCTGACAGAAAACATCACATATCCATGGTGTCACACAGGTAATATCGGACCATTCTGATGTAGAATTTTAAAATTAAATGCTAAAATGTCCAAGTAAATCTACAGTATATTTGACATCTTTTCAGGCTGTTAAAGCCGTATTTTAGTCTTTTTCAGGCAACTGTAGAACGGAATCCTCCTGTTAAACCAGCTTCATTCCAAGTCTGAGAAACACATCACATATCCATGGTGTCACACAGTCAATATTGGACCATTCTGATGTAGGATTTTAAAATTAAATGCTAAAATGTCCAAGAAAATCTACAGTATATTTGACATCTTTTTCAGGCTGTTAAAGCCATATTTTACTCTTTTTCAGGCAACTGTAGAACGGAATCCTCCTGTTAAACCAGCTTCATTCCAAGTCTGAGAGAAACATCACATATCCATGGTGTCACACAGTCAATAATATCGGACCATTCTGATGTAGGATTTTAAAATTAAAGGCTAAAATGTCCAAGTAAATCTACAGTATATTTGACATCTTTTCAGGCTGTTAAAGCCATATTTTACTCTTTTCAGGCAACTGTAGAACGGAATCCTCCTGTTAAAGCTTCATTCCAAGTCTGAGAGAAACATCACATATCCATGGTGTCACACAGTATAGGACCATTCTGATGTAGGATTTTAAAATTAAAGGCTAAAATGTCCAAGTAAATCTACAGTATATTTGACATCTTTTTCAGGCTGTTAAAGCCATATTTTACTCTTTTTCAGGCAACTGTAGAACGGAATCCTCCTGTTAACCAGCTTCATTCCAAGTCTGGAGAAACATCACATATCCATGGTGACACAGGTAATATTGGACCATTCTGATGTAGGATTTTAAAATTAAAGGCTAAAAATGTAAGTAAATCTACAGTATATTTGACATCTTTTTCAGGCTGTTAAAGCCATATTTACTCTTTTTCC